>CM038796.1:56441950-56734591 GCA_021764765.1 Vicia sativa | reverse complement strand
AATTGAATGCAAAAGTCCAACGATTTTATTGAATGAAAATATGTAAATGATGATATAATCCTCACAAACGAGCCATGATGCCCGGCTAGGCACTAGGCTCTTAGAGTTTATTATTCAAAACACAGAAATACGAAAAGCAAAACAAAACAGAGCAATTACTCCCTGCCTAAAGGAGATTGGTACGACGCCTTTAGTCTTCCAATCCGAGTCCACCGCCGGGGGTCGAAGATCCATTTGTCGATGTCGGCCGCTGTCGCCGCCTCTATAGCATAGACTCCATTCCGGCCGATGCGAAAGGAAGTTGGCTTCAAGACGTCCGCGGCGATCATCTCACGCATGATGGTGAAGCCTAAACCAGCCTTGTCGATTTGAAAGGAAGACTGTGAGCTCGTCCCCAAATAGTACTACCTCCTCTTCAACCTGCAACTTGAGCATCCTTTAGCGAGGCCATCCTAGGCGGAACTCTGTAACTCAGGAGTGACGGAGAGTCAACAAGCATGACTCGGGTATTATTTCAAAAGCTTGACAGGGAGTCTTGTAGAATTCACCCTCCACCCTCGAGGTATCGGAACGACTGTAGATGACCCACTATATTCTTCTTCACCACCGTAGAACAACCTTCCCTTTCACCGTACTTTAATTTTCCGATGCAAGGTGTAGGTAAAGACCTACCCCATGTATCCAAGGGCGCCCAAGTAGGAAAGAGTAAGTCAAGCGGATGTCCACGACAAAGAAAGGAATCAAAAGTGGAACCGACTTTAACAGCAGAGTGAGCTCTCCAAGCAATCGCTCGCTTAGAACCATCAAAGCTCTCATAATTATGTCACCGGGTTTTAACCATCCCTTCAACATCAAGTCGATCAAAAGCAGCCTTCGATAGGATGTTCAAAGCGTAACCAAGATCCACCAAAAACATGAGACAATGTAATCCCTTGCATTCAACCGTAGATGTGCAAGGCTTTGTTGTGTTTTTCCGCGGAGTCAAATCAAGATCGTGAGAAACCTAGGCCGTTGTGGCAACTGCACTAGTAATACAAACTTCAAATTGGTCAAGAGTAGTGTTCGCGGCACGCGAGAGACTCTTTCTAAACTCACCAAGGCATTAGCATGAGCCTCGAGCACAAGAGCAGCAAGCAAGTGGATATCTTGACTTGAGTCTGCCCCAACTGCTCCACAACATTGTAGTCACTCTTCTTGATAATCTTAATTTCCTCCATTTTGCTCGAGGTGTCTTCGAATTTCCTTCGGCACTTCCGTCTGAAAGGTGACGAGTCACTCTCCCTCTAGCTTGGGAGTGGATTGAATAGTCGAATGCGAGCCGAGTCGCAGTTGTCTTTTGGAGGAGAGATATCCGAGAGAAAACCTTCCTGCTCGTCACTTACTTGATCCTGATGTTGTCAATGTTAGGAATGGTAGCTTCGATCGTAAGATCTTCAATGGTCGAGGGTCTTGCTTGACGCCATGATAGTAGACATCGATCCGTAATTCCAAGGAATAGCTTCTTTCGAGGAATATGGAACCGGTCTTGAGAAGTGATAATGAGAGGTGCCACTCTAGGCACAGATCGCAGAGGAAATCCTTATTGTGTTAACATCAAGATGTCTTCTCGGGAAATCACACCCCATTCTATTGCCTTAACATCTTCAATAGGAATCTTGTAGCTCGTGAACAAAGCAGTACTTCACCATGCAATCAAACTTTCCACTGGCTGCCCTAAGGTATCCATGCAGACGGATAGCTTCATTCACATCTTCGATCTTCGCTTAGACATGTCTTCACACGTACTCTCTGCTGTGTGGTTTCAGAATAATATTTCACTTGTCCATCATGCACCGAACACGCCTTCTCAACTGTGCACAACCATCGTGTAGACGGGCACCAACGAAATTCTCGGGCATCCTGATCGACACCCGCATAAAGAAATTCTTCTTAATACCATCATCGAGGAATGGTCAAGTCATCTATGTTGAAAACGTAAGTATCTTCACCAACAACATGGGAACTTTTGTCATGGTTAGCATAGGCGCTGCTGATCACATTCGGAGTCTCAACAGAGGGTCAAACTCGATTTGTTTAGCTTCAATCATATCTTGAATCTTGCTCTTCAGAGCCCAACAAATTGCTGTCGTGCCCCTCGGCTATTGGAGTGGTAAGCACACTTAGCATTAGGATCAGATCTCGAGAGAAGTGTCGACACCGAGGAGGATCCTTCAAAGCATCACCGCTTTCAACATGTGTTGCAAGGCTCATGACAATGGCATGTTGATCTTCAGAACCTCTTCGTGGCGCCGCTCGCTGCAGGTTGTCTCACCGAGGTCATACCGATGTAGGGTCGAGATCACAACCCGCCTCTGCTGCATTGAGCTCGGTCTTGGTTCTGATTTTCCGACCATACACGATTAGCTTCTTCTTACCACCAAAAGATCTCTTCGCAAAGATTTGATGATGACTCTACATGAATCTTTCCACCTTGATACCAGCCTTCAATACGCCCTCGTCAATATCACTATGAACCCCATCAAGAGTTCCCACCGATGATCAAGAACGGGCCTGCCCATGTTCCCATAAACATATCAACCAACTCCCTATTGGACAAGGGTGGCTGAACTCGCCGCTAGATCTCTCCATTTGTTATTATTCTTTGAACTTCATCACGACCCATAGACATGCCTGTAGTTGCACGCAGTGTCAATTCAACATTGACTCATAATGCCTCGAGAAAGCATCGCTAGGTCACCCAAGTACTGACATGCCATTCTCTAGCCGATAATACCACTCCAATTGAGTTCCACAAACTCTCTTGAAAATAATGCATCCACAACTTTCTCGTCATCAAAGGTAGGGGTCTTCCAACGAGGACTTCAAATGCGCCTTTGGACAAGTAATCATCATACTTGGCAAAAGTGGAACTTTGAACTTGGAGGAATCACCACATCAGAACAAGGCTGATCATCAAAATTCAGCCTTGACATCTTCGTGTTTTCCACAAAGATTCGTGACGGTCTTCAAGTTGCTTGTACTTGTCATCTTCATCAGTATCACATATCGAGCGATCTCTCTCTTTCGTGCTCACGCCTGGTCATCTTCATTACCCTTGACACTCCCGCCATTCTTGACACTTTCTTCTCGAGAGCTCTATCCGACTAACCACTTTAGGACCACCTTTTGTGCTCACCATGTCGAGAAGACCGACGACCTTCTTCTTCGATGAGCTTCTTCAGATCTTCTTGGCCTTGACCAAGCTAGTGAACATCTCACGAACCGAGCATTCCGAGCCTGAGATCTTGACAGACTGCTCAAGAGCCATTTCGCTAAAAAAAATAGCGAGAGAATGAGAAACCAATCTTCAATAAAATTGATGCAATGTTATGCTATGATATGCAATGTTTATGCGAATGCAATGCAATTTCAAGGACCTTAGAGATTTAAATTTGTTAAACAAGCACGAACAAACATTTATTAGTTTTCTTTTATTATTCTTTTCTTTTAAGTACAAAAGATAGTTCAAAACAATAAAGAAAAACATATAAATCCTAAAGCTCTAAGTTTCCCATATGCCTCCTATGGTTGAGGTAGGCATTGATGTTTTTCTCCTCGTGAAGTAGCTTTGTCAACTCTAGTACTTTCTTCTCGCTTGCATAGCACCGAGCTTCAAAGTATCCCTTTCTTCTTGTTGAATCCAGGATCTCTTCAAGTCTTCAAAATCGAGGCATGTCTGGATGGAGAATAAGATAGGTACGTCACCTATAGCAATGTGTTCCATAATTACGTAAACATGTGTGAATGGCATCATGAGGTTTCGAGCTCGAGCTCTCACCATTTGAGGTAAGGTTCCTAAGGAATGGAGTTTTGGTGCCCCAAAGTCTTGGTATCGCCTCTTTACCATGCCCCAAGCGTATGAACCGCTTGTGAATTCGAGATCGTGGTTGTAGTCGAACACAATGTCTGGAGAAGCATATCATGTGGACCATCTCTTTCGAGCAAAACCAAACCGACGAGAGAGCTAGAGAAGGTAAGTAATACCTCCCTTATACCAAGGAGTGGTACATTAGGAATTCTCCACAATCAATAAATGTGAAGTCCTTTGAGAAAAGAGACACCAACGGATATCCGAATGAGAGAGTGACATTAGTCTTTGAGACCACTTCATTCTTTGTTCGCTCTTCAAAATCGATGGAGGAAAGTGCGAAATAAACCAATTCGAAAGTAACTGATGCAAACATGAGAGTTCCTTGTCTCTTAGTAGTACGAGTGTGGAGGAATGCGAATATCTCCTAAAGTAGGCACAAGATTACGAGTAAGAAATAACTCGATGGCGCTTGACAAACCATAACTTTATCAAGGCCACAATATCTTCAAATGCATGGAAACTCATAACTTTGAGGAATTCCTGCTTTCCTAATCGTGAACTTAGCAAGTAAACCCTTAACTCCGCTTCTAGTTTCCCAATTGGCTTCAATGTCCGAGCGCTTAAGATGTAAGGTCGATGCAATGTCTTCATCTAGGAACCTTTTCTAGACCTTGAATGGAATTTGATCAAGAATAGGTATCCCAAGTAGCTTAGAGAACTCTTCCAAGGTAGGAACCAATTGATAATCCGGAATGCAATGGTGTTTCTGATCAAAGAACTGAATAGACATGCATCATATCTTCTTCAAACCGAGATAACTGTTGTATAGATAACCATGCCTTTTGATGAACCGAGCATGGTCGGAATTTCAAACCAATTCTTCGAAATGAGAAGGTATACCCATGAAGTTGATTCTGATAGTCTTTCTAGAAGCCATAATTCTACAAAACATAGCAAAGATAAACTCTAGGTCCTTGAAATAGTTAGAAATGATATGCAATGCGATGATGTCATGATGTCATGTTTAGCACACACAAACAATTCACACAATGAGCCTAGGTTTAAGGTTTAATGAGGTATAGGTGGTTACCCCACCAAAAGTTTGAGTTGGTTCATCCGGCCCTATAATAGTAACCGGTTCTAGGAATCTCATATCATTGATCTTTCTCGTAGGCGCTATTTCAATACGACTACCAAGTGGTCGAATCAAAATATCCCAAAAGTCCGATCTCAATGAGCGTAGCATCGAGTATCGCCCAACCTTAGTTCTACACCAAAGCCGCCATCTCACTACCTTCTAATGGCCAAGATGGGTCAATTAAGGTTCTAAAAGTTTAGTTAGTGCTTGATGACACCACGCAGAAGCCAAATACTATCCTCAACTTGGAAATGAAGAGTATCAGACATCCAAAGTGTCACACTAACGTAGCCATCATGTTAACCATTTTGATATACGCCTAACTACCGCGACGATTTATTGCTACCTAAAAAGGAAACCCGATCCGTGGATCCCCAACAAATATAATACCCAAGCAACCCTTAAAGATAAAGCATACAAGTCAAACAGAAAGCAAGTAGAAGTGATCTAGTAATCCCTAAGGTATTCTCTTTAGGTGTATCTCAAGAGTCGCCGCTGTAACACTGAACCCACTTTGAGGTTTTTGTATCGCAAATGTGCGGATAGCAAGAGTCGCCACCGACTTTTCTTTTATCCAATTAAGGGAAGGTAAAAGTACAAAGACTTCGTTAGATTCTCGAGTAAGGGAGAAGGTTATGAAAAGGGAAGGTATTAGCACCTTTCCATCCGTAGTTATCTACGGCTCTTAGTTGCTCTTAGATCACTTTAAAATTGTGCTTCGTGTTTGACAAAATGTTTTGAAAAGGCATTTCGCTTTGACTTTGTAATGATTCATGTAGGAATGTATACAAAGTGTTCTAAATGTTTCGCTTTTGAAAAGAGTTTGAACTTTGACAAAGTGTGTGGTGTGAAAAGTATTTTGATAGAGCAAGCAACTAAAAGTCTTATTACCTACCGTAATTGGTCGTTATTGTTTTACGCCTTTAGAATAACGCTATCCATACCATTAGTTGGTAGGTAAGTCTATTGTTGGATGTAAGCGGGACATTCAAGGACATCTGATGGTCATAGAAAGCAACTTGAGGAAGTATCCTAGCACATTCAAGGACTATCATCATTTTTCGTAGGCGACAATCGAGGGTCAAGATCATGTATTCGTGAGGCTACATCGGGGTCTATGATCTTTGTATCAAGGGACTATGATGATTTATTTTGAAGGCATTGTTAGAATACCTCTACGCTCGAGGACATGACCATTTGAATTTGTAAAGGCAACGAGAGAGAATTACCCTAAGGTGCATGTGAAAGAGTGTGTTGATTCCGTATATATGTTATCTTGAAAATTAGAGTGAGCTATGTTCAATTTTATCTTGCCATACACGCCTACTAACTAATAGAAGATGCGAAAGTAAATCATGAAATATAAAGTGCGGAAAGATAAATCCTACGCTATTACATGGCTTTGGGGCAGATACAAAATTGAAAAGTACGGAAAATAAAAGTCCTAATTATACTATTACATCCCATAGGCAATTAAATAATATGAAAAGAAAGCGATAAAAATTGTCCGAAACGGGATAACCTGTGAATAGATGAAAAATCGGGAAATACGATGAAATTGAATAAGAGGAAAATGTTAGTAAAAATAATAATTTTTGAATGAGAAAAAGTTTTCATTCTAGAAATAACATTAATATGCTAAAATAATTTTTTGGGATTTTTTGGAGTTAATTTAATAATTAAAAATCAATTAAAATCTATTTAAACAATTAATTTGCAATTAAATTAAATATGCATGCAAAAATAATAATTTTAATTTTAAAAATTAAATAAGTATTTTTCTGATGATTATGCAAAAAAAAAATATTTTTGGTGTTTTTTAAATGCATGATAAAAATATTAGAAGATAAAATAAATGAATGAAAATATTAAAAGAAAATAAAAATATGAAAATAGAAAAAATATGAAGTTTTGTAAAAGGGAAAAGAGAATGGTCCTGGTGTGGTTTGAACTGGAGACCATTGAGAGAATCTCCTCCATCCAATGCCTTAACCGCTGCGCCATCATGCACTTGGTGTTTGGAAAGCTGGAATTAATTGAATATAAGTGAATATGTGTCCTGATTATAACACCAAGCCCAGTCAACACGCATGGACCCCAGCTGGATGGAATGGACGAATCAGAAAGAGCCATCGCGACACGCATGCATCCACCAGTCTTCACCAACAACGACGAGTTCCTAGCTCTTGGCCGCCTTCTCCCGAAGCAACGACCAAACTTGAAAAATATGCAAAATAAAAGATCTAAGGTACCCTACCCCTAAATCGAGGGTCGCGAACACGATGGTGCCATCATTGCCTCAAACTCAGATCAACCGGTTCGATTCAAACAGCTAAGATGCCCTAGTTATGGTGATTCGAGTTCTACACGCCTAAGCTTGCATGTAATGCTTCGCTCATGACCTAACAAACATCCTGAATTCAAACAAACACACAAAAACATTAACAATGCATGAATAATGAAATTAATTTCATAAATATACCAAATCGTGAGCAATGTAGGCGCGATTCGGTGGTTTTGTTTGAAAAAGAGTTGATTTTGTTTGTCGATATCAAGGAACACAATGGAGGCTTAGAACTCCTTGAACCTGAAAAATAAAATTCAAATTTCCAACTTTGAGAAAATTCTTGGCAAAATAAGGGTTGTGTATGGGCTAGGTTTCGTTCTCTTTGATGTGCAATAGTCGAGTATTTATAGAGTGAATCGAGAGGGCAAAGAGAGTGAAAAAGATTCGATCTTGAATGTGCAATAAATTTTTTCAAATAAAATCAAATTTTGGAAAATTTGATTTTCACTTCAATGTGAGAGCTAGCACGAATTTGGTATGTTCCATGGGCTATCTTGGACCTCAAGTTTGATAGAAATTCACTTTTGAAAATATCTTATTTTCATATTTTATATAATTTAATTTTGAATTAAATGGTTTTAAATTCAAAAATAAATCAATAAAATAGAAAATTGTCGTGGCCAAGCATCAATAGATCACAAATAATATTATGATCAAGTTTTGATCATAAAATTATAGGCCCAATTGGAAAAAAATGCATTTTGACAAATATCTCCTTTTGTGCAATTGTTCAAAAATGTCCAACTTGTGAATGGTGTATTTTGCTCAATTTTCCACATTTTTGAATGTTCTTGGACTTTTTGGAAATCTCTAAGAGTCCTCTAACCAACCTCTTTGGTTTCATCTCCATTGGAGTTTCCATGCTCAATATATCTCCAAAACAAAAAGTTGACTTTTTGTTGACTTTGAAAAGGACCTGTAATGTTTTGATCCATGCCTTCCAAATGAAGCATTTTGTGAACATTCTTGTGAGACATGAAGTTGTAGAATCCTTCAAACCTGTCAAAGTTCATTGACTTTTCCTCAAGAAACCCTAATTTGGAAAGTTTGACTTTTGAGCAAATCTTGAGTTTTCTTGATGAATCATGATCAACCCTTGATCAAATGATGAATGTAACTTCAAAATGAGGATGTTGACCAAAAATCATGAAGTTTGACTGTATGTTGACCACAGTTGACTTTTTGTCCAATACAATTGATTTTCAACCAAATTTTGACCTAATATACCACCTCACATTTGCATCATTGCATAACTAACAGTTCAGACAGCATTAATCGGGTGTAGCATTCACAGGTCAAAATTAGGGTTTCATCAAATTTTCATCTGATTCAAGAGGTAATCAATTAGGGTTTGAGTTTTTCTCACCTCATTTGATCTATCTTGATCAAAATATCAGCCTTCAATCTTCAGATATCCATTTTTTCTCATAGATCAATCGAGGATCGACTAATTAGGGTTTTGATCAAGGTTTTCTCCGCTTTTGAACAAGAAATGAATTTTTGGATAGAGATTGGTCATTATATCTTAGATACAACATCTTGACCTAATTTCGGATTCAAAACATCACGAGTTCACAGACTTTATCACCAATTTCGAAACATCTCGATAAAATTTCATCTGCACTGAAAAGTCAAACTTTGACTTTTGGTCAAATTTTCCAAAACAAAACTTTTTCAATCATCAAAATACTTCAAATGATCCATCATGATCATAAAAATCAAAGAATTTGAAAAAGTCAACAAAAGTCAAAGTTCTAACACTTAGAAAATTTTCTAAGTGTTGAAATTTTATTTTTCCAAACTTCATGCCATTTTTTCACCTAGTTCCAATTTGAATTGAAAAACTCAAACCCGAAAGTTGTAGTTTGTGAAACAATCTTCCAAAATGTCCAAGAAATCTCAAATCCATGGAGTCTAGCTATACTTTTGAAATTGAAACATAAGGCTCCATGAACTTGATTTTTCAAAAGTCAAAACTTCAATTATAGGTCATTTCTTGGTTTCTTCATCTAGAAGCTTTACAAACCATGCCAAATGGATTGTTGAATTGATAAATATCAGCTTGGAAGTAATAATTGAGATGAGATAGGATCAAAGTAAAAATAGCACATGGTTAAAAAAGGAAACTTCATTTTCCTTTACAAATGTCATTCTTACCCCTTAAGGCATCCTTGATTCACCAATTGCCATGTACTCTTGCCTAACATTTCAATCTTTGGCCTATAAATAGATCACATTTCAAGTCTAAAACCACACCAAAGCAATGCAAATCCATGCTTTCTCTCTTCTTACTTGAAAATCAAGAAACATAGTGATGTTGGAGAAACTTTGCATTTTTGAAAAATTGTGAATAAACATAAGATCTTTGGTGTCAAATACATTCCATAATCAATTTGAAACTTGTTTGAATCATAAAACCAAGACAAGAACAAGTAAAATCGATATCACTTTTCATTTTTCCAACTTGTACAAACTGCCATAAGCATTCGAATTCATGGTTTTAATGGAACAAGTTGTGATCTAATCATCCTAACACCTTCCATATACCTCATGTACATGATCCAAACTAATAGCAAGCAACCTGTAATGTTTTAACACGATTTCCGCCCATTTTGAGCTTATGCAGGTGGACTTGTGTAGCACGATCCAGATTGATTCAAGAAGTGCAGATCATCCATTTAGCTTCCATACATGTCGATGATGCTCAAATGATCAAGAAACAGGCTCTGGAAACACTCTTGCATTGAATTCGATCTCCACTTACACAGGTTAGAACACGAACTGGGATATCACAATTCTTTGAACTTAAATAAAAAAACTATTGGCCGATCTCTTTCTGCACTCATAACGATCATAAGCCCTCAAGAAAATCAAAGAATCATTAATCAGGCACCATTTAATTTGAATTCTTAGCTTCTAGGGTTCATCACGATTTCGTAAATTCAAACATGCTAGGATAAAAATAAATGCAATTAACGCTACTATCATGTTCGTTGTTCAAAATCGAGCAAGTTTGATTTTTACTTCATTCAATTTCATTGAGAAATGAAGATTTTAGCATGATTCGAGGAATCAAGATCAAACATGAAGAACAAGACGCTGCTGGTGTTCTTGATCTTTTCAAATTTAAAACTTTCCAATCTTTTATTTACACGTTATTGTCCACTAAACATCAAAACGCTTTGGCTCTGGTAGCTTGCTTTTTAAGGTTTTCGCCACGTGCTACCCAATGGTCATGGGTTCAATCCCTCACAAGACCATTTTTTTTTCAAACTTTCATATTTTTTCATGTTTTTTACAAAACTTCACAATTTTTTTTAACCAATCAAAACTCCTCATTTTGAGGTGATTTTTTGTACACTTGTCAATAAATACATCAATTTTATGATAGTGCAAAAAATTTCAGAAAAAACTTTCATCTGATTATATTTTAATCGAGCCGAAAACGACGTTCTGAGCATTTTTCAAAACACCTTTTAAAGGTGAATTTTTCAAGTTTTCGACTTCCGATTCTTTTCAAAACTTCTCATAAATGAACTTCACATTTCAAAATACCTTCAAAATCATTTTTCAAAACTTTTCATCAAAACTTACATCTTTTACCATGATCGATCCGATTTAAACAATAAAACCAAATACGTTTTCTCTCGAATTTCTCAATCGATCATGGGCCACCCTTATGGTGTAAGTCCCAATACTTTTTGTACATATTTAGTTTTACTTGTACATACTCAAATCATCATTGTCAATATTCAAACATAAATAAATTTCTTTCGTTTGTTTTCATTCGTTTGTTTATACACCGATACCATTGGTATTGAAAGGAGCATTATTCCCTGTGAAACTGCTTTCAAACCAATAGGTCTCCCTCACGGTGTAAGTCCCATAACCTTCTTGTATGTACATAATACTTCTTTGTACATATCAAACTCTCTTCAAATACATACAAATTTTTATCTCAGACATAACATGATACTTTTTATACTCAAGTGCATAAACTTCGATCGCTTGTTTTCATTTCACTGGTATACACAAACAAAACATTCTTTTATGTACATATTTCGTATATATCAAATTCTTTTTGTATTCATACAAATCTTTGTCTGCATATAACATGATACGTTTCATAGATAAAATTCGATCGCTCGCTTCGCTTCATCTCAGATATACATTGAATACCATTGGTATTGAAAGGAGCATTATTCCTCGTGAAACTGCTTAAACCAATGGGACTCCTTATGGTGTAAGTCCCAACCCCTATGTACATCCATTTTCTCTGTACATAAATACTGCTCGTACATATTCATTTCCTTGTACACGCTCAAACTTGTAAATAATCAAGTTACGCTGCTTTAAACGCTCGTTTACGTACACTTGTTTATATTTCATAAATCAGAATAAACATCATTGCATTGTTTATATTTCCTTCATAAACTCCTCGTGAATACATATCACACACACACACACACTTGTTTATACAACTGCCTAATTATAACATAACAATTAGTCTAACCAATAGGTTCCCAAGCTTGTAGCCTCCTTGCTTCATACAAGATAATTCATCTCAAAGATGAATTTAGCCTCCGCTGGCTTCATACAAGATAACTCTCCTACGTAGTTAGCCTCCTTAGGCTTCATATAAGAAAACTCATTCATCTTTTAGCCTCCGCTAGGCTTTATATGAAAACTCATTCATCGAGTTTAGCCTCCGCTTAGGCTTCAGATAAGACAACACTGCTGAGTCACCTCCTCTTGGGCTTCGCTCAAAAGAACTCCTCATCGAGTTTAGCCTTCGGCATCATACAATGAAAGAGACAGAAATCTCTTAATGCCTCCTATTGGGCTTCCAATACAAAGAATCACCCACGCTAAGATAGAACCCCGAAAGGATGGTTTCCTGAAATCACTTTCAAATCCCCAGAGTAAAATTTCCTGAAATTGCTCTTAATTCCAAAAGGATGGTTTCTGAAATCCCTTTAACACAAAGCCGCCATACCCTATAGCTTCCTCTCGAGCTTCATACAAGGACCCTCGATGACCTCGTAATGCCTCCTCTTGGCTAACAATATAAGGACCCACGGCTTCTTAAAAGCATCCCTTAAATCCAACCAATTTCCTCGAGATTTAGACATCTATCATCTCTATGGAAGAAGTATCTCATCTATCATATCACATACAAGAAAAACTTTTCAAACTCTTTTCAAACTGCTTTCAAACAAAAACATCTCTTAATTGTAAGTGGTAACACTTGTACACTCAAGCAAAACACCCAAGGCTTATAGTTAAAAGATTCAATCATCTTTTCAAACATCTTTCTTAAACATGTAAGTGGTAACGACACTCTGCAAAACACCTAATACTTACGATGAAAGATTTTAATCAATCAAACTTTTCAAAAATGTATGTGATGAAATAGATTAGATACATTTTCATTAAGATGACATTTGTCCGTCTCTTACTAACATCCCGCTGCTTTCCACTAGCATAAGTGGGAACTACGATTGCTCGACTTTCAACATCCTTTGAGAATACGAGGCACAAGGTCTCATTCTTGCCGAGCAAATTTCTTTCTCCCTGCACCAAACAAACCATAGATCCTCAGAGATCCGAGCTACAAATGCTCGATTCCCACTAGATATGTATGGTAAGATCCATGATCTGCATGAGCACAATAATAACAAACACTAGAATCCCACATAACTGCCTTTCTTAAAATCCCAAAGGAGAAACTTTCCCAATCATAGAAATAGCAATTAAAACACACAAACATATCAAATATATTCATATATAAAGATATAGATAACTATATATATTTAGGGTGCTCCATCTATTCCCTTTATATAACAATCCCTTACTCGTAATCTCCCAATGCGTATGCCTAGTTTGCGCTTAGTCGTTACGCATACCAATATCAATTGAGGGTATTTCCCTTTTCATAATCATTAAATCATCTTTCTTGTGTTGAAAATAATAAAGCTTGATGCTCATGCATCTTTATAAACAAATCAAAAGAGTAAATCGTTTCGAGCCCGAGAATTTGAATTCACGTTCAAATCCTCTAGCACGTCACCTTTTAACGCGAACACTAGGGAATCCAATTGAACGATCTTGTTGTCATAAGAGTTCACTGGGGAATCCAATTGAACGATCTTGTTGTCATAAGAATCACTGGGGATGATCAATCGATTCTCTGGGGAAGAGACTTCACTGGAGAATTGACACTACTATCGATTGTCTGTCACCCAAGCGTTCACCTGGCACTGGGGAGAGAAATTGAATTGTCGTTTGAGACACGGTCTTTGACACCCGCATTCGACTTTATTCTGAACAGATCCCAAGTCCGGCGGAGGTTTATGCATGAATATGCCGTGATATGACAATGGATGAATGAATGGATGAATTATGCGTGAATATACCGTTGATGTATTGGTTATCAAACCGAATTCTATATAGTCGTTTCGAGGATGGAAGAACATGGCACAATAAGATGATCGACAAGTTCGAATATTGAATTGTCACCGGAGGGTCCGCAATGCTAATTCTTGTAGAAAGAAGAATAGCAAACTCGAATTGATCGATAATGACGACTAGGCGTGCCTATGTGGGAATGCAACGCATTAACTTTTGCACTTAAGAGATATATTGACTTCTAATCTCAACTCCGCCTTATTTGACCTTCTAGATATCTTTCCTGCAAAGGAGTGCCCCGGCATCCTGTACTCTAACGCAATACTTTACTGATCATCAGCATCTCGAAGGAACCGGATATTCTGATATGGGAATATCATGCCTTGATATGAGCTTTGGGGGTATTTCTGCATCTCAAAATAACCTCCTTAGATTTATCAAATCTTAGAGTGGCAGACTTTGCATAGATGGACGACATGCCCCAGGATGAACATTGGAGAGGCTCCAACGTCTCGAAGTAGTTTCCTCAGATTAAATGAATCTTTTCGGTAAGCTTGCTTTAGAAAGAATCTTGGAGAGAATTCTACGTCTCAAGTAATTGCTTCAGGCTGATTGATTCTTGAACGAACACTTGCTCCAATTAAGAGGGATTCGAAGTAACTACTTTAGATCAACAACATGTGAGCCACTAACTTGATGGAATGAAAGCTCTCTTTTTTTGAAGGCTTCAATGTGTCGAAGTATTTGCTTCGAATTGATTTGAACTAAACGATTAGTTCTGCAGAGATTTGAGTGAAATGCCCCCACTTTATCCTTAGAGAGACTTTCCCGCCTCGAGGTGATTGCTTCAAGTTGAATGACACAGGGAACGACGGTTGTCCCAGGCTAACTGCTCTTTTTGGGAAGGACTAAATCAACTGCTGATTGCTCTTTAAGGATTTGCCCCCAAATTTACAGAATCTTGAGAAGACAACTTGTGATATGCTCAACGGAGTCCTTAAATGTCCCGCCCCTTGATACTAGTAACTGCTAGCTCAACGGAATAATCAAGTTTCTCTTCTTTGGACAAAGTTAAACTCTTCACTGATGTTCATTATGAGAACTTCTTCAATGTCAACTAATTGTTTTACATGTAGAAGAATGTTTATTAAGACAATTATAATGCAACATTTATGCCTTGAAGTTTTGTATGAAAACATTACGACTTTTTTTGTGAGTGAAACACTTTTAGAGTGCAACGTTGAAAACTTTATTTTTGAAAGATAAGACAAGCATATGATACCAACACAGATACTTTAACACACACTGTAGGAGTCGTAAACGCGATCTTTTCGCTAGATGCTTTGAATTAACCCACGCTCAATTAGGACTTTGAGGGTTGTAACGTGGCTTGGTTCACGAGTTTTTTTAGAAAAAAGGATTTTTAGGCTCAAAATATTTGGTGCCCTCCCATTCTCCATGATGTTCTTCAGTCCTAAGTTCAATTATCCTGATACGAGCACTCATCTCTCGAGAGGCGTTATGATGGTTGAGGAACCAATACGAGGTTTCTTGGACACAACAGTCACTCACTTTTGTCTTTTGGTACTTAACCACACGACTTGTTCTTTGTTGAGAACTTCTTCTTTGAAAATGCATTTCGGGATTTGCTTTCCCAAATCTTGCCTGACTTTTACCTAAGCGACTTATTACTAAGTTTCGACTTAGCGGGCTTTTTGTCTCTTTCATACTCATTTTTCTTGAACAAGTCATGGATCTATACATAACCTTTGATTTGTTAGAAGTGATGGTGACTGTCTGAGTCCTGAGGTAGATGAAGGATAATCGTTATGGTGGCATCACCTGTTGACCTTCTGATGTGCGAGAGATACCCACGTGGTATCATGATGCACACTGTTGTTTAGATGAAAGTCGACTACTGTGGTTTTGACCTTTCTCAACCTTTTGAAGGATAGCCATTGTTGTATCCTTTGATGCTTACTCTCTTGATGAGTTTTAAACGCTCGATCGAATTAACTGAACACTACCCGCCCACAGGGTTAAAAATGAAGTTTTTTTTTTTGGAAAGAAAAGAAACTCCTACTTCAAGGCTCGAGGGGGTTAACGATGGTTTATCTCCCTTATAACTCCGGTGTTTAGGGATTTGAAACAAGGCCTGTACATCATCAGCCAGATTTTATTCAAGAACATACATTGGGAGATTTAGCGTTTTTTCAATTATCGTCATCCTCCCTCCAATCTTTGCCTAGGCGAAAGGATTGGTAACGTTGGTATCAAAATGCTTGCAAGTTATTTAAAGAGTGACAACGAATGGATTGAGTGACAATGAATGGATTACTTCAAGATAAACATACTCATTGCATTAAGATGAAAACAAACAAGTTTCTACATGCAAACAAAGTTTAAACAATTAAACAAGATACACATGAAAATGCAGTACAAGAAATACAAGATTGTCATTGTTGAGGAGACTTGGGCTCTGTCTGGACCTGTTGATTCAGATGACTTTCAGTAGTCTTGGCGTTCACTTGAGTACGGGGTTTCCATTCACAAATTCCCTCCTTGAAGAGTCAAGTACTTCGTCAATCAACCGCTGAACTTTGGCTTTGTAGGCGCTATCCTCCGTCGAGTGTCCCACTGCTCCATCATGGTATCCACATCGCGCTATGATCATAACCAAGCGGAATAAATTTGGTGGGTTAAGAAACTTAGAACCACCAATGAACTTTGAACCAGATATGGCGGTTGACCGTAAGTCACCGGAATTGGATCAAGAGGAGCCTCCTCTTCCGCATTATTCCGAGGCACGCTTGACTTTGAGAGTTCGACTAAGTCGAGGAAGATCGATAAAAGTTGTTGATGCAAAGACTTGAAAGACGGTAATGGAGGATAATGATCTTGTTGCAACCGATTTCCCTTGCTAGAACTTGAGATATCTTTGCTAAAGGTTACCACCTTCTCAAGTGACCATCCGTCTACTTCATCACTATTCTTCAAAGTCTCAATTCCTCTTGGTAAGCAATTGTTCCAATGAGTTTTGGAAGTCCTCCAAATTGCTATGATCGTAACTTGCAAGCAAAATGTCTAAGTTCGATCCATTAGAACCTTATCATCAATTAGCTCGAACTGCATTTGAAGGCCAAACAATTCTCAGTTTCGTGTCCTACAGAGTTAGCATGAAAAGCACATTTAGCTCTCTCATCAAACCAAGCTTTAGTAACCCCTGGTACTGGCTTCAATTCCCTTGGTATCACAACACCACTCTGAATCAAGTAAGGCAATAGTTGAGAATACGACATCGGGATTGGCTGAATATCCTGTTGAGCATATCGAGGGTAATGCTGATTTGGCTCATTCTTCTTCGATCGGGGAGTAAGCAATTGCTGTTGTCGAGGAATCTTCGAAGGTGAAGGTCGTGGATGATGCTCAAAAGGATGATTTTGACCTGGAGAGTTTGCTAAGTACGGATGTCCTTGACCCATGGAGATATCAGATGATAGGGCAGCAGCCAAACTTGCGGAGATTGGTGTGGTGTTGCATTCTCTTTTCAACACAACTTGCAAGAGATCCATGACCAGACTCATCTGACTCTTCAAGTGCTTAACTTCTGCCTTCAATAGTTCTTGGCCATGTTGAAGCTCGTCTATAGCCCTCTGAGACATCCTTGAGATCTAAACGCGCGCCAGTAGATACCGATATTTTCCGGATGTAAGAGATGAAATGAGTTTTTCTGATGAAGATGAAATGCATGATAATGCATTAAAGAATACAAATGTAACGTAATGGTAATGCATGTAAGAATGCAACATGATGGTAATACATATAAGAATGCTATATGATGGTAATACATGTAAGAATGCAATGTGATGCGATACATATTGATGTTATGCGCAAAATCACATGTAAAGTTAAACAGACAAGGGTTTAAAAGGACGGTCAGACATGGTTTCGACGTCTACCCAACAATTCCCCAAACAAGGTGGTTCTAATGTTTTTTTTTGCTAAATGTTTCTCAGAAGTATACTCCGAGAAACGGCTCTTAAAGGGATACTCAAAACCTTTGAGCGGTTGGTCTCAGTTTTGGACATCCTAATACTTAGAGTTGTAGGCCATTTGTCTAGAAATTGTTGCCCCGCACTAGCATACGGTGCAACAATCCCCTTAAAACGACCAACTCTAAGTTGTGGTCTTCACATCGATCCAAGGAACACGGATGTCCAATGGACCTAAGCTACTCAACCACTCTAAACTTATGTTTCCTAGAAGCCTGGGTATTGGGCTTATCTACGAATCATAACCAAAAACGCCCAAATATCAAAATATATCACAGGATAGTATAACGAAATAATAGGCAATAAATAGTAAACATCAAAGCAATAAACAAACACACAAGCGAAGAATTAAATTAGGGTTAACTCGCTTTTAAAAAAAATTCCCCAGTGAAGTCGCCAACTGAAGCAACTCGATTTTCAAAAATCTTTTAAATTCTCGAAAACTAGTGAAATCGCCACCTATTTTTATTTGTTCTAAAAAGAACGGGGAAAATATAGATAAAACCCAAAACAAGCGGATAAGGCGGTCTACGTGACCAAAAAGTGGGATCGGGAGTCGGTTATGTAAGGGGAAGGTATTAGCACCCCTTACATCCATCGTACTCGATGGGACCCATTTAATTCTACGCGTTTGTGTGTGTGTTTATTGCTAAGTTATGAATACCAAAAGAAAAAGAAATTGTTTGTTATTATTTTGAGTTTGGCACGGTTTCAGAACCGTGTGCCTACATATTCCCTCGTGCAATGGGAAAGTCAAAACTCTGTAGTTCCTCTTAAAAAGGTTTTAAACTTGTTGTATTAATTTTATAAGAAAAATCGTGCATTTAGACATTTCAAATACTTTTAACTAGGACTTGTTTTGTTTGTTTGAAAAGCTTAAGTCCTCGTTCGTGTTTTGAGATGACTATTGCACACTCTTTATCAGAAAAGAGTTTTTATGATCGCGTATGAGCGATAAAAGAGTTTGAGTGCGTTGAATTGTTTTTTATGTGGGTGAAAAGTACCGAACCATAAGACTAGCATCCTACGATTCAAATACTAGAAACAAGATGAACTCAATGCTCAACGAGTCGTCTATCATCCCAAAAGTTTTTTCTTTTATGAAAGAGTGAAGTGAAACAAGGTTCACGTTATTAAGAATCTTTAAGTAGTTAGTCTAGCATCCAACGACTTAAAGATTCGAAGTTCATTTTTTTTGCAAGTGTTTAAACAATTAGTCTAGCATCCAACGGCTTAAACACTTGAGTTTTCTTTATGAAAGAATTTAGAAAATGCACTCGACGTTGGATCGAGGTTTGTAATTTAATTATGAAAGTGTTTTGGAGATACGGGTTATAGTTAATTAAGCATGTGGACTAAAGTGCGATAATGGAAATGAACAAATAATTACATACAAGCATTAAATAAAGCGAATAAATAAATTAAAAGCCCATACAAGGTGGCTTGCACAAATAAACGATTTATCGTGTAAGTGCATGCACGAAATAAATTTAATCGACTAATTAAACGAAACTTAATCAAGTAATTAGTTTAATAAAATTAATCAGATGGGCCAATTAATTTTAAATAACCTAATTAGATAATTAAATAATGTTTAACCAATCCATCAAAGTTTCATTGTAAGCCCAAGGGTAAGCGTGGTGTGTGCACAAATGTGTGGCCGTGGTGACGCTTCAAAGCTTTGTCAACTCAGGGTAATAAAAATGGCTCGCACGAGTATTAGTTTGAAAACATTTATGGTTTGTGCTTTGTGAATAAATAATTAAACGACAAAGCAATAACAATATTTACTAATTATTACATCACGTGGGGAATGGGGGTACAAATTTACAAATGGGGAATAAAATAGAAAAGAGAAAAAAAATGCTAGAACGCTCCTAATAGAAAAGTTACCTAACACTACTATTATTATTTTTTTGAAAAAAAACAAGGTGGTGACACTTGTCACCACCAGACACAACATCCTAACATAATTAAAATAAATAAATAAACTAAACCGATTTTATATTTTTTTTATGTTTGAAAAAAAGGAAAAGAAAGAACACTCTGGTTTCTTTTTCCTCTCTTCATCGTGTTCTCACCTTTTCCTCAAACCCTCACCTCTCATCTCTCTCTCGCCGGAACCCTCACACTTTCTCATCTCTCGACGTGATTCCTCACCGTTCCCTCATGGTGGCTCGCGGTCGCTCCGTCTCTCTCTCTCACTCACCGCGCGGACCTGCTTATCTCTCGCATCGTCGTCTTCGTTTGCATGTTGGTTTCTGATGTTGCTTTTGATTTTCGATTGTTTGACACAGGTTGTTGGAACTGATTGTTGGACAGCTGGAAAAGGGTTTTGAAACCCTAGAAACCCACATAGAGGCCGCGAATCTGTACCTTGTCGTAACGGGTGAGACCTTTCTAAGCTTCTTCTTCTCTTCTTTCTCAAATGTCATAATTAATTTCTGAGAAAAAATGGTCAATCTGAAGGCGTTAGGTTAGGGAAAGTGATGATGTTTGCTTGCTGTTAGTGTTGCTATTTCCGTTTTGGTGTTTTTGATTCTGGGATTTTTAGTGTTGGAACTTAGAACTGATGCACTTTGGTTTGGGTTATGGTGTTGGTTTGAACGGACAGATACTACACTTGATTTTTCTGGGTTGAATGAACTGATATGCTTTGGGTTTTCTTAGTAAGAACAGATGCCCTTGATTTTTTTGCCGTTGTTTGTATATTGGTATGTTTTTGAACTGATGCCTCTCTTCTTGGTCTTGGTCCTCTATAAGAACAGATACCACTGCCAGCTTTTGATCCTTGCTCTCTTTTTCTGATGTCTCTTTTGCTGGTCCTGATACACACTTGAGTACATTCCCCAATTTATCTATTTTCTTCTGCTGCCCTGTGTTGCTTATTACTACACTCAAACTTCTTCTTTCGGCTTTACTTCCTGCTCTGTTATTTGAAACTTGAATTTGGCATCTTTCCATTCTTGTGTATGCTGCCTGGTGCTATTGTTTGGGTGAAAAATAATTACACTGTGGGGTAAAAAACTATTTTTGTCTGCTGATACATAACTTATTATTTTTCTAGGCTGAGTTGATTTCTTTTGGAACTTATTGACACTGTTGGGCTTTTTCTTTGGAAAAGTGATGTTTCCTGATTTCCACTTTATACCTCCTTTGTGAACCAACAACGAAAGTTGTTGTGATTTGCAAAGGAAGTAACGGTAATGGCCGATGAAGGAACTTCGGTTCTGAGGCTTTTGAAACAATTGACCTTTAAACCTGATTCCTTAACACAACCCTCGTGATGAGTCCGAAAAACATACTTTTCTTATTTTCGTATGAAAATTGCTCTGTTGCTATTAATTATATCTCCTTCCATTGTTTCAGATGACAAGCGGACAACACTGTGTGGAAGTGAAGAGGAATGCCCGGATGAAGAGAAATTCGAAGGAAACCAGGAGCTTACGGCATTAGGATAGAATTAATACATTTGTACTTGTAAAACAAAAATTAGAATGTTATGTAATAACGGACAAAGTTCCGAAATTAATAAATTCCAATTACTCTTGCAAAAAAAATGTGTTCCTTATAAAACTTAAATATTTTTATCATATCAATTTGATATAAGAAAAGTATTCCAATTCGAACTATAATTCCGATTTCCTCTTGTCATGAACGAAGTTCTTCGTAGTGCTTCCCCGCTACAAACCGATTTCCAGGAACAATCCTTCATTGGGCTAAATTTCCACAAAACCGTATTCTTCTTTTTTTTGTATTTTTGTGACTTCCCAACTTGAAATTAACCCGAACTCTAAAGAAATAATAGAACTTTTTTTCAACCTTGTACCTCGAAATTCCGAACTTTGTATTCTCATTCTTGCTTGAAATATCCAACAATCTCTTGTAGTTATATTGACTGGAAAATTTAAACACCAAGAAATGGCATTTTCAATCACCGAACTCAAATAATCCGAGTAAAAAGAATTCCTTCTAAAAAAATCAAATTCTCAAATAACTAATTATTTTTTGAATTCAACTTCTAAACAAATAAACCTTTTTTTTCGGAAGAACGATTCCAAACAACCTTTTTGTACCAAAAATTCGAAATCGTGTGATGAAACGGAGGGGAAATTTTGGGGTGCGACAGATCAGAAAGAGCTCAACATGAGGCAGAGAAGGTGGTTAAAATTTCTGAAGGATTACGATTTCGGTTTGAATTACCATCCTGGTAAGGCAAATGTTGTTGCAGATGCTTTGAGTAGGAAGTCTTTGCATATGTCTATGTTAATGGTTCGTGAATTGGATTTAGTTGAACAATTCAGATATTTGAGTTTGGTATGTGAGACTACTTCTGATAGTGTGAAATTGGGTATGTTGAAGCTGACTAGTGGTATTATGGAGGAAATTCGAAATGGACAGAAATCTGATGTTGGTTTAGTTGATAAGTTGCCATTGATTAACCAGGGTCAAGGAGGTGAGTTCCGAATTGACGAGAATGGTGTTATGAGATTTGGTGATAGGGCGTGTGTTCCGGATATTGCAGATCTTCGGAAGAGCATTTTAGAAGAAGGGCATCGTAGTGGGTTGAGTATTCATCCTGGTGCTACTAAAATGTATCATGATTTGAAGAAGTTGTTTTGGTGGCCTGAAATGAAAAAGGAAATTGTTGAGTTTGTTTATGCTTGTTTGGTTTGTCAGAAGTCGAAAATCGAACATCCGAAACTGTCAGGATTGATGGAACCGTTGTTTGTTCCAGATTGGAAATGGGATGGCATTTCTATGGATTTTGTGTCTGGTTTACCGAGGACAGCGAAAAATTGTGATTCTATCTGGGTTATTATCGATCGGTTGACGAAGTCTGCTCACTTTATTCCGATAAGAATAGATTATCCTATGGAGAGGTTGGCAGAGTTGTATGTCGAGAAGATTGTGAGTTTGCACGGTATTTCTTCTAGTATTGTGTCGGATAGAGATCCGAGGTTTACGTCAAAGTTTGGGATAGGGTTGCAAGAAGCTTTGGGTACTAAGTTGTGATTGAGTTCTGCTTATCATCCACTGACAGATGGTCAGACGGAGAGAACGATTCAGTCGTTAGAGGATTTGTTAAGAGCTTCTGTGTTGGAGAAAAGTGGAGCTTGGGATAGATACTTGCCATTGATTGAGTTTACCTACAACAATAGTTTTCATTCGAGTATTGGTATGGCTCCGTTTGAGGCATTGTATGGTAGGAGGTGTCGAACACCGTTGTGTTGGTACGAATCTGGAGAGAGTGCTATAATTGGACCGAAAATTTTCCAACAGACTTCAGAAAAGATTAAAATGATTCAGGAGAAGATGAGAGCTTCTCAGAGTCGTCAGAAGAGTTATCACGATAATAGGAGGAAGGATCTCGAGGTTAGTGAAGGAGATCACGTGTTTATGCGAGTTACTCCGATGACTGGTATTGGTCGAGCTTTGAAATCAAAGAAGTTGACTCCATGCTTTATTGGTCCGTATCATATCACCAAAAGGGTTGGGAAGGTTGCGTATCAGATTTCCTTACCGACGTCGCTTGCGAATTTGCATGATGTCTTCCATGTATCTCAATTGAGGAAGTACGTTGCTGATCCGTCTCATGAGATTCAGGTAGATGATGTACAGGTACGAGCGAATTTGACCGTAGAAGCATTGCCTGCGAGAATTGAGGATCGGAAGTTGAAACAGTTGAGGGGTAAAGAGATAGCATTGGTGAAAGTAGCTTGGGGAGGACCAGCAGGTGGAAATATTACTTGGGAGCTGGAGAGTCAGATGAAGGACTCGTATCCCGAACTTTTCGTCTAAGGTATGTTTTTTGAGGACGAAAACTCTTTTTAGTAGGGGAGAGTTGTGACACCCCAAATAATTCAATATTTAAAATAATTAGAATTTTTAATTATTAATTTAATTAGAGTTTAATTATTGATATTTGAATTATTGGATTTAATTGGTTAAATAAATGAAAGGAGGAGTTGGGAGTGTGAGGAGTAATGGGGGCGTGTGATGAGTAAAATACTCTACATATCTTAATTATTATTTTATTTTATTTATTGGAATAATAAAAGGGAAAAGAAGGAAAAAGAGGAATAGAAGGATTTTTCATCATTCGTAACATTGGAGAAGAGAAGAGGAAGAGGAAAAGAGTGAAAGTTGCCAGAATTCGAAGAACCCACAAGGTAAGGGGTGATTTCGATTGATTAACATGCCTTATTGGTTTTAATTTCAATAGGATTGATCGTAGTATGTTAAGAATCTCAATTTAGTAATTCTAGGTTTTCGTAGAATTATCCCAATTTGTGTCGGATTGTGTAGAATTGAGTAATTTGTATGTTGTAGGGTTATTAGGAATGATCAGGGTATGTTATATTGCATGTTAATGTTGGTGGATGGTGCGATTATATTGTGTTTGGATGTTGGATTCGTGTGGGATTGATAGGAATTGAATTGGTATGCATAATGCTGTCAAAACTGCATAATTTTGGTTCTACAGGTCGCAGAAACCGGTTCCCATGTGGGAGGAACCGGGTTCCTGGTATAAAAACCAGAAGAGGAGCATTCTGGGTTGCTGGGAACTGGTTACTCCTGGGGAGGAACCGGGTTCCCAGTTCATTTTTTTCAAAGAAAACTAAATTTTCTTCTGGGAACCGAGTTCCTGCCTGGAGGAACCGGGTTCCCCATACATTTTTCCAGGGGGCGTGTTTTTGAACTTTGTGGGAACCGGGTTCTCCCTGGGAGGAACCGCTTACCACTATTACTTTTTGAAAAATTCCAAACTTTAAAAATTCATAACTTTCAAACCGTAAGTCCGTTTTGGACGTTGTTTCTTAAATTTAATGCTCTATTTTATGAAACGAAGGAAATTCCTGCAACTTGAATTTATTTTGAAAATGCGTCGAATTCCGATTTAGGTGGTTTGTTATTCAATGCATACTTGGTGTATATGCAGTAGTGTACCTGTGGCAATTGATTGTATCAGGATTTTGTGAATGGAATGCATGTTTATGCTGTTTGATGTGTGCATGATCGTTGAGGACATCATGTTTTTCGTTTTGATTCAGTTTATGATAATTGGTGTATTCATAGATTGATTGAATGTTGCATGCTGGTGTTGTGCATGCATATACACTCTGGTGAAGTTAATTCCCATTGTGTGGAATTTGACTTGTATTGCCAATAACCGTTCCCGGGTGATGATGGGTGGTGAGGCTGGATTCGTGTTCGGGTGATTATGGATGAATCGATGAATACTGTATCCGGGTGATTATGGATCAGTGTGATTATGGATCAGTGTGTGTGACTTGGTTCACGTTTTGGTACCACATGCATTGCATCTGCATTTGTATTTGCATGGAATTGTAACATGTTAGGATGATTTCCAGTGTTACAATTCTCTTGTTGTTATTGTTGTGCATAATGAATTGTGTGGTGGTAATTGTGTGTTGAAATCTGAATTATGCTAGAGTGGGTGGATTAATATACTTGTGATATTATGTTGTCTGAGGAACTTATAATGCATATTAATTATGAAGAAATCTCACCCTTACTTTAATGATTTCAGATTAAAGTTAGCAGCTCAAGAGTTGGTGAGGATGGCTCTAGAGCTATGTTATTTTGTGTCCGCGTGTCAGTGTCATGCTCTGATAGGTTGTAACACTGGGGAACGTTTAGCTGAGAAAATTATTAGTATTCATTTGTTATTTGAGTTACTTTGGGAATAATTATGATTTGGTTTTATTCCGTTTTGGTTTTGTGGTACTTTTCTACTGTGTAAGACATGATATTAGTTTTGATTGATTATTTTAATAAGTCTTTCTGTGAAGCATGACTACTATTATTGAGGTTTTATTTTATTCTGGATTGTGACATCCCTTGTTTCCATGTTAACTCTGATTTAATTAATATATTCGCAGGTTATTTAGAAGGGGTGTTACACGATGAGGTCGCTCAGCGCGTTTTGGAGCGTGTTGAGTGCTTTGGTACTGTTCCGGAAGAGAGAAATTTAGTTTTGGAGGCCGCTCAACGGGTCCTCGCCGCTGAGCAGCATTAAGGCAGTTTAACGTGTAAATATTTGAGCCCACTGGGTGCGCCCTCGCCGCTGAGCGCGATCGTTTGTGTTTTGTTTTATAACTTCATTTTTAGGTTATGGTTTTGGGGTGGATTTTGATCCCCTTTTCCATCATCCTTTATTTTTGGTATATTAGCTTAGAAAACAACATTAGGGCTTTGCTCATGGATGATTGGAGGTGGATTGCTCTTCAATAGGCGTTGACAAACCGGTGTAAATGAGTGGTTTGTATCTTCTCTTCTTTGTGTATTTCTCTATTTTTTGGTTATGTATGTATATCTACTCTTACTCATGCATATTTGTCGCCCTTGACGTTGTATAAAGTTTTCTTTGCGAATCTGTGTTGGTGATTGTCTTAGGTTTTTACTCTATGTTAGGGATTTGAGCTTTGCTAGATATAGATTTATTAGATTCTTATCTAGGATGATTATTTGTTAGTTTCTGAATGCTAGAAATGGATTTAGAGCTGACATTTACTTATAGTATCTGATCTTAATGCCTCTGTGTTGGTGAGATATGCCAGAGTTGGATATTGAGGTGAGCAACTGAGTTCTCAATTTGGGTTAGAAATATCTTGGGTTGTGAGAGGTATGTAATGAAACGGACAAGTATCATAGGTTGAGTATAATTGGACGGTATATTTAAGTCTGTGACGGGTAGTATGCATTCTTTTCGGACAAGTTGTCTATCCTTTATACTTTTTGTTCATTTACTTTTTGTCTTTTATTTTCAACCATTTAATCTCAAACTCATTAACGATAGAATTGTCGAACGACGAATCAATAACCAATCTCTGTGGACACGATACGATATAACCTAACTGGTATATATCACCCGGTAAAAATAAATACCTCACTCTTTGTAGCAAGGAAAGAGTGAGGTATTAGCAGCAAGCAAAGAGTGAGGAATTATTTTTATCGGTGCTATATACCGGTTAGGTTATATCGTATCGTGTCCACAGAAATTGGTTATTGGTTCGTCGTTCGACAACTCTACGGTTAATGAGTTTGGGATTAAATGAGTTGAAAATAAAAGACAAAAAGTAAATGAACAAAAAGTATAAAGGATAGACAGCTTGTCCGAAATGAATTCACACTATCTGTCATAGACTTAAATCTACCGTCTAGTTATACTCAACCTACGATACTCGTCGGTGTCATCACATACCTCTCACAACCCAAGCTATTTCTAAACCAAATTGAGAATCCTCCTGAATCACCTCGATAGCCATGTCTGACCTATCTCAACAACAAAAGTCAACCGCGTCTCTCGTAACGACTATCTCTAGCTCGAAACAACCAACACAGAGGCATTAAGATTAGATACTCTAAGTAAATGTCAGCTCTAAACCCAATTCTAGCATTCAGAAACTAACAGATAATTATCCTAGGTAAAAATCTAAGCAATCTATATCTAGCAAAGCTCAAATCCCTAACATAGAGTAAAAACCCAAGACAGACACCAACACAGATTTGTAAAGCAAACTTTACACAACGCCAAAGGTGACAAATATACATGAGTAAGAGTAGATATACACACATAACCAACAAAGAGAGAAATACAAAAAGAAAAGAAGAGATAAACCACTCATTTACACCGGTTTGTCAACGCCTATCGAAGAGCAATCCACCTTCAATCATCCATGAACAAGGCCTAATATTGTTTTTTAAGCTAATCTACCAAAAATAAAGGTTGATGAAAATAGGGATCAAAATCCATCCCAAACCATAACCTAAAAATGAACAAAAATGAAGTTATAAAACAAAACACATACGACCGCGCTCAGCGGGCTCATATATTTGCACGTTAAACCGCCTTAATGCCGCTCAGCAGCGAGGGCCCGCTCAGCGACCTCCAGAACTAAATTTGTCTCTGCCGGAACAGTACCAAAGCACTCAACGCGCTCCAAAATGCGCTGAGTGGACTCGCGCTCAGCGGTCTCACCGCGCTCAGTGGCCTCTCCTGAGCAAAACTGGTCTTTTATTCATCAAAATTGTGTCTTCGGAGCCGTGTCCTTGACACTTTATTCCTCGATGCTCCAACATTAAAACTAATCAAACGGTACATTATGTACACAAAACACAATAAAACATATTTACAACAAAAAGTGGGGTTATTCAACAATTATTAACAAATAAGAACAGATAAGTGCCACAAAACATATATACAAAATAACTACACTTTGGCACTTATCACCTTCTCTGAGGACTTCAATAGGGGGAAATTGCTTTCTTTGAGGTCTTCGAGCTCAAACATAAACACACCTGCAGAATGCCTACTACTAAGGTAGGATTTTAAACAAACCACAAACAAATAGAACACAATATGTGGAATTTCCTAAACAGGTCTTTAAATAAACCAGAGGGATTCCTGACATAATCAGGAATGGATATTCCTGTCATACATCTTTATTCTTACTTCTCATGCTCTCTAGAAAGCGGTAATAGAATGCGGTAAAAGGGTATGAGAAAATACCAAATAAATATCAATTTGTAAAAAGCTAAGCAATAACAAAGAAACCCAGACAACTTCTTAAACTGCTAGCATCAACAAAGAAAATACGGTAAGCACCTGCGTCGAAGCATCAATAAACATGATCAGAATGTGTGGCGGACACATCCGAATATCAACAAAAAACCTGCAATGGATAACTATCATAGCAATGCAAGCAAATAATACGCACAATGATGTGCACACAAGACAAGGAATGTGTGTCGGACATATCCGAGTCAATCAAAACACTTACACAATGTACATTAACCAATGTACTATGGAAAACCAAGATGGAATGTGTGTCGAAACACCCGTATAACAAAATTACCTGCACAAAATATATTAACCAATGTACCATGGCAAACCAAACAGAATGTGTGTCGACACATCTGTATAACACAACAAATGCACAAAATTCAATTATGCAAAAATACGAAGCACTAGAAGCATGTGTGTCGAACGCAAAACCGAACCATAAAATAATAGTTCAAACAAGTTTTCCGATCACATAATCAAGCGATAATTATGTGGTCGAAAACTATCTTGAAGTACCTTGCATAATTAACAAACATGTTAAAAATAACAAGAAAAATATAAGCATGAAAGAGTAGAATAAGCTTGGAGAAAACATGTTAATTAAAGAAGAATTTGAAATTTTGCGTCTTAGGTAAACCGATTACCTCCCAGTGGTAATCGGTTACCACGGGAAAATAAAGAATTCTGGAGAAAAAACAGAGTTTTTGTCTCTGTGGGGTAACCGGTTCCCATAACTGGGTACCCGGGTTCCCCATAAGTACACAGAAACAGAAGTTGGCGCAGTTGTGTGGTAACCGGTTACCCCTGGGAGGTAACTGATTACCACTGCTGAAACATAATGAATTTTTGGCATTTTGAAAGTTTGAAAGGCCATAACTCATGCTTCGGGCAACTGTTTCGCGCATCGTTCAAACTGTTGGAAAGCTTGAAAATATTAGAACATCTACGGAACGATACGAAAATCAAATCGACATTTGTTTTTTAGAGGTTTCAACATGTTTTGTCGGATTGAAAGCAAAATTCACACCAATTACACAATCATCATAGCAAAGAGAATTTATGAATTCAAGAATTGAAGGAAATCATGCATTAACATTAAAGCACGACAACTCAAGCATTTTAACAAACACCTAAACTACACATATTTACACATGCTTTTGTACATGATTCAAAACTCATATCTATGCCTATTTACATGCAAATCAAGGTTCCACGACAACAATTCGATAAACATCGACAAATAACCACTTGAATAAACATTTTTCTTATGAAAATCAATTAATCAATAAGTGTTTTTGATCATCCAATTCCGGATTTCAACATTATGATTATATCAATTCACACTTCTTTAATTGAAACCACAATTTGAATTCAATTCTCAAGCAAGATCTTAATTCAATTATCAATTTTAGGAAAGTGATTATTCAAGAATCAATTATGCAAAAGTGCTTAGTTCAAGAAAAACTATCGTAGAAGCGAAGAGGAGTTTGAGGAGAAGAGATCGCCGATGTCAAATCGTAGATTGGAGAATTAGAGAGGGAGAGAGGGAGGCGCGAGTTTGGGGAGAGGGAGAGAGGCAAATTATTCTTCCAATTCTTGATCCTTTGATGAAGTTGTTATGTGTTTTTGATCAACTTGAGGAAAAATCTTGCTTTGATCTTTGAGAGAGTTGAGAGAGAATAAAAGAATGTTTGTATGTGAAACTTGACAAATGACCCCCCAAATTATGAGAGCAAAAGTTGATTTATACTTTGAAAGTTGGCCGAAGGTGAATTGGACTCAAATTGGCTTTATCCGAATAAAATTCGTCAAAAAGATAAGGTCATCGTGATCCGTGCAAAATTCGGAATCGGGCCCTTCACGAAAAATATTCGGAATGAAATTTCATACCATTTAGACCAAATTTCACCACAAACGGATGCACAGTGAAGGAGATGTGAATTTTTGAAGTTTCAGCTAACGCCGAGAACATCTGACACGTGCAGAATTTTCACTATGCAACCTGGGTAAAATGTTCTAAACGAAAATCTTCTGATCAAAATTTGAAGTCAGAATGTGAACAAAATTTGAAGTCAACGAACTTTGTGAACTTTTGGCACCAGTCCTGTAGCGATCAGATAAAAATTGAGAGAGAGATGATTTTTTTGAATATTGTGCATCAAAGAATCTAACACTCGGTTCAACTCAAATACCCCTTGAAAGATTAAAATTCTGGTCCTTATATGTAAGGAATTAGCTCTCGGCCCGAGAACAAAAGTTGAAGAGGACGTCGATATGGAATTTCGGGCGTTAGAGCCACTCAATTCTAACGTTTCAGTCAAAAGTTATGAATTTTTAACGTCCCCGAAAACACGGTTCAACCATAAAAATCAGTTTATTGCTCTTGAAAAATCAATTTTCCGGAGACCTTGTCCATACAATTAGCCTCCAACGCAAGAATAAAAGCTAGAGATACTATCAACATGGTTCTAATGCCTGAAGAACCAACCAAATATAACCTTCTGACCAGAAGTTACGAATTATGCACCCAAACCGCGAAATATCAATTTTTAGTTCAAAATAGTCTGAACTGGCCTAAACACACAATTTCTTCTGTAACTTGAAATACCTTGGAACATATGCAAGCTTGGGGGCATAAAGAATTGGAAAATCCACTGATGAAATCCTGGAGAATCCACTGATGAAAACATATATAATGATCTCATAACCACGAAACTAATGATATGCATGCATGCTCATGATGATGAAACTATAAGTCAAATAAGGTTAAAATGAAGAGGGTAAATTTTGGGGTACAACATTGAAACATACACTGTTAATTTGTTGCATAAGATATGTGTGCATGTAGGAAATGGGATCTAACTATGATACCATGTTGTCATGCTACTGCATGTATATGGGATAAGAAAAAGGAGCCAAAAGAGTATGTTTCTTTGTATTATAGGTAATCCATCAACTATATGCAAATTATGTCTAATCAAATTGCCATATAAATTGCTTACCATATTATGTCTATTTCTGTTTCTGTGTCCAAGAGGTCTATTGTCATGGCTACTTATAGCCATATTGTGTTGCCGACAAATGGTCCACAACTATGGCCACCCGAAGGATCTGTGCCAATCAAGCCACCGGTCACGTAGAGAGCAATTGGCCATCCAAAGAAGAACCACAGCAAGACAAATGATGAGCCTAGATATGCAAACTCTTTGACCCGAAATCATCAACCCGTTAAATTTCAGATATGCGGGAACATGGGACATAACAAACGAACTTGCAAAGGGAAAATGGTAGCTGAGAGAGCTATTCTGGAAGGTGGCAACAAAAAGGCGAAAGGAAAAAAAGTCATAAAACGGTGCTTCACAAACTGTTATAGAAGGAGGGTCGCAAGCACCGCAAACAACCCAAGACTAGTTATTAGTTTATCTTCTATTATGTTTTTAGAACCATATTACTGTTATGTAAAAACAAATTGTTATGTTAGATTTTTTTACCATTCTGCTGTCAAAACAAGTTGTGTTAGCTATAAATAAAACAAGTTGTGTTGACTTTTTGAATCAAGTGTGAAAACATTATTTTATAAGTTAGAGGTTCGTTTTATGCCTAAACCTAAGTAACAAAAAACAAAATTCTGCCAAAATTATACAGATTCATTTTACAGGTTCAAAATACATGTTGCATTATGTTATAGCTATGTCAATTTTATGCTTAAATCTAAGTTACAGGTTCTTACAAAACAAAATTCTGCCAAAATTATACAAAACAATTGTGCCTAAATTATACAAAAATTGTGCCGAAATTGTGCCCATATTATGCCAAAATTATACAAAGAGATTGTGCCAAAATTAAGACATTTCATTTCATTAAAATATAGATTACAATATAATAAAAAAACAAAATGAGTGGTCTAAATTTTATATAAAAAATTATCATAAAATATATAACAAAGATATAAAAAAAACTAACATAAATAGACATAATAATAAAAAACTATAAAAAATAAAAATAAATTACAGTTATTATAATTTATAAAAAAAAATGAAATTGAAGAATAGTTATAATAAATTGATGAATACAATAATTAAAATCACAAAAAAGAAGAAGCCGAAACACGAATGAAAATGAAAATAATAATTTTTAAATATTAAAATTAAACTGAGGATATTTTAACAAATATGTTAATTTATTAAAGATTAAAACCAATATTCCCTCCCCTCCCCTCTGAATCCCTCCGATTTGGGGGGACGCAAAAAGTGCGACTTAGAGGAATTTTGCTCCCCTCCCTTCCTATCCCCTCCTATAAAATAAATCAAACACATTTCATTTGAAATATTTTCTCCCCTCCCCTCCACCTACCTCAAACCAAACACATCCTTAGGGTTCTAATCTATTTATTTAAGTTTTGATAATATTATATAATTTTAATATGATAAGTATTTATAATATACCATTAAATTAAATACGAAATTAATTAAAAAGTTCTGAAATAAGTAAAACATGAGTTGGCATATGAGACATCATTAGGTTATGCGCCATATCATCAAAAAAGGTCTCAGATTGCAAAAGGACTATAATCCTAAAAAAAAATCATAGTTAAGGGAACAAAGTTTCAGATTTTAAACTATAAGGACAAAAAATGCATAATATGGGGACCAAAACTGCAATTAAGATTTTTTTTTCAAAAAAAAATTCCCTGTTTTTTTAATATTTCACAAAAATATTTTTCCCAGTTTTTTTTTTAAATTTTTCTGAAAAAATTAAATTTTATTTTATTTTTAATTATTCAAAAAAAATCTTCTTTTTTTATTTTTCAAAAAAAATGTATCAATTTTTTTGAAATAGAATTTTTAATTTTTTGAAAAAAAAAATGATTTTTTTGAAAATCTATTTATTTATTAACATTTTTTTATTCAATACTAATTTATATAATGAAATCAATTTATAATAAAAACTGGTTTTGAACTAGTTTAAAATTGAATTTAAATTATTTTGATTAAATGGTTCGATTTAATAACCATTTAAGTGGTTAAGTTTTTTTGATGGTTCAATCCAATTCAGTTCAAACATACAATTCAATTAACCATTTTTTGAACACCCCTTATGTTAAACTTGAATAACGTTTTGTTTTGTAGAATGGTTTTTGTTGGTAAGCTTGTGGTTTTCTAAGGTTAAATTGTTTGCGTTTTACAACCGTGAAGTTGGTGTTTGATTTTTGTTTGTAAATTGGAATGTTAGAATTGAATGATGAAACTTTGAGATAGTTGGTGAAATATATATTTACAATTATGTTTATGTCAAACTAGTGAAAAACTCGTGCGTTCGTACGGGTTAAGTCGGGGACCGCAAAATTCAAAATTAATTTATCATAGAAATTCTAACAAGTTAGTAAATATCAAAATATTATTAATAAAAAAATATAAAAAATGGATTTGAAAGATAATTGTATAATTTTTTAAAACAATTATTGTTAAAAAAAATTATTAAGCACATCAACTACCTACATATCATTAGAAGATGCCACTAAACATTCTTTATTACCCTTTAACTCAAATTTCATTTACACTACAACATACCCTTTTTCGTAATTTACTAAATAAAATAATACTGACCAATCAAATGATTCCTTTTATACAAGTGGCATCTAATATTTTCAAACAAATTTCCCTCCTTAACCTTCCTTATTTTATTTCCAAACCAATACAAAGGCCCTAAATCTAATTTTTGACCTGTCACCCTCTCTTTTTCTTTCCCAGTTCGTCTACCCTCTTTCTCTCTCTATTCTTCCTCATTTTTTCCTCTTTCTCGTCTTCCCTCTTTTCTCTCTCCCTTTATTCTTCATAACTTCTTTAATCTTTCTCCCTTATTTTCCGCTATCCCTTTTTCTCCCTCTCTTCTTTTTCCTTCAAACCCTAGTGAGTTCGACACTCATCTTGCTGCCTCATACCGCGACGGAATTGAATATGTGTTAGCGATAACACTCAACAACAAACTCAGAGCTACTGCGAAGCTTATCGAATCTCCCCTCTCCAAATCAGGTTAAATCCCTCACCTTTCTCTCTTTCATATCACTTAAGTCTGAATATTACTTGATTCTTCTGTGTTGAATCCGATTAGGGTTAAGGTAGGATCTGTAATTGGAATATTTTCCGGTTTCCTTTCGATTTCATATTTATTAGGTTTTCTATGAATTTAGTAATATTGTTTGAGACACATGATTCACATTCACATTGTTAAGGATGATTGTGAGCTGGTGTGGTGTCAAAGTTTATGGTGTCGTTCGGGCGCTTTAGTTGGTAAAGCTATGGGTACTGACGCAGAAATATGCGATAAGAAAGTGTTTATTCATCCTCAAAGAACTTCACGTGGTTCACGATTGACAGGTAGTGCAGAAAACTATTGTAATTTTGTGGTTAAGAACTTTTATTCGTTGATGACATTTAATGTTACATTTTGAAGCTTCTTTGGAAATCCTTTCAGAGCTCAACGCTTTTAAATCCCATAAGAATGTTCACTTTTTAATAGAATGGTTTTTCATTCAGTATTAACATCTCTGTTGTATATTTTTAATAGGAGCAAATGAACTCTTCTGATAGTCTCTCTATTGTTAAACTCGGATTACGGCGCGGCGCGGCCATCCAAAAAATTGGAACGAAACGGAAACGCAGAACAGAATGGGCGTTATTTCGGTGACGCGGATACTAATATATTTAATATTAATAAACACATAACAGTTAAAAACTAAATTAAGTTACTCAAAATTCATGAAGCATTCACTCATAAGTAAAAATAAAAATCATAAGTCTTAAACTAAACACACTTTCAAATGTCAATAAATTAATTAAAAAACAAACACTTAATTCAAATCTTCATCATCATTTTCTCCGCCACTAGATTAGTCTTTCTCTACTTTCTCTTTATCCTCTAATTTCTCTTCATCCTCCTCAATATCAACATCTAACCCAGATAAATCATCACCATCCACTAAATCTGATTGAGGTTCTTCTTCATCAACTTCATCTCCCAATAACCACTCATTACTAATATCAATATCATCCATAACTATAGGATCAATCACATCATCACTTTCATAGCGTTTTTTAAAGTTTAGGTTATGCTTGATGAAAACCAAATTGTGCAACGTCTTATACTCTAAACTATTCCATCTCGATGGTTGGAAATTAGGAGGTGTAGTCATAGCTGTCCAAAAAATTGGAGAAGTAAAGAAACATAAATAAATAATGAAACAATAAAATATTTGATGAACAATGACTAAAGAAAGAAACAAAACAGAAGAGAAGAGAGAAGAAAGGAAGAAGGAAGAAAAAAATTGATGTGAAAGAGAGAAGAGCACCGTTGAGAGAAGAGAGAAGGGTATGCGGCCAAAGTAAGAAAAGAGAGGAAGGAAGGGTTGTACGTGAGAGCAAAAAGAGAAAATTAATTTTAAAAAGTGCAATAAAGAAAGAGTGAGGGGGTTAAAAAAGGAAATCTGGAAAATGACAAATTAGGGTTTTTTTAAAGTTGAAAAAGACAAATTTGCCCCTTCTAACTGTAAAAAAAGAGTACACACCGGAAAAACGTCCAGACCGTTTCACCGCCGTTCCGCGCCGATTTCGTTCGTGATTTTTCGGCCGTTCCATCCGCGTCGTCCATTCGCGCCGTTCTGACCCAGACTGACGCGCTTTCCTCCACTGTGTCGTTCTGCATCAAGATCTCGGTCGTTCCGGCCGAGTTTAACAATAGAGGATAGTCTCAGGAAATGTTTTGGATTCTTTGGGACGTGGTAAGTTAGAAGTGTTAAAAGGAAAGTTGGCTTTGGCAATAATGTATTTTCTGCCAACCATTCAAATGCTTCACCCTTAGCAATGTTAGAAGGAAATTTGGATTTGACAATAATGTTAATATGTGATTAGATGATAGTATATGAAATTTATTTTTAAAAAAAGGCAAAATGAAAGTGTAAATAATTGTTACATTTACAGGGTATCAAAATCAAATCCATGAATATCTAAGGTTTCATTTCTGGTCTTACTCAAAAGGTTTGATATACTCCTCTAATTTCAATTGCAGACACTTAAGACTGGTAAAGAAGCATGGGTTGGAGATTTCACAATTTGGTTTAGAACCTAATAATGAGCTGACACAACAAATGACAAAGTGAAGAGGTGATTGTGAAGTTAACAAGTAAGAATGCAAAAAAATTCAATTCCCACTTTCTTCCGATGCTTGTTATCTACAAGAATGCATTAATTGTTTAATTTTATTTTTATTACAAAAACATAGGAGAAACCAGGATGGTGCAGTGATCCTCATATGTCTCCTTGTGCAGCAAAAGTATCAGTTGACATTATCATTGTGTTATCCACCCATACCATGATGTATCTGATTGTGATATGCATGCAGGTTTGTTGAGATTATGGCTCCAGTTTTTTCACGTGATGCATTGCGCTGTGTGTGGCATATGTTTTAGGTTTGGAGTCTAATGTTTTATTTAGACATTCAATGGTGTCTTATAATTTAGTTATGATTATAACCTTGTGGGTTCGTTAGAATTATTTGGTCCATAGATGTGGTCTTGACTTTGCTCTTAGAAAATCTGTTGAGGTGAGTCGATTTCTTATATTTACTAATTTATTTAATTTTTATTTATTGAAATTTATATTTGTTCTTGTAACATTAATTCAAGTACCTTTGCTATGTAAGTGAATTATTCATCAAAGTATCCCCTCACTAGGAAATCAGTTAATTTGATTTCCATGATGATTCTTGTCAGTATTTTATAATTTGTATTCACATTGCAGAACTAAGATGCTTATTTTTTTCACGTTTTGGTAGGGACAATCAACTTCTAGGCAAGTGCTATGGCAGGGGGTATGGCATGCATGTTTCATACAATTCAACTTTACATCCTAATCTATCTGAGTTCTTAATCAATTTAGGTATATCTGTGTAATACATTCGGCCCTTGACTTTGTCAGGTATGTTTGATTTACTTCTATTGTATTTCTCGTTGTCTGCAGCTTATTTTTATGGGGATTGTTTTCAAATTTTTCTATCATTTAAACCAACTTCTTAAGCATGGGAATACAAAATGATAGAACACATTGTGTTGATACGTTTCTATTATGACTTGACTCATTTTCTTTTTATAGTATTTCTCCATGGTTGCTTGCAAATGGTTGATGATTTAAACTACAATAATTAAAGTTGAAATTTCAATCTCTAAAGGCTTAACAGTAGACATCAAGTGGGTTTGTTATAGAATATGATGAGCTTGGTGTTCAACTTACCTAAGAGAAAGAGTTTCATCAAGTTAGTATTATTTTGGGTTAGTCTTATTGTGTTTTCATTGGATTAGCCTCACGAGGAAACAATAAACTTAAGTTAATAACTTAGTCTCACTATACATGTTTACCTTGATATTATGTTTACATATGTGTGTAATTTATGTCAGTCATTGTCTATGTTTTAGTTAGAAGCACTTGATTGATATGTTTGTATAACTGTTAATAAATAAATAGGAATTGATGCAATTCTTCTTGGTGCCGAGACTTTACGTGAATTGTACCCCATGGAGACTATTTCTACTATGGTAGAATTTGTTCAGAGGTAAGTTTATTAGATGTCCCATTAATTTTGTTTAACATGCTTGGATTGTACCGATCGCTTGAATCTGATTTTTTGGTTTCTGATTGTGTACTTTATTTTTATGCCCAACTACGGACTGTGTCGCGTAAATGAATTCTTCTGACCAATATCTCTGTCTTCCATTTTACACGATTGAGTTGTTGTTTGTCAGAAACTTGGTGATGCATTAGTGGTTAAGATTATGGAGCACGAAGATTAAACTGCATTAATCCAACTTTAGTTCAAGTATTATTTTTGGGAGGCTAAATTATTTCCCAAGTTCTTGAAAGTTGCAGGATCATTCTGCCACGAGTGAAGGTTATCTTGATTTTGATCACTAAATTATGTTCCATGTATTATCGCTGGTTGTCTCACATAAAATCAAGGGAATGTGGCCTTGATATCAAACACTTTCGAATATTTTCGGTTCAATATTTATATAAGAACACAACTTGAAAATGTGTTTGATGGATACAACTGCCAAACTTATGATGCAAATAGTTTGCTTTTTCAATTCTTACCAATTGTGCATGTGTTCTAATTTATTCTGTATTCTCTTTGGTCATGAACAAGAAGTATATTTGATGTGATGACTGTTATATCCCAAAATTTGCTCTCCTATTTCTCATGACAATTCTCATCTTCATACTTAGGGATTTTACAAGGGTTGATCAGACAATGCTTCAAGTGGTCATCATACCTCATCCACAAGCTTCAAGGGATCACTATATCAAGTTTCAAGCCTTACAAGTCAAATTTGCTCATCCAAATGCTTAGATGTTTGAAATTCAGTTATATTGGACAAAAAGTCAATTGTGGTCAACATATAGTCAAACTTCATAATTTTTGGTCAACACCAATATTTTGAAGTAATTTTCATCATTTGATCAAGGGTTGATCACGATTCCTCAAGGAAATTCAAGATTTGATTAAAAGTCAGTTTCTAAATTAGGGTTTTTTAGACAAAAGTCAATAGAACTTTGACCAGACATAACTTTCACGCACTTTATCAGAAATTTTGCCACCAAACCTCATTTTAAAGGGAATTCAATTTTCTACAACTTCATCTCTCACAAGCTTTGGCTAGAAATGCTTCATTTGGAAGTTATGGATCAAAACATTACAGGTCCTTTTAAAAGTCAACAAAAAGTCATCTTTTTTCAAAGAAGTGTTCATGAACATGGAAACTTCAATGAAGATGAAAGCAAAAGGGTTGTTTAGAGGACATATTTAGATTTCTAAAAAGTCCAAAAACACTCAAAAATATGGAAAATTGAGCAAGATACAAATTGTGCAAGTTTGACATTTTTGAGGAGGTGCGCAAAGGAAAATACCTAGCAAATGCAAATATTTTCCAAACGGCCTTAAGTTTTAATGATCCAAACTTGATCTTGACATTATCCATGACATTCACACTCATTTCCACGCCTCCTGATTTTTTATTTTATTTATTTTTGAATTAAATGGCTTAAATTCAAATTTAATTAAATAAAATGTAAAGATAATTGGCTAGATGAGTTGGGCTTGGTTTCTACTTGTCTTGAGGTCCAAGATAGCTCATGAAAGTTGTAACATTCGTGCAAGATGCTACAAGGAAGGAAAAATGTATTTTTGGAAAGATTTGATAAATATTTACAAGGGAATATTTTTGCATTCAAGGCAATATATTTTCTCATTATTTCTGACCAAATCTCATGCTCTATATATACATGATATATTCACAAGCAAAGGACATGAAACCCTAGCCTATTACAAACCCTAAAATTCTCCAAAAAATCATACAAACTTGCAAAATTCGAATTTTGTCTCCCAACTATTTTCAATCAAATCCAAGCACTCCATCGTGCTCCCGGGGTATGATAGGGTAGGTATAGATCCATGACCATGGCTAAAACTCCCTGAATCGCATGCATCATGAACTCCGTTTGCTTTAAACTTTTGTTTTTCGTATTTTAAATATTGTCGTGTTTTTGATTGAACTAACACTACTAATGCTTTCCTGAGATGCGCTATGGAACAATTTAGAACGATTGCAAGAAGTTTTTAATGGCCAGAATGCAATCTGCCATTATTAGGGCTTCAAGCTCATGAAGCTTCGGATCTAGGGTTACAGGCAGTTTCAGACCTAGATAACCGTGCCATTGAATTCGTAGCACCCTAATTACATGATCTAAACACTTTTCTTTCATTATTTGATCGATTTTGCAGGTTTTTGGAATCGCCCTCATCGGAGAAGACGACCGGAGGGCTGACTCCGGCGTCGCTGAGTTATCTTGACTCAGGTGAAGCTGGCGTGGCGTGTAGGCTTATCATGATTAGTTCGTTCTAAGACACTGGGGTCCACGCGTGACTAGTTTGAAAATCCAGAATCAAACGTGGCCAACACATATAATCTAATGGTTGTATCTGTTTGACAACCAAAACATTTGGCTCAGATGCCCAAGGCGTTTGTGTGGTAACCAGGGGGTCCTGGGATCGATTCCCAGTGACCACACCTTCTTTATAACCCTTTTCCTTTTTTCCATTTTCTAACTATTTTAAATTTTTTAATTATTTCAATGAATTAAATTAATTAGTAATTAGGTTAAACAATTAGCTCAATTAGGATTAATTTCACAATTAATTTTCTTTTCTATTTTTCTTAATTAAATTAATTAATTTAATTAGTTTAATTTAGGTTAATCATTTAATTTAAATTAAATTTCTTTTATTAATTAAAATCAATTAGAATTAGGATTTTTGATTCACCCAATTTTCACTTAATAATTAGGTCAACTAAAATCAAACTTTTTTTTACTAACCTAAAACTTTTTACTAACTATTTTCCAAACTTCTCCCAATTGTATTTTTCCTTCAATTATTTGTTTCGCGCATATTATTGTAATTGCTTCCAAGATGTATAATTTTTCACGCGCGTTTCTTTTATCATTATGTATCTGCTTATGGGATGTAATAGATAATTAGGACATATACTTTCCGCACTCCTTATTATGTATCTGCCCCAAAGTCATGTAATAGTGTAGGACATTTTATTTTCCGCACTTTACATTTCCGCAATTTATTTTTCGTACATATTTAACTGTTAGTAACTAGGCGTGTATGGCAAGATTAATTCAATCAACATAGCTAACCCTAATCACAAGATAAAATATCTGAATACAACACACTCTTCACACATGCACCCACCTTAGGGTATGCTCTCTTGTTGCCTTACGAACAATGGTCATGTCCCTTGAACGTAGGGATACCATTAGCACAGTTGCCTACAAACATATCATCATAGTCCTAACGATACAAAGATCATAGTCCCTCGATTGTTGCCTACGAATATATGATCTCGTCCCTCGATTGCTGCCTACGAAAAGTGATGATCGTCCTTACGAATATGCTAAGGTATCCCTGCAAGTTGCCTTCTATGACCATCCAATGTCTCTACGAATGTCCCTCTACATCCAACGGATAGAGTTACCTACCAACTAATGGTATGGATAACGCTACCCTAAAGGAAAGCAAAATGACATGGAAACGACCATTCTGAGTAGGTAATAAGTCTCTTTTGCTTGCTCAAAACCATCAAAACACTTTTTACACCTCACACTTTTCAAAATCTTGTCAAACACTTTGTATACATTCCAGCGTGAATCATTACAAAGTCTTTCCAAAACAAAACATTTCCAAACACTTCGTATACATTCCAGCAAGAATCATTACGAAGTCAAAGCGAAATTCATTTTCAAAAACATCTTTTCAAACACACAGACAAAAAGCAATTTGTAAAGTGAGCTAAGCAAATAAGAGCCCGTAGATAACTACAGATGGAAATGGTGCTAATACCTTCCCTTTTCATAACTTCTTCCCGTACTCAAAATCTAACGAAGGTATTTTCCTGTTCTTTTCATCTTCTCTTTATTGGATAAAAGAAAAGTCGGCGGCGACTCTTGCTATCCGCAACATTTGCGATAAAACGCAAAACAAACAAGTCAGTTCTACCACCGTATTACATTGACAAACGTGTTGGAATCAAGATGATTTGCTTAATGTGCTAATAGGATCATGATTCACTATTGTATGGTAAATGTATAGTTTAATTTAGACCAGAATAAATTTTAGTAAAGTAGAAGAGGAAAATAATTACCAAGGATCATCTTATGAAAAAGGTGTAAAACATAGCATTAATCTATCTCTAAGCACAGAAAGATTCAAGGTTGAGATTCTCTTGCATTGTATCAGCTTTTCTTTGCATAATAATTAAGGCCAAGAACTGATTTCCACCTTTTAGGTTTCTATTTGGTAGAAATCACTATTAAGATAATAGATTCTCCTCCCATAATCCTTCCACCAAAGTCTAGCCTCACCCTTTAGAACAATTTTTCTATATGATGTTGATCTATATAAACTACTAAGACATATTTATTCATTATAATATATATATATATATATATATATATATATATATATATATATATATATATATATATATATATATATATATATATATATATATATATATATATTTTAATAGAAAGAAACATTATATAATTTATTAAAATTATCTAATATTCTTAGACATTATCTAATATTATTAAAGTTAAGCTTTAAAAATAGCTGTTGTTTAAGATATAAATGATTTTATGCATGCAAATATACGAGTTTTTAATTAGATATTTTTGTTGGATTTACTTTTAATAATTTTCGTCTTTTATAAATAAAATATTATTTTGTATTGTAATAACATCTCTATTGAATGATTTAAGATATGAATGAACTTATCCGTGCGCACGCACGGGTCTTCCACTAGTATTTGTAAAAAATAATTGTGCAAAATTGGAAAAAAAATATTTTTTTAGTACAACTGACATGTTTTTCAATTATTTTATTTAATTGTATAAAAAAAATAAAAAAATTGCGCGCTCGCAAGAATTTTGATATGATTATCTGTGCGTTGATACGATACTGGTGTGTTACCCGTGCGTTCGCCATTTAAGATTAGAATACAAAAAAAATTAGAATAACAAATTTAAGCAATTAGAATAAGAAAAAAATGTAAAAAAATGGAAATCAATTTAAGTGGATACATATACACGTGATAAAAATAATATACAAAATTAGATTAACAAAAAGAAATCAAATAAATCTTAAATCAATTAAGTTTGTAGTTAAAGGTTATCCGTGCGGTTGTGGACCGTGGATTTGTCACCATTTTGTCATGTAAATTCAAACAAATTAATACATATCAAAATATTATTGAAACAAAGAAAAATACAAAATTAATCAGAAGATAATTATATAATTTTAAAAAACAACAATTGTTAAGAAAAACTATTATGTTTAGTCGTGTGTTCACATGAGTATTTCATTATTAAGAAAATGTGCGTACTAGACCAGAACCCGTGCGGTCGCACAAATTTTAGTATGATTACACGTGTGCTCAAGCGGTACTGGTGAGTTACTCGTGCGTTCGCACGGGTATTAGTTTGGGCTGAACCGACTATACCAGATAGATTTCAGATTTAATTATAAATTGAGAAGTTTTACATTTAAAATGAAAAATATATATATAAAAATAATTATAAATAAGAAAAGTTAAATAATTTTACTAAAATAGTTTATTATTTATAAAATAAAGACATATTTTTAAAATACAATAAAAAATTATATGAATTTTTCATTTTTTAAAAAAGAAAGACATTAATCATATATTTTAAAAAATAAAGACATTAATAATATATATTTCAATTATTTATATATAGTATCTATTTTATTTTAAATTAAAAATAATTTTATAATAAAATATTATTGTGTGTAACCCGTGCGTACACACTATACTGGTGTGTTGCTGTTTACTGTGAAAAATGGTAAACAACCGTTGGTCCTTCCTAGGTCCTAAAACTAAGGGTTACTTGCAAGATCGACCAGTTGATCTTAAGACACATGCTAAGAGTTGGGTATATTGTACTGATTATGCAGAAAAAGACCTTGGCCAAGAAACGGTTTTCAAGGATCAAGGGAAACAACACAATGGCTTTCCACACAAACTGAATTTCGACTACCTGCTAACCGACTATAGGCAATGGATAAACAAGACTCAACAGAATACTAATTGGTGACTCGTGACCAACAGTTGGCGTTGAAGTATTTTGGTAAAAGATTCGTTCGAAGTGAAACAGAAGTAAACAAACAGTAAAGATACACTTAAATGTAAATTGATTGTATTGAAAAGAAATATGGTGATTCACGTACATCAAAGGCTTGAATGACTCTTTCTTCCTTTAGCGCAGAATTGGGCAGAGTTTCGGCATGCAATTTGAAGATACAAATGAACACACTAAAATTCTAACAAACTGACTTATTTATAGTATTTTACAAGATAACTGCTAAGAGTAACCAACAGACGAGATTTAAATTAAAGACAACTGCTACACACGATTTCGCCATTCGTTTAGCGCCTCAGAACCACGATCTTCTGAAATAAATGCCCATGATCTCCCCATTCTGACTTCTTCCCGCTTCATGGCTTCAGAAAAACTAACTGCTTTTGGTTTCGATATACTTTCTAAGGAATGGAAATATTTCCTAAGTCCCTTAGCCTACACTTCGACAGCATGGCCGTTTCGACTAACGCCTTCATTCGACCCAAACTTATGTCGAATCGTTCAACACACCATTTTGTCGATCTAGCTTTATTTTCGACGCACTTTGTTCTGGCTGTTTGGTCGATTGGGTTGGTTTTCTGACTCAGCTTCTTAACCGACATATGTTTTCTGGTACTTCCAACTTGGCTTTGTAACGCTTTTCCCAAAAACTATCTTCATTTAAGGTTGGCCCTTAACTTGTAGGAACATTTACCTTTAAGCAGTGCCCTTAAACATTTTTACAAATTTCCAGTTAACAGTTGCCCATACATCTGCATAGATACTGTTGTGTTAATTGTGCGTTCGCACTGTATTAATTTGTTCCATGTGCATTCGCACGAGATCTGGTGTAGGTCACAGATATGTCACCAATTTATCATAAGAATTCAAATAAATTAGAAAATATCAAGTTTTATTGTACAAAATAAAAAATGTACTGGAAAATAGTTGTACAAGTTTAAAAAAACCAATATACTTAATAAAAACCAATATTGATTTTTAGATGAAAATCAATAGAAAGATATTTTTACATGACACTGGTGTGTTACCTGTGCGTTCGCACTGATTTTTGAATGATAACTCATGCATTCGCACTGATGTATTACCCGTGCGTTCGTATTGGCATGTTAACCGTGTGTTCGCACTGATGTATTACCCGTGCATTCTGTTATACCTCAAAAATTTTCCTCCTACTTCTCAAGACAATTCACATCTTTATACTTAAGGATTTCACAAGGGTTGACCAGATAAACCCTCCTCTAAGCAATCAATCCAAACTAGGGTTTTGATTCTCTCAAGTAAGAATGAATTTCCAAGGCTCCAAGTGGTCATCATACCTCATCATATGCTTCAAGGGATCACCATGTCAAGTTTCAAGCCTTCCAAGTCAAGTTTGCTCATCCATTTGCACAGATGGTTGAAAATCAGTTGTATTGGAGAAAAAGTCAATTGTGGTCAACATACAGCCAAACTTAATAATTATTGGTCAAAATCAATATTTTGAATTAAAATTCTTCATTTTATCAAGGGTTGACCATGATTCCTCAAGAAAATTCAAGATTGGAGCAAAAGTCAAAGTTTCTAAATTAGGGTTTTTCAGACAAAATTCAATAGAACTTTGACCAGGCATAACTTTCACATACTTTATCAGAAATTTTTCCACTAAAGCTCATTTTGAAGGGAATTCAATTCTCTACAACTTCATGTCTCACAAGCTTTGGCCAAAAATGCATCATTTAAGAGTTATGGATCAAAATATTATAGATCCTTTTAAAAGTCAACAAAAGTCATCTTTTTGCAAAAAAAGTGTTCATGAGCATGGAAACTTCAATGAAGATGAAAACTAAAGGAGTGTTTAGAGGACATCTTGATCTTTCTAAAAAGTCCAATAACACCCAAAAATGTTGAAAATTGAGCAAGATACAAGTTGTGCAAGTTGGGCATTTTTGAGGAGGTGCATGAAGAGAAATACTTGAAAAAAATCAATTTTTTTCTAAATGGGCCTAACTTTTCTTGGTTCAAACTTGGTTCTTATCTGAATTAGAGCCTCCAAGCCCAAGGCCACGCCTTTTATCTTTTATTTTTATTTATTTTGAATTTTTATTCATTTAAATTCAATTTAATTAAAATAAAAGATATAAAATCCAAACATTAAGTGCAAGGAATGTTTTTCAACATTCTTGAGGTCCAAGCAAGTCAATTAATCAGGATATTTTGAATTTATGAAGATTGACAAGATATTGGATTGAAATTGGCTCAAAAAAGGCTAAATATGATTTAATTCCAATCAAATATTTTCACATTGATGAGAATATGTTTTCTCATTGATTATTGATCTGAATCCATCCACTATATATATGTTATGATCCTAGCAACTTGGAGGACAAAAATTGATGCTCCAAGAACCCTAACCTAGCTCCAAAAAACCGTGTCATTCAAGCAACTTGGAGGCAAGGTTTTGCATCAATACAAGCCAAACAAAGTGTTCCAACACGTTCCTAGACATCCTCTGAATCGTTCCAGACACTCATAAGCCATCAAAACATCCAGAATCACGAATTCACGATCACGATTTGCATACTCTAATTTCAAATTTGATTTTGTACATACACACATATTTAACATATTTTGATTGCATATTTGTGTTTATAATGAAGCTTTGAAGCTTTCTGCATAGTTTAATCTGAGTTTGAGTGCAGGAATGTGAATCCACTATGGCTAGGGTTCGTAGTTCAGAATTAGGGCTTTTTGTTTCATGCAAAATTAGGCGAAACGATGACCACCATCATGCTCAGGAGATCGATTCCAATTGATCTATGGTCTTACAATTAATTTCCATTGTGTATTCTGAGTTTTATGATTTGCAGGATCTGTAGCTACGAAGAAGCCGTCACTATAGTCTTTAGCTACGAACAAAAAACCGTGGGTAAAAGTTTGTGTCTCAAGGAAGAAGATGAAGACCCTGACGCGTGTTTTTGAATTTAAATATTTTCAGTTTTTTAATTTTGCTTATAATCTAATTCATTCGTATTATTGACACTAAAACATGCTAGCTCAATTGGCAAGAGGCGCACGCGTATAATCATTGGGGCAGGGGTTCGATCCCTGACTACCCCATTATTTTTTACACCTTTTACAAACTAACAGTTTTTCTTATTTCTTTCATATTTTCTTTTCCAATTTAATTTCTTTTCAAATATTTTTCTAATACAACAAAAAAAAGCCTAAAAAATGTTTCTTTTTGCATTTAGGTTAGAAAAATACTTATTTAATTTTTCACATAAAAAATATTATTTTTCACTCATATTTTAATTAATTGTTAATTAATCAAAAATTAGCTTTTAATTGCTTTTTATCCATTAAAATCAATCCAGAAAATTCTCTAAAAAATATTTTCTCATCTAATTAGGTTTACTAACCCTAAAAACACTTTTTATGACATGAAAACATATTTTCTAATAACATTATTTGCTCTTATTTACAATTCAATCCTTCTCACGGTATCTTTTTCTGATCATTATAACTGCTTACAGGTTGGAACAACTAGAATTTAAATTCATCGCTCTTTTTCACTATTATGTAACTGCTCATGGGATGTAATAGATAATTAGGATTTACTTTCTGCACTCCTTATTATGTATCTGCCCCGAAGCCATGTAATAGCGTAGGACCTTTACGGTTCCACACTTTAATTTATGTACATATTTATCTGCTAGCTAATAGGATTGTATGGCAAGATAAAATCAACCCTAGATCACCTCTAATTCAAGACTAATATATCTGAATACAACACACTTTTGCACTCAGTCACACCTCAGGGTATCCTCTCTCGTTGCCTTACGAACAAAACCTGGTCATGTCCCTCGAACGTAGGGATATCTTAGCTAAGACGATCACGTATAATATCATCACAGTCCCTTTAATTAAAAGATCATAGTCCCTCGATGACCCTCGGTTGTTGCCTACGAATACATGGTCTAGTTCCTCAGTTGTTGCCTACGAAAAGTGATGATCGTCCCACGAATATGCTAAGGTATCCCTACATGTTGCCTTCTATGACCATACGGTGACCCTACGAACGTCCCTTTACATCCAACGAATAAGACTACCTACCAACTAATGGTATGGATAGCCTTATTCTAAAGGAAGCAAAATAACATGGAAACGACCATTCTGAGTAGGTAATAAGACTCTTTTGCTTGCTCCAATCAATTCAAAAATACTTTTCACACCTCACACTATTTTCAAAACTTTTAAAAAATTTGTATACATTCCAGCGTGAATCATTACAAAGTTAAATACTTTTTCAAAACAAAACATTTTCAAACACTTTGTATACATTCCAGCGTGAATCATTACAAAGTTAAATACTTTTTCAAAACAAAACATTTCCAAACACTTCGTATACATTCCAGCGAGAATCATTACGAAGTCATAGAGAAATGCCTTTCAAAAACATCTTTTCAAACACACACACACACACAGAAAGCAAATTTCAAAGTGAGCTAAGCAATCAAGAGCCCGTAGATAACTACGGATAGAAAGGATGCTAATACCTTCCCTTTTCATAACCGCCTCCCGTACTCAGAATCTAACAAAGGTCGTTTCCTGTTCTTTTCTCCTTCCCTTAATTGGATAAAATAAAATTTGGTGGCGACTCTTGGTATCCGCAACATTTGTGATAAAACGCAAAACAAACAAGTCAAATCTCCCACCGTGTTACAAAACTGGCGACTCTGCTGGGGAAACACCCTAAATAAAGGCTACCTTAGGGCTTTAGATCACTTTATTGCTTTCATTGTTTGACTTATCTGCTTTACTTTTAAGGGTTTCTTGGGTATTATACTTGTGGGGGATCCTACACCCGGATCCAGGTTTCCTTATGTAAGTAGAAATAAACATCACGATTGTTAGCTGTATACCGAAACTGTCAAAATGATGGCTACGTTAGTGCGACACTTTGGATGTCCCGATGCTCCTTATGTTCAGTTGAGGAAAGTATTTGGTGTCTGCGTGGTGTCATAAGCACTAACTCAACTTTTAGAACCGTAATTGACCCATCTTGGCCGTTAGAAGGTAGTGAGATGGCCAACTTCGTTGCAAACTGAGGTTGGTTCATACTCGATGCTACACTAATTAAGATTCGACTTTCGGGATGTTTTGGTCGACCACTTGGTAGTCATATTGAAATAAAGCCTATGAGAAAGATTAATGATATGAGATTCCTAGAACCCGGTTACTATTATAGGACAGGTTGAACCGACTTAAACTCTAGTAGGGTAGACACCTATACCTTATGCAAGCCTTAAACCTAGGGCTATTGTGTGAATTGCTTGTGCTTCTACTTGTTTTAAACATGACATCATAACATCATAACATCATAACATCATATCATTTCTAACTATTTCAAGGACCTAGGGATTTATCTTTGCTCTGTTTTGTAGGAGTTATGGCTTCCAGGAAGACTATCTGAATCAACTTCATGGGTATTCCTTCTCAACTCAAAGAATTAGTTTCAGAAATTCATGATCATGCTCAGTTTATCAAAAGGCATGGTTGTCTACTTGACTTGGTTATCTCCAGTTTTGAAGAAGATATGATGCACGTCGTATTCCAGTTCTTCGATCCAAAACATCACCGCTTTACATTCCCAGATTATCAGTTGGTGCCTACATTGGAAGAGTTCTCCAAGCTACTTGGGATACCTATCCTTGATTAGATACCATTCACCGGTTCAGAAAAAGCTCTGAAATACGAAGACATCGCATCAGTGTTACATCTAAAGCGATCAAACATTGAAGCTAATTGGGAAATAAGAAGCGAAGTTAAGGGTTTGCTTGCTAAGTTTCTGATAAAGAAAGCTCGAGAAGTCCTAAAGGCTATGAGTTTCCATGCATTCGAAGACATTTTGGCCTTGCTAACCTATGTCTTGGTGCTATTTCCTAATCCCGGCGAGTTCGTAGACGTAAACACCATCAAGATATTCCTCACTCGTAATCCTATGCCTACCTTACTTGGGGACATTCTGCATTCTCTCCACACTCGTACTACCAAAAGACAAGGAACTCTCATGTGTTGCATACCGTTACTTTCCAGGTGGTTTATTTCGCACATTCCTCAATCAATAATGAAGAACGAGCAAAGATTGAAGTGGTCTCAAAGGCTGATGTCACTCTCTCATTCAAATATTCGTTGGTGTCTTTTTTCTCAAAAGGACTTCACTTTCATTGAGCGTTGTGGGGAATTCCCTAATGCACCACTCCTTGGCATAAGGGGGGGGGTATCACTTACAACCCTTCTCTAGCTCCATGTCAGTTTGGTTCTGCTCGAAGAGATGATCCTCATGATATGCTTCTCTAAGACATTGTGTTTGACTACGAAAACGAGCTCCAGAACTATCGTCGAAGATTTGTGCACGCTTGGGGCATGGTGAAGAAGACTGATACCAAGACTTTAGTGGACAAAAATTTCATTCCTTGGGAACCTTACCTCAAATAGGTGCGAGCTCGAGCTCAAAACCTCATGATGCTTTTTACAATTGTTCTACCAGTGGTTATGGAACCTGTTGCTGAAGGTGACAAACCCTATACCATTCTCCATCTAGACATGCCTACTAATTTCGAAGACTTGAAGAGATCCTGGATTCAACTTAAAGAAGAAAGGGATACCTTCAATGCTCAATGCCATGCAAGCGAGAAAAAGGTATTAGAGTTGACGAAGCTACTTCACGAGGAGTGAAGCATCAATACCTACTTCAACACAAAGAGGAAGCGTCCATGGGCAACCTAAGCTCTAGGAATTTTCTTTTATTTGTTTAAACTTTCATTACACTTTCTAAAAAGTAAACTAATAAAAAGTTTGTTCGTTCTTGTTTAACAAATTTAAATTCTTAAGGTCCTTGAAAACATTGCATTGCATAACATCGCATATCATGGCATAACATTTCATAACAGGTACATTGAAGACCGATTTTCTTATTCTCTCGCGTTTTATTTCAGCCGAAATGGATCTTGAATAGACTGTCAAAGATCTCCAGGCTCAGAACGCCCAATTTCAGGAGATGTTCGCCAATTTGGCCCAAGGCTAGAAAGATCTGAAGAAGCTCATCACCAAAAAGAAGAAGACCATTGGTATTTTCAACATGGGAAGAAATCACAAAGGACAAGTCAAGGTGATCAGACAACTCGAATTCTTAGACATGAGCGGCGAAACTGAAGGAAGTATAAAAAACAATGAAGGAAGCCATCATGAGTCTGAAAACAGAGAAGAAGACTATATGAGTGAGCAGTATCCTGATGACGAAAGATACAAGCAACTTGAAGACCGTCTGAATGCTATGGAAAATCTAAAAATGTCAGGGCTTAACTTTGATGATCTGAGTCTTGTTCCTGGTGTGGTAATTCCCCATAAGTTCAAAGTTCCTACCTTTGGCAAGTATGATGGCATCTCTTTCCCGAAGCTGCATCTGAAGTTCTATGTTTAGAAGATCCATCCTCATACTTAAGACAGGAAATTATGGATCCATTTCTTTCAACAGAGTTTATTCGGAACTCAGTTGGAGTGATATTATCAGCTAGAGAGTACCCACATTCATACCTAGAATGACTTAGCAGATGCTTTCTACATGCAGTACCAATATAATTTTGAATTTCCACCTACCTGCATGCAACTACAAAGCATGTCTATGGGTCGTGACGAGAAGTTTAAAGAGTATGTCGAGAAATGGAGAGATTTAGCAGGCAGAGTTTAACCACCCTTATCTAATAGGGAATTGATTGATATGTTCATGGGAACACTGAGATGCCCATTCTTCAATCATTTGATTGGAAACTCTTCAGTTGGATTCACCGAGCTGATACTGACAGGCGAACATATTGAAGCAGGAATCAAGAGCGAAAAAATACAAGTAGAGTTATCTTCAAACACTACGAAAAGGCCTTTTGGTGGTAAGAAAGAAGTCAATGTTGTGTATGGTCAGAAGAGCCGTGACAAAACTGATCGCACTCAATCGGTGGAGGCAGTCATGATCTCCAATCTCCCACCAGCGCAACCTGAAAAAAACAACGCGCGTAGCCAGTGCGCGCCAAGAAGATAATTTACAAAGATTAACATGTCATTATCTCAAGCACTACAACACACGTTGAAAGAAGAGATCATTACTTTGCGGGATCCTCCTAAACATGTCAACACTTTCTCTCCAAAGTATAATCCTAATGCAAGGTGTGAATACCACTCCAACATCCCAGGGCACGACACCAACAACTGTTGGGCCCTGAAGAACAAGATTCAAGACATGATTGAAGCAAGGGAAATTGAATTTGACCCTCCCGTCGAAACTCCGAATGTGATCAATGCACCAATGCCTGACCATGGTAAAAGTGCCAATGCTATTGACAGTGAGTCCTATGTTTATGATGTGAACGAGCTGACTATTCCTCTGATGACTGTCAAGAAAAATTTGCTGCAAGACAGTGTATCTCCAGGGTGCCCGGACGACTGCCGTTGGTGTGCAATTGAATCTGAAGGATGTGCTTGGTTGAAGAGGTGTATTCAAATCATGATGGACAACCGAGAAGCGCTATTTCTGAAACCTTCATCTGTGGAGAATCTGTGTGAAGATGTTGCTAAAAATCTGAAAATTGAAGATGCAAGCAAAGCCATACCAGAAGTCTGGGATACCTTGGGGCAGTCAAGTGGAAAGTTTGATTTCATGGTTAAATATACCGCTCCCGAAAGTTACAAGATTCCAATCGAAGACATCAAGGTAACCGGATGGGGAGACGATTACCCAGAAGAGTATGCTGATGTGAACACAATAAGGATTAACTCTGCCGATCCTGCGCCTAGAGTGGCACCCCTGATTATTACCTCCCCAAGACCAATACCATATTCCTCTAACAAAGCTATACCTTGGAATTATGGAGCCGAAGTTTACTATCATGGCGTCAAGCAAGAACCTTTGACCATTGAAGACATTGCAGTTGAAGCTACCAATTCTGACATCGACAACATCACCGGATCAAGCAATGTAACCAGAAACGGAAGAGTATTTTCCCCAAAGATCTATCCTCCAAAAGACACTACTACACCAATTCTCATCCTGCTATCAAACCAATTCTGAAAGTTAGAGGGAAAGAAAAAGTAACTCATCCTGCTCAGACAGAAATACCAAAGGAAGTTGCTGAGGATACCTCCAAGCAAGAAATGGAGGAAATTATGAAGAACATCAAGAAGAGCGACTACAATATTGTGGAACTGTTGGGACAAACTCCGTCCAAGATATCCATGCTAGCTCTGCTATTGTGCTATGAGGCTCATGCTAAATCCTTAGTAAAGTTTATGAAGAATGCTCACATACTGCAAGACACTACTACTGATCAATTCGAAGGTTGTATTGCTAGCCTGACCGCCAAAAATGGTTTAGGTTTCTCTGATGCTGATTTAACTCCTGCCAGAAGGAAACACAAATAATCCTTGCATATCTCCATTGAATGCAAGGGCACTACATTGTCTCACGTATTGGTGGATACTAGTTCTGCTCTGAACGTTCTGCCGAAGAGCTCTCTCGACCGACTTAATGCTGAAGAAGTGGTCATGAAGCCCAATGACATAATCGTAAGAGCTTTTGATGGTTCGAAAAGAACAATACTTGGAGAGCTCAACTTGCTAGTTAAACTCGGTTCCCAAACTTTGACTCTACTTTCTCTATCATGGACATTCGTCCAGCTTATTCTTGCCTACTCGGACGCCCTTGGATACATGGGGAAGACGCTGTCACCTTTACCCTACATCAGAAGCTGAAGTACCCAATGAAGGGGAAAATTGTTACAGTATGCGGTGAAGAAGAATATATAGTAAGCCATCTGTAGTCATTCCGATACATCGAAATGGAAGGTGAATTCATCGAAACCCCCTGTCAAGCTTTCAAAGCAATTCCACGAGTTATACTTGTTGACTCTCCTGTCACTCGTGAAGTTACTAGAGTTCCACTGAAGATGGCCTCACTGAATGACGTCAAAGTTGTGGTTGAAGAAGGAGGCTGTACTATTTGGGGTCAGCTCTCCGATTTTCCATTCAAATCTGACAAGACTGGTTTAAGCTTCATTATCAAAGGTCAGAAGATGATATACCGCGAATATGCCGGCAAACCTCATTTCCACATCAACAAAAGCGGAGTCCATGCTATAGAAGACGACGATGGTGACTTCCACATCAACAATTGTATCTTTCCAACTCCAGACGACGGACTCAACAATTGGAAGACTGAAGATATTATACCAATCTCCTTTAGACAGAAGTAATTGCTTTTTCTTCTTTTATGCTTTTGAACAATAAACTTTAAGCCTAGTGCCTTGCCCGGGGCACCACAGATTGTTTGTGAAGGTTATTATTTGTCATTCGCATATTTTCATTCAACAAATCATTGGAATTTTGCATTAAAATATTGTGCTCATTGCCTTTCTTTTTTACTTTATCACCCTTTCAATAATACATTGCAGATTCACTCTGAATCTCGTCGATAACGACTCTGCTATTGCTAAATATGATTTTGATAATCTGATCTACCAATCCGAAGACAAAGGTGAGGAAGATTGTGAATTTCCAGGAGAACTTTCCAGGCTACTACAACATGAAGAACATGTTATACAACCACAAGAGGAGCCAGTCGAGGTTGTGAATCTAGGTACTGACGAAGACAGAAAGGAAATCAAGATAGGAGCAGATCTTGAGAGCAATGTCAAAGAGAGATTGGTCCAGATGCTGCGAGGCTATATAGAGATTTTTGCTTGGTCCTACAAAGACGTGCCAGGTTTAGACATTGACATTGTGGTACACCGACTACCAACGAAAGAAGGTTTTCTCCCTGCGAAGCAGAAGGTTCGTCGTATGCGTCCTGAGATGTCCGAGAAAATCAAAGCCGAAGATATGAAATAGTTCAATACCGGTTTCCTAGCCGTTACTTCTTATCCACAATGGGTTGCGAACGTGGAGCCCGTACCTAAGAAGGATGTCAAAGTGTGTGTACAGAGATCCAAAGCAAGTTCAAGACGATTTCCCACTTTGATGTCTGATAGCGCCACATCAACGTGTCATGGTGGCTTTATTACATGCATGATTCATCACGTGATGAAGAATGTCATCGTCGGTCGACATGATAGCTCGATCACAAACTGAAGAAGAACATCTTGATCATTTGCGAAAGCCGTTTGATAGACTAAAGAAATACAGACTAAGACTTAATCCTAACAAGTGCACCTTTGGAGTCAGATCCAGTAAACTCCTGGGATACGTTGTTAGTGGTAAAGGTATTGAGGTTGACCCTATCAAGGTTAAATCTATCAAGAAATTCCAGCTCCTCGTGTACCGAGAAGGAAGTCAGAGGTTTCTTGGAATAACTAAACTATATTGCCAGATTCATTGCACATCTAACTGCTACTTGTGAGCCAATCTTCAAGTTACTAAAGAAATATCAAGTAGTGAAATGGAACGACGATTTCCAGAGAACGTTTGACAAAATCAAGGAATACCTACAAAATCCTCCTATCCTGATACCACCAGTCATAGAAAGACCTCTTATCATGTACTTAACAGTAATAGAGAACTCAATGGGGTGTGTGTTGGGGCAACATGACGAGTCTGGTCAAAAAGAGTATGCAATATACTACCTTAGCAAAAAGTTTACCGATTGTGAAACAAGATACTCACAACTTGAGAAAACTTGCAGCGCTTTGGCTTGGACTGCTCGCCGACTAAGACAGTATATGTTGACTCACACTACATTGTTGATCTCTAAGATGGATCTGATAAAATACATATTCGAGAAACCTACTTTCTTCGGAAGAATAGCAAGATGGAAAGTGATCTTGACCGAATACGACATACAGTATACTACTCAGAAGCGATCAAAGGAAGTATAGTAGCCGATCATTTGGCTCATCAAGCCGTAGATGACTATCAGTCTATGCATTCCAAGTTTCCAGATGAGGATATTATGTTAGTCACTGATTATGAAGAACCTGGACCAGACGAAGGACCTGAACCAGGATCCCGATGGACCATGGTCTTTGATGGAGCCTCAAATGCACTTGGCAATTGTATTGGCGCCATCATTACATCTCATCCAGGAGGACACACGCCTTTCACCGCCAGACTATGTTTCGACTACACCAACAACATGGCCGAATACGAAGCATGCATCATGGGTATCAAAGCTGCTATTGACTTAAGAATTAAATTCTTGCAAGTGTTTGGAGAGTCAGCTTTGATGATCAGTCATATTAAAGGCAATTGGGATACGAAGCATCCGAATCTCATTCCATATCGAGAGCTTGTGTTGAATCTGATCCCTTACTCCGAAGAAATCACTTTTGGTCACATCCCACGAGAAGAGAATCAGTTGGCAGACGCATTAGCTACCATGTCATCTATATCCAAGGTTAGATGGGACAACAAAGCTCCCCAAATTACTATTGAAAGAGTGGACGAACCAACATACTATTGTGAACTTGATGCCGAAGGAACAGAAGAGAAACCTTGGTTCTACAAAGTGAAAAGGTATCTCGAGGCTCAAGAATATCTCGCAGGGGAATCTGTCAATGATAAGAAGTTCTTAAGAAGATTCGCCTCCAAATCCTTTCTCAGCAATGGCATCTTATACAAGCGCAATCACGACTTGTGCTTACTCATCTGTGTAGATCAGAAAACAGCGGAACGAATCATGGAAGAGTTACATGAAGGCGCATTCGGTGCCCACTCTAGTGGACATATAATGGCTAAGAAGATTCTAAGAGCAGGTTACTATTGGTCCACCATGGAAGCTGATTGTTACCGCTATGCTCAATCTTGTCACAAATGCCAGATATACGCAGACAAAGTGCACATACCTCCAGTCCTATTGAATGTTCTGACCGCTCCGTGGCCTTTTGCAATATGGGGAGTTGACATGATTGGAGAGATCAAACCCACCACTTCCAATGGACATCATTTCATCCTTGTTGCTATTGATTACTCTACCAAATGGGTAGAAGCAACCTCGTTCGCATCTGTTACCAAGAATGTTATGGCTCAATTCATGGAGCATAATCTTATCTGTCGGTATGGCGTCTCCGAAAGGATTATCATAGACAATGGTACTATTATACCCCAAAATTTTCCCTCCTACTTCTCAAGATAATCCACCACTTCATCCTCAAGGATTCCATAAGGGTTGATCAGACAAACCCTCTCCTAAGTAATCAATCCAAGCTAGGGTTTTGCTCTTCTCAAATCAATATGGATTTACAATGCCTCAAGTGGTCATCATACCTCATCATATGCTTCAAGAGTTCACCATAACAAGTTTCATGTCCTACAAGTCAAAATTGCTCATCCAGTTGCTCAGATGGTTGAAAATCAACTATATTGGACAAAAAGTCTATTGTGGTCAACATACAGTCAAACTTCATAATTTTTAGTCAAAATCAATATTTTGAAGTAATATTCATTATTTGATCTAGGGTTGACCATGATTCATCAAGAAAAGTCAAGATTTGATCAAAAGTCAAAGTTCCTAAATTAGGGCTTTTCAGACAAAAGTCAATAGAACTTTGACCAGACATAACTTCCACATACTTTATCAGAAATTTTTCTACCAAAGCTCATTTTGAAGAGAATTCAATTCTATACAACTTCATGTCTCACAAGTTTGGGCTGGAAATGCTTCATTTGAAAGTTATGGATCAAAATATTACAGGTCCTTCTAAAAGGTCAACAAAAAGTCATATTTTTGGAAATAAGTGTTCATGAACATGGAAACTTCAATGAAGATGAAACCAAAAGGGATGTTTAGAATACACCTTGAGGTTTCTAAAAAGTCCAAGAACACCCAAAAATGTAAAAAATTGAGCAAGATACAAGTTGTGCAAGTTAAGCATTTTTGAGGAGGTGCATGAAGGAAAATACCTAGCAAAAGCAAATATTTTTCAAATGGGCCTAAGATTTTATGATCCAAACTTGATTATAAGATTATCCATGACTTCTATGCTGCATGCCACGCCTCATACCTTTTTATTTATTTATTTTTTGAATTAAATGGCTTAAATTCAAATTTAATTAAATAAAATACAAAGATAATTATTAATGCAAGATGGGCTTGATTCGTGCATGTCTTTTGGACCAAGGAAGGCCCAAAAGAGCTTTCAATTTCGTGCAAGAAGATTGAGGGAAAGATTGAGCAAATTTGGAAAGATTTCATGCAAATTTCCAATCAAATATTTTTCATTTAAAGAGAATATTTTCTCTTAAAGCCTTGACCTATTTCCACTCCTCTATATATACTTAACTTCTCCACAAGACAAAGGGGACTTTTGGGCCAACTTCTTACACGAAATCCTTGCCTCCACAACAACCCTAAAATTTCTCAAAATTCCAAGAAGTTGGCAAAATCGTGTTTCACTTTGCAGCCATTTTCTAGCCGTTTCAATCATCCAATCATGTTCCTGAGGTAGGTAAAGGTAAGAATACACCCTTGTACATGGTTCATGCTCGATGTATCATCCAATATGAATTCATCCCGTTTGTAAATATTTCAAAATCTTGTTTTAAGTTCTGACTTGTTTTAATCAAAACTTACACCACTAACGTCTTCCTGGGATCAAATAAGACATGTTTCATCCATTGTTTGCAAGGTTTGGTGGCCAAATTGTTAGCTGCCATGGTTAGGGCAAGCTAGCTGTTGAGTTTCGAAACCATAGTTACAGGATGTTTTAGGATGAACGATCCCCATCATCGTGTTCGCAAGGGTGAAATTATTGAATCTGGACATTTTGTTTTTGTTTTTCTGTTTTTCACAGGTTTTACAAAAGGTGGTGACCGGAGAAGATGACCGGAGTTTCCCTTCCGGTGTCATCTCCAGAAGTTCTAACTTTTGTATCTCCAGAAGAGGCGTCTCCAGAAGAGGCGTCTCCAGAAGAGTCCTCCAGAAGCTCCAGCTTCTGGACTTCCCCAGCGCCAGAATCCTCTAGAAGCTCCAGGTTCTGGACGTCCCCAGATGCAGATTCCCAAGAAGCTCCAGCTTCTAGTTGTCCTCGACAGTAGAATCTCCGAAGCACGGCTTGGACCCTTCGATAAATCCCCGGCTCCGACACGAATGTTTCAACACCAGATTCTCCAGAAGCTCCAGCTTCTTGACGTCCCCAGCAGCAGAATCTCCAGAAGCCCCAGCTTCTGGACCCTTTCAGATGCAGAACCTCCAAAAGCCTCAGCTTTTGAACCCTTTCAGATGCAGAAGCTCCAGCTTCTGGACACTCTCAGTAAAATCCTAACCAGAAACTCCAATTTCTGGATGCCCAAGGCGCGCCACTCATAGAAGGCTTGGCTTCTGTGGAAGCCTCCGTCAGAAGCTCTGATGGGTTTTCTTTACTTTATTTATCTTTCTGCTTTTTATTTCCTTTTCTTTAATTAATTTAACTAATTAATTAATTAGTAATTAGGTTAAATAATTAGCTTAATTAGGGTGAGTTTCATAAATAATTTTCTCCATTTTTTTTAATTAATTAACTTAATTAGTTTAATTTAGGTTAATAATTTTCATTAAACTCCTTTTATTAATTAAAATCAATTAGATTTAGGGTTCCTCTCACATTAACATTAATCTTCAAAAATACCAAAAATATTAGAATTTAGGTTTTCACTTAGACCATTTTTTTCTTCTATTTTATTTCTCTTGCATTTAAATTCTAGAAAGGATGTATAGGTTGCGAGGTTGTTTTCATGTAATAGCGTAGATTTATATTTCTGCTTTTACTTTTTGCACCTCGCATTATGTATTTGCCCCAAAGCCATGTAATAGCGTAGGACATTTACTTTCTGCACTTTACATTTCCGCAATTTATTTTCCGCACCTACTAAACTGCTAGTAACTAGGCGTGTATGAAATGATAAAAATCAACCTAGATCACTAAATACAAGATAAAAATATTAGAACACAACACATATTTTACACTTGCAACCCCTTTAGGGTATCTTCTCTCGTTGCCTTATGAAAATGGTCATGTCCCTCGAACGTGGGGGTATCTTAGCACAGTTGCCTACAATACATCATCATAGTCCCTTCGACTTAAAAGATCATAGTCCCTCGATGACCCTCGATGTTGCCTACGAATACATGATCTAGTCCCTCGATTGTTGCCTACGAAAAGTGATGATCGTCCCTATGAATATGCTAAGATATCCTTACACGTTGCCTTCTATGACCATTCGATGTCCCTTCGAATGTCCCTTTTACATCCAACGAATAAGGTTACCTACCAAACAATGGTATGGATAGCTATATTCGAAAGGAAAGCAAAATAACACGGAAATGACCGTTCTGAGTGGGTAAAAATAAGTTTCTTTTGCTTTCTCAATCAAAACATTTTTCGCACCTCACACTTTCAAAAATCTTCTTCTCAAAAACACTTTGTATACATTCCAGCGTGAATCATTACAAAGTTCTTTTTTCAAAACAAAAACATTTCCAAACACTTTGTATACATTCCAGCGTGAATCATTACGAAGTCAAAGCGAAATGCCTTTTCAAAAATCTTTTCAAACACACACAAAAAGCAATTAAAGTGAGCTAAGCAATTAAGAGCCTGTAGATAACTACGGATGGAAAGGGTGCTAACACTTTCCCTTTTCATAACTACCTACCTTACTCAGAATCTAACGAAGGTCTTTTCCTGTTCTTTTCGCCTTCCCTTAACTGGATAAAAGAAAAGTCGGTGGCGACTCTTGCTATCCGCGACATTTGCGATCAAACGCAAAAGAAACAAGTTAGTTCTCCCACCGTGTTACAGAACTGCCGACTCTGCTAGGGAAAACCCCAAAGAGAGGTTACCTTAGGGTTTAGATCACTTTAATTGTTTGACTTGTATGCTTTACTTTTAAGGGTTGCTTGGGTATTATACTTGTGGGGGATCCTACACCCAGATCCAGGTTTCCTTAGGTAAGTAGCAATAAATCATCGCGACCGTTAGGCGTATACCGAAGCGGTCAACATGATGGCTACGTTAGTGCGACCCTTTGGATGTACCGATGCTCCTCATGTTCAGTTGAGGAAAGTATTTGGCGTCTGCGTGGTGTCATAAGCACTAACTCAAGTTTTAGAACCTTAATTGACCCATCTTGGCCATTAGAAGGTAGTGAGATGGCCGACTTCGGTGTAGACTGAGGTTGGTTGATACTCGATGCTACACTCATTAAGATTTGACTTTCGGGATGTTTCGGTCGACCACTTGGTAGTCGTATTGAAATAAAGCCTACGAGAAAGATCAATGATATGAGTTTCCTAGAACCCGGTTACTATTATAGGACAGGTTGAACCAACTCAAACTTTAGTAGGGTAGTCACTTATACCTCATGCAAGCCTTAAACCTAAGGCTATTATGTGAATTGCTTGTGCTTGCTACTTGTCTTAAACATGACATCATGACATCATAACATTCTCATATCATTTCTAACTATTTCAAGGACCTAGGGATTTATCTTTGCTCTATTTTGTAGGAATCATGGCTTCCAGGAAGACTATCCGAATCAACTTCATGGGTATTCCTTCTCAACTCAAAGAATTGGTTTTAGAAATTCATGATCACGCTCAGTTCATCAAAAGACATGGTTATCTGCATGACTTGGTTATCCCCAGTTTTGAAGAAGATATGATGCACGTCGTATTCTAGTTCTTCGATCCGAAACATCACTGCTTTACATTCCCAGATTACTAGTTGGTTCCTACATTAGAAGAGTTCTCTAAGCTTCTTGGGATACCTATCCTTGATCAGATACCATTCACCGGTTCAGAAAAGCTCTGAAATATGAAGACATCGCATCAGTGTTACATCTAAAGCGATCAGACATTGAATCTAATTGGGAAACAAGAAGCAAAGTTAAGGGTTTGCTTGCCAAGTTTTTGATAAAGAAAGCTCGAGAATTCCTAAAGGCTTTGAGTTTTCATGCATTCGAAGACATTTTGGCCTTGCTAATCTATGGCTTGGTGCTATTTCCTAACCCAAATCAGTTCATAGACGTGAACACCATCAAGATATTTCTCGCTCGTAATCCTGTGCCTGCCTTACTTGGAGTCATTCTGCATTCTCTCTATACTCGTACTATCAAAAGACAAGAAACTCTCATGTGCTACATACCGTTACTTTCTAGGTGGTTTATTTCGCACCTTCCTCAATCAGTAATGAAGAACGAGCAAAGGTTGAAGTGGTCTCAAAGGCTGATGCCACTCTCTCATTCAGATATCCGTTGGTGTCTTTTTTCTCAAAAGGACTTCATTTTCATTTAGCATTATGGGGAATTCCCTAATGTACCACTCCTTGGCATAAGGGGAGGTATCACTTACAACCCATCTCTAGATCTACGTCAATTTGGTTATGCTCGAAGAGATGGTCCTCATGATATGCTTCTCCGAGACATTGTGATTGCCTACGAAAACGATCTCCAGAACTACCGCCGAAGATTTATGCACGCTTGGGGCATGGTAAAGAAGACTGATACCAAGATCTTGGGGCACAAAAATTCCATTCCTTGGGAACCTTACCTCAAATGGGTGCGAGCTCGAGCTCAAAACCTCATGATGCCATTTACAACTATTCTGCCAGTGATTATGGAACCTGTTGCTATAGGTGACGAACCATATACCATTCTCCATCCAGACATGCCTACTAATTCTGAAGACTTGAAAAGATCCTGGATTCAGCTTAAAGAAGAAAGAGATACATTCGAAGCTCAGTGCTATGCAAGCGAGAAGAAGGTACTAGAGTTGACCAAGCTACTTCACGAGGAACGAAGCATCAATACCTACTTCAACACAAAGAGGAAGCACCCATGGGTGACCTGAAAGCTCTAGGAATTTCTTTTTATTTGCTTAAACTTTCTTTTGTACATACTAAAAGATAAAATAATAAAAGTTTGTTCGTGCTTATCTAACAAATTTAAATTCCTAAGGTCCATGAAAACATTGCATTGCATAACATCGCATATCATGGCATAACATTTCATAACAGGTACATTGAAGACCGATTTTCTTATTCTCTCGCTGTTTATTTTAGCAGAAATGGCTCTTGAACAAACTGTCAAAGATCTCCAGGATCAGAATGCTCAATTCCAGGGGATGTTCACCAACTTGGTCCAAGGCCAGAAAGACCTGAGGAAGCTCATCACCAGAAAGAAGAAGACCATTGGTATCCTCAACATGGGAAGAAATCACAAGGGTCCAGTCAGGGTGGTCAAGAAATTAGAACTCTCAGACAAGAGCGGTGAAACTGATGGAAGTGTCAATAACAATGAAGGAAGCCATCATGAGTCTGAAAACAAAGATGAAGGCTATGTGAGCGAGCACTATCCTCATGACAATGACAAGTACAAGCAACTTGAAGACCGTCTGAATGCTGTGTAAAATCTGAAAATGTCCGGGCTGAACTTTGATGACCTGAGTCTTGTTCCTAGTGTGGTAATTCCCCACAAGTTCAAGGTTTCTACCTTCTCCAAGTATGATGGCATATCTTGCTCGAAGCTGCATCTGAAGTCCTATGTTCAGAAGATCCATCCTCATACTGAAGTCAGGAAATTATGGATCCATTTCTTTCAAGAGAGTTTATCCGTAACTCAGTTGGAGTGGTATTATCAGCTAGAGAATACCCATATTCATACCTGAAATGACTTAGCAGATGCTTTCTACAAGCAGTACCAATACAATGCTGAATTGGCACATACCCGCATGCAACTACAGAGCATGTCTGTGGGTCGTGACGAGAAGTTCAAGGAATATGCTCAGAAATGGAGAGATTTAGCAGGTAGAGTTCAACCACCCTTGTCCAATAGGGAGTTGGTTGATATGTTCATGGGAACAATGATAGGCCCATTCTTCAATCATCTGATTGGAAATTCTTCGGACGAATTCACCGAGCTGATATTGACAGGCGAACGTATCAAAGCTGGCATCAAAAGCGGGATAATACAGGTAGAGTCATCTTCAAATGCTGCGAAGAAATATTTTGGCGGTAAGAAAGAAGCCAATAATATATAATGCCAGAAGAGCTGTGACAAAGCTGATCGCACCCAATCTGTGGGGGCAGTTGTGATCTCCAATCCTACACCAACACAACCTCAACGAGACAACACGCGTAGCCAGAACGCGCCACGAAGACAGTTTACGAAGATTAACTTGTCGTTGTCTCAAGCACTACAACACATGTTGAAAGTAGAGCTGATTTCTTTGAGGGATCCTCTTCAACACGTCAACACTTCCTCTCCAAAGTACAATCCTAATGCAAGGTGTGCATACCACTCCAACAGCCCAGGGCACGACACCAACAATTGTTGGGCCCTGAAGAACAAGATTCAAGACATGATTGAAGCAAGGGAAATTGAATTCGACCCTCCTGTCAAAACTCCGAATGTGATCAATGCACCAATGCCTGACCATGGTAAAGGTACCAATGCTATTGATAATGACTCCTATGTTTATGATGTGAACAAGCTGACTACTCCATTGATGACTGTCAAGGAAGATTTGCTGCAAGCCGGTGTATTTCCAGGATGCCCTGATGATTGTCGTTGGTGTGCATCAGGACATCCAAAGTGTCGCACTAACGTAGCCATCATGTTAACCGTTTTGGTATACGCCTGACGATCGCGACGATTTATTGCTACTTACCTAAGGAAACCTGGATCCGGGTGTAGGATCCCCCACAAGTATAATACCCAAGCAACCCTTAAGATAAAGCATACAAGTCAAACAGAAAGCAGTAAAGATGATCTTAAAATCCCTAAGGTATTCTCTCTTTAGGGTGTCTCCCCAGCAGAGTCTCCAGTTTTGTAATACGGTGGGAGAACTGACTTTTAGAATTTGTTTTGCTTTTTATCACAAATGTTGCGGATAGCAAGAGTCGCCACCGACTTTTCTTTTATCCAATTAAGGGAAGGTGAAAAGAACAGAAAAAGACCTTCGTTAGATTCTGATTAAGGGAGAAGGTTATGAAAAGGGAAGGTATTAGCACCCCTTTTCATCCGTAGTTATCTACGGGCTCTTAGTTGCTTTAGCTCACTTAAAAAAATTTGCTTTTTTTGTGTGTGTTTGAAAAATATTTTGAAAAGGCATTTCGCTTTGACTTCGTAATGATTCACGCTGGAATGTATACGAAGTGTTTAGAAATGTTCGTTTTTGAAAAGTGTTTTAACTTTGACAAAAGTGTGAGGTGTGAAAAGTATTTTGATAGAGCAAGCAACTAAAAATCTTATTACCTACTCAGAACGGTCGTTTCTGTGTTATTTCGCTTTCCTTTAGAATAGCGCTATCCATACCATTAGTTGGTAGGTAACCCTATTCGTTGGATGTAGAAGGGACATTCGAAGGGACATCGGATGGTCATAGAAGGCAACTTGTAGGAGTATCCTAGCACATTCGAAGGGACGATCATCACTTTTCGTAGGCAACAATCGAGGGACGAGATCATGTATTCGTAGGCCACGTCGAGGGACTATGATCTTTGATTCGAAGGGACTATGATGATATGTTTGTAGGCAACGATGCTAGGATACCTCTACGTTCGAGAGACTTGACCATTTGTTCGAAAGGCAACGAGAGAGAATACTCTAGGGGGTGCATGTGTGAAGAGTGTGTCAAATTCAGATATATTATCTTGCAATTAGAAGTGATCTACGTTCGTTTTTATCTTGCCATACACGCCTAGTTACTAGCAGTTTATATGGTGCGGAAAGTAAATTGCGGAAAGTAAAGTGCGGAAAAGTAAATGTCCTAGGCTATTACATGGCTTTGGGGCAGTTACATAATATAGGAGTGCGGAAAGTAAAATCCTAATTAAACTATTACATCCCATGAGCAGTTACATAATATTGAAAAAGAAATGCGAGGAAATAAATCCTAACTATTACATCCTGGAAGCAGATACATAATAATCGGAAAAGAAAAGAAATTCGCATAAGAGAAAATGTGTTAGTAAAAAAAGGATTTTGAGTTAGGAAAAAGTTTTTAGGTTAGTAGTCCTAATTAGATGGTAACACAATTTTTTGGGAATTTTCTGGATTGAGTTTAGTGAGAAAAAGTAATTAAAAGTCAAATTTATGGTTAATTACCAATTAATTAAAATATGCATGCAAAAATATTAATTTTATGCCAAAAATTAAATAAACATTTTTCTATCCTAAATGCAAAAAGAAATTATTTTTGGTGATTTTTTTGATGTGTTAGAAAGTTGTTTGAAAAGAAATTAAATTAGAAAAGAAAATATTAAGAAAATAAGAAAATATGTTAGTTTTGCAAAAGGGTAAAAATAGGTGAGGATGCCAGGGATCGAACCAAGGACATCCCTCTCATACGCGCGCGGCCTTACCACTAGACCAAACCTGCATCGGTGTTAGTGGAATGGAACGAAATAAACATAAACGAAATTAATTCCTGGATTCCAATCAGAACGCGCGCCAAGCCTTCGTCTTCCCCATTTGAATTTTTACACAGACTTTTACCTACTGACACGATTCGTAGCAAATGCCAATAGCGACGGTTTTGTCTGTCACTAAAGCACCTGCAAATTTTCAAAATCCATAATATGCAATATAAATTCATAAGGAAACCATGGTTCGATCCGGTTTGATCTCCTGAACAAGAATATGCCCCTAGTTTTGGCTAGTTTTTCCTAAATCGAAGGATCCCAAATTGAAGCTTTGAAACCCTAACAATGGTATCACGATATTCCTGCATCTAAAATTGAATTGAACCACCCAGATAGCTTGCAAACATCATTCTAAACATGAACAAACAATCAAAACAGGTTAAATATGCATGAATAATCAAAATCGATTTTGTAAAAGAAAGTGCAAACCGAAATCGTGATTTCGTGATTCTGGGGTATTGCTGGCTTGTGAGTATCTAGAATGGATCAGAGAACCTCTAGGAACGTATTGGAATGCTTAGAATTGATTGAATTGATCTGAAACTAGGGCTGCCAATTGCTTGAATGTCACGAATTTTTTGAAGTTGGGTAGGGTTCTTGGAGGCAAGGATTTCGTTCTTTGTACTTGTGGATGCATTGTGTACTTATAGTAGAGTGAATTAGGTCAAGAATCATGAAAAGATTATATGCCAATTGTGATACGGTGAACTGACTTTTTAGTGTTTGTATCGCAAATGTGCGGATAGCAAGAGTCGCCACCGACTTTTATTTTTATCCAATTAAGGGAAGGTAAAAGTACAAAAAAAGACCTTCGTTAGATTCTGAGTACGGGAGAATGGTTATGGGAAGGGAATGTATTAGCACCCCTTTCCATCCGTAGTTATCTACGGGCTCTTAGTTGCTCTTAGATCATCTTTAAAATTGTGCTTTCTGTGTGTTTGACAAAAATGTTTTGAAAAGGCATTTCGCTTTGACTTTGTAATGATTCATGTAGGAATGTATACAAAGTGTTCGGAAATGTTTCGTTTTGAAAAGAGTTTGAACTTTGACAAAAGTGTAAGGTGTGAAAGAGTTTTTTGATAGAGCAAGCAACTAAAAGTCTTATTACCTACTCAGAATTGGTCGTTTTCGTGTTGTTTTACTTTCCTTTAGAATAGTACTATCCGTACCATTAGTTGGTAGGTAACCCTATTCGTTGGACGTAAGCGGGACATTCGAAGGGACATCGGATGGTCATAGAAAGCAACTTGTAGGAGTATCCTAGCATATTCGAAGGGACTATCATCATTTTTCATAGGCGACAATCGAGGGTCAAGATCATGTATTCGGAGGCGACATCGTGGGTCTTATGATCTTTGTACCGAAGGGACTATGATGATTTGTTTTGAAGGCAACGGTGCTAGAATACCTCTACGTTCGAGGGACTTGACCATTTGAATTCGTAAAGGCAACGAGAGAGAATTACCCTAAGGGGTGCATGTGTGAATGAGTGTGTCGAATTCAGGTATTTTATCTTGAAATTATGAGTGAGCTATGTCCAATTTTATCTTGCCATACACGCCTAATTACTAGCAGTTTATCAGGTGCAGAATTTAAAATGCGGAAATGTAAAGTGCGGAAAGTAAATGTCCTACGCTATTACATGGCTTTGGGGCAGATACATAACTTAAAATGCGGAAAGTAAAAGTCCTAATTAAACTATTACATCCCATAGGCAATTACAAAATATGAAAAGAAAACGATAAAAGAAATCGTCTGAAACGGAATAACCTGTGAAAAGATGAGAAATCGGGAAAATACGAGAAAATTGAATAAGAGGAAAATGTTAGTAAAAATAATAATTTTTGAATGAGAAAAAGTTTTCATGCTGGAAATAACATTAATATGCTAAAATACTTTTTTGGGATTTTTTGGAGTTAATTTAATAATTAAAAATCAATTAAAAGTGATTTAAATGCAAAAATTAACAATTAAATTAAATATGCATGCAAAAATAATATTTTTAATTTTATAAATTAAATAAACATTTTTCTGAAAATAATGCAAAAAGGAAAAATATTTTTGGTGTTTTTAAATGCATAATGAAAATTATGAAAGATTAATTAAATAGTATGAAAAATATTAAAAGAAAATAAAATAGGAAAATATGAAAAATATGAAGTTTTGTAAAAGAGAAGAAGAAAACCGGTCCTGGCATGGTTCGAACTCATGACCCTTGAGAGAATCTCCTCCATCCAATGCCTTAACCACTGCGCCACATGACATTTGGTGTTTGAAAAGCTGAAATCAATTGTTTTTGAATGATCACGTGTCCTGATTATAACACCAAGCCCAGTCAGCCGCGTGGGGTCCAGTTTGAATGAGAGAGCGAATCAGAATGCACGATTGTGCCACGCACACCTCCAACCGGTCTTCGCCTGAGTCAGCGCCGGAGCTAGGGCTCCGATCATCTTCTCCGGCTAGTCCGATGTCGAAACCTGCAAAATAGGCAAAAGCAAAAACAAAGGGATACCCTACCCCCCTAAATCGGCCATGGCGAGTTCAATGGTGGCCTCCGTTTGACCTGAAAACAACTGTACACGCCGGTTCGAAGCTTTCCAGTTTTCTAAACCTAACAATGGCAATTGGTGATTTCTACGTGTATGCTTCCATGTAAGGTATCAAAGACATTCTAATGAACCTCCTGAACACAAACAAACACACAAAAAGCATTAGCAACGCATGAATAATGAAATTCGAATTTCAAAAGTTTACCAAATCGGAGCAAGCTATAGATCGAGTTATGGGCAGCCTGGGCTTGATGTATGGATTGGTTTCGATTGCTGGAGACCTCAGGAACAAGATTGGATGCTCAAAACACCTTGAATTTGGCTGGAGATCAGATTTCGATTTTCACAACTTTGAGAAAATTTTTGGCAAAACAAGGGTTATGCTTTGAGCTAGGGTTTCGTGTCCTTTGATGTGTGTAATGCTGGGTATTTATAGAGTGATTTGGGATGGCAAAGAGAAGGAAAAAAGATTGGATCATGAATGTGCCATAAATATTTTTCAAATAAAATCAAATTTTGGAGAAAATTTGATTTTCTCTTTAATGTGAGAGCTAGCACGAATTTGGCATGTTCCATGGGCTATCTTAGACCTCAAGTTTGATATAAATTCACTCCTTTTGGAAAAATATCTTATTTTCACATTTTATATAATTTAATTTTGAATTAAATGGTTTTAAATTCAAAAATAAATCAATAAAATTGCCATGGCCAAGCATCAATGGGTCACAAATAATATCATGAACAAGTTTGGATCATAAAATTATAGGCCCATTTGGAAAAAGTTGCATTTTGACCAACATCTCCTTTTATGCAATTGTTCAAAAATGCCCAACTTGTGAATGGTGTATCTTGCTCAATTTTCCATATTTTTGAGTGTTCTTGGACTTTTTGGAAATCTCTAAGAGTCCTTTAACCAACCTCTTTGGTTTCATCTCAATTGGAGTTTCCATGCTCAATAAATCTTCAAAACAAAATGTTGACTTTTTGTTGACTTTGAAAAGGACCTGTAATGTTTTGATCCATACTTTCCAAATGAAGCATTTTTTGAACATTCTTGTGAGACATGAAGTTGTAGAGAATTGAATTTCCTTCAAAACTAGAGGTGGTGGAAATATTTCTGAGAAAGTATGAAGAAGTTATGCTCAGTCAAAGTTTGGTTGACTTTTCACTAAGAAACCCTAATTTAGCAAGTTTGACTTTTGAGCAAATCTTGAGTTTTCTTGATGAATCATGATCAACCCTTGATCAAATGATGAATGTAACTTCAAAATGAGGATGTTGACCAAAAATCATGAAGTTTAACTGTATGTTGACCACAGTTGACTTTTTGTCTAATACAACTGATTTTCAACCATCTGAGCAATTGTCTGAGGAAACTTGACTTCTAAGGCTTGAAACTTGACATGGAGAATCTTTGAAGAATATGAGGAGGCATGATGAACATTGGAGATGTTGTAAGTCCATCTGGATCTGAGAATCACCAAACCCTAGTTTGGGTTGATTGTCTAGGAGAGGGTTTGTCTGATCAACCCTTGAGGAATCCTTGAGTACGGATGTATGAAATGTTTTGAGAAGTAGGAGGGCAAATTTTGGAGTATGACACTTACAATTAAAGATTCAATCATCTTTCAAACATCTTTCTTAAACTCGTAAGTGGTAACGCTTGTAAACTCAAGCAAAACACCTATAACTTACGATGAAAGATTTAATCAATCAAACCTTCAAAATGTATGTGATGAAATAGATTAGATACATTTTTCATTAAGATGGCATTCGTCTTTGTCTCTTAATAAACACCCGTTGCTTCCACTGGCATAAGTGGGAACTACGATTGCTCTGACTTTCTCAATATCCCTTTGAGAATACGTAGGCACAAGGTCTCATCCTTGGCGAGCATACTTCTTTCTCCCTCAAACCAAACAAAACCATAGCTCCCTTTAGATCTGAGCTACAGATGCTCTAATTCCCATTAAGGGATATGTATGCAGAAGATCCTAATGATCTTTGCGGGCACAATAATAACAAAACCTAGGATCCCACAAAATCTACCCTTTTGAAAATCCAAAGGAGAAACTTTCCCAAAAATAGAAATAGCAAATTAAAACACACAAACATATCAAACTATTCATATATAAAGTTATAGATAACTATATATATTTAGGGTGCCACATCTATTCCCTTTATATAACAAATCCCCTTGCTTGGAATCTCCCCAATGCGTTGCGTCTTGTTCGCGCTAGTCGTAATGCATATCATATTTATTGAGGGTATTGCAACTTTCCCCTTTTTCATCTCATTTTTCTTGTCTTGGAAACAATAAAGCTTGTTGCTCGCGGCATCTTTATAAACAAATCAAAAGAGTAAATCGTTTCGAGCCAAAGAATTCGAATTCCGATTCGATTCCCTCGCGCGTCACTTTTTAACGCGAACAGTGAGGTAGTTATGAAAAGGGAAGGTGTTAGCACCCTTTCCATCCGTAGTTATCTACGGGCTCTTAATTGCTTAGATCACTTTAATTGCTTTTTGTGTGTGTTTGAAAAGATTTTTGAAAAGGCATTTCGCTTTGACTTCGTAATGATTCACGGTGGAATGTATTCGAAGTGTTTGGAAATGTTTTTGTTTTGAAAAAATAACTTTGTAATGATTCACGCTGGAATGTATACAAACTGTTTTTGAGAAGAAGAATTTTGAAAGTGTGAGGTGTGAAAAATGTTTTGATTGAGCAAGCAAAAGAGACTTATTTTTACCCACCCAGAATGGTCGTTTCCGTGTTATTTTGCTTTCCTTTAGAATAAAGTTATCCATAACTTTGTTTTGTAGGAAACCTTATTCGTTGGATGTAAATGGGACATTTGAAGGGACATCGGATGGTCATAGAAGGCAACATGTAAGGATATCTTAGCATATTCGTAGGGACGATCATCACTTTTCGTAGGCATCAATCGAGGGACTAGATCATGTATTCGTAGGCAACATCGAGGGTCATCGAGGGACTATGATCTTTTAAGTCGAAGGGACTATGATGATGTATTGTAGACAACTGTGCTAAGATATCCCCACGTTCGAGGGACATGACCATTTTCATAAGGCAACGAGAAAGGATACCCTAAAGGGGGTGCAAGTGTGAAATATGTGTTGTATTCTGATATTTTTATCTTGAATTTAGTGATCTAGGTTGATTTTTATCTTGCCATAGACGCCTAGTTACTAGCAGTTTAATAGGTGCGGAAAATAAATTACGGAAATGTAAAGTGCGGAAAGTAAATGTCCTACGCTATTACATGGCTTTGGGGCAGATACATAACTTAAAATGCGGAAAGTAAAAGTCCTAATTAAACTATTACATCCCATAGGCAATTACAAAATATGAAAAGAAAACGATAAAAGAAATCGTCTGAAACGGAATAACCTGTGAAAAGATGAGAAATCGGGAAAATACGAGAAAATTGAATAAGAGGAAAATGTTAGTAAAAATAATAATTTTTGAATGAGAAAAAGTTTTCATGCTGGAAATAACATTAATATGCTAAAATACTTTTTTGGGATTTTTTGGAGTTAATTTAATAATTAAAAATCAATTAAAAGTGATTTAAATGCAAAAATTAACAATTAAATTAAATATGCATGCAAAAATAATATTTTTAATTTTATAAATTAAATAAACATTTTTCTGAAAATAATGCAAAAAGAAAAAATATTTTTGGTGTTTTTAAATGCATAATGAAAATTATGAAAGATTAATTAAATAGTATGAAAAATATTAAAAGAAAATAAAATAGGAAAATATGAAAAATATGAAGTTTTGTAAAAGAGAAGAAGAAAACCGGTCCTGGCATGGTTCGAACTCATGACCCTTGAGAGAATCTCCTCCATCCAATGCCTTAACCACTGCGCCACATGACATTTGGTGTTTGAAAAGCTGAAATCAATTGTTTTTGAATGATCACGTGTCCTGATTATAACACCAAGCCCAGTCAGCCGCGTGGGGTCCAGTTTGAATGAGAGAGCGAATCAGAATGCACGATTGTGCCACGCACACCTCCAACCGGTCTTCGCCTGAGTCAGCGCCGGAGCTAGGGCTCCGATCATCTTCTCCGGCTAGTCCGATGTCGAAACCTGCAAAATAGGCAAAAGCAAAAACAAAGGGATACCCTACCCCCCTAAATCGGCCATGGCGAGTTCAATGGTGGCCTCCGTTTGACCTGAAAACAACTGTACAAGCCGGTTCGAAGCTTTCCAGTTTTCTAAACCTAACAATGGCAATTGGTGATTTCTACGTGTATGCTTCCATGTAAGGTATCAAAGACATTCTAATGAACCTCCTGAACACAAACAAACACACAAAAAGCATTAGCAACGCATGAATAATGAAATTCGAATTTCAAAAGTTTACCAAATCGGAGCAAGCTATAGATCGAGTTATGGGCAGCCTGGGCTTGATGTATGGATTGGTTTCGATTGCTGGAGACCTCAGGAACAAGATTGGATGCTCAAAACACCTTGAATTTGGCTGGAGATCAGATTTCGATTTTCACAACTTTGAGAAAATTTTTGGCAAAACAAGGGTTATGCTTTGAGCTAGGGTTTCGTGTCCTTTGATGTGTGTAATGCTGGGTATTTATAGAGTGATTTGGGATGGCAAAGAGAAGGAAAAAAAGATTGGATCATGAATGTGCCATAAATATTTTTCAAATAAAATCAAATTTTGGAGAAAATTTGATTTTCTCTTTAATGTGAGAGCTAGCACGAATTTGGCATGTTCCATGGGCTATCTTAGACCTCAAGTTTGATATAAATTCACTCCTTTTGGAAAAATATCTTATTTTCACATTTTATATAATTTAATTTTGAATTAAATGGTTTTAAATTCAAAAATAAATCAATAAAATTGCCATGGCCAAGCATCAATGGGTCACAAATAATATCATGAACAAGTTTGGATCATAAAATTATAGGCCCATTTGGAAAAAGTTGCATTTTGACCAACATCTCCTTTTATGCAATTGTTCAAAAATGCCCAACTTGTGAATGGTGTATCTTGCTCAATTTTCCATATTTTTGAGTGTTCTTGGACTTTTTGGAAATCTCTAAGAGTCCTTTAACCAACCTCTTTGGTTTCATCTCAATTGGAGTTTCCATGCTCAATATATCTTCAAAACAAAATGTTGACTTTTTGTTGACTTTGAAAAGGACCTGTAATGTTTTGATCCATACTTTCCAAATGAAGCATTTTTTGAACATTCTTGTGAGACATGAAGTTGTAGAGAATTGAATTTCCTTCAAAACTAGAGGTGGTGGAAATATTTCTGAGAAAGTATGAAGAAGTTATGCTCAGTCAAAGTTTGGTTGACTTTTCACTAAGAAACCCTAATTTAGCAAGTTTGACTTTTGAGCAAATCTTGAGTTTTCTTGATGAATCATGATCAACCCTTGATCAAATGATGAATGTAACTTCAAAATGAGGATGTTGACCAAAAATCATGAAGTTTAACTGTATGTTGACCACAGTTGACTTTTTGTCTAATACAACTGATTTTCAACCATCTGAGCAATTGTCTGAGGAAACTTGACTTCTAAGGCTTGAAACTTGACATGGAGAATCTTTGAAGAATATGAGGAGGCATGATGAACATTGGAGATGTTGTAAGTCCATCTGGATCTGAGAATCACCAAACCCTAGTTTGGGTTGATTGTCTAGGAGAGGGTTTGTCTGATCAACCTTTGGGGAATCCTTGAGTATGTATGTATGAAATATCTTGAGAAGATGGAGGGCAAATTTTGGGGTATGACAGCTGCCCCTGTTCAATCTTCTTGTATCGGAAGGGTTATATTGGCATGCTTGCCTTTCGTGACCCGGAGGTAGAAGATGATTGAACACTCGAGTACACCTGAAAATTTGCACTCGCTGTCGGCTAATGATGCGGGAATGGGCTTACAGATGCCATTTGGGGAAAGCTGGAGATTTCGCTGGGGAATGAGTCGTATGCTAGACTCGATACGTCGCCTGGATAGGAAAGTCGTCGGAGATGGGCTTACGATGCCATCTGGAATGATCAATGCTGGGGAGTGAGCCGTACGCTAGGCTCTGTAGATGTTCCTGGAAGTGGAAGGAGCATGGAGATGGGCTTAAGATGCCATCCGGAGGGAGTCGTACGTTAGACCCTGCGCTCATCTTTGAATGAAGTTATTGGTTTGTATTGGTTTTTTAACCAAATATGCAGCATTCTGAAAGTGGAGAAATGTTGACAAGTAATCGGAGATGGGCTTAAGATGCCATCCAAAGGCAACTGAGTCGTACGCTAGACTCTGCAGTTGCTGTTGATAATAAGGAGTCAGAATAGATCTTCGCGCTGACTACTCTGAAGGGATAGTAGTTGGCAAAATGTGGATAGCTTCCCTGTTGTGCTTCGGGTATTGATCCAATGCCTGTTATCGGAGGATAACTTGTGATCGTTCAGATAGTTTTCCCGTCCGGATTCGGGTATTAATCCTGGATCTGTTGTCGGAGGACAACAAGGGCGGTCGTTCAGATAGTTTTCCCGTCTGGCTTCGGGTATTAATCCTGGACCAGTTGTCGGAGGACAACTAGGGCGGTCTTTCAGATAGCTTTCCCGTCTGGATTCGGGTATTAATCTTGGACCTGTTTGCGTCAGAAGTGATTTTCACCTGTTTTGGAGAAAACAAGAGAAACTTTGATAGAATACTGTTAGTCTTATGCAAAGTATGATGCATGACAATGTGTATGAATGACATATGCATATATTATGATTTTATGAGAAGTGTATGAATGATAGATGTTGTGGTATTTCAAAACATATCCATCTTGAAGAAGATGCAGATGTTCTGCTTGAGGATTTCTGACTTCTGTTTGGGGACGGAACGGATGGAGACCCTGAGAAGAAAGAAAACTTTGATTCCTCCGGTGCACTATCTGACCAAGTCTTGGGGCCTAGATATTGTTGAGGATGGTAGAGATCGGGAAACAGGTTGTTGAAGATCTCATACATAGACCCTGCTGGGGAGAGTCTGGGAGGTACTCTGTTGGGGATCTTGCGTGTAAATCCTGCTGGAGAGTATTTGTTAGTTGCTTGGAGACCGGGTTAGAAGGATCTGGAGCCCGTTGACATCTCTGGCTGAGGAATAAAAGATGTAGGTTTCCTCCGATGCACTATCTGACCAAGTTTCAGGTCTGGATACTGCTGCTGGAGAAAAGGGGAATTGTTGAGAGATATCTTGTTGGGGATGAATACCTCGGCCGGGGATGAAATGTTGTTGCTTGGAAATTGATGTAACACCATTTAGTTGAGTGGAATCACTGCTCGGGGATTCGCCTCTACTCCGCTGGGGAAGGTTTGTGGTGAGTGACACCTCTGTGGGGATCTGCGGGGGACTGTTTTGGTGACTTTCGTCATCATCTCAATTCCTGGAGGCTGTAGTAATTAATTTTGTATGTTCACTTTTCGCATGTTTGTAAATAGATTTTTATTGTCAGATGCATATAATCATTCAAAGCAAACGTTGGACTTTATGCAAACGACAACAACAACAACTCATAAGAGGAAGAACTTGTATTTATTTGAAATGTGGCGTATGGCCAAGTAGTTTGTATACAAGAGAGGTAAAAAGCTATGTGGAAACAATCTCGTTAAGCTCCAACTATGCTAGTACTCATATATTTCACCTATCTCATCTCCTTCTTTGAGAAAATGAGTAGTGATCTTCGCCATTTGAATCTTGAATCTTGATAGTAGTCTCAGATGGTGATCGGACAGACATAGTCGTGCGCTTAAATCTAACTTTTGCCTAGACCGCCCTTTCGGGTTTCAATCTCCGGATACCCTTTTGCCCAAGCCTTTTCGGTTTTCGACTTGCCGGGTGTACATGTTTTGTATATATCCTTAACTTTTGCCCGAACCCTTTTAGTTCGCCAGGATGCCCTTATTTTTGCCTAGGCCAGTCGACCTAGCGGGTCTCTTTTATGCGTAGTATTTTTTGACTATGTCCGCGTTCACAGGGTTTGGGAAGTCTTCATACACTTGCAAGAATCTGATTCTTAAGTCAATAGCAGCTTTAATACCCATGATACACGCTTCGTATTCGACCATGTTGTTCGTACAACTGAAGCAAAGTCTGGCGGTGAAAGGTGTATGTCCGCCTGCAGCGGATGTAATAATGGCGCCAATGCCATTGCCAAGTGCGTTTGAGGCTCCATCAAAGACCATGGTCCACCGGGATCCTTGTTCAGGTCCTTCGTGCAGGCACAGTTCTTATAATCTGTAACTAGTAAAACATCTTCATCTGGAAATTTGAACTGCATAGACTGATAGTCATCTACGGCTTGATGAGCCAAATGATCGGCTACTACACTTCCCTTGATTGCTTTTTGAGAAGTGTACTGGATGTCGTATTCCGTCAGGATCATCTGCCATCTTGCTATTCTTCCGGAGAGAGCTGGTTTCTCAAATATGTATTTTATTGGATCCATCTCGGAAATCAACAAGGTAGTGTGAGTCAACATATACTGTCTTAGTCGGCGAGCAGCCCGAGCCAGAGCGTTGCAAGTTTTCTCAAGTGAGTATCTTGTTTCACAGTCGGTAAAATTTTTGCTAAGGTAGTATATTGCATGCTCTTTTCGACCAGACTCGTCATGTTGCCCCAACACACACCCCATTGAGTTCTCTAACACTGTCAAGTACATGATGAGAGGTCTTCCTTCAGTAGGCGGCATCAGGATAGGAGGATTCTGTAGGTACTCCTTGATTTTGTCAAAAGCGATCTGGCAATCGTCGTTCCATTCTACCACTTGATCTTTCTTTAGTAACTTGAATATTGGCTCACAAGTAGCAGTTAAGTGTGCAATGAATCTGGCAATGTAATTCAATCGGCCCAAGAAACCTCTGACCTCCTTCTCGGTGCGGGGAGTTGGCATCTCTTGAATAACTTTAACCTTGGTGGGGTCAACCTCAATACCTTTACCACTGACAACAAACCCTAGGAGTTTTCCGGATCTGCTCCAAAGGTGCACTTGTTGGGATTAAGTCTCAATCTGTACTTCTTCAATCTGTCAAATAGTTTCTGCAGATGATCAAGATGTTCTACTTCAGTCTATGATCGAGCTATCATGTCGTCGACGTAGACCTCTATCTCGTGATGAATCATATCATGAAATAATGTCACCATGGCACGCTGATAAGTGGCGCCTGCGTTCTTCAGTCCAAACGGCATAACCTTGTAGCAGAAAGTGCTCCACTATGTAACAAAAGTAGTCTTCTCCATGTCTTCAGGAGCCATTTTGATCTGATTGTAACCGGAGAAACCGTCCATGAAGGAGAAAACCTTATGCTGAGCAGTGTTGTCAACCAGAACATCAATATGAGGAAGTGGAAAATCGTCTTTCGGACTCGCTTTGTTCAGATCTCTGTAATCCACACACATTCGTACCTTGCCATCCTTCTTAGGTACGAGTACCACATTTGCAACCCACTGTGGGTAAGAAGTAACAGCTAAGAAACCGGCGTTGAACTGCTTCATAACTTCGGATTTGATTTTCTCAGACATCTCAGGACGCATGCGACGAACCTTCTGTTTCACTGGGAGAAAACCTTCTTTTGTCGGCAATCGGTGTACCACAATATCAATGTCCAACCCTGGCATATCTTCGTATGACCAAGCAAAAACCTCAATATAGTCTCGTAGCATCTGAACCAATCTTTCTCTAACACTGTTCTCAAGACCTGCTCCTATCTTGATTTCTTTTTTGTCTTCATCAGTACCCAAATTCACAACCTCAACTGGCTCTTCGTGTGGCTGTATAACTTGCTCTTCTTGCTGTAGCAGTCTGACAAGTTCTCCTGGCACTTCACAATCTTCCTCACCGTCTTCTTCGACTTGGTAGATCAGATTATCGAAGTCATATTTAGCAATAGCATAGCTGTTATCAACGAGATTCGGAGTGATTCTGCAGTGTATCACGTGGGTGTGTGTAAGAAGCACATAGCTTTTTGAAGGGGTGATAAAGTAAAAGAAAGAAAACAACAATTGAATGCAAAAGTCCAACGATTTCATTGAATGAAAATATGCAAATGACAGATAATAACCCTCACAAACGAGCCATGATGCCCCGGGCAAGGCACTAGGCTTTAGAGTTTATTGTTCAAAACATAGAAAATACAAAAAGCAAAACAAAAACAAGAGCAATTACTCCTGTCTAAAGGAGATTGGTATGACGTCTTCAGTCTTCCAATTGCTGAGCCCATTGTCTGGAGTTGGGAAGATCCACTTGCTGATGTCGAAGTCGTTGTCATTGTCTTCTATAGCATGGATTCCACTCTGGCTAATGCGGAAAGGAAGTTGGCCGGCACGTTCGCGGCGCATCATCTTCTGACCCTTGATGGTGAAGCCTAAACCAGTCTTGTCAGATTTGAAAGGAAGATCGGGAAGCTGACCCCAAATAGTACTACCTCCTTCTTCAACAGCAGCTTGAGCATCTTTCAGCGAGGCCATCCTAGGCGGAACTTGCGTAACTTCAGGAGTGACGGGAGAGTCAACAGGCATGACTCTAGGGATTGTTTCAAAAGCTTGACAGGGAGTCTCAAAGAATTCACCCTCCACCTCGAGGTATCGGAATGACTGTAGATGACTGACCATATATTCTTCTTCACCACATACTGTAACAACCTTCCCTTTCATTGGGTACTTCAACTTCTGATGCAAGGTAGAGGTAACAGCGCCTGCCCCATGTATCCAAGGGCGTCCAATTAGGCAAGAGTAAGCTGGACGGATGTCCATGACAAAGAAAGTGGAGTCAAAAGTCTGTGGGAACCCACTTTAACAGGCAGAGTGAGCTCTCCAAGCACTGTTCACTTAGAACCATCAAAAGCTCTCACAATAATGTCACTGGGTCTCAGAACCAACCCTTCGACATCAAGCCGATCAAAAGCAGTCTTCAGAAGGATATTCAAAGCAGAACCGGTATCCACCAAAACATGAGATAATGTGGTGCCCTTGCATTCAACAGAGATGTGCAAGGCTTTGTTGTGTTTCTTTCCGGCAGGAGTTAAATCAGCATAAGAGAAGCCTAGGCCGTTGTTGGCAGCCAAGCTAGCAATACAAACTTCGAACTGGTCAGTAGTAGTGTCTTGTGGTACGTGAGCATTCTTCAGAAACTTCACCAAGGCGTTAGCATGAGCCTCGGAGCACAAGAACAGAGCAAGCATGGAGATCTTGGATGGGGTTTGTCCTAACTGTTCCACAACATTGTAGTCACTCTTCTTGATAATCTTCAGAATTTCCTCCATTTCTCGTTTGGAGGTGTCTTCAGCAACTTCCTTTGGTACTTCTGGCTGAGCAGGATGAGTTACTAGCTCTTTCCCTCTAGCTTGGGGAATGGGTTGAATAGCTGGAATGCGAGCTGGAATCGCGGTGTCTTTTGTAGGAGAGATATCTGGAGAGAATACTCTTCCGGTTCGGGTCACCTTACTTGATCCGGTGATGTTGTCAATGTCAGGAATGGTAGCTTCAACTGTAAGATCTTCAATGGTCAGAGGGTCTTGCTTGACGCCGTGATAGTAAACATCAAATCCATAATTCCAAGGAATAGCTTTGTCAGAGGAATATGGAACTGCAGTCTGGGAGAGGTAATGATGAGAGGTGCCACTTTAGGCACAGGATCAGCAGAGGAAATCCTTATAGTGTTAACATCAACATAGTCTTCTGGGAAATCGTCACTCCATCCGGTTGCCTTAACATCTTCAATAGGAATCTTGTAGCTTTCAGGAACTGTGTACTTCACCATGTAATCAAACTTTCCACTTGGCTGCCCCAAGGTATCCCATGCAGACGGTGCTGTTTCATTCACATCTTCGATCTTTAGTTTCTTAGACATGTCTTCACACAGACTCTCCACAGGTGGTTTCAGGAATAGTATTTCACGGTTATCCATCATGCACTGAACACGTCTTCTCAACCAAGCCGACCATCGGTGCGGATGGGCACCAAGACAATTCTCGGGCATCCTAGGTGGCCGGCTTGTAGCAAATTCTTCTTAACAGTCATCAGAGGAATGGTCAAGTCATCTATGTTGAAAACATAAGTATCCTCACCAACAGCATTGGAACTTTTGTCATGGTTCGGCATAGGCGCATTGATCACATTCGGAGTCTCGACAGGAGGATCAAACTCAATTTGCTTAGCTTCAATCATATCTTGAATCTTGTTCTTCAGAGCCCAACTATCATCAGTGTTATGTCCAGGGCTATTGGAATGGTAAGCACACTTAGCATTAAGATTGTATCTCGGAGAGGAAGTGTTGATATTTTGAGGAGGATACCTCAAGGTTATCAGCTCTGCTTTCAACATGTGTTGCAAGGCTTGCGTCAATGGCATGTTGATCTTTGTAAACTGTCTTCGTGGCGCGTTTTGGCTATGCGCTTTGTCTCGCTGAGGTTGTGCTGATGTAGGATTGGAGATCACAACTGCCCCCACAGATTGAGCACGGTCGGTCTTGGCTCGGCTTTTCTGACCATACACAGCATTAGCTTCTTTCTTACCACCAAAAGATCTTTTCGCAGCATTTGAAGATGACTATACCTGAATCTTTCCGCTCTTGATACCAGCTTCAATGCGCTCGCCTGTCAATATCAGCTCGGTGAATCCGGCTGAAGAGTTTCCAATCAGATGATTGAAGAATGGGCCTGTCAGTGTTCCCATAAACATATCAACCAACTCCCTATTGGACAAGGGTGGCTGAACTCTGCCTGCTAGATCTCTCCATTTCTGAGCATATTCTTTGAACTTCTCATCACGACCCATAGACATGCTTTGTAGTTGCATGCGAGTGGGTGTCAATTCAGCATTGTACTCATACTGTCTGTAGAAAGCATCTGCCAAGTCACCCCAAGTACGGATACAGTCATTCTCTAGCTGATAATACCACTCCAATTGAGTTTCGGACAAACTCTCTTGAAAATAGTGCATCCACAACTTTCTGTCATCGGTGTGGGGGTTGATCTTTTGAACATAGGACTTCAGATGTAGTTTTGGGCAAGAAATGCCATCATACTTGGCAAAAGTGGGAACTTTGAACTTGGGAGGAATCACAACACCAGGAACAAGGCTCAGATCATCAAAACTCAGCCCTGACATCTTCAGGTTTTCAACAACATTTAGACGGTCCTCAAGTTGCTTGTACTTGTCATCTTCATCAGAGTACTGGCTATAGTCAGAACGATCCTCTCCCTCTTTCTTAGGCTCACGCTGGTCATCTTCATTACCCTTGACACTCCCCTCATCCTTGACACTTCCTTCTGAGATCTCTATCCAGCTAACCACTTTAGGACCACCTTTGTAGCGTCTGCCCATGTTGAGGAGACCAACAACCTTCTTCTTTCTGTTGATGAGCTTTTTCAGATCCTCTTGGCCTTGGACCAAACTGGTGAACATCTGCTGAAGAAGGAGGTTGTACTGTTTGGGGTCAGCTCCCCGATCTTCCATTCAAATCTGACAAGATTGGTTTAGGCTTCACTGTCAAAGGTCAGAAGATGATACGCCGCGAACGTGCCGACAAACTTCCTTTCCACATTAACAAAAGTGGAGTCCATGCTATAGAAGACGACGACAACAACTTCGATATCAACAATTGGATCTTCCCAACTCCAGGCGACGGACTCAGTAATTGAAGGACTGAAGATGTCATACTAATCTCCTTTAGACATGAGTAATTGCTTTTTTTTTTTCTATTATGCTTTTCGCTTTCATTACGTTTGAACATTAAACTTTAAGCCTAGTGCCTTGCCCGGGGCACCACGGCTCGTTTGTGAGGGTTAATATTTGTCATTCACATATTTTCATTCAATAAGATCATTGGACTTTTGCATTTAAATACTGTGCTCTCTTCTTTCTTTTACTTTTCCACCCTTTCAAAAATCTATGTGTTCTTACACACACCCACATGATACACTGCAGATTCACTTTGAATCTCGTCAATAACAGCTCTGCTATTGCTAAATATGACTTCGATAATTGATAAGTGTCAAAATGTAGTTATTTTGTATATACATTTTGTGGCACTTATCCGTTCTTTTGTTGATATTTAGTCGAATAAATCCCCCGCTTTTAGTATATTTGTGTACATAATAGAATAATTGATTTTTTGTGTAAATATTGTATCATTTGATAGTTTTTCATCTCTTTTATAGGTATTCATTCATAATTGGAGCATTGAGTAATAAAGGCCAAAGGCTAAGCTTCAAGAGTGCGATTTTGCACAATACGTCATCAAGTAAAGCTCAAATTCAACACAATAAAAAGCATCAATTTGTTGGATATTTCTTCATGGCTGGATAGAGCATTGAATAAGCTTTCTAACGCTTCAAACCGGGCTCAATTCCGAGTTACGGTTCTCAAGATACGGCAAAAATAAAATCTTGAAAATAGCAGACCCTGTGAACGGACATGAGCGAAACAGACCGAGCGCGACCTGCGACTTCAGAATTCTTTAAAAGGGCTCAAAACACATTTTAGGTTATGGGTTGGGTATTTTGAGTCCCAACACCATCACCTTCATATTTTTGATAGATTTGCTTGGAAAACAACATTGGAGCTTGCATTTTGATGATCCGGAGTCGAATCCCTCGTCGATTGGTGTTGACAAACCAACAAATGTTTGGTTCCTCTTCTTCTCTTCTCTTTGTAATCTCTTTTGTTGGGTTTGTATGTATTTCTACTCATAACTCTTGTATATTTATCGCCTTTGGCTTGTATAAAGTTTACTTTACGAATTTGTGTCGGTGATTATCTTGGGTTTTTACTTTATGTTAGGGGTTTGAGCTTTGCTAGGGATAGATTGCTTAGATTCTTACCTAGGATGATTTCTGTTAGTTTCCGAATGCTAGAAATGGGTTTAGAGCTAACATTCACTATAGAGTATCCGAACTTAATGCCTCTGCGTCGGTGAAGTATGCCAGGAATGGGTATGGAGGTGACACAGTTGATTCCTATGTTGTCGAGGTATGCCAGGAATGGATATTGAGATGATTTAGGAGGATTCTCAATTTGGGTTAGAAATAGCTTAGATTGTGAGAGGTATGTGATGACACAGACGAGTATCGTAGGCCGAGTATGACATGGGTGGTAGATTTAAGTCTGTGACGGGTAGTTTACATTCGTTCCGGACAAGTTGTCTATCCTTTATACTTTTTGTTCATTTACTTTTTGTCTTTTATTTTCATTTCTTTTAATCTCAAACTCATTAACGGTAGAATTGTCGAACGACGAATCAATAACCAATCTCTGTGGACACGATACGATATAACCTAACCGGTATATATCACCCGGTAAAAATAATACCAACTCTTTGCTTGCCGTTACACCGCAGCAACAAAATGGCGCCGTTGCCGGGGATTGGTTTTATTGTTTCTGTATTGCGATAATTCCGTTGTTTTTGAGTTTTGTAATTATTGTATATGTTGTATAGACTTTGTATATGGATTTGTATATGTTACTTGTACATGTTGTGTGCTTACTTTCCTTACTTGTACATATTTGTGATTTTCTTAGTTTTTACGTGATGTAGTGAATTGTCTCGTACTCGTAACGTTTGTTGTGTGGTTGTTAGGACACTTTCTTTAGGTTTGCGCGGTGTGGTAATACCATGGCATGACGAGAGGAGGTTACTAGTGCTCACACAATAAAGGCGTCGAGCTTACGACGTAAAACAAGCATGTTTTTGTTTGTTTTTGTTTATGTTTGTGTATGTTGTTAGGTGGATTGTGTTTTAACAAGTTGAAATAGGACTTGTTCTTAATTTCAAATTTTCACTTTTCAACTTGTTAATTCGTTTTCACCAAGTTTTTGTGTATTGTTATTTGCTTTTGTTTTGTTATGTCAATTTGTTATTTTCCACAAGTTTGTAGTGTTTTAGCTTGTGGAAGTGTGTATGTATTGTAAATATTATTTAGATGTGTAAATGAGATTGTATAGGTGTGTAAGTGGAGCTTTCATAGCAGCTGCACCTGTTGCTGTCATTTTTCTGCAACTGGTGTAGCGCGCTTAGCGCGCTCTGTTGGCGCTTAGCGCGCTCTGCTATGCAGGGCAGTGAATTCTTTTAAAATTTCACTTGGTTTTCCTTTTTCCCACTTTCACCAAGGCTTTTTGTATTGAATAAAATTTGTTTTTGTTTTTCTAATTCTTTTGTTGTTGTTTGGACTCAAATTTTGGTCCGGTAACTTGAAGACTTTTGAGGTGATTTTTCGAGTTTGATCGTTTCAACTCGCGGATGTATGGTAATGATAGTTTTCAAAGTTGGTACACGTCAGGTACTCGTTTATCGCTTTCTATAGCATAACATGTTTAGGAAATTTATCATTTGTATAATAACCATGCTATTCATTCTTTTTGCATTACTTGCTCATGAATTGAATCACTTTAGTTCCTCTTTTTACCCATAAATGTGAGGAAGCTTTCCATTGTTTACATATGAGAGTCCACATTCTTGTTTTAACTAGATTTTATTATGCTTAATCTTTTATTTTGTGTTGATTGTATGATTGTAAGAAAATGATCAAGGCATTTTGTTGATTTTGAGCATAACTACCTTGGCCAAATATTCAATTCACCTTGTGAGTGTGTGAACCTTTGTTAACCCCTTTGAACTTTTATCAACATCCATTTCTATTTGAACTTGATGTTTGTCTATGAGTGTCAATTCACCTTTTTTATATGGATGTTGATTTCTTTGTTTCTTGAACCCTCAACTATATATTGTTGTATGGATTTTTACCTTACCTTAGAAAGTAGGGAGTATTCACATAATGATGTTGGTTGAATTCAAGTTGGGGAGAGGAATATTTATGTACTTATATTGTGGTTGGTATGAGGTTGAGAAAAGAAAAAGAAAAGAAAAAAAAATGAGAAAAAGAAAGAAAAGAAAAAGAAAGAAAAAAGAGAAAAGTTTTGAAAAAGAAAATAAAAAGAGTAGGAATAATGTTGTGTTAATAAGTGAGGTGTGTTTGGTGTGAAATTTGTGATGAAGAATAAGTTTGATTGAAATTATATTGTTTGGAACTTTGTGAGTTGATCACTCCCTTAGGTTTAGGCAAGTATTTGTTTCGATTAGCTTTAGGACTTATCACTTGTTTGTTAACCAAGCCACATTACAACCATGAAAAGCCCTTGTGATTCTTGCATTTGTATTTTCAATACGTTTTTGGATGAATGCATAATTTAGTCTATTGTTTGCAAGATTGTGGAGGAGTGTTTTTTATCCCTCGCCTTTGTGTGTTCTTCATCTACCGATGAATTTTTGCTAGGTGTGATTCATGATTGAGCTTGTTTTGTTTTAGAATGTTTTGCATGATTTTTGTACTTAGGATTTGTTTCGTTTATATGTTATCGTTGTAGTATAGTGGTAAGTTTGTATTTGTCGTGTACATTTTTCGTTTGAACCATACATTTGTTTTCCATTTTAAAAACTTGTTGATTCGTGATTATTTGATTATCATTCTTTGTTTCTTTGAGTTATTGGACTTTGTTTGAGGACAAACAATGTGTCAAGTTGGGGAGAGTTGATAAGTGTCAAAATGTAGTTATTTTGTATATACATTTTGTGGCACTTATCCGTTCTTTTGTTGATATTTAGTCGAATAAATCCCCCGCTTTTAGTATATTTGTGTACATAATAGAATAATTGATTTTTTGTGTAAATATTGTATCATTTGATAGTTTTTCATCTCTTTTATAGGTATTCATTCATAATTGGAGCATTGAGTAATAAAGGCCAAAGGCTAAGCTTCAAGAGTGCGATTTTGCACAATACGTCATCAAGTAAAGCTCAAATTCAACACAATAAAAAGCATCAATTTGCTGGATATTTCTTCATGGCTGGATAGAGCATTGAATAAGCTTTCTAACGCTTCAAACCGGGCTCAATTCCGAGTTACGGTTCTCAAGATACGGCAAAAATAAAATGCTGAAAATAGCAGACCGCGCTGAGCGCGACCTGCGACTTCATAATTCTTTAAAAGGGGCTCAAAACACATTTTTAGGTTATGGGTTGGGTATTTTTGAGTCCCAACACCATCACCTTCATATTTTTGATAGATTTGCTTGGAAAACAACATTGGAGCTTGCATTTTGATGATCCGGAGTCGAATCCCTCGTCGATTGGTGTTGACAAACCAACAAATGTTTGGTTCCTCTTCTTCTCTTCTCTTTGTAATCTCTTTTGTTGGGTTTGTATGTATTTCTACTCATAACTCTTGTATATTTATCGCCTTTGGCTTGTATAAAGTTTACTTTACGAATTTGTGTCGGTGATTATCTTGGGTTTTTACTTTATGTTAGGGGTTTGAGCTTTGCTAGGGATAGATTGCTTAGATTCTTACCTAGGATGATTTATTAGTTTCGATGCTAGAAATGGGTTTAGAGCTAACATTCACTATAGAGTATCCGAACTTAATGCCTCTGCGTCGGTGAAGTATGCGAGGAATGGGTATGGAGGTGACAGGTTGATTCCTATGTTGTCGAGTATGCGGGAATGGATATTGAGATGATTTAGGAGGATTCTCAATTTGGGTTAGAAATAGCTTAGATTGTGAGAGGTATGTGATGACAGACAGTATCGTGGGCCGAGTATGACATGGGTGGTAGATTTAAGTCTGTGACGGGTAGTTTACATTCGTTCCGGACAAGTTGTCTATCCTTTATACTTTTTGTTCATTTACTTTTTGTCTTTTATTTTCATTTCTTTTAATCTCAAACTCATTAACGGTAGAATTGTCGAACGACGAATCAATAACCAATCTCTGTGGACACGATACGATATAACCTAACCGGTATATATCACCCGGTAAAAATAATACCAACTCTTTGCTTGCCGCTATACCGCCGCAACAATAATCCGATCTACCAAGCCGAAGACGAAGGTGAAGAAGATTATGAAGTGCCAGGAGAACTTGTCAGGTTCCTACAACAAGAAGAACAAGTTATACAGCCGCACGAAGAGCCATTCGAGGTTGTGAATCTAGGTATTGACGAAGACAGAAAGGAAATCAAGATAGGAGCGAGTCTTGAAAACAATGTCAAAGAGAGATTGGTCCAGATGCTGCGAGACTATATCGAGATTTTAGCTTGGTCCTACGAAGACATGCCTGGTTTAGACATTGACATTGTGGTACACCGACTACCAACGAAAGAAAGTTTTCTCCCCGTAAAGCAGAAGGTTCGTCGTATGCGTCCTGAGATGTCTGAGAAAATCAAAGCCGAAGTTATGAAACAATTCAATGCTGGTTTCCTAGACGTTACTTCTTATCCATATTGGGTTGCGAACGTGGTGCCCGTACCTAAGAAGGATGGTAAAGTGCGAATGTGTGTGGACTACATAGATCTGAATAGAGCAAGTCCGAAAGACGATTTCCCACTTCCACATATTGATGTCCTAGTTGATAATACCGCCCAACACAAGGTTTTCTCCTTTATGGATGGTTTCTCTGGTTACAATCAGATCAAAATGGCTCCCGAAGACATTGAAAATACTACTTTCGTTATACAGTGAGGCACATTTTGTTACAAAGTCATGCCGTTCAGACTAAAGAACGTTGGCACCACATATCAACGTTCCATGGTAGCTTTATTCCATGACATGATTCATCACGAGATAGAGGTCTACATCGACGACATGACAGCTTGATCACAAACTAAAGAAGAACATCTTGATCATTTGCGAAAGCTGTTTGATAAGCTGAAGAAATACAGACTAAGACTTAATCCTAACAAGTGCACCTTCAGAGTCAGATCTGGTAAGCTCCTGGGATGTGTTGTCAGTGGTAAAGGTATTGAAGTTGACCCTGCCAAGGTCAAAGCTATTCAAAAAATGCCAGCTCCTCGCACCGAGAAGGAAGTCAGAGGTTTCCTGGGACGATTAAAAGACGTTGCCAGATTCATTGCACATTTAACTGCTACTTGTAAGTCAATCTTCAAGTTACTGAAGAAAGATCAAGTAGTAGAATGGAACGACGATTGCCAAACCGCTTTTGACAAAATCAAGCAATACCTGCAAAAACCTCCTATCCTAATGCCATCTGCCAAAGGAAGACCTTTTATCATGTACTTGACAATATTAGAGAACTCAATGGGGTGTGTCTTGGGGCAACATGACGAGTTTGGTCGAAAAGAGTATGCAATATACTACCTTAGCAAAAAGTTTACCGACTGTGAAACAAGATACGCGACTTGAGAAAACTTGGGCTTGGGCTACTACCGACTAAGACAGTATATGTTGACTCACACTACCTTGTTGATCTCTAAGATGGATCCGATAAAATACATATTCGAGAAACCTGATCTCTCTGGAAGAATAGAAAGATGGCAAATGATCTTGACCGAATACGACATCCAGTATACTACTCAGAAGGAAATTAAAGGAAGTGTAGTAGCCGATCATTTGGCTCATCAAGCCGTAGATGATTATTAGTCTATGCAGTTCGAGTTTCCAGACGAGGATGCTTTGCTAGTCATTGATTACGAAGAGCCAGGACCAGACGAAGGACCTAAACCTGGATCCCGATGGACTATGGCCTTTGATGGAGCCTCAAATGCACTTGGCAATGGTGTCGGCGCCATCATTACATCTCCTACAGGCGGACACACGCCTTTCACCACCAGACTATGCTTCAACTGCACCAACAACATGGCCAAATACGAAGCGTGCATCATGGGTATCAAAGATGCTATTGATTTAAGAATCAAATTCTTGCGAGTATATGGAGACTCAACTTTAGTGATTAGTCAGATTAAAGGCGAGTGGGACACGAAACATCCGAATCTCATTCCATATCGAGAGCATGTGTTGAGTCTGATCCCTTACTTCGAAGAAATCACTTTTGATCTTATTCCACGAGAAGAGAATCAGTTGGCAGACGCATTAGCTACCATGTCATCTATGTTCAAGGTCATATGGGACAACGAATCTACCCAAATTATCATTGAAAGGTTCGACGAACCAGCATACCGTTGTGAACTTGATACCGAAGAGAAACCTTGGTTCTACGAAGTGAAGAGGTATCTCAAAGATCAAGAATATCTCGTAGGGGCATCTGTCAATGACAAGAAGTTCTTAAGAAGATTCGCCTCCAAATTCTTTCTCAGTAACGACATCTTATACAAACGCAATCACGACTTTTGCTTACTCCGTTGTGTAGAAAACAACGAGCGAATCATGGAAGAGTTACATGAAGGTGGATATACAATACTAAGAAGATTCTAAGAGCAGGTTACTAATGGTCCACCATGGAAGCTGATTTTACCGCTATGCTCGATCTTGTCACAAATGCCAGATATACGCAGATAAAGTGCACGTACCTCCAGTCCCATTGAATGTTCAGACTGCTCCGTGGCCTTTCGCAATGTGGGAAATTGACATGATTGGAGAGATCAAACCCACCACTTCCAACGGACACCGTTTCATCCTTGTTGCAATTGACTATTTTACCAAATGGATAGAAGCAGCCTCGTTCGCATCTGTTGCCAAGAATGTTGTGGCTCGATTCATCAAGCATAATCTTATCTATCAGTACATCGTCCCTGAAAGGATTATCACGGAAAATGGTACCAATCTCAATAACAAAATGATCACTGAACTCTGCACGTAGTTGAAGATTAAGCATCATAACTCTTCTCCCTATCGGCCAAAAATGAACGACGCAGTGGAAGCGGCCAACAAGAATCTCAAGAAGATCATACAGAAGATGACAGTAACTTATAGGGATTGGCATGAGATGTTGCCATTTGCTCTTCACGGTTATCACACTACAATACGAACATCTACAGGGGAAACCCCCTTCTCTCTTGTATATGGTATGGAAGCAGTCCTGCCAATTGAGGTTCAGATTCCCTCAACCAGAGTCCTCCAAGACGCAGAGTTAGGCGAAGACGAATGGGTCAAAACTCGCCTTGACCAGATCAACCTGATCGATGAAAAACGGCTCACAGCTATCTGCCATGGACAAATATACCAGAAGCGAATGATCAGACCATTCAACAGGAAAGTCAAGCACCGAGTCTACCAAGTCGGTGGTCTAGTAGTCAAGCGCATCATCCTTCCACAAGGTGATCCTAGGGGCAAATGGACTCCCACCTATGAGGGACCATTTGTAGTCAAAACAGTATTTTCCGGCGGAGCTATGTTATTGAGCACTATGGATGGAGAAGACTTCCCGCACCCTGTGAATGCAGACATAGTCAAAAAATACTACGCATAAATGAGACCCGCTAGTTCGACTGGCCTGGGCAAAAATAAGGGCATCCTGGCGAACCAAAAATGTTCAGGCAAAAGTTAAGGATATATATACAAAAAAAATGTACACCCGGCAAGTCGAAAACCTGCAAAGGCGGCTTGGGCAAAAAAGGGTATCCCAGTAGACTGAAAACCCGAAAGGGTGGTCTAGGCAATAATTAGGGATTTAAGCGTACGATTATGTCTCGTCCAGATCACCTACTTACAGACTACACTAGTATCAGCACTCGAGATTCGAATCGTGCAAATCAGTTTAATCACTTTTCTCTGACAGTAAGGAGATGAGATAGTCGAAAATATATGAGCAATAGCATAGTTGAAACTTGACGAGATTGTTTCCACATAGCTTTTTACTATTCTGACAATTTCCTCTTACTAGGATATTGGTCTCTTGTATATAAACTGCCTGACTATAGGCCACTTTTCAAATTCAATGCAAATTCCTTTTTTCCAATTTTATTGTTTTGTTTGCATAAAGTCCAATGATTGCTTTGAATGATTATATGCATCTGACAATAAGCATCTGTTCACAAACATATGAAAAACGAACAGAAACAATAATTACTACAATATTCCAATGCTTCAAACCTCATCACGTAAGTCCCTGAGCAGTGATCCTATCAGCTACCACAGCTTCAAACTTCATCACGTTAGTCCCCGAGCAGTGATCCTATCAAACTTCATCATGTCAGTCCCCGAGCAGTGGTCCTATCAAACTTCATTACATTAGTCCCCGAGAAGTGACATGTTATGCTATATCATTTTGTCCCCCAGTAGGGTCCAAGGACAATATAGTCATCCACAAGATCCCCAGCTGAGTATCTCTCAATCATTATTATTCTCCCAACAACAGTAATATCCAGACTTGAAACTTGGTCAGATAGTGCATCGGAGGAAATCAGAATCATCCTCTATTATTCCCCAGTCATGGTTTTCCACAACATCATCCCTAAGCAAACATCAGAAATCTCTAGCAGAACGTTCCTATCTTCTTCAAGATGGATATGTTTTGAAATACCACAACATCTACATTCATACATCTACATTCATATATCTATATAAAAATCATGACATGTGCATTAATCATAACACTGTCACATACTCATACGTCATAATCTATGTAAGACTAACCATATCCTGTCAAGATCTATTTCCCCAACAGGTAAAGCTATTGGCCAAACAAACGGTCAAGGATTAATACCCAAAACAAGATGGGAGAACTATCCGAATGACCATGCAAGTTATTTCCAGGCAACGTATCATGGATCAACACCCGAAACAAGACGAGAAAACTATCTGCATTCTGCCAAGTATTCATCTCAGAAGTAGCCAGGACGAAGGTTTATTCTGACTCTCCCTTATTTTTAAACTCCCGGATGGCATCTTAAGCCCATCTCCGCCTACACATCTTCAGCTCTCCAGATGGAATCTTTAAGCCCATCTCCGATATCTCTCTCATCCAAAGGATGAATGCAAAGTCTAGCATATGATTCATTCTCTAGCATCAGTTTTCCCTAATGGCATCTATAATCCCATTCCATGCAATAGCGAGGGCAAATTTTTAGGTGTACTCAAGTGTTCAATCATCTTTTACCTCCATGTCACGAAAGGCAAGCACACCAATCTAACCCTTCCGATACAAGAAGATTGAACAGGGGCAACTATTATACCCCAAAATTTTTCCTCCTACTTCTCAAGATAATCCACCACTCCATCCTCAAGGATTCCACAAGGGTTGATCAGACAAACCCTCTCCTAAGTAATCAATCCAAGCTAGGGTTTTTCTCTTCTCAAATCAAGATGGATTTCCAATGCCTCAAGTGGTCATCATACCTCATCATATGCTTTAAGGGATCACCATGACAGGTTTCAAGTCCTACAAGTCAAAATTGCTCATCCAGTTGTTTAGATGGTTGAAAATCAGCTGTATTGGACAAAAAGTCAACTGTGGTCAACATACAGTCAAACTTCATAATTTTTGGTCAACATCAATATTTTGAAGTAATATTCATTATTTGATCAAGGGGTGACCATGATTCATCAAGAAAAGTCAAGATTTGATCAAAAGTCAAAGTTCCTAAATTAGGGCTTTTCAAACAAAAAAGTCAACATAACTTTGACCAGACATAACTTCGACATACTTTATCAATTTTTTTCCCACCAAAGCTCATTTTGAAGAGAATTAAATTCTATACAACTTCATGTCTCACAAGTTTGGGCTGGAAATGCTTCATTTGAAAGTTATGGATCAAAATATTACAGGTCCTTCTAAAAAGTCAACAAAAAGTCATCTTTTTGAAAAGAAGTGTTCATGATCATGGAAACTTAAATAAAGATGAAACCAAAAGGGATGTTTAGAAGACATATTGAGCTTTCTAAAAAGTCTAAGAACACCCAAAAATGTTAAAAATTGAGCAAGATACAAGTTGTGCAAGTTGAACATTTTTAAGGAGGTGCATGAAGGAAAATACCTAGCAAAAGCAAATATTTTTCAAATGGGCCTAAGATTTTATGATCCAAACTTGATTATAATATTATCCATGACTTCTATGCTGCATGCCACGCCTCATACCTTTTTATTTATTTATTTTTTTGAATTAAATGGCTTAAGTTCAAATTTAATTAAATAAAATACAAAGATAATTATTAATGCAAGATGGGCTTGATTTGTGCATGTCTTGAGGACCAAGGAAGCCCAAAAAGAGCTGTCAATTTAGTGCAAGTAGATTGAGGGAAAGATTGAGCAAATTTGGAAAGATTTCATGCAAATTTCCAATCAAATATTTTTCATTTAAAGAGAATATTTTCTCTTAAAGCCTTGACCTATTTCCACTCCTCTATATATACTTAACATCTCCACAAGACAAAGAGGACTTTTGGCCAGCTTCTTACACGAAATCCTTGACTCCACAACAACCCTAAAATTTCCCAAAAATCCAAGAAGTTGGCAAAATCGTGTTTCACTTTGCAGCCACTTTCCAGCCGTTTCAATCAGCTAATCGTGTTCCTGAGGTACGTAAAGGTAAGAATACACCCTTGTGCATAGTTCATGCTCGCTGTATCATCCAATATGCATTCATCCCGTTTGTAAATATTTCAAAATTGTGTTTTAGGTTATGGCTTGTTTAATCAAAACTAACACCGCTAACGTCTTCCTGGGATCAAATAAGACAGGTTTCATCCATCGTTTGAAAGGTTTGGCGGCCAAATCGTTAACTGCCATGGTTAGGGTAAGCTAGCTATTGAGTTTTGAAACCATAGTTACAGGTTGTTTTAGGATGAACGAACCCCATCATCGTGCTCGCAAGGGTCAAATTATTAAATCTGGACATTTTGTTTTTGCTTTTTTGTTTGTTTTCACAGGTTTTACAAAAGGTGGTGACCGGAGAAGATGATCGGAGTTTCCCTTCTGGTGTCATCTCCAGAAGTTCTAACTTCTGGATCTCCAGAAGAGGCGTCTCCAGAAGAGTCCTCCAGAAGCTCCACCTGGACTTCCCAGTAAGAATCCTTGAAGCTCCACACGGACATCCCAAATGATTCCTATAAGCTCCGACGGGCGTCCCCGTAGAATCTCCGAAGCCCGACCTGGACCCTTCCATGTCGGATCCCCAAGCTCCACGGATGTTTCAACACCAGATTCTCCAGAAGCTCCAGCTTCTAGACGCCCTCAGTAGCAGAATCTCTAGAAGCCCCAGCTTCTAGACCCTTTTAGATCACGGAACCTCCGAAGCCTGGACCCTTCGATGCCAAGCTCCAACTTGGACACTCTCGGAGATCCTCACGGAAACTCCGGTTTCTAGATGCCCAAGGTGCGTCACTCACAGAAGGCTTGGCTTCTGTGGCAGCCTCCGTCAGAAGCTCTGGTGGGTTTTCTTTACTTTATTTATTTTTCTGCTTTTTATTTCCTTTTCTTTAATTAATTTAACTAATTAATTAATTAGTAATTAGGTTAAATAATTAGCTTAATTAGGATGAATTTCATAAATAATTTTCTCCATGTTTTTTAATTAATTAACTTAATTAGTTTAATTTAGGTTAATAATTTTCATTAAACTCCTTTTATTAATTAAAATCAATTAGATCTAGAGTTCCTCTCACATTAACATTAATCTTCAAAAATACCAAAAATATTAGGATTTAGGTTTTCACTTAGACCATTTTTTTTCTTCTATTTTTTTTCTCTTGCATTTAAATTCTAGAAAGGTGTATAGGTTGCAAGGTTGTTTTCATGTAATAGCGTAGATTTATATTTCTGCTTTTACTTTCTGCACCCCCATTATGTATCTGCCCCAAAGCCATGTAATAGCGTAGGACATTTACTTTCCGCACTTTACATTTCCGTAATTTATTTTCCGCACCTATTAAACTGCTAGTAACTAGGCGTCTATGGCAAGATAAAAATCAACCTAGATCACTAAATTCAAGATAAAAATATCAGAATACAACACATATTTCACACTTGCACCCCCTTTAGGGTATCCTTTCTCGTTGCCTTATGAAAATGGTCATGTCCCTCGAACGTGGGGATATCTTAGCACAGTTGTCTACAATACATCATCATAGTCCCTTCGACTTAAAAGATCATAGTCCCTCGATGACCCTCGATGTTGCCTACGAATACATGATCTAGTCCCTCGATTGATGCCTACGAAAAGTGATGATCGTCCCTACGAATATGCTAAGATATCCTTACATGTTGCCTTCTATGACCATCCGATGTCCCTTCAAATGTCCCATTTACATCCAACGAATAAGGTTTCCTACAAAACAAAGTTATGGATAACTTTATTCTAAAGGAAAGCAAAATAACACGGAAACGACCATTCTGGGTGGGTAAAAATAAGTCTCTTTTGCTTGCTCAATCAAAACATTTTTCACACCTCACACTTTCAAAATTCTTCTTCTCAAAAACAGTTTGTATACATTCCAGCGTGAATCATTACAAAGTTATTTTTTTCAAAACAAAAACATTTCCAAACACTTCGAATACATTCCACCGTGAATCATTACGAAGTCAAAGCGAAATGCCTTTTCAAAAATCTTTTCAAACACACACAAAAAGCAATTAAAGTGATCTAAGCAATTAAGAGCCCGTAGATAACTACGGATGGAAAGGGTGCTAACACCTTCCCTTTTCATAACTACCTCACTGTTCGCGTTAAAAAGTGACGCGCGAGGGAATCGAATCGGAATTCGAATTCTTTGGCTCGAAACGATTTACTCTTTTGATTTGTTTATAAAGATGCCGCGAGCAACAAGCTTTATTGTTTCCAAGACAAGAAAAATGAGATGAAAAAGGGGAAAGTTGCAATACCCTCAATAAATATGATATGCATTACGACTAGCGCGAACAAGACGCAACGCATTGGGGAGATTCCAAGCAAGGGGATTTGTTATATAAAGGGAATAGATGTGGCACCCTAAATATATATAGTTATCTATAACTTTATATATGAATAGTTTGATATGTTTGTGTGTTTTAATTTGCTATTTCTATTTTTGGGAAAGTTTCTCCTTTGGATTTTCAAAAGGGTAGATTTTGTGGGATCCTAGGTTTTGTTATTATTGTGCCCGCAAAGATCATTAGGATCTTCTGCATACATATCCCTTAATGGGAATTAGAGCATCTGTAGCTCAGATCTAAAGGGAGCTATGGTTTTGTTTGGTTTGAGGGAGAAAGAAGTATGCTCGCCAAGGATGAGACCTTGTGCCTACGTATTCTCAAAGGGATATTGAGAAAGTCAGAGCAATCGTAGTTCCCACTTATGCCAGTGGAAGCAACGGGTGTTTATTAAGAGACAAAGACGAATGCCATCTTAATGAAAAATGTATCTAATCTATTTCATCACATACATTTTGAAGGTTTGATTGATTAAATCTTTCATCGTAAGTTATAGGTGTTTTGCTTGAGTTTACAAGCGTTACCACTTACGAGTTTAAGAAAGATGTTTGAAAGATGATTGAATCTTTAATTGTAAGTGTCATACTCCAAAATTTGCCCTCCTACTTCTCAAAACATTTCATACATCCGTACTCAAGGATTCCTCAAGGGTTGATCAGACAAACCCTCTCCTAGACAATCAACCCAAACTAGGGTTTGGCAATTCTCAGCTCCAGATGGACTTCCAACATCTCCAATGGTCATCATGCCTCCTCATATGGTTCAAAGACTCTCCATGTCAAGTTTCAAGCCTCACAAGTCAAGTTTCCCCAGACAATTGCTCAGATGGTTGAAAATCAGTTGTATTGGACAAAAAGTCAACTATGGTCAACATACAGTCAAACTTCATGATTTTTGGTCAACATCCTTATTTTGAAGTTACATTCATCATTTGATCAAGGGTTGATCATGATTCATCAAGAAAACTCAAGATTTGCTCAAAAGTCAAACTTCCTAAATTAGGGTTTCTTAGTGAAAAGTCAACCAAACTTTGACTGAGCATAACTTCTTCATACTTTCTCAGAAATTTTTCCACCACCTCTTGTTTGGAAGGAAATTCAATTCTCTACAACTTCATGTCTCACAAGAATGTTCAAAAAATGCTTCATTTGGAAAGTATGGATCAAAACATTACAGGTCCTTTTCAAAGTCAACAAAAAGTCAACATTTTGTTTTGAAGATATATTGAGCATGGAAACTCCAATTGAGATGAAACCAAAGAGGTTGGTTATAGGACTCTTAGAGATTTCCAAAAAGTCCAAGAACACTCAAAAATATGGAAAATTGAGCAAGATACACCATTCACAAGTTGGGCATTTTTGAACAATTGCATAAAAGGAGATGTTGGTCAAAATGCAACTTTTTCCAAATGGGCCTATAATTTTATGATCCAAACTTGTTCATGATATTATTTGTGACCCATTGATGCTTGGCCATGGCAATTTTATTGATTTATTTTTGAATTTAAAACCATTTAATTCAAAATTAAATTATATAAAATGTGAAAATAAGATATTTTTCCAAAAGGAGTGAATTTATATCAAACTTGAGGTCTAAGATAGCCCATGGAACATGCCAAATTCGTGCTAGCTCTCACATTAAAGAGAAAATCAAATTTTCTCCAAAATTTGATTTTATTTGAAAAATATTTATGGCACATTCATGATCCAATCTTTTTTCCTTCTCTTTGCCATCCCAAATCACTCTATAAATACCCAGCATTACACACATCAAAGGACACGAAACCCTAGCTCAAAGCATAACCCTTGTTTTGCCAAAAATTTTCTCAAAGTTGTGAAAATCGAAATCTGATCTCCAGCCAAATTCAAGGTGTTTTGAGCATCCAATCTTGTTCCTGAGGTCTCCAGCAATCGAAACCAATCCATACATCAAGCCCAGGCTGCCCATAACTCGATCTATAGCTTGCTCCGATTTGGTAAACTTTTGAAATTCGAATTTCATTATTCATGCGTTGCTAATGCTTTTTGTGTGTTTGTTTGTGTTCAGGAGGTTCATTAGAATGTCTTTGATACCTTACATGGAAGCATACACGTAGAAATCACCAATTGCCATTGTTAGGTTTAGAAAACTGGAAAGCTTCGAACCGGCTTGTACAGTTGTTTTCAGGTCAAACGGAGGCCACCATTGAACTCGCCATGGCCGATTTAGGGGGGTAGGGTATCCCTTTGTTTTTGCTTTTGCCTATTTTGCAGGTTTCGACATCGGACTAGCCGGAGAAGATGATCGGAGCCCTAGCTCCGGCGCTGACTCAGGCGAAGACCGGTTGGAGGTGTGCGTGGCACAATCGTGCATTCTGATTCGCTCTCTCATTCAAACTGGACCCCACGCGGCTGACTGGGCTTGGTGTTATAATCAGGACACGTGATCATTCAAAAACAATTGATTTCAGCTTTTCAAACACCAAATGTCATGTGGCGCAGTGGTTAAGGCATTGGATGGAGGAGATTCTCTCAAGGGTCATGAGTTCGAACCATGCCAGGACCGGTTTTCTTCTTCTCTTTTACAAAACTTCATATTTTTCATATTTTCCTATTTTATTTTCTTTTAATATTTTTCATACTATTTAATTAATCTTTCATAATTTTCATTATGCATTTAAAAACACCAAAAATATTTTTTCTTTTTGCATTATTTTCAGAAAAATGTTTATTTAATTTATAAAATTAAAAATATTATTTTTGCATGCATATTTAATTTAATTGTTAATTTTTGCATTTAAATCACTTTTAATTGATTTTTAATTATTAAATTAACTCCAAAAAATCCCAAAAAAGTATTTTAGCATATTAATGTTATTTCCAGCATGAAAACTTTTTCTCATTCAAAAATTATTATTTTTACTAACATTTTCCTCTTATTCAATTTTCTCGTATTTTCCCGATTTCTCATCTTTTCACAGGTTATTCCGTTTCAGACGATTTCTTTTATCGTTTTCTTTTCATATTTTGTAATTGCCTATGGGATGTAATAGTTTAATTAGGACTTTTACTTTCCGCATTTTAAGTTATGTATCTGCCCCAAAGCCATGTAATAGCGTAGGACATTTACTTTCCGCACTTTACATTTCCGTAATTTATTTTCCGCACCTATTAAACTGCTAGTAACTAGGCGTCTATGGCAAGATAAAAATCAACCTAGATCACTAAATTCAAGATAAAAATATCAGAATACAACACATATTTCACACTTGCACCCCCTTTAGGGTATCCTTTCTCGTTGCCTTATGAAAATGGTCATGTCCCTCGAACGTGGGGATATCTTAGCACAGTTGTCTACAATACATCATCATAGTCCCTTCGACTTAAAAGATCATAGTCCCTCGATGACCCTCGATGTTGCCTACGAATACATGATCTAGTCCCTCGATTGTTGCCTACGAAAAGTGATGATCGTCCCTATGAATATGCTAAGATATCCTTACACGTTGCCTTCTATGACCATTCGATGTCCCTTCGAATGTCCCTTTTACATCCAACGAATAAGGTTACCTACCAAACAATGGTATGGATAGCTATATTCGAAAGGAAAGCAAAATAACACGGAAATGACCGTTCTGAGTGGGTAAAAATAAGTTTCTTTTGCTTTCTCAATCAAAACATTTTTCGCACCTCACACTTTCAAAAATCTTCTTCTCAAAAACACTTTGTATACATTCCAGCGTGAATCATTACAAAGTTCTTTTTTCAAAACAAAAACATTTCCAAACACTTTGTATACATTCCAGCGTGAATCATTACGAAGTCAAAGCGAAATGCCTTTTCAAAAATCTTTTCAAACACACACAAAAAGCAATTAAAGTGATCTAAGCAATTAAGAGCCCGTAGATAACTACGGATGGAAAGGGTGCTAACACCTTCCCTTTTCATAACTACCTCACTGTTCGCGTTAAAAAGTGACGCGCGAGGGAATCGAATCGGAATTCGAATTCTTTGGCTCGAAACGATTTACTCTTTTGATTTGTTTATAAAGATGCCGCGAGCAACAAGCTTTATTGTTTCCAAGACAAGAAAAATGAGATGAAAAAGGGGAAAGTTGCAATACCCTCAATAAATATGATATGCATTACGACTAGCGCGAACAAGACGCAACGCATTGGGGAGATTCCAAGCAAGGGGATTTGTTATATAAAGGGAATAGATGTGGCACCCTAAATATATATAGTTATCTATAACTTTATATATGAATAGTTTGATATGTTTGTGTGTTTTAATTTGCTATTTCTATTTTTGGGAAAGTTTCTCCTTTGGATTTTCAAAAGGGTAGATTTTGTGGGATCCTAGGTTTTGTTATTATTGTGCCCGCAAAGATCATTAGGATCTTCTTGCATACATATCCCTTAATGGGAATTAGAGCATCTGTAGCTCAGATCTAAAGGGAGCTATGGTTTTGTTTGGTTTGAGGGAGAAAGAAGTATGCTCGCCAAGGATGAGACCTTGTGCCTACGTATTCTCAAAGGGATATTGAGAAAGTCAGAGCAATCGTAGTTCCCACTTATGCCAGTGGAAGCAACGGGTGTTTATTAAGAGACAAAGACGAATGCCATCTTAATGAAAAATGTATCTAATCTATTTCATCACATACATTTTGAAGGTTTGATTGATTAAATCTTTCATCGTAAGTTATAGGTGTTTTGCTTGAGTTTACAAGCGTTACCACTTACGAGTTTAAGAAAGATGTTTGAAAGATGATTGAATCTTTAATTGTAAGTGTCATACTCCAAAATTTGCCCTCCTACTTCTCAAAACATTTCATACATCCGTACTCAAGGATTCCTCAAGGGTTGATCAGACAAACCCTCTCCTAGACAATCAACCCAAACTAGGGTTTGGCAATTCTCAGCTCCAGATGGACTTCCAACATCTCCAATGGTCATCATGCCTCCTCATATGGTTCAAAGACTCTCCATGTCAAGTTTCAAGCCTCACAAGTCAAGTTTCCCCCAGACAATTGCTCAGATGGTTGAAAATCAGTTGTATTGGACAAAAAGTCAACTATGGTCAACATACAGTCAAACTTCATGATTTTTGGTCAACATCCTTATTTTGAAGTTACATTCATCATTTGATCAAGGGTTGATCATGATTCATCAAGAAAACTCAAGATTTGCTCAAAAGTCAAACTTGCTAAATTAGGGTTTCTTAGTGAAAAGTCAACCAAACTTTGACTGAGCATAACTTCTTCATACTTTCTCAGAAATATTTCCACCACCTCTAGTTTTGAAGGAAATTCAATTCTCTACAACTTCATGTCTCACAAGAATGTTCAAAAAATGCTTCATTTGGAAAGTATGGATCAAAACATTACAGGTCCTTTTCAAAGTCAACAAAAAGTCAACATTTTGTTTTGAAGATTTATTGAGCATGGAAACTCCAATTGAGATGAAACCAAAGAGGTTGGTTAAAGGACTCTTAGAGATTTCCAAAAAGTCCAAGAACACTCAAAAATATGGAAAATTGAGCAAGATACACCATTCACAAGTTGGGCATTTTTGAACAATTGCATAAAAGGAGATGTTGGTCAAAATGCAACTTTTTCCAAATGGGCCTATAATTTTATGATCCAAACTTGTTCATGATATTATTTGTGACCCATTGATGCTTGGCCATGGCAATTTTATTGATTTATTTTTGAATTTAAAACCATTTAATTCAAAATTAAATTATATAAAATGTGAAAATAAGATATTTTTCCAAAAGGAGTGAATTTATATCAAACTTGAGGTCTAAGATAGCCCATGGAACATGCCAAATTCGTGCTAGCTCTCACATTAAAGAGAAAATCAAATTTTCTCCAAAATTTGATTTTATTTGAAAAATATTTATGGCACATTCATGATCCAATCTTTTTTCCTTCTCTTTGCCATCCCAAATCACTCTATAAATACCCAGCATTACACACATCAAAGGACACGAAACCCTAGCTCAAAGCATAACCCTTGTTTTGCCAAAAATTTTCTCAAAGTTGTGAAAATCGAAATCTGATCTCCAGCCAAATTCAAGGTGTTTTGAGCATCCAATCTTGTTCCTGAGGTCTCCAGCAATCGAAACCAATCCATACATCAAGCCCAGGCTGCCCATAACTCGATCTATAGCTTGCTCCGATTTGGTAAACTTTTGAAATTCGAATTTCATTATTCATGCGTTGCTAATGCTTTTTGTGTGTTTGTTTGTGTTCAGGAGGTTCATTAGAATGTCTTTGATACCTTACATGGAAGCATACACGTAGAAATCACCAATTGCCATTGTTAGGTTTAGAAAACTGGAAAGCTTCGAACCGGCTTGTACAGTTGTTTTCAGGTCAAACGGAGGCCACCATTGAACTCGCCATGGCCGATTTAGGGGGGTAGGGTATCCCTTTGTTTTTGCTTTTGCCTATTTTGCAGGTTTCGACATCGGACTAGCCGGAGAAGATGATCGGAGCCCTAGCTCCGGCGCTGACTCAGGCGAAGACCGGTTGGAGGTGTGCGTGGCACAATCGTGCATTCTGATTCGCTCTCTCATTCAAACTGGACCCCACGCGGCTGACTGGGCTTGGTGTTATAATCAGGACACGTGATCATTCAAAAACAATTGATTTCAGCTTTTCAAACACCAAATGTCATGTGGCGCAGTGGTTAAGGCATTGGATGGAGGAGATTCTCTCAAGGGTCATGAGTTCGAACCATGCCAGGACCGGTTTTCTTCTTCTCTTTTACAAAACTTCATATTTTTCATATTTTCCTATTTTATTTTCTTTTAATATTTTTCATACTATTTAATTAATCTTTCATAATTTTCATTATGCATTTAAAAACACCAAAAATATTTTTTCTTTTTGCATTATTTTCAGAAAAATGTTTATTTAATTTATAAAATTAAAAATATTATTTTTGCATGCATATTTAATTTAATTGTTAATTTTTGCATTTAAATCACTTTTAATTGATTTTTAATTATTAAATTAACTCCAAAAAATCCCAAAAAAGTATTTTAGCATATTAATGTTATTTCCAGCATGAAAACTTTTTCTCATTCAAAAATTATTATTTTTACTAACATTTTCCTCTTATTCAATTTTCTCGTATTTTCCCGATTTCTCATCTTTTCACAGGTTATTCCGTTTCAGACGATTTCTTTTATCGTTTTCTTTTCATATTTTGTAATTGCCTATGGGATGTAATAGTTTAATTAGGACTTTTACTTTCCGCATTTTAAGTTATGTATCTGCCCCAAAGCCATGTAATAGCGTAGGACATTTACTTTCCGCACTTTACATTTCCGTAATTTATTTTCCGCACCTATTAAACTGCTAGTAACTAGGCGTCTATGGCAAGATAAAAATCAACCTAGATCACTAAATTCAAGATAAAAATATCAGAATACAACACATATTTCACACTTGCACCCCCTTTAGGGTATCCTTTCTCGTTGCCTTATGAAAATGGTCATGTCCCTCGAACGTGGGGATATCTTAGCACAGTTGTCTACAATACATCATCATAGTCCCTTCGACTTAAAAGATCATAGTCCCTCGATGACCCTCGATGTTGCCTACGAATACATGATCTAGTCCCTCGATTGATGCCTACGAAAAGTGATGATCGTCCCTACGAATATGCTAAGATATCCTTACATGTTGCCTTCTATGACCATCCGATGTCCCTTCAAATGTCCCATTTACATCCAACGAATAAGGTTTCCTACAAAACAAAGTTATGGATAACTTTATTCTAAAGGAAAGCAAAATAACACGGAAACGACCATTCTGGGTGGGTAAAAATAAGTCTCTTTTGCTTGCTCAATCAAAACATTTTTCACACCTCACACTTTCAAAATTCTTCTTCTCAAAAACAGTTTGTATACATTCCAGCGTGAATCATTACAAAGTTATTTTTTCAAAACAAAAACATTTCCAAACACTTCGAATACATTCCACCGTGAATCATTACGAAGTCAAAGCGAAATGCCTTTTCAAAAATCTTTTCAAACACACACAAAAAGCAATTAAAGTGATCTAAGCAATTAAGAGCCCGTAGATAACTACGGATGGAAAGGGTGCTAACACCTTCCCTTTTCATAACTACCTCACTGTTCGCGTTAAAAAGTGACGCGCGAGGGAATCGAATCGGAATTCGAATTCTTTGGCTCGAAACGATTTACTCTTTTGATTTGTTTATAAAGATGCCGCGAGCAACAAGCTTTATTGTTTCCAAGACAAGAAAAATGAGATGAAAAAGGGGAAAGTTGCAATACCCTCAATAAATATGATATGCATTACGACTAGCGCGAACAAGACGCAACGCATTGGGGAGATTCCAAGCAAGGGGATTTGTTATATAAAGGGAATAGATGTGGCACCCTAAATATATATAGTTATCTATAACTTTATATATGAATAGTTTGATATGTTTGTGTGTTTTAATTTGCTATTTCTATTTTTGGGAAAGTTTCTCCTTTGGATTTTCAAAAGGGTAGATTTTGTGGGATCCTAGGTTTTGTTATTATTGTGCCCGCAAAGATCATTAGGATCTTCTGCATACATATCCCTTAATGGGAATTAGAGCATCTGTAGCTCAGATCTAAAGGGAGCTATGGTTTTGTTTGGTTTGAGGGAGAAAGAAGTATGCTCGCCAAGGATGAGACCTTGTGCCTACGTATTCTCAAAGGGATATTGAGAAAGTCAGAGCAATCGTAGTTCCCACTTATGCCAGTGGAAGCAACGGGTGTTTATTAAGAGACAAAGACGAATGCCATCTTAATGAAAAATGTATCTAATCTATTTCATCACATACATTTTGAAGGTTTGATTGATTAAATCTTTCATCGTAAGTTATAGGTGTTTTGCTTGAGTTTACAAGCGTTACCACTTACGAGTTTAAGAAAGATGTTTGAAAGATGATTGAATCTTTAATTGTAAGTGTCATACTCCAAAATTTGCCCTCCTACTTCTCAAAACATTTCATACATCCGTACTCAAGGATTCCTCAAGGGTTGATCAGACAAACCCTCTCCTAGACAATCAACCCAAACTAGGGTTTGGTGATTCTCAGATCCAGATGGACTTACAACATCTCCAATGTTCATCATGCCTCCTCATATTCTTCAAAGATTCTCCATGTCAAGTTTCAAGCCTTAGAAGTCAAGTTTCCTCAGACAATTGCTCAGATGGTTGAAAATCAGTTGTATTAGACAAAAAGTCAACTGTGGTCAACATACAGTTAAACTTCATGATTTTTGGTCAACATCCTCATTTTGAAGTTACATTCATCATTTGATCAAGGGTTGATCATGATTCATCAAGAAAACTCAAGATTTGCTCAAAAGTCAAACTTCCCAAATTAGGGTTTTTCAGTGAAAAGTCAACTGAACTTTGACTGAGCATAACTTCTTCATACTTTCTCAGAAATTTTTCCACCACCTCTTGTTTGGAAGGAAATTCAATTCTCTACAACTTCATGTCTCACAAGAATGTTCAAAAAATGCTTCATTTGGAAGGTATGGATCAAAACATTACAGGTCCTTTTCAAAGTCAACAAAAAGTCAACATTTTGTTTTGAAGATTTATTGAGCATGGAAACTCCAATTGAGATGAAACCAAAGAGGTTGGTTATAGGACACTTAGAGCTTTCTAAAAAGTCCAAGAACACTAAAAAATATGGAGAATTGAGCAAAATACACCATTCAGAAGTTGGGCATTTTTGAACAATTGCACAAAAGGAGATATTTGTCAAAATGCAATTTTTTCCAAATGGGCCTATAATTTTATGATCCAAACTTGATCATAATATTATTTGTGACCTATTGATGCCTTGCCATGACAATTTTCTATTTTATTAATTTATTTTTGAATTTAAAACCATTTAATTCAAATTTAAATTAAATAAAATATGAAAATAAGATATATTTTCAAGAGGAGTGGATTTTTATCAAGCTTGAGGTCCAAGATATTCCATGAGACATACCAAATTCGTGCTAGCCTCTCACATGGAAGGAAAATCAAATTTTCAAGAAATTTGATTTGATTTGAAAGAGAAATTTTTTGCATTCAATATCCCATCTTTTTTCACTCTCTTTGCCCTCTCAATTCACTCTATAAATACCCAGCATGCTGCACATCAAAGGACACGAAACCCTAGCCCCATACATAACCCTTATTTTGTCAAAAATTTTCTCAAATTGTCAAAAATCGTGTTTCAAATTCCAACAGGTTTCAAGGAGTTCTAAGCCCTCCATTGTGTTCCTTGATATCCCAGCAAGCAAAATCAACTCTTACTCGAAGCAAAACCACCCAGAATCGTGCTCTCAAGCTTGCTCCGATTTGGTATTTTTCACAAATTCGATTTTCTTATTTCATGCGTTGCTAATGTCTTTTGTGTGTTTGAATGAATTCAGGACATCAAATAGATCATGAATGATGCATCACATGCAAGCATACACGTAGAAATCACAGGTTGCCATGTTTAGGGTTTGAGAACTGTGAAGCTTCGAACTGGCTTGTACAAGCATTTTCAATCGAAACTAATGGTACCATTGAACTCGCAGCCATCGAATTAGGGGGGTAGGGTACCTTTTGTCCATTTATTTCACGTATTTTGCAGGATTGGTCGCTGAACCAGCCGGAGAAGACGACCAGAGCTAGGGCTCCGGCGTCGTGGACTTTGTTGACCGGCAGCGAGCGTGCGTGGAAACTCTGCGCGTTCTGATTCGCTCATGTATTCAACCTGGGGTCCATATGCTGACTCTGCGTTGAACTCACATATCCATGACACGTTTACGTTTAAAAATCATTGATTCAAACTTCCAGACACCAAATGCAATGTGGCGTAGTGGTAGAGGCAAGCAGTCTTAAGGTTTCACCAAGAGGTCTCCAGTTCGAGCCTGACCAGGACCATCCCTTTTTGCAAGTTTGAAAACCAACTATTTTTCCTATTTTCTTATTTCTTTTAATATTTTCATGCATTTTAATTTATCTTCTAATATTTTTATCATGCATTTAAAAAACACCAAAAATATTTATTTTTTGCATACTCATCAGAAAAATGTTTATTTAATTTTTAAAATTAAAATTATTATTTTTGCATGCATATTTAATTTAATTGCTATTTTATCATTTAAATGACTTTTAATTGTTTTTTAAATTATCAAATTAACTCCAAAAATTCCCAAAAAATTATTTTATCATATTAATGTCATTATTTGCATAAAAACTTTTTCTCATTTAAAAATGCTTATTTTTACTAACATTTTCCTCTTATGCAATTTTCTTCCGTTTCCCGATTTTTCATCTGTTCACAGGTTATATCGTTTCGGACAATTTTTATCGCTTTTCTTTTCCAATTATGTAATTGCCTATGGGATGTAATAGTTTAATTAGGACTTTTATTTTCCGCACTTTCAATTATGCATCTGCCCCAAAGCCATGTAATAGCGTAGGATTTATCTTTCCGCACTTTACATTTCCGCAATTTACTTTCCGCACCCTATAAACTGCTAGTAATTAGGCGTGTATGGAAAGATAAAATTGTACATAGCTCATTCATAATTCCAAGATAAAATATCTGAAATCAACACACTCTTTTCACACATGCACCCCTTAGGGTAATTCTCTCTCGTTGCCTTACGAATTCAAATGGTCAAGTCCCTCGAACGTAGAGGTATCCTAGCACCGTTGCCTTCAAACAAATCATCATAGTCCCTTCGATACAAAGATCATAGACCCACGATGTCGCCTTCGAATACATGATCTTGACCCTCCATTGTCGCCTACGAAAAATGATGATAGTCCCTTTTCGAATGTGCTAGGATACTTCCTACAAGTTGCCTTCTATGACCATCCGATGTCCCTTCGAATGTCCCGCTCACATCCAACGAATAGGGTTACTGTCATACCCCAATTTTTGACCTAATATACCATCTTACATTTGCATCATTGCATCACTAACAGTTCAGACAACATTAATCGGGTGTAGCATTCACAGGTCAAAATTAGGGTTTCATCAGATTTTCATCTGATTCAAGAAGCAACCAATTAGGGTTTGAGTTTTACTCACCTCATTTGATCTATCTTGATCAAATCATCAACCTCTGATCATCAGATATCCATCTTTTCTCACTGATCAATTGAGGATCGACCAATTAGGGTTTTGGTCGAGCATGAGTATTCTCTGACTTTTTGAACAATAAATGACTTTTTTGGCTAGAGATTGGTCATTATATCTTAGATACAACATCTTGACCTAATTTCTGGATTCAAAACATCCCAGAAGTTCACAGACTTCATCAATCAATTTCAGAAACATCTGATGAAAATTCATCTGCACAAAAAAGTCAAACTTTGTCTTTTGGTCAAATTTTTCAAAACAAAACTTTTTCCATCATCAAAATACTTCAAATGATCCATCATGATCATAAAAAATCAAAGAATTTGGAAAAGTCAACAAAAAGTCAAAAATTCCAACACTTAGAAAAATTTCTAAGTGTTAAAATTTTGTATTTTTTCCAAACTTCATGGCATTTTTTCACATAGTTCCATTTTGATTTGAAAAAAAACTCAAAACATGAAAGTTGTAGCTCTTGAAACAAGCTTTCCAAAATGTCCAAGAACTCTCAAATCCATGGAGTCTAGCTATACTTTTGAAATTGAAACATAAGGCTCCATGAACATGATTTTCAAAGTTCAAAACTTCAAATTATAGGTCATTTTGTGATTTCTTCATCTAGAAGCAATGCCACCTTGCCAAATGGAGTTTAGAGCTGATAAATATCAGCTAGAGATAATTGAGAGGAGATAAGATCAAATTGAGATTTTTACACATGGTTAAAAAAGGAAGCTTCCTTTTCCTTTTGCAAAAGTCTTTCTTGCCCTTTAAGGCAACTTTGAATTACAAATGCCATGTACTTGTGCCTAATTTTTCAGAACTTTTGACCTTTAAATAGAGGTCATATTGGCCATTTGAATCCACACCAAAGCAATGCAAGTTCATGCTTTCCTTCCACTTTCTCCAATTTCTTGAATTATAGTTCAAAGTGAGGATAACTTGCAATTTTGAAATTTAGTGAAAACTATGATGAACTTTGGTGTCAAACACATTTCATAATCAATATCAAACTTGTCTAAAACATAAAAGCAACATGAACTAAGCCAAAACTCAGAATTACATGTCATGCTTTTCAAACTTGAATAAACTGCCTTAGAATTCGAATTCTTGGTTAGGCTTGATTAACTTGTGTTCCAAGCATCCAAACATCATCCATGAACATCATAGGGATGATGCAGATCCATTACAACAATCTGTAACAACTTTAACATAGAAATCGAGCTTCCATTTTCAGTTGATGCAGGTGGACTTGGCTGGAGTGATTCAAAGTGATTCGAAGCAAGCAGACCATTCCTACACCTTCTCTAACATCCGTTGAAGCTCAAACAATCATCAAATCCATTCTGGAAACACTCCAACATCATCTTCGATCTCAACTTGAACAGATGAGAACTCAAACTTCAATATCATGATTCCTTGCATTTAAATGAAAAAACGCTTGGCCAATTGTTTTCTGCACTTATCACGATCCTTAGCCCTCAAACAATTTGAAAAATCATCAACTACACATCATTTCAATTAGAAATTTCAGTTCTAGGGTTCTTCACGATTTCTGGAAATTCAATCGTGTTAGACCAAAACTAAATGCAATTAACAACCATCATCATATTCCTTGTTAAAAATCGAGCAACTTTCATGTTTACAACTTCCAATTTCATCAAGAAACGAGCAAGTTACAAAATCTGGGAATCAAAGATGAAGAACAGGGCATTCGCGCATGTTCTTGAGTTTTTCAAATTCAAATTTTCCAATGTTATATTAACACGTGTTTTTGTTTCAATAAACGAATGAACGCTTGTCCCAGCGGTTGCCAGCACGCTCGTAGTACTTTCTGCCACGTATACCACCCAATGGTCATGGGTTCAAACCTCCCATGGACCATTTTTTTTAAAACTCTTCATATTTTCTTCATTTTTCTTACAAACTTTCACATTTTTTTAACCAATAAAAACTCCTCATTTTGAGGTGTTTTTTTGTACACTTGTCAATAAATGTATCTATTTTATGATAGTGCACAAATTTTCAGAAAAAACTTTCATCTGATTATGTTTTAATCGAGCCGAAAACGACGCTTTTGACACTTTTCAAAACCCCTTTAAAAGGTGAATTTTTCAAACTTTCGACTTCCGATTCTTTTCAAAACTTCTCATGAGTAAACCTCACATTTCAAAACACTTTCAATATATTTTCTTCAAAACTTTTTCATCAAACTTGCATCTTTTTCCATGATCGATCCGATTTAAACGATAAAACCGAATTCGTTTTCTCTCGAATTTCTTAATCGATCATGGGCCTCCCTTATGGTGTAAGTCCCATAACATTCTTTTATGTACATAATATTTCTTTGTACATATCAAAATCTTTTCAGATACATACAAATTTTTATCTGTACATAACACAGATACTTTTTATACTCAAGTACAGACAAACCTTGATTGTTTGTTTTCACCTCACTTGTGTATACACAAAACAAACATTCTTTTATGTACATACATATTTTCCTTGTACATATCAAAAATTCATTTTATATTCATACCAATCTTCATATGTACATAATACAGATACTTGTTTACTCAAACACGGATAAACTTCGATCGTTTGTTCTCCGTTTCGTTTGTATATACACTGAATACCATTGATATTGAAAGGAGCATTATTCCCTGTGAAACTGCTTTCAAACCAATGGGCCACCCTTATGGTGTAAGTCCCAACCCTCCTATGTACATCCACCTCTCCTTGTACATAAATACTCGTCCGTGTACATACTTACTTCCTTGTACACAATTCAGACTTGTAAATAACCAAGTTACACTCGTTTCAGACGTTCGTTTCACAGACACTTGTTTATATTTCCTTCATAAACTCTTGTAAATAAACATCATACATTGTTTATATTTCCTTCATAAACTCCTGTGAATACATATCACACACACACACACACACTTGTTTATACAACTGTCTAGTTATAACATAACAACTAGTCTAACCAATAGGTTCCCCACAGTTATAGCCTCCGCTTGGGCTTTATACAAGATAACTCTCCCCACAGAGTTCAGCTTCCTCTTAGGCTTCATATAAGAAAACTCATTCATCTGAGTTTAGCCTCCTCTTAGGCTTCATATAAGACAACACTCCCCTGTTGAGTCAGCCTCCTCTTGGGCTTCGTTCAAAAGAACTCCTCATTGAGTTTAGCCTTCTCTTGGGCATCATACAATGAAAGAGACCATAAAATCTCTTAACAGCCTCCTATTGGGCTTCCAATACAAAGAATCACCCACGTTAGGATAGAACCCAAAGAGTATAATTTCCCGGTGAAATTGCTCTTAATTCCAAAAGGATGGTTTCCCGGTGAAATCCCTTTTAAAGACAAAGCCAGCCATACCCTATAGCTTCCTCTTGAGCTTCATACAAGGACCCTCGATGACCCTCGGAATGCCTCCTCTTGGGCTTACAATACAAGGACCCATGGGCTTCTTAAAAGCATCCCTTAATCCAATCAATTTCTCCTCGAGATTTAGACATCTATCATCTCTATGGAAGAAGTATCTCATCTATCACATCACATACAGTCAAAAACTTTTCAAACTCTTTTCAAACAAAAACATCTCTTAATTGTAAGTGGTAACGCTTGTACACTCAAGCAAAACACCCAATGCTTACAGTTAAAAGATTTAATCATCTTTTTCAAAACATCTTTCTTAAACATGTAAGTGGTAACGCTTGTACACTCAAGCAAAACACCAATAACTTACGATGAAAGATTTTAATCAGTCAAACTTTTTTTTAAAATATATGTGATGAAATAGATTAGATACATTTTTCATTAAGATGACATTTGTCTGTGTCTCTTACTAATATCCCGTTGCTTTCCACTAGCATAAGTGGGAACTACGATTGCTCTGACTTTCTCAACATCCTTTTGAGAATACGTAGGCACAAGGTCTCATCCTTGCCGAGCAAATTTCTTTCTCCCTCAGACCAAACAAACCATAGATCCCTGTAGATCCGAGCTACAAATGCTCTGATTCCCACTAGGGGATATGTATGCAGAAGATCCACAGATCTTTGCGAGCACAATAATAATAAACACTAGGATCCCTCATAATCTACCCTTCTTGAAATCCCAAAGGAGAAACTTTCCCAATCATAGAAATAGCAATTAAAACACACAAACATATCAAACATATTCATATATAAAGCTATAGATAACTATATATATTTAGGGTGCCCCATCTATTCCTTTTATATAACAAACCCCCTTACTCAGAATCTCCCCAATGCGTTGCGTCTAGTCGTTACGCATATCAAAATCATTTGAGGGTATTAACAGCTTTCCCCCTTTTTCATAATCATTAAATCATCTTTCTTGTGTTGAAAATAATAAAGCTTGATGCTCGAGGCATCTTTATAAACAAATCAAAAGAGTCGTTTCGAGCCGGAGGATGCGAATTCATATTCAAATCCTCTAGCGTCACTGCGAACGAGAAAAATGGCGACTCTCTGGGAGTACTGAAACTTTGATTTTCAAAAAAATGTGACTCTGCTCAAGAGCACCAAGCTTTTTTATTTTCAAAAAGAAAAGAAAGGGGATAAGCTTTCATATTATGCATATGTCTGTTTTTCTTTATTGTGTTTTCGCGATTTCATCTGATGGAAAGAAATGCTAACCCGGATTTAAGAAACATTTTTAAGATCTAGGTGGGGGTATTAATACGTGATAAGTCTCAATACTTACGAAGTTAATATCCCTCTCTCAGTGGAGGTTGTCTTGGGAGTATTCGTGTTTAGCAAGTATTTGCGAAGACATGGTGCTTTCAAGGGAACTTGAAGTGAGTTGGTATAGAACACATAACCCATCCCGCCATTTAGGATGTAGTGCAGAGATTATTCGGGTGTAAGCCTAGAGTAATTGTCATGCGAGACTATGATCAGGCGAGTTTCTCTTGAAAAATATTATTGGACCATCGAGTATTCAACAAATCCGATAATATTTCAAAGAGGAGTGTTGAGCATGTATTATCAGTAGAACCCGTTTCACAGATGAATAAGCCATTAGAACTTACCCACGTTTGATTCTTATCGTTGGCCTCATGCTCGTGACTTTGAATGCTTGACCGTGTGTATAACTACTAACCATGTTTGCCGCATTCATGCATTCATTCATTCAAAAAAAAAAAACTTCTTCATTTCTCTTCCCATTTCCAAAGAATTTAGAGATTTTTTTCTTTGTAAAATATTTTAGGTTAGAGTGATGGACGTCAGAGGAAGATTCACCAAGAGATACAGTTTTAGAATTCCTGACGTAGGAAAATTGAAAGAGTTAGCATCCTTGGTAGAAGATCCCTCGGATTTCAGAAAACGCTATGGAACTCTTTTAACTATTCTGAACACTAACGTTGATGAAGGACTTCTCAAAACTTTCGTTCAATTCTACGATCCAGTCTATCGCTGTTTCACTTTCCCTGACTATCAGTTGATGCCTACTTTGGAAGAGTACGCACATATCCTAGGCATCTCAGTATCGGACAAAGTGCCTTTCAATGGTTTGGAAGCCATTCCTAAGTCACCAGTCATTGCAACAATGACTCACTTAAAGAAATCTGAGATAGACAAAAACCTAACTACCAGAGGAAAACTCTTAGGACTAACTTCAAAGTTCCTAATGGAGAAAGCCCTTAAATTCTCTGCAGCTGGTAGTATGGTAGCCTTTGAAGCTATTTTAGCTTTACTCCTCTATGGATTGTTGTTGTTTCTCAACGTCCCAAATTTCGTTGATATCAACGCCATAAGGATCTTTCTGATTAGAAATCCCGTTCCCACTCTACTTGGTGACACGTACGTCTCTATTCATCATAGAAATCGTCAAGGAGACGGAACTATCGTGTGTTGTGTACCTCTGTTTTTCAAATGGATTGTCTCACACTTGCCTAAATCTTCTATCTTCCGCGAAAACAAAGATGAGTGGCATTGGTCTCGAAGACTCATGTCTCTTACAAACGACGATATCCATTGGTATACCTTGGCAGATAATGAGATGGAAATCATTGAGAGCTGTGGAGAATTTGCCAACGTACCTCTCATCGGTACAAAAGGAGGAATCAACTACAACCCATTCTTGGCGAGACGTCAACTCGGATACGCAAACTCTAGTAAACCTCTTGGTTTTACAGTAGAGAGTTATTTCTATCACGAAGGAGAAGATTCCCAAGGATTGAAGGCTAGAATGATCAGAGCTTGGCATCACATCCGAAAGAAAGAAAAAGGAAAGGCAAAGAATTGTGTAGCCATGGAAACCTACACTTCTTGGGTAAAGAAAAGAGCAAAGGAATTTCGAATGCCTTACGCTTATGAAGAACCCATGTTCTCAACCGCTTCCAAATTAACAATTTTTCTCGTCGAAACTATGGGAGAATACCAAGAAGCTTTGGCCAAAATAAGGTTTGAAAAAGAGGCTTTGGAAAACAAGTTCCTTAAGACTAATCTTGAGAATGAGAAGCTCAAGAAACAAGTCAAAGATCATGAAAAGATGCTTTATTTCCAGGATGAATGGCTCATGGAGAAAGATGAAAAGATTCGTCAGAAGGATAACGCAATCCAGAGATACGTCAAGGAAAGGAAGAGAAAGCTTGAAGAAATGACAACCAGCGATCCTGCTCCCGACGAGTGGAAGAAAGTCATTAGCAAGCTAAAAGCCGAAAAAGCTAAACTAAAAGCTCACTATGGGAAGGAAATCCTGAAGTTGAAGCTACATCAAGCCTTTGGATCTTCATCCGACGAGGACGATTAATTAGTTTAGATTACAATTTTTATCATTTATTTTATCATTTGTGTGAACAATGCTCAAAAAACTGTTGTAATCTTCTTTCAATAATCAATAAAATGTGTGTTTTCCATCCAAATATTTGCCAGAAATATCTCTTTTTAGCATAAATTCTTTGGAAATCTTTCTTTACAATCATAATCATGCATCATACTTTGCATTAAAGTCTATTGTCTAGAGTCTGATCTTAAACAGTTTGAACAGATAGGAAAAGATCGCCAAGCTGTCGCGTCTTAGAGTTTCTCGACCGCGTCCACAGCCAACTCGAACGTACGATACAAGATCAAAAAGAAGAAAAGTAATGGAAGGATTTGAACAAGAGAATGTTGAACTTCGTAGTACAGTAACAACACTACAAGAAGAAGTGGAGAGACTCACATCTTTGGTCAACTCATTGGCCACAACAACGCAAAGTCAACAAGCAGCATCGAACAGTCAAAACCAAGCAGCGATCTCAGAAGACACTACTACTCCAGTTTCAGCTGTCGCGGTCAGTAGTTCACCTTTCAGTATGCCAGAAGGCTATCCATGGGGCATGCCTTTCAACTTTGGCATCGGATTTCGCCAACCAACTTCTCAAACAACCCCGCTTGAAATACCTACTTTGCAGCAAAACTCTACATTTACTCCGCAACGTGGAGTAACTCTTCCAGAAGTAACAATGCCGATTTCTCAACCAATTATGACGAACTCAGCTTCCGTAGTGCACGCTACCATAGACGAAGAAGTTCACCATACTCCAGGCAATAACACGAATTCACGTGGCTCGATGGAGAATCTCCAGGAACAACTCCTCAAAATGCAGCTTGAAATTAAAACAATTCGAGGAAAAGAACTGTTTGGGAAAAACGCCCAGGATCTTTGCTTAGTTCCTCGCGTAAGGATACCCGCAAAATTCAAAGTCCCTGATTTTGAAAAGTACAAGGGAAACTCCTGTCCACAAAGTCATCTCACGATGTATGCCAGGAAAATGTCCACATACAACGATGATCACCAGTTGTTAATCCACTACTTCCAAGATAGTCTCACCGGTGCCGCACTGAAGTGGTACATGGGATTAGACAGCGCAAGTATCCAAACATTCAATGACTTAGGTGAAGCATTCGTACAACAATATAAGTTCAACTTGGATATGGCTCCCGATCGGGATCAACTCCGCTCCATGTCTCAAAAGGAAAGAGAGACATTCAAAGAATATGCGCAACGATGGAGGGAAATTGCTGCCCAAGTCAACCCGCCCTTGGAAGAGAAAGAGATGACTAAGGTATTCTTAAACACTCTTGGCTCATTCTACTACGAGCGAATGATCGCTAGCGCTCCTGGAGATTTCACCGAGATGGTGAGCATGGGAATGCGATTAGAAGAATGGGTTCGAACCGAACGCCTAACCAAGGAAGCAGGATCTTCTAGTGGAACTAGGAAGGTGGGGACCAGTTTTCCAAAGAAAAAGGAACATAACATAGGAATGGTATCCCGAGGGAAACCGCGTAAGAATGTCAGTCAACAACGACAGGTAGTTGCCATAGCACCCGCCGTCAACACAAGTCTAAACACAGGAATTGCTCCGCAATTTCAACAAAATCAACAAACTCAACAGCCTCGTCAACAGGCTCAGCAGTTTAACAATCAAAACCGTGCGCCTCGGGTCACGCAATTCGACCCAATTCCAATGACGTACACAGAACTTTACCCTGCGCTAATAGAAAAGAATCTGATACAGACAAGATCACCACCTCTGGTTCCCGAAAAATTGCCATGGTGGTACAAAGCAGACGTATCTTGCCCTTTTCACCAAAGAGCACCAGGCCATGACCTTGAGCATTGCATAGCATTAAAGGCAGAAGTACAGAGATTAGTGAGATCTAATCTTCTTTCCTTCAGAAATACAAGTCCGAACGTGCAAGCCAATCCGCTTCCCAGTCACAGTGGACATTCAGTGAGTTTGATACTGAGAAATACAGACAGGTATCTCGTTACAGACGTAAACCTGATCAGAGGAAACTTGGTGCATCTCCATGAAGCATACAGTACTATGAGCGCCTTCACCAAGCACGATTACGCAGCTTGCAACGTCTGTTTCAAAGATATTCAAGGATGTCCCACCATAAGAGCCGACATTCAGCGATTGTTAGATATCAGTGACCTACAAATCTACAGAAACAGAGATGACCATGACGTAAATACAGTAGGGAATTTTCCGCATGAGCTTTTAGTCTCAGATATCAACTCGGAAAATCCCGAAGTAAACGTTATCATCCCTTGTTTCAACATACCCAAGCATGTGGAGATCGAATGCAACAGTTCCAGCACCCCAGAGTCTCCTTTGGTGATTTGCTTACCCGGTGCTGTTCCATACAGTTCTACCAAAGCAATTCCTTACCAATACAATGCAACCCTGATAGAGGATGGGAAGGAGAAACCCATGCCTACTCTTCCAGCTAATGTCAATATAACAGAAATCGGACGAGTAACACGAAGTGGACGAGTACACACTCCATTGCCACCAAGACCGCCTGCAGTTCCTGTTGTCAGACAAAATCCAGTTAACATATCTTCCGAGAATCCTGCAACGATTCCCGTTGTTAACCCAAGCACAAATACTGGTCCTCCTGATAAAGCCAACGTCAACGCAGATTTTGATGAGATATTGAAATTAATCAAGAAAAGTGAATACCGAGTCATGGATCAACTGATGCAGACTCCTTCCAAGATTTCAATACTGTCTCAACTCCTCAACTCCGAAGCTCACCGAGAAGCTTTAATGAAGGTACTAGACCAAGCCTATGTAGACCATGATGTGACTATAGACCAGTTTGGAGGTATTGTCGCCAACATAACAGCTTGTAATAATCTAAGTTTCAGTGACGAGGAACTTCCAGAAGAAGGGAAAGATCACAACTTGGCCTTGCACATCTCGATGATTTGCCAATCAGATTCCCTGTCCAATGTATTGGTAGATACTGGTTCATCTTTGAACGTAATGCCAAAAACGACACTCGCTCGTTTGACTTACAAAGGGACACCAATGAAGTTCAGTGACATAGTAGTAAGAGCTTTCGATGGATCAAGGAAGTCAGTTATTAGGGAAGTAGATCTCCCGATGACAATTGGTCCGCACACTTTCCAAATTACTTTCCAAGTCATGGACGTGCCAGCTACTTACAGTTGTCTACTAGGAAGACCTTGGATCCACGAGGCAGGAGCAGTAACTTCTACTCTCCATCAGAAATTAAAATTCACAGTAAATGGAAAGTTGGTGACCATCAGCGGTGAACAAGCTTTGCTTGTAAGCCATTTGTCCAGTTTCTCTTTCATCACAGCTAATGACATTGAAGGAACACATCTCCTCGAACATCCGTTAGAAGATGAATCTACCAGCAAAAACAGATCATCTATCTCTTCATATAAAGAAACGGCACAGATAATGAAAGATGGCAATGCTGAAGGATGGGGACAAGTAATCAAACCTGTCAAGAACGAAACAAAAGCTGGACTCGGGTTCACACCCGTATTCTCCAAAGACAAGAAAAAGGATGAAGCACTTCGTCCAATTAAAGAAGTCTTCAACAGTGGGGGTTTCTTAAACCCTGTTCTCCAAGAGGTTAGCGTTGTCACCATTGAAGATGATGAAGAGAATCCCTCTGAATCTGAAGAGTGGAGCACTTATTTAAACAGCCCTGAATATGTGTCTCAAGAGGAATTGTACGCACCGACTGATCAATTCAAAGACATGTCCCTACAGCGACATGAAAATCCACCTGTCCCTTCTGAAGTTTGGGATACCTTGGGAGAACCCAGTGGTAAATTTGACTACATGGTGAAATATACTGCGCCAGAAAGCTCGAGAATCAGAATCGAAGATATACAACCCACAGGATGGGGTGATTCTTTTGAGTATCCTAGTCAATCAGAGGAGGTATACTCGTCTTCTATGTCTAATCAGCCAATCGAGGTCCCGAATGAAGATCTCTGCTTTAACACGCCTGTGGAATTCACTAAACCAGATCTGGATTATCACTACATCAACATGATCACTGAAGATCAGGAGTACGATTCAGGATACGAAGTGGAAAGTGTCGCCGACAACGAGTCTCTTCATTCAGAAGATTGGAGGGTGCATCCTCAGAATTCAACACAAAGATCAACAGGAAGCACATATGCTATATCCCATACTTCCCGATCTGTTCATCAAGCGGAAGAAGACTGCTTTAGCAGCACGAAAGGCAAAGTCCATTGTCCAGAGTCTTCAAAACCTGCTCAAACAACGACCAAAGTCTACTCAAGGGTTAAACCAAAAGGAAAATTACCAGAGTACCTCGACTTCCAAGGAGTTCGTCACTACTGGAAACCCGTTGAAGTTCGGACTAACACTCCTAGTTCTAAGTAGTTTATCTTTGCTTTTGTTTTGAACTCTCACTGCCCAAAGTGTAGAGATGTTTTATAGGGTTTAGCTTTTAAATAATTTCTCTTTGTCTTGCCCAAGACGAATGAGTTTGTATTTTAGGGCCCTGTTTCATATGGTGAATCATAAATAAAATGCGTTGTTTTGATTCCACACTTTGTGTTTATTTTTTCATTTTACCCTTTCCTGGAAATGATAATCCTAAAAAACACAATAAAAAAAAAATCTTCAAAAAAATAATAATAATCTGCATACACTTTCACATTAACTTTTTTCAAAAAAAAATGATAAGGAGTTAATTAATCAAACATAAATCGAATATGCAGATTAACAGATGGACAAATCCATTGAAAGCAATAACTCTATGCCCTCTCCCAACTTTGAAATCCCCTGTGAAGTTGCCAAGGAAGAAGTTGAAGAAGAGATCCCAGATGAAATTTCTAGACTGCTAAAGCACGAGGAAAGGATCATTCAACCTCATAAAGAACCTCTGGAAGCAATCAACTTGGGTTCTGAAGAAGACAAAAAAGAAGTAAATATCGGAGCTTCACTCGACAACAACGTCAAGGGCAAACTGATAGATCTTCTCAAAGAATATGTTGATGTGTTCGCTTGGTCCTACCAGGACATGCCAGGGTTAGATACCAGTATCGTGGAGCATCATTTGCCATTAAAGCCGAAGTGTTCACCAGTTAAGCAAAAGCTGAGAAGAGTTCACCCTGATATGGCCGATAAAATCAAAAAGGAAGTTCAAAAACAGCTCGACGCAGGTTTCCTCGTCACTTCTGAATATCCTCAATGGCTGGCCAACATAGTACCTGTCTCCAAGAAAGACGGAAAGGTCCGAATGTGTGTTGACTACCGAGATCTGAACAAGGCAAGTCCGAAAGACCATTTCCCACTTCCGCATATTGACATGTTAGTGGATAGCACTGCAAAATTCAACGTCTTTTCCTTCATGGACGGTTTCTCTGGTTATAATCAGATCATAATGGCTCCCGAAGACATGGAGAAGACATCTTTCATCACGCCGTGGGGCACTCTTTGCTACAAAGTAATGCCGTTTGGATTAAAGAATGCAGGCGCAACTTACCAAAGGGCGTTGACTACTCTCTTCCATGACATGATGCACAAAGAGATCGAAGTCTACGTGGACGACATGATAACAAAGTCTGACACTGAAGATGAGCATATAAAATATCTCTTGAAATTGTTTCAACGACTAAGGAAATTTCAGCTTCGCCTGAACCCTAACAAATGCACCTTTGGGGTAAGATCTGGAAAACTCCTAGGTTTCATCGTCAGTCAAAGAGGTATTGAAGTGGACCCAGACAAAGTCAAGGCTATTCAAGAAATGCCTACACCACATACGGAGAAGCAAGTAAGAGGATTTCTCGGACGGTTGAATTACATCTCCAGATTTATCTCTCAAATGACTGCTACCTGTGGGCCGATATTCAAACTTCTCCGCAAAGATCAAAAGGTTGTGTGGACAGCCGATTGCCAAAAAGCGTTTGACAGTATCAAGGAATACCTGTCATAACCACCAATATTGATCCCTCCAGTCGAAGGAAGACCGTTAATCATATACCTTACCGTACTAGAAGAGTCCATGGGCTGCGTACTTGGACAGCAAGATGACACCGGTAAGAAGGAGCATGCCATTTACTACTTGAGTAAAAAGTTCACAGACTGTGAAACTCGTTACTCCATGCTCGAGAAAACATGCTGCGGTTTGGTGTGGGCTTCAAAATGTCTCCGCCAGTACATGATCAATCACACGACTTGGTTAATCTCCAAAATGGATCCAATCAAGTACGTCTTTGAAAAGCCTGCCTTAACGGGGAGAATCGCTCGATGGCAGATGCTGCTATCTGAATATGACATCCAGTACCGCGCTCAAAAAGCGGTCAAAGGAAGCATTCTCGCCGATCACTTGGCTTATCAGCCGCTCAACGAATACCAATCTCTCAAATTTGATTTCCCAGACGAGGATGTTATGTACTTGAAGATGAAAGATTGCGACGAACCGCTGCCCGGCGAAGGTCCAGATCCAGAATCTAGATGGGGCCTAATTTTTGATGGAGCAGTTAACGTTTATGGCAATGGAATTGGGGCAGTCATCATCACTCCCGAGGGTTCTCATATCCCGTTTTCTGCCAGACTACTATTTGATTGCACCAACAACATCGCAGAATACAAAGCTTGTATCATGGGTATTGAAGAAGCCATCGATTTGAGGATCAACATCCTTGACATATATGGAGACTCAGCCCTTGTGATCAATCAAATCAAAGACAAGTATGAAACTCATCATCTTGGTCTAATTCCTTACAAAGACTATGCAAGACGATTGTTGACTTTCTTCAACAAAGTTGAGTTGCATCATATCCCTCGAGATCAGAATCGAATGGCAGACGCCTTGGCAACTCTATCTTCCATGTTCAAAGTCAACGATTGGAATGATATGCCTAAAATCCGCATCAGACGCTTTGAAAGACCTGCATATGTGTTCGCAACTGAAGCAGTCTTCGACGATAAGCCATGGTTCCACGACATCAAACGTTTCCTTCAAACACGAGAGTACCCACTCGGGGCATCGTACAAGGATAAGAAAACCCTGAGGAGGCTTTCTAGAAATTTCTTCCTGAACGAAGATGTGCTATACAAAAGAAACTTCGACATGGTTCTGCTCAGATGCGTCGACAGACAAGAAGCAGACACGATCATCCATGAAGTGCATGAAGGGTCCTTTGGAACCCATTCAAATGGGCATGCAATGTCCATAAAAATCTTGAGAGCAGAGGGTACTATTGGATAACGATGGAATCTGATTGCTGTAAACACGTCAAAAGATGTCACAAGTGCCAGATCTACGCAGATAAGATCCATGTACCGCCAACTTTACTCAACGTTCTCTCTTCTCCGTGGCCTTTCTCCATGTGGGGCATTGACATGATCGAAATGATCGAACCAAAAGCGTCCAACGGACATCGCTTCATTCTAGTAGCTATTGATTACTTCACCAAATGGGTCGAAGCAGCGTCTTACGCCAACGTTACAAGACAAGTGGTTGTGAGGTTCATCAAGAACAACCTCATTTGCCGATATGGAGTTCCAAGCAAGATCATTACAGACAATGGATCGAACTTGAACAACAAAATGGACCGACCAAAGATGAACGGCGCCGTTGAAGCTGCCAACAAAAACATCAAAAAGATTGTCCAGAAGATGGTCATCACCTACAAAGACTGGCACGAAAGGCTGCCATTTGCTCTGCATGGGTATCGTACCTCAGTACGCACTTCAACAGGGGAAACTCCTTTTTCTCTAGTATACGGCATGGAAGTAGTGCTCCCCGTGGAAGTTGAGATTCCGTCAATGAGAGTTCTCATGGAAACCAAACTATCTGAGGCTGAATGGTGTCAAAGCAGATACGATCAACTGAACTTAATTGAAGAAAAGCGCCTGACCGCTCTGTGTCACGGACAACTATATCAAAGAAGAATGAAGAAAGCTTTCGACAAAAAGGTCCGACCTCGTGAATTCCGAGAAGGCGACCTTGTGCTTAAAAAGATTCTATCTTTTCAACCAGATTCTAGGGGCAAGTGGACTCCTAATTATGAAGGCCCATACATCGTCAAAAGAAGCTTTTCTGGCGGTGCTATGACTCTCACAACCATGGACGGTGATGAACTCCCGCATCCTGTGAATGCTGATGCAGTCAAGAAATACTTTGTCTAAAAAAAACAAAAGAACAGCTCGGTAAGTCGAAAACCCGAATAGGGGCGGCTTAGGCAAAAAAGAGCGTCTCGGTGGATTGAAAACTTGAAAAGGCGATCCAGGCAAAAATTAGAGATAATAAACAGAAATTATCCTGATAGATTGAAAACCTGAAAAGGCAATCTAGGCAAAAATAGGGATACAAAAAATGACAAAGTAACTGCAATCAGTCCGTACTTCGTCAATCTGAAGAATCTTCCGTCAACGGATCTTCAATCAAATCTTCTGAAGCAACAAACACAGTTTGGAATTCAAAGTTGTTAGGGATAATAGAGGTTATTTGCTTTCAATGTAGCCTTTTCCCAATAAATTGTCATTTCCAACTCTTGTTAATAGCTCATGGAATCACGCCTTTGGATGATTACCATTCTATCAATAAAATTTGAGCCTTGTGCCTTTTATTTGCAATTCCTACTTTATCCTGTTTTGCAAAATAACGCTTTTTATTGTGAAAATCACTTTTTTGAAACTAAAAAGGTTTTAAATGAATTTTTACTTCAAAATTTTGAAACAAAAGCGAAATTTTCCTTTGAACTATGAACACAGAAAGAACTTCAACAGTTTCTACATGAGTGTTTCAATCTCCGAAGGACAGAATGAATGCTACAAGAAGTCTTCTCCTCAGCATAAATCATCAAAGGACGGTATTCTTATCCAAAAAAAGAATTCCCAACAAAGTTGCCAATGAAATGCCTTTCTCCGAAAGTTTAAAGCATGCAACTCAGATCCTTCATCAGCAACGTCTACACCATTGCTGCGGATATTGCTAAGTATTTGTTCGAACTGTGACGTGGTCCTTTTCCCAAATGCCTCTTTAGTGTCTTTGTCAAGTATTGTTAGCATGCATATAACATTCATGACATTCATACATAATAGCATCATTCATGCATTTTTGCATTCCTCAAAATGTTTGCTTTCATATCACTGGTTTAAATCACACTTACTCATGTAAGTACAATCATATCCCCAGTAGATTATCCCAAAGTAGAGAAATACATCTTTTCTCTCTCCTGTTCCCCAGTTAAGATTATTCCTCATCAGGAACAAAGTTTTGATTGACCCTTTCTTTCCAGTTCATTCCTGGATAGAACCCTGTCTATAATCAACAAAGCAATAAGCAATAGCCTCATCATTTGAGCCGCTTATTTCTTTTTTATTCTTAAACTTGTCATGAAAGTTTGTTCTTCTCAAACAAAGTCAAATCACGACAGTATGAGAAATTCACCAGCAGTTGTCTTTCTATTTTAAAGAAAACCTGTGTCTTCCGATCAAAATGCCCGCGTCTTCTCAAAAGAGAGATCCTCGGCAAGATTTTATTCAATAAAGTAGAAACTCATTTGAGTTCTGTGTTTCTTTCACTGTCTGTTATTCACAAGGCTGAATACCCAGTAATATATCTCAAAGATTTACCTTGTTATAGTTATCACTTTGCTGATAATTGGTAATATCTTCAAAACCCATTTGAAATCTGTTTCCATCTTTGTCTGGTATTCACAAGGCTGAATACTCAGAAAACTTTTCAAAAGAGTTACCTTGTTATAGTTATCACTTCGCTGATAATTGGTAATATCTTTATAATTCATTACCATAAGCTATCACAAGGCTGATACTTGGTAATATCATCTTTACTTACCTTAAGCATTGTCATAAGGTTGACAAAAGGTAATCCCTTTGTTTCTCAAAACGAAACAGATATTCACATGTTTTGTGAATCTCTTTTTCCCCAGCGAGACATACTGCGTGTTTCCCAACAAACAGGATCCTCTTTTCTTAAGCAAATCGAGTCATCCTCACAAATTTTTCCCCACCATGTCATTTCTTTGATATCATCTGGGTAAAACTTTTACAATCATTTTGCATCATCCGCATTTTTGGTATCTTAGGTCCAAAATTTGCGTATTTTGATATTTAAGTCTCTTTACACCTATCAAAACAAAGATATTCATCTTCATCTTTCAGGTTAAAGAAACTTAAATAGGGGCATCTGTCATACCCCAATTTTTGACCTAATATACCATCTTACATTTGCATCATTGCATCACTAACAGTTCAGACAACATTAATCGGGTGTAGCATTCACAGGTCAAAATTAGGGTTTCATCAGATTTTCATCTGATTCAAGAAGCAACCAATTAGGGTTTGAGTTTTACTCACCTCATTTGATCTATCTTGATCAAATCATCAACCTCTGATCATCAGATATCCATCTTTTCTCACTGATCAATTGAGGATCGACCAATTAGGGTTTTGGTCGAGCATGAGTATTCTCTGACTTTTTGAACAATAAATGACTTTTTTGGCTAGATATTGGTCATTATATCTTAGATACAACATCTTGACCTAATTTCTGGATTCAAAACATCCCAGAAGTTCACAGACTTTATCAGTCAATTTCAGAAACATTTGATGAAAATTCATCTGCACAAAAAAGTCAAACTTTGACTTTTGGTCAAATTTTTCAAAACAAAACTTTTTCCATCATCAAAATACTTCAAATGATCCATCATGATCATAAAAAATCAAAGAATTTGGAAAAGTCAACAAAAAGTCAAAAATTCCAACACTTAGAAAAATTTCTAAGTGTTAAAATTTTGTATTTTTTCCAAACTTCATGGCATTTTTTCACATAGTTCCATTTTGATTTGAAAAAAACTCAAATCATGAAAGTTGTAGCTCTTGAAACAAGATTTCCAAAATGTCCAAGAACTCTCAAATCCATGGAGTCTAGCTATACTTTTGAAATTGAAACATAAGGCTCCATGAACATGATTTTCAAAGTTCAAAACTTCAAATTATAGGTCATTTTGTGATTTCTTCATCTAGAAGCAATGCCACCTTGCCAAATGGAGTTTAGAGCTGATAAATATCAGCTAGAGATGATTGAGAGGAGATAATATCAAATTGAGATTTTTACACATGGTTAAAAAAGGAAGTTTCCTTTTCCTTTTGCAAAAGTCTTTCTTGCCCTTTAAGGCAACTTTGAATTACAAATGCCATGTACTTGTGCCTAATTTTTTAGAACTTTTGACCTATGAATAGAGGTCATATTGGCCATTTGAATCCACACCAAAGCAATGTAAGTTCATGCTTTCCTTCCACTTTCTCCAATTTCTTGAATTATAGTTCAAAGTGAGGATAACTTGCAATTTTGAAATTTAGTGAAAACTATGATGAACTTTGGTGTCAAACACATTTCATAATCAATATCAAACTTGTCTAAAACATAAAAGCAACATGAACTAAGCCAAAACTCAGAATTACATGTCATGCTTTTCAAACTTGAATAAACTGCCTTAGAATTCGAATTCTTGGTTAGGCTTGATTAACTTGTGTTCCAAGCATCCAAACATCATCCATGAACATCATAGGGATGATGCAGATCCATTACAACAATCTGTAACAACTTTAACATAGAAATCGAGCTTCCATTTTCAGTTGATGCAGGTGGACTTGGCTGGAGTGATTCAAAGTGATTCGAAGCAAGCAGACCATTCCTACACCTTCTCTAACATCCGTTGAAGCTCAAACAATCATCAAATCCATTCTGGAAACACTCCAACATCATCTTCGATCTCAACTTGAACAGATGAGAACTCAAACTTCAATATCATGATTCCTTGCATTTAAATGAAAAAACGCTTGGCCAATTGTTTTCTGCACTTATCACGATCCTTAGCCCTCAAACAATTTGAAAAATCATCAACTACACATCATTTCAATTAGAAATTTCAGTTCTAGGGTTCTTCACGATTTCTGGAAATTCAATCGTGTTAGACCAAAAAGAAATGCAATTAACAACCATCATCATATTCCTTGTTAAAAATCGAGCAACTTTCATGTTTACAACTTCCAATTTCATCAAGAAACGAGCAAGTTACAAAATCTGGGAATCAAAGATGAAGAACAGGGCATTCGCGCGTGTTCTTGAGTTTTTCAAATTCAAATTTTCCAATGTTATATTAACACGTGTTTTTGTTTCAATAAACGAATGAACGCTTGTCCCAGCGGTTTCCAGCACGCTCGTAGTACTTTCTGCCACGTATACCACCCAATGGTCATGGATTCAAACCTCTCATGGACCATTTTTTTTAAAACTCTTCATATTTTCTTCATTTTTCTTACAAACTTTCACATTTTTTTTAACCAATCAAAACTCCTCATTTTGAGGTCATTTTTTGTACACTTGTCAATAAATGTATCTATTTTATGATAGTGCAAAAAGTTTCAGAAAAAACTTTCATCTGATTATGTTTTAATCGAGCCAAAAACGACGCTTTTGACACTTTTCAAAACCCCTTTAAAAGGTGAATTTTTCAAACTTTCGACTTCCGATTCTTTTCAAAACTTCTCATGAGTAAACCTCACATTTCAAAACACTTTCAAAATAATTTCTTCAAAACTTTTTCATCAAACTTGCATCTTTTTCCATGATCGATCCGATTTAAACGATAAAACCGAATTCGTTTTCTCTCGAATTTCTTAATCGATCATGGGCCTCCCTTATGGTGTAAGTCCCATAACATTCTTTTATGTACATAATATTTCTTTTTACATATCAAACTCTTTTCAGATACATACAAATTTTTATCTGTACATAACACAGATACTTTTTATACTCAAGTACAGACAAACTTTGATTGTTTGTTTTCACCTCACTTGTGTATACACAAACAAAACATTCTTTTATGTACATACATATTTTCCTTGTACATATCAAAAATTCATTTTATATTCATACCAATCTTCATCTGTACATAATACAGACACTTGTTTACTCAAACACGGATAAACTTCGATCGTTTGTTCTCCGTTTCGTTTGTATATACACTGAATACCATTGATATTGAAAGGAGCATTATTCCCTGTGAAACTGCTTTCAAACCAATGGGCCACCCTTATGGTGTAAGTCCCAACCCTCCTATGTACATCCACCTCTCCTTGTACATAAATACTCGTCCGTGTACATACTTACTTCCTTGTACACAATTCAGACTTGTAAATAACCAAGTTACGCTCGTTTCAGACGTTCGTTTCACAGACACTTGTTTATATTTCCTTCATAAACTCTTGTAAATAAACATCATACATTGTTTATATTTCCTTCATAAACTCCTGTGAATACATATCACACACACACACTTGTTTATACAACTGTCTAGCTATAACATAACAACTAGTCTAACCAATAGGTTCCCCACAGTTACAGCCTCCGCTTGGGCTTTATACAAGATAACTCTCCCCACAGAGTTCAGCTTCCTCTTAGGCTTCATATAAGAAAACTCATTCATCTGAGTTTAGCCTCCGCTTAGGCTTCATATAAGACAGCACTCCCCTGTTGAGTCAGCCTCCTCTTGGGCTTCGTTCAAAAGAACTCCTCATTGAGTTTAGCCTTCTCTTGGGCATCATACAATGAAAGAGACCATAAAATCTCTTAACAGCCTCCTATTGGGCTTCCAATACAAAGAATCACCACGTTAGGATAGAACCCAAAGTATAATTTCGGTGAAATTGCTCTTAATTCAAAAGGATGGTTTCGGTGAAATCCCTTTTAAAGACAAAGCCAGCCATACCCTATAGCTTCCTCTTGAGCTTCATACAAGGACCCTCGATGACCCTCGATGACCCTCGGAATGCCTCCTCTTGGGCTTACAATACAAGGACCCATGGGCTTCTTAAAAGCATCCCCTTAATCCAATCAATTTATCTTCGAGATTTAGACATCTATCATCTCTATGGAAGAAGTATCTCATCTATCACATCACATACAGTCAAAAACTTTTCAAACTCTTTTCAAACAAAAACATCTCTTAATTATAAGTGGTAACGCTTGTACACTCAAGCAAAACACCCAATGCTTACAGTTAAAAGATTTAATCATCTTTTTCAAAACATCTTTCTTAAACATGTAAGTGGTAACGCTTGTACACTCAAGCAAAACACCAATAACTTACGATGAAAGATTTTAATCAGTCAAACTTTTTTTTTTAAATATATGTGATGAAATAGATTAGATACATTTTTCATTAAGATGACATTTGTCTGTGTCTCTTACTAATATCCGTTGCTTTCCACTAGCATAAGTGGGAACTACGATTGCTCGACTTTCTCAACATCCTTTTGAGAATACGTAGGCACAGGTCTCATCCTTGCCGAGCAAATTTCTTTCTCCCTCGGACCAAACAAATCATAGATCCTCAGATCCGAGCTACAAATGCTCGATTCCCACTAGGGATATGTATGCAGAAGATCCACAGATCTTTGCGAGCACAATAATAATAAACACTAGGATCCCTCATAATCTACCCTTCTTGAAATCCCAAAGCAGAAACTTTCCCAATCATAGAAATAGCAATTAAAACACACAAACATATCAAACATATTCATATATAAAGCTATAGATAACTATATATATTTAGGGTGCCCCATCTATTCCTTTATATAACAAACCCCTTACTCGAATCTCCCCATGCGTTGCGTCTAGTTTGCGCTAGTCGTTACGCATATCAAAATCAATTGAGGGTATTAATGACTTTCCCTTTTCATAATCATTAAATCATCTTTCTTGTGTTGAAAATAATAAAGCTTGATGCTCGCGGCATCTTTATAAACAAATCAAAAGAGTAAATTGTTTCGAGCCAGAGGATCTGAATTCATATTCAAATCCTCTAGCGCGTCACTTTTTAACGCGAACAGTTACCTACCAACTTATGGTACGGATAACACTATTCTAAAGGAACGTAAAACAACACGAAAACGACCAATTCTGAGTAGGTAATAAGACTTTTAGTTGCTTGCTCAATCAAATACTTTTCACACCACACACTTTTGTCAAAGTTCAAACTCTTTTCAAAAACGAAACATTTTCGAACACTTTGTATACATTCCTACATGAATCATTACAAAGTCAAAGTGAAATGCCTTTTCAAAACATTTTTATCAAACACACAGAAAGCACAATTTTAAAGTGATCTAAGAGCAACTAAGAGCCCGTAGATAACTACGGATGGAAAGGGGTGCTAATACCTTCCCTTTTCATAACTTTCTCCCTTACTCAGAATCTAACGAAGGTCTTTTTTCTGTACTTTCTAACTACCCTTAAATTGGATAAAAGAAAAGTCGGTGGCGACTCTTGCTATCCGCACATTTGCGATACAAAAATCTCAAAGTCAGTTCACCGTATTACAGTAAGCATTGGGTGTTTTGCTTGAGTGTACAAGCGTTACCACTTACAGATTAAAAGATGTTTTTTGTTTGAAAAGAGTGTTTGAAAAGTGTTTGATTATATGTGATGTGATAGGTGAGATACTTCTTCCATATAGATGATAAATATCTAAATCTTAAGGAGAAATTGATTACGGATTAGGGGGATGCTTTTAAGAAGGTTGTGGGTCCTTGTATTGTAAGCCCAAGAGGAGGCATTTCGAGGGTCATCGAGGGTCCTTGTATTGTGAGCCCAAGAGAAGGCATTCCGAGGGTCATCGAGGGTCCTTGTATGAAGCTCAATAGGAAGCTATAGGGTATGGCTGGTTTTGGCTTTAAGAGTGGTTTCACCGGGAAACCATCCTCTTAGGATTTCAAGAGTGATTTCACTGGGAAATCATACTCTTAGGGATCTATCCTAGCGCGGGTGATTCTTTGTATTGGAAGCCCAATAGGAGGCTGTTAAGAGATTTCCTGGTCTCATACTTGTTTGATGCCCAAGAGAAGGCTAAACTCAATGAGGGAGTTCTTTTGAACGAAGTCCAAGAGGAGGCTGACTCAGCTGGGGAGTGTTGTCTTATATGAAGCCTAAGCGGAGGCTAAACTCAGTAAATGATTTTTCTTATATGAAGCCTAAGAGGAGGCTAACTCACTAAAATGAGTTATCTTGTACAAAGCCCAAGACGAGGCTAATAGGGGAACCTAGTTGTTAGGCTAGTTGTTATGTTATAACTGAACAGTTATATAAACAAGTGTGTGATGTGTATTCACAAGAGTTTATGAAGGAAATATAGAAACAAGTGTATAAAACGAGCATTTAAAGCAAGTGTAACTTGAATATATACAAGGTTTTGGGACTTACACCTTAAGGGAGGTCCATTGGTTTAAGAGAAGTTTCACCGGGAATAATGCTTCTCTTAATACCAATGGAATCGGTGTATAAACAAGCGGATGGAAACAAACGAAAGAAGTTTGTTTATGCTTGGATATTTACAATGATGATTGGATCTGTACAGGGAAATGAATATGTACACGAATGGGTGTTTATGTACAAGGAAATGAATATGTACATAGGAGGGTTGGGACTTACACCGTGAGGGAGGCCCATGATCAATTAAGAAATTCAAGGAGAAACCTGGTTCGGTTTATCTTTAAATCTAATTGATCATGGAAAAAGGTGTGTAAGTTTGTTGAAATGTTTTTTAAAAGGGTTTTGAAAATGATTTTGAAAAGTGAAGGATATTCACAAGAAGTTTTGAAAAGATTTAAGTTTGAAAGTTGGAAAGAAAACATTTTTGAGAAGTATTAAGAAATACTTAAAATGTCTCATTAATAAAAATATAATCAAAAAGAAAATATTTTTGGATTTTTTTGACATAATCATAAAATAGGCATATTAAATGACAAGTGTGCAAAAAATCATCTCAAAATGAGAAGTTTTGAATGGTTTTTGAAAATGTTTAAGTTTGCTAGAAACTTGAGAAATTAGTGATAAAAAAAGAGCTTTTTTGGTCCTAAGGAGATTTGAACCTTGGACTTCTGGCTTAGAAATGAAGAGTTTTTCCACTTAGCCATGTGTTTGAATTTTCATTTAATTACCTTGCTTAGAAGGAGTTTTGAAAAAGAAAGTTTTGAAAAATGTTCAGAAGTTGTGCTTCTGAAGGGTTCAGAAGTTGTATACTTCTGAAGAGTTCAGAAGCTAGCTTGTTTCTGGATGGGTTAGAAGCATGGTTTGCTTCTGGAGGCAGAAGGCTTGGCTTTCTTCTGGAGCGCCTTGGCTTGCAACTTCTGGGGCGTGAGAAGGCTAGCATGGTGCTTCTGGCTGCTTCTAGAGCGTGTTGAGAAGGCTTGCTTCTGGGGATAGAAGCATTAGAAGCTTGAGGCTTCTAGAGATGGAAGTACTAGAAGTACTTCTGAAGAGAGTGGAAACAGAGAGCTTCTAGGAATAGAAGCTTCAGAAGCACTTCTGGAGGCCTGAGCCTCAGAAGGACTTCTGGAAGAACAAGCTTCAGAAGCTTGTGTTTCCTTTTGTTAAAAAAAAGGTTCCAGGGGGATTCGAACCCTGGACCTTGAGGCGAAGGAAGGTTTTAAGGCGTGCTGGCTTTACCACTGGGTTGGCTATACATCCGTTGTTTTAACTTCAACTACAAATATATATATTAAGCCCAGTTTCAGAAATTTGAAATTACACTTCATCTTCTTCGTGGAACAGGCGCGAACACCATCCATGGCTGTGATTCAAGTTTCTTCATTTCTTGATCAATTTTAAAAGTTCAAAATACCATTTTGTCTAGATTTTCATCACGATTCTGATCATGTATTTTGTTAAAATTAATAATCAAAGATGAACTTGAATTTTAATAATCCCTATTTAAACCCTAACTGAAAAAGTGATTAATTCTTTGAACTCAGTTGATTTTAGTTTAAATTAAGGATCCAGATAGCTTTAGTGATTGGATATCTACATTTTCCTTTTCAATTTTAAAGCCAAAAACACATGTATGGAGGTATCAAAGTTTTGAAAACTTACCTCTTGGTATGAAATACCAGATCGAGTTTGGCAGCTTCCAGGTGCAAAGTAATGATTGATTTAGCTTCCCTGAACCTCACTGAGTGTGTTCCTACTCTTAGATTGCTCTGAAAGTGGCTGGAACTCTCTGACCAAGTCAAGTTGCAAGTTGCTTAATTCGAAAATGGAATATGGTGATGGAGCTGTTCCAGAACTTGTTTAAGTGTATGGACAATCTCTATATGTTGTATAGGATGTGTTTGAAGTGAGAAATCAAGGCTAGCACGAGTAGTTTTCTAGTTTGGAAGTTTTGGCTCAAAACTTGCACGAATGGAGTTTTATGTAGAAAATTGTTTCTTAGCTTGTTTTCTGATGGTTTTAAGTTTTAAACTACTTCTAAATGATGTTTAGAACATGTTAGAAACTTAAGTTTGCTCAGATTTTGCAAGGTTTGAAGATTGCAAAATTTCCCTCTTTGAACTTTGAAACTTGGAATTTAAGAAAGAAAGAAGGAAAGGTTGGATTATGATAGCTTTGGTGTCATTTGAAAATGAATAAATGACCTCTATTTATAGGCCAATAATTTTGAATGACAAGGCAAGGTTATCATTTGAGAGAGCTTGCAACTTGCTTAAGTGGTAAGAAGGAATCTTTTGCATTTAATGCAAAAGTTACTTTCTAACCATGGTTAAAATTTCTCTTTGATTCAATCCTCTTCTTCAATCATGTCTAACTGATATTTATCAGTTATAATCTATCCAAAGCTGATGACAAGGCTTCTAGAAGAGAGATTTGTGAAAAGCCTAGCTAGACAAAGTATTTTTTCAAGTTCTTGGACATTTTGGAAAGCTTGTACAAAGACCTACAACTTTCATGTTTTGAGTTTTTTCTGAATCCAAATGGATCTAGGTGAAAAATGGCCAAGAAAGTGAGGAAAAACCATGTTTCTTAACACTTGAAATTTTTTCTAAGTGTTAGAAAAAATTCAAATCTTGACTTTTTGTTGACTTTTTCACATTTCTTGATTTTTTATGATCATGATGGACTATTTGAAATGTTTTTATGATTGAAAAAGTTTAGTCTTGAAAGAGTTGACCAAAAGTCAAAGTTTGACTTTTTTGAGCAGATGAATTTTCATCAGATGGTTCAGAATTTGTCAGATGAAGAAATATGGATTTTGCAATGTTTTGAACCAAGAAATTAGGTTAAGATGTTGCATTGAAGATGTTAAGATCAATCTTCAAGCAAATAGGTCATCCATTGAGCAGAAAGTCAATGATTCACTATCTTCGATCAAAACCCTAATTGGTCGATTCAAGGTAGATCATGAGAAAAAGTTGGGAATTTGGAGATCAAATGTTGATGATTGATTAAGATAGATCATTTGATGTGAGTGGAGATCCAAACCCTAATTGATCATATCTTGAACAGATGAAATTTTGAAGAAACCCTAACTTTGACTTCTAGAAGCCACGCACGATCTATTCTGTTCTGAAATTGTTAGTGATGCAAATGTAAGGTGGTATCTTAGGTCAAAAATTGGGGTATGACACTCCCTTACTCAGAATCTAACGAAGGTCTTTTTCTATTCTTTTCTCCTTCCCTTAACTGGATAAAAGAAAAGTCGGTGGCGACTCTTGCTATCACCGACATTTGCGATCAAACACAAAACAAATAAGTCAGTTCTCCCACCGTGTTACACCTCCCGTGGAGGGCAGGCCATTGATCATATATTTGACATTGCTCGAAGGCTCAATGGGGTGTGTGTTGGGACAACATGATGAGTCTGGTTGATATCCAAGATGGACCCGATCAAGTACATATTTGAGAAGTCAGCCTTGAAAGGCTGAACTGCTAGATGGAAAATTATTTTAATAGAGTAAGACATCCAATATACTACTCAAAAAGCTATCAAGAGTAGTGTGTTAACGGATTACATTGCTCACCAGCCTGTAGACGATTATCAGCCGATGAGATTTGAATTTCCTGATGAGGATATCATGTACATCCGAGATTGTAACATCCCTTGTCCAGATGAAGGACCCAAATCAGGATCCAAGTGTTCTTTGGTATTTGATGGAGCCTCCAATGCGTTGGGAAATGGTTTTGGTGCGGTAATTACCACTCCGGACGGTCATCACATCCCGTTCACAGCCCGAATATTCTTTGATTGCACCAATAACATGGCTGAATACGAGGCTTGCATCTTTGGTATCGAGGCGACATTTGAATTGAGAATTAAACATCTGAAAGTGTATGGATACTCTGCACTTGTGATCATCCAGATTAACGGAGATTGGGAGACTCGTCACCCAAATTTGATTCCTTACCGAGAACATGTGATGAAATTGATTCCTTACTTCGAGAAGATCACTTTCGATCACATCTCACGAGAAGAGAACAACCTGGTTGATGCTTTTGCCACCCTAGCGTCCATGTTTAAATTCAAATGGGCTAATGAAGCGCCTTCGATAACCATTTAGAGATTGGATGAGCCAGTCTTTTGTTTTGAGATTGAGGCAGAGAAAGATGGCAATCCTTAGTTTTACAACGTCAAGCGATATCTTGAAACTCAAGAATATCCTGAGGAAGCTTCTGTGACAGATAAGAAGTTCTTGAGAAGATTCTCGGAGAAGTTATTCCTCAACAATGGTGTACTATATCGTAGACATCATGACGGACTGTTGCTCAGATGTGTTGATAAAGATGAAGCTGCAAAGATCATCAAAGAGATGCACGAGGGCTCATTTGGAACTCATTCCAGTGGGCACACTATGGATAAGAAGATCTTGTGAGTTGGGTATTACTGGTCTACCATGGAGGTCGATTGTTTTAATTATGCTCGGGTTTGTTACAAATGCCAAGTGTATGCCGACAAGGTGCATGTACCACCATCATCTTTGAATGTTTTAACCTCTCCTTGGCCATTTTCTACGCGGGGCATTGATATGATCGGAAAGATTGAGCCGACAACATCCAACAGACATCGCTTCATTCTGCTCTCAATAGATTATTTCACCAAGTGGGTTGAAGAAGCCTCCTATGCGAGTGTCACCAAACAGGTGGTTGCCCGGTTTATAAAGCACAATATTATTTATCGTTACGGAATTCCTGACAAGATCATCACTGAAAATGAGACGAATCTTAACAACAAGATGATGAAGGAGCTTTGTGAGTTCTTCAAAGTCAAGCATCATAATTTGTCTCCGTATCGCTCAAAGATGAATGGCGTTGTTGAAGTGGCGAATAAGAACATCAAGAAGATTGTGCACAAGATGGTATTAACCTATCGAGATTGGCATGAGATGTTTCCTTTTGCTTTGCACGGTTACCGGACTACCGCTCGTACTTCAACCGAGGCAACCCCATTCTCTCTCGTCTATGGCATGGAAGCAGTGCTTCTAATCGAAGTTCAGATCCCTTCATTGAGAATCATGAAAGATGTAAAGCTTGATGAAGATGAGTGGGTGCAGAATCGCCTAGATCAGTTGTGCCTCATTGACGAGAAACAGTTGGCAGTTGTCGGTCACTGACAAGTTTATCAGCAGAGGATGAAGAAAGAATATGACAAGAGGGTGCGACCTCAAAATTACAAGCCTGGTGAGCTTGTGCTAAAGAGGATCACTCTTCCTCAGGGTGATCCTCGGGGTAAGTGGACGCCGAATTACGAAGGGTCATTTGTTGTAAAGAAGGTTTTATCAGGTGGTGCCATGATGCATGCAACAATGGATGGAGAAGATTTTCCAATAACCGTAAACGCGGACGTAGTCAAGAAATACTATGCATAAACTTGCTTAGTTGAGAAAGAGAATAAGGACCTGTGACTACGTCCCGCATCGGATCAACGATTGCACCTTGTGTCAACATCTCAAGCTACTCTAAAGGGCTGATAAGTGCCAAAATGTAGTTATTTTGTATATATGTTTTGTGGCACTTATCTATTTTTGTTTGTTAATAGTCGTTGAATAACCCCAATTTTTGTTGTAAATACGTTTTATTGTGTTTTGCGTACATAATGTACCGTTTGATAGTTTTGTATCTATTTTTGTAGGTATTTGTTGCATATTTGGAGCATGGAGGAATAAAGTATCGAAGACACGGCTGCGAAGACGCATCCGAAGACGCATTTTTGGGAGGTCAAACAACAACTTTCGCGCTTAGCGCGGTTCTGAGCGCGCTTAGAGCTGTTAAGTGATTTGAAATAATAAAGTAAGTCGCGCTTAGCGCGGTCTGCGGGATTTTGTTTATAAATTCTTTTCAAAACAGATTTCTAGGTTATGGTTTTGGGGTGGTTTTTGATCCCCATTTCCATCAACCTTCATTTTTGGTAGATTAGCTTAGAAAACAACATTAGGGTTTGCTCATGGATGATTGGAGGTGGATTGCTCTTTGATTGGCTTGACAACCAGTGTAGACCTGTGATTTATCTCTTCTCCTCTTTGTGTATTTCTCTTTTGTTGGGTTTGTATGTATTTCTACTCATAACTCATGTATGTTTATCGCCCTTGGTGTTATATAAAGCTTGCTTACGAATTTGTGTTGGTAGTTATCTTGGGTTTTTACTCTATGTTAGGGATTTGAGCTTTACTAGAGATAGATCGCTTAGATTCTTACCTAGGATGATTCTCTATTAGTTTCTGAATACTAAAAATGGGTTTAGATCTAACATTCACTTAGAGTATCTGAACTTAATGCCTCTGCGTCAGTGAAGTATGCTAGAGATAGTTATGGAGGTGACGCAATTGACTTATGAGTTGTCGAGATAGGCCAAACATGGCTATTGAGATGATTTAGGAGGAATCTCAATTTGGGTTAGAAATAACTTAGGTTGTGAGAGGTATGTGATGACACAGACAAGTATCGTAGGCCGAGTATGATATGGGTGGTAGACTTAAGTCTGTGACGGGTAGTTTACATTCGTTTCGGACAAACTGTCTATCCTTTATACTTTTTGTTCATTTACTTTCTGTCTTTTATTTTCAACTCTTTAATCTCAAACTCATTAACGGTAGAATTGTCGAACGACGAATCAATAAACAATTTATGTGGACACGATACGATATAACCTAACCGGCATATATCACCCGGTAAAAATAATACCAACTCTTTGCTTGCCGCTTTACCGCAGCAACAAAATGGCGTTGTTGCCAGGGATTGGTTTTATTGTTTTTTTATTGCGATAATTCTGTTGTTTTTGAGTTTTGTAATTATTGTATATGTTGTATAGAACTTGTATATGAACTTGTATATTGTTACATGTACATGTTGTGTATTTACTTTCCATACTTGTACATATGTGTGTTTTTCCTTGTTTTCAAGTATTGTTGTAAGTTGTCTCGTATTCGTAACGTTTATTGTGTGGTTTTTAGGACACTTTCTTTAGGTTTGCGCGGTGTGGCAATACCATGGCACGACGAGAGGAGGTTACTAGTGCCCGCACAATAAAGGCGTCGAGCTTACGACGTAAAACAAGCATGTCTGTTTATGTTGTTTATGTGTGTGGTGACTTGTGTTTTGACAAGTTGAAATAGGACTTGCTCTTAATTTCAAATTTTCACTTTTCAACTTGTTAATTCCTTTTCACTAATTGTGTGTATTGTTATTTGCTTTTGTTTTGTTATGTCAATTTGTTATTTTCCACAAGTTTGTAGTGTTTTAGCTTGTGGAAGTGTGTATGTATTGTAAATATTGTTTAGATGTGCAAATGAGATTGTATAGGTGTGTAAGTGGAGCTTGCATAGCAGTTGCACCTGTTGCTGTCATTTTTCTACAATTGGTGTAGCGCGCTCTGCTATGCAGGGCCAGTGAATTCTTTTAAAATTTCACTTGGTTTTCCTTTTTCCTACTTTCACCAAGGCTTTTTGTATTGAATAAAATTAGTATTGTTTTTCTAATTCTTTTGTTGTTGTTTGGACTCAAATTTTGGTTAGGTAACTTGAAGACTTTTGAGGTGATTTTCTGAGTTTGATCGTTTCAACTCGCGGATGTATGGTAATGATAGTTTTCAAAGTTGGTACACGTCAGGTACTCGTTTATCGCTTTCTATAGCATAACATGTTTAGGAAATTTATCATTTGTATAATTACCATGCTATTCATTCTTTTTGCATTACTTGCTCATGAATTGAATCACTTTAGTTCCCTTTTTACCCATAAATGTGAGGAAGCTTTCCATTGTTTACATACTTTTGAGGCCACAATTCTTGTTTTAACTAGATTTTATTATGCTTAATCTTTTATTTTGTGTTGATTGTATGATTGTAAGAAAATGATCAAGGCATTTTGTTGATTTTGAGCATAACTACCTTGGCCAAATATTCAATTCACCTTGTGAGTGTGTGATCCTTTGTTAGCCCCTTTGAACTTTTATCAACATCCATTTTTATTTGAACTTGATGCTTGTCTATGAGTGTCAATTCACCCTTTTGTATGGATGTTGATTTCTTTGTTTCTTGAACCCTCAACTATATGTTGTTGTATGGATTTTTACCTTACCTTAGAAAGTAGGGAGTACTCACGTAATGATATTGGTTGAATTCAAGTTGGGGAGAGAAATGTTTATGTACTTAAATTGTGGTTGGTATGAGGTTAAGAGAAAAAGAAAAAGATTAGAAAAATAAAGAAAAAAGAGAAAAGCTTTGAAAAAGAAAAACAAAAAGAGTAGGAATAATGTTATGTTAATAAGTGAGGTGTGTTTGGTGTGAAATTTGTGATGAAGAATAAGTTTGATTGAAATTATGTTGTTTGGAACTTTGTGAGTTGATCACTCCCTTAGGTTTAGGCAAGTTTTTGTTTCGATTAGCTTTAGGACTTATCACTTGTTTGTTAACCAAGCCACATTACAACCTTGAAAAGCCCTTGTGATTCTTGCATTTGTATTTTTAATACGTTTTTGGATGAATGCATAATTTAGTCTATTGTTTGCAAGATTGTGGAGGAGTGTTTTTTATCCCTCAGCTTTGTGTGTTCTTCATCTACCGATGAATTTTTGCTAGGCGCGATTCATGATTGAGCTTGTTTAGTTTTAGAATGTTTTGCATGATTTTTGTACTTAGGATTTGTTTCGTTTATATGTTATTGTTGTAGTATAGTGGTAAGTTTGTATTTTTGTCATGTACGTTTTTGTTTGAACCATACATTTGTTTTCCGTTTTCAAAAACTTGTTGATTCGTGATTCTTTGATTATCGTCTTTTATTTCTTCGAGTTATTTGACTTTGTTTGAGGACAAACAATGTGTCAAGTTGGGGAGAGTTGATAAGTGCCAAAATGTAGTTATTTTGTATATATGTTTTGTGGCACTTATCTATTTTTGTTTGTTAATAGTCGTTGAATAACCCCAATTTTTGTTGTAAATACGTTTTATTGTGTTTTGCGTACATAATGTACCGTTTAATAGTTTTGTATCTATTTTTGTAGGTATTTGTTGCATATTTGGAGCATGGAGGAATAAAGTGTCGAAGACACGACTCCGAAGACGTATTTTTGGGAGGTCAAACAGCAACTTTCGCGCTTAGCGCGGTTCTGAGCGCGCTTAGCGCTGTTAAGTGATTTGAAATAATAAAGTCGCGCTTAGCGCGATAGCCGCGCTAAGCGCGGTCTGCGGGATTTTGTTTATAAATTCTTTTCAAAACAGATTTCTAGGTTATGGTTTTGGGGTGGTTTTTGATCCCCATTTCCATCAACCTTCATTTTTGGTAGATTAGCTTAGAAAACAACATTAGGGCTTGCTCATGGATGATTGGAGGTGGATTGCTCTTCGATTGGCTTGACAACCAGTGTAGACCTGTGGTTTATCTCTTCTCCTCTTTGTGTATTTCTCTTTTGTTGGGTTTGTATGTATTTCTACTTATAACTCATGTATGTTTATCGCCCTTGGTGTTATATAAAGCTTGCTTACGAATTTGTGTTGGTAGTTATCTTGGGTTTTTACTCTATGTTAGGGATTTGAGCTTTACTAGAGATAGATCGCTTAGATTCTTACCTAGGATGATTCTCTATTAGTTTCTGAATACTAAAAATGGGTTTAGATCTAACATTCACTTAGAGTATCTGAACTTAATGCCTCTGCGTCAGTGAAGTATGCTAGAGATAGTTATGGAGGTGACGCAATTGACTTATGAGTTGTCGAGATAGGCCAAACATGGCTATTGAGATGATTTAGGAGGAATCTCAATTTGGGTTAGAAATAACTTAGGTTGTGAGAGGTATGTGATGACACAGACGAGTATCATAGGCCGAGTATGACATGGGTGGTAGACTTAAGTCTGTGACGGGTAGTTTACATTCGTACCGGACAAGCTATCTATCCTTTATACTTTTTGTTCATTTACTTTCTGTCTTTTATTTTCAACTCTTTAATCTCAAACTCATTAACGGTAGAATTGTCGAACGACGAATCAATAACCAATCTCTGTGGACACGATACGATATAACCTAACCGGTATATATCACCCGGTAAAAATAATACCAACTCTTTGTTTGCCGCTTTACCACAGCAACAAGGGCAGTGATCAATTCAACCACCTTTTTCGGGAAAAACAAAGTGATGAGATAGTTGGAGTTATAAAAGTGATATTAGGGTTGAAACCCGATGAGGACTCATTGTCGCATTGCCATGCATTTTAGTTTTCCTCTTATTTTTCTTTTGCAATTGCCTCATTTCAGGAATTGCCTCCTATTGTACTTTCCTATTTATAGGCCTACTTCTAATTAATAAAATGAGTTTTGCTTGTCAATTAATTTCTTGCATTCGCTGATTTGTCTGCAAAAGACGTTCAAAGTTTTGTGGTAAAATTTTGCATATATAAACATTGTTGGTTTTTACCATGATCAGAAACTTTTGAATATTATTCCGAAACTTGAGTGACTCGGATGGCAGACAGAGTTTTCGCACCATGCCAGGGGCATTCCACTAACGGTTTTTTGCAGGGAGTTCCTTTGTTTGCAAGCGTCCAGATGCACTAAGTTGGAGATCAACTGAAGTCTTCCCCAGTGAGTGTGTTCCTAGACATAAATGGTCTCTAGAAGTTTGTCAGGTATCCTCCCTTTGATCGATGAAGTCAACAAGAACTTTGTGCCAAGGCTCATTGATGGGTGTACTCTTATCATCCCCAATGGAGTTCATTCTCTCCTCCCTAGTGAACACGGACGAAAGATCCTCGATTGGAACTGCTACCTACAAAGGATCAAATGCAATGTTTGTCATCGGCTTGATGTATTTGACGAATTTCCCCAACAGATGTTGTCATTGACAGAGATTATTACTGCAATGCATTATACAGATCCCCAGTGCGATTTGTCGGTGTCCATTTCACTTGGAGTTCCCCAGTGAATGTTCATCGGAATCTCAAATGTGCTTTGATAGAAGATTGAAACTTTTACCCCCTATAGAGACGGTATTCAAACCTTTGTTCACGGATGTTCATCCCTAGTAGGTTCATACTTCCTGATATCCTCAGTGCGTGGGCACCAATTTACTCTTTTTCTTACCCAGTTGATGTCGAAGCACATTCTTTCTGATATCCCCAACGATACGGCACTTTGTTTTCTTCTCCATCCAGAGTCTTGATGGGTAACGGTGGAGGTTCTTCTTCCGGTTTATCCTTTGGTTCCCCGTGGGTCGTTGTCCAATAGACATCTCTCCCGTGAAATCAAGTCCTTAGTTTGTTCATCTGATGGAATTTGATCTCCCCAGGCGATTTTCATTTGGATTAGCAGCTTGGCTGTATTTTTAGTTGCATGCCCATGCTATCTTCCCCGGTGGATTATCAGATTTAAGTTGATCGTTTTGTGACTTAGGGTCGCCGGTTACTTTTTATCTTTTTGTAAGCATGCATTATCTTATTGCATTAGTTTACACTAAATTCACACACTGCACAAAGTTATGAGCCAGGAAATATAAACTTTTGTCCCCAGTGGTGTTCCTACCTCTCTCGGAAATCCCAGCAAAGATAATTTTCTTTGGTGTGTGGCATCTCTCTTTGGAATTTGTTGTGCCCCCTTCTTCCTGACGCAATATGTCTATTGTCTCCTTTGGTGTTGAAACTGCCAGCTCCTACCACGGTGCAACAAGTCTCCAACATTGAAAGCAAGCCCTACACTTGTTTCCTCCTCTTTGCACAAGAGTTGATTTGCTACTAATTCTTGGTCAGGTCTGAGTATTACGCTCTCTTCTATACGCATGATGCAAGATACTCTTTATTGTGTGTGGAGTCTGGTCAGCATTTCCAGTCTTCATCTTCGTTGAAATTGCCAGTCCATCCTCTAGTGCAACGTTCTTAAGACATGTTCTTCCCCTGTACCTTTTTGGGAACAAGAATACACTTGTTTCTCTCCTCAAAGTATAGCGTCCTGAGTCAGTAAAGCCTAATCGACACTATCTAGCCTTTTGCATCACAAACCCATCTGGTTACTCCCTGGCGTAATGTGGTTAGTCTAGTAAGTTTATCTAGTCTTTGCTTCTGCTAGCATGTCAGTTCTCCCCTGACATTGTGGGTTACCTTTCGAGAACAAGAATACACTTATTTCTCTAACTATGAAGCCTAATCGGCGTTTCCTAGTCTTTGCATCATGATCGTCCAGTTATTTTCTGGCGTAATGTGATTAGTCTGGTTAACGTATCTAGTCTTTGCTTTTGCTTACGTATCAGATCTCCCCTGGCATTGTGGATTGAATTGGGTAGAGGCTAATTCTTTTTAGGTCAGGATTACACCTGTACCTGTCTTTGCAGAATTCGGCATTTATTTTGTCCTCTCTTTTGTCGTGGCCCAGTTAAGCTTTGGTGTAACACATTCCTTTCCCCAGTGAGGCTCATTGGAATTTAAAGTCCACATTCATCTTTGATGCAACTTTTGGGATTCAGAGTGTAATTTTTTGGATCCATTTTGGTATTCAGTCACCTCGCATCTTGTTGCTCGAAAGGCAGATGCCAACCTTTCTCCCAAGTTCAAGGATGATTGAATAGGGGCAGCTGTTGTACCCCAAAATTTACCCTCCTCTTTCTCGTATTTTTGGCTTATAGTTCGATTGCATGAACATATATGTAGTTGCATGCATAGCATTGATTATGGGGTTATCAGGGTCAAGGTATCCCAAATGGAGAAAGAAACAACGCGTTTCGGCAATCTCGGATCATTTTGAGCCAAGAATCGACATTTCTCGGTTCATACGACTATTTGCAAGATTTTCTGGTCAGGAAGCTATTTTGGTTTGGTTACATAAGCTATGAAAATTGTATAAATTTGTCCTCCAGTTTATCTGTTCAGATCGGAGGCCGTTGTCATACCCCAAAATTTGCCCTCCATCTTCTCAAGATATTCCATACATCCATGCTCAAGGATTCTTCAAGGGTTGGTCAGACAAACCCTCTCCTTGACAATCAACCCAAACTAGGGTTTGGCAATTCTCAGATCCAGATGGACTTCTGACATCTCCAATGGCCTTCATGCCTCCTCATATGCTTCAAAGATTCTCCATGTCAAGTTTCAAGCCTCACAAGTCAAGTTTCCTCAGACAATTGCTCAGATGGTTGAAAATCAGTTGTATTGGACAAAAGTCAATGTGGTCAACATACAATCAAACTTCATAATTTTTGGTCAACATCCTCATTTTGAAGTTACATTCATCATTTGATCAAGGGTTGATCATGATTCATCAAGAAAACTCAAGATTTGCTCAAAGTCAAACTTTCTAAATTAGGGTTTCTTAGTGAAAAGTCAACCAAACTTTGGTGAGCATAACTTCTTCATACTTTCTCGAACCCACCACCTCTTGTTTTGAAGGAAATTCAATTCTCTACAACTTCATGTCTCACAAGAATGTTCAAAAAATGCTTCATTTAGAAGGTATGGATCAAAACATTACAGGTCCTTTTCAAAGTCAACAAAAAGTCAACATTTTGTTTTGAAGATATATTGAGCATGGAAACTCCAATTGAGATGAAACCAAAGAGGTTGGTTAGAGGACTCTTAGAGATTTCCAAAAAGTCCAAGAACCCTCAAAAATATGGAAAATTGAGCAAGATACACTATTCAGAAGTTGGGCAATTTTGGACAATTGCACAAAAGGAGATTTTGGTCAAAATGCAAAATTTTCCAAATGGGCCTATAATATTTTGATCCAAACTTGTTCATGACATTATTTATGACTCATAAATGCTTGGCCATGGCAATTTTCTATTTTATTAATTTATTTTTGAATTTTAAACCATTTAATTCAAAATTAAATTATATAAAATATGAAAATAAGATATTTTTCAAGGAGAGTGATTTTATATCATGCTTGAGGTCCAAGGAAGCCCAAAATACATACCAATTTCGTGCATGATAACTCATTTAAGAGAAAATCAAGTTTCTTTCAAAAATTTGATTATATTTGAAAATCATTCAATGCATTCAAGATCAAATCTTTTTGCCTTGTTTTTCCTCTCTCAAATCACTCTATAAATAGCCAGCATTATGCACAAGAAGAGACACGAAACCCTAGCCAAAAACACAACCCTTATTTTGTCAAATTTTTTCAAGAAGTTGGAAAAATCGAATTTTATTTTCCAGCCACATTCAGCCCTCAAAAACCACTCCATTGTCTTCAGGAGGTAAGTTTGAGTAAGTACACACCCTTGCCAATGGTTAAAACAAGCTGAATCGATGCATATACATTCATACATATTCAAAACTTTCTTGATTTTGCATTTTTAATATCCGTGTGTTTTAATTGATTCTAACCATTCTAATGTGTTCATGAGGTTCCATGGATGAGATCTGGGCAATCGTTTGAGAGCTTGCACGTAAAAATAAGGATTTGCCATAGTTAGGTTTTTTAGAACTGTCTTCTTCGAACCGGCCTGTACAGGCACTTTCAGGAAAAACTGATGCCACCATTGGACTCAGGAGGGTCGATTTAGGGCGGTAGGGTCCTCCTTTTCCATTTAATCTTCGTATTTTGTAGGTTAGAAGAATTGGGTCGCCGGAGAAGACGACCGGAGCTAGGGCTCCGGCGTCGCTGACTCAGTTTGACCGGCGAGGGATTGCGTGGTGTTATAACGTGTTCTGATTCGTTCTCTCTTTCCAACTGGGGTCCACGCGTGCTGACTCGTTTTCAAACCTTTCCCTGACGCGTCATCACTTATATTCATTTGATTTTGGCTTTCAAAACACCAAGTGTCACATGGCTCAGTGGTTAAGGCATTAACTGTGCAAAGATACCCTCAAAGGTCCCCTGTTCGAACCATGCCAGGACCGGTTTTGCTATTTTTCTTTACAAACTCAATTTCTTTTCATATTTTCTATTTTCTAGTTTATTTAATATTTTCATGTCATTTTAATTTATTTCAATAATTTTTATTATGCATCTAAAAACACCAAAAAATATTTTTCTTTTTGCATTATTTCCAGAAAATGTTTATTTAATTTATAAAATTAAAAAATATTATTTTGCATACATATTTAATTTTATTTCTAATTTATCATTTAAATCACTTTTAATTAGTTTTTAATTATTAAATTATCTCCAAAAAATTATTTTAGCATATTAATGTTATTTCCAGCATGAAATATTTTTCTCATTTAAAAATTATCATTTTTGCTAACATTTTCCTCTTATTCGATTTCCTCGTATTTTTCCGATTTCTCATCTTTTCACAGGTTATCTTGTTTCGGACGATTTCTTTTTCTGTTTTCTTTTTTCCAATAATGTAATTGCTTATGGGATGTAATAGCTTAGTTAGGGCTTTTATTTTCCGCAAGTTTAAATTATGTATCTGCCCCAAAGCCATGTAATAGCGTAGGATTTATCTTTCCGCACTTTATACTTCCGCATTTTAATTTCCGCACCCTATAAACTGTTAGTAATTAGGCGTGTATGGCAAGACTAAAATTGGACATAGCTCACTCTAATTTCAAGATAATATATCTGAAATCAACACACTCTTTTCACACATGCACCCCTTAGGGTAATTCTCTCTCGTTGCCTTTACGAATACAAATGGTCAAGTCCATGACGTAGAGGTATTCTAGCACCGTTGCCTTCAGAACAAATCATCATAGTCCCTTCGATACAAAGATCATAAGACCCACGATGTCGCCTCCAAATACATGATCTTGACCCTCGATTGTTGCCTACGAAAAATGATGATAGTCCCTTCGAATGTGCTAGGATACTTCCTACAAGTTGCTTTCTTTGACCATCCGATGTCCCTTCGAATGTCCCGCTTACATCCAACGAATAGGGTTACCTACCAACTAATGGTATGGATAGCGCTATTCTAAAGGAAAGTAAAATAACACGAAAATGACCAATTCTGAGTAGGTAATAAGACTTTTAGTTGCTTGCTCAAATCAAATATTTTTCACACCTCACAGTTTTCTTTCAAAGTTCAAACTCTTTTCAAAACGAAACATTTCCGAACACTTTGTATACATTCCTACATGAATCATTACAAAGTCAAAGCGAAATGCCTTTTCAAAACATTTTTCAAACACACAGAAAGCACAATTTTAAAGTGATCTAAGAGCAACTAAGAGCCCGTAGATAACTACGGATGGAAAGGGGTGCTAATACCTTCCCTTTTCATAACCTTCTCCCTTACTCAAAATCTAACGAAGGTCTTTTTTTGTACTTTTTACCTTCCCTTAATTGGATAAAAGAAAAGTCGGTGGCGACTCTTGCTATCCGCACATTTGCGATACAAAATCCTACAAAGTCAGTTCACCGTGTTACAGCCGTTTCATCAAAAAAAAATTATTCGCTTATTTCTCAATAGAGTGAATTTTGGATTTTTAGTGCATTTTGGATGCTCCAAAAGGCATATCTCTCACCTTGTCGGGTATTTTCTGATGATTTTTGACTGCCGAGTTCCTCTCATTATTATCTACAACTTTTGTTTGAAGGCCGGAAGCAAATTATGTGAGGAAGGTCCCTGGAAAATTTGATTTCTCAAGAGGATTAAACTGAATTTTAGTGCTGAACCGTGCGTTCTGCCCACTAAATAGTCCATACCTCCTAGCTGGAAACTCGAAACTGAGCGGGACCGATTTCTAAAATTTCGTATCTAAGACCTTTACACCTTTAATGTACAACTCGGGAGTTGGTTCCTCACCTTTTAAGACCAGAATTTTATTCTTTGAATGCAAGTTTGAGCTGAACCGAGCAATTTCCATCTGATACGCGAACATCAAAAAATCATATCTCGCTCGATTTTTCTTGAAACAAGGTGGGATCAGTGCTAAAATAAAATTCTGCATGTGTCAAACATTTGAAAAATGTGTTGAATCTTCAAAAATTCGTATCTCCCTGACCGTTCATCCAATTGGGTCGAAATTTTGTCTCACTCAAGAAAAATCACGCTTCGGACACTTTCCGTTTAGAGTCTGACTTCAAATTCTCGAAGGATCGGCCTATTTTAAACTAATTACGAAAATTATCTAGATAATCGTGATTTGGGTTTGATTATGGATCCAAGGCACTCTTAGGCCCAATTCCACATACTATATATTGACTTTTGCCTTCACAAATCATAACAACAATTTCATTTTCTCACTTTTCACACAAAATCTCAAAAAGCGCTCTCTCTCTCTCTAATCCTCTCAATTTTCTCTCAAATTCACAAAACAAAAATCAAACAAAACTTTCCCTCCATGCAATCGCAACCGGATTCAACCTCGCCTCCACTCTGCAGCCACCGTGCGCCACCATTTCGGCCTCCCTGCCCCCAGCCTGCACGCGCTCCGTCGCCCGACGACATCTCCCTTCGCCCGACGAAGCTAGCCTATTCAACACGCTCTCCCGGCGACTGATCGGGGGTTTCTACACAGATATTTAGCATTGAACTTGGTTATCGTTTCTTTTATTTGTTTAGTATTATATGTCATTTTACCGCATTTTATGCTTTGGTTGTGTGTTTAAGTTTTTTCAGAATCAGAAGAATAAAACATGACAACTTGGGGCAAAATAAGTGCAAAAATCAGTGTATTTGAGGCTACATAGGTCCTGACACGGCCACCCGTGTCATGGGACATGGCCCATGTCACAAATGGCGTACAAAGGCAATTTGGGAGAAGAAACAGGAGCTGACACGGGTGTCTGTGTCACCTGACACGGCCCGTGTCAGAAAGCTTGGGCAAAGTGCGCATAAACAGAGGCCGACACGGGTGCCCGTGTAATCGGACACGGGCCATGTCAGCCATGACGCTGAGAATTATGATTTTTGCTATTTTTTAGTGTTTTTGGTCATTAAGGGTGGTTTGGACATTTGGTATTGCTTGGGAATGACCTAACACTATATAAGCTTTATTTTGAGAAGGAGAAGAGGACTTTTTTGGACCAGAGAGAATAATTCACGATAGAAGAGCGGAGATTCAACAGTTTTGGGAATAGAGAACTCTCCATGCGCGAGAGCAATTGAAGATCGAAGACCCAATCTATTGTAATGTCTTTATCTAATATTTTGATTATGCTACTTTTGAATTCTATGAGAGGCTAAACCCCCCAATATTAGGGGGTGTCCCTAATTTTTTATGCTAAGAATACTGATCTTTCTGTTTTAGTCAACATTTTAGTTCATTATGCATCAATTTCATTATTTAGATTAATTCGTAGTTTGACCCTATGGGACCATAGGATTTCACTATTTTAACACAGTAGAGTCAGACGGTCGTGTTAAGGTTTTCTAAATAATGATATTATTAAGGATTTCACCTAGGACTAGGGTAATCCTATTCTAACCAGAATAGTTCTTGGTAATTGCATGCTTAACCTCTCTACTAATTTAAATGGAAATTAAAATTAGGAAATAAGGTTAAAGATTTTGTCACTAAGGGATTAGGATAAAATAATATTGAGAATCGGTAATTGAGGATGATGAACTTGTTGAATAAATCAAAGAGTGAAGGTTATTACATGACAAATTATACACTCGCCCTAGCATACTTTAATCAAACGAAAAGTCAATTTTTTACTTTCTGCAAGGATTTATTCTACCCAATCTTAAAACTATTGTTTTTGTTCAATTGAATAAATCATCTAAATCAGTATTTCCTACGCAACCTTCGAGATCGATACTTGGGGTAAATCCCATTATTTCTACATCGGTAAAAATAGTACACTTGCTATTTTCTCGATCAAGTTTTTGGCGCCGTTGCCGGGGATTGCCAAAATACCGAGTTGATTATAGTTCAATTAAAATTTTATTGCTCTGCTATTTAAATTTTATTTTCTGTTTATATTATTATTACCGCTAATAAATTGTCTAATCTTTGTATGCGAGGAAAGCCCTCGGCTGAATTTATTTTTGGCGCAGAAATTGAAAGAACTTTTTGCGAAAGGCGAAGACAAGCTCAATTAGCCAGACTGGCTTCTAACAAAGAGCATTCAGTTCACACCAAGTCGGAGTCAGAAGAGGGAGAGATCATGGATGAAGATCCACCGGAGAGACTTCTTGGGGATTATGGTGGGGCAAATGCACCGGGTGGCAGGTTGACAATTGTAAACCATCAGGTGAATGTGCCCAATTTTCATCTGCATCCTAGCATAATCAATCAACTTGAGAGAAGATCTTTCACCGGAAAGGTCAATGAATATGCCAATAAATATTTGCAGCGATTTTTGACCATGAGTACAACGTTGAAGATCAATGGGCATACGGATGAAGCAAAAAAATTGAGAATGTTTTTGTTTACCCTATCTGAAGATGCTGAAGAGTGGTTTTACTCACTACCTGCTGGTAGTATTTCTACTTCGGAAGATATGGAGAAAAAATTTCTTGATGAGTACTTCCCTTCTTCTGTTTATATTCGCAAAAGATATGAAATTGTGAATTTTAAGCAAAAAGAAGGAGAGTCACTTGGTGATTCCTATAAGAGATTCAAGAGGTTGTCAGTATCTTGTCTCACTCACAACATGGACCAAACTGAACAAATGCAGATGTTTGTGAATGGCCTCAGAATAAAGACAAAGCAACTTATTGACACAGCTGTCGGTGGCTCATCTAACTTCACAAAAGCCACTGGTATTAAGATTATCATTGAAGCCATTGCTGCGAATGAACATCTGGAAGAGTATGACAGGGATATAAGCAAACCAGATGGAGTTATTGATTTGAAGTTGGAAGTGAATAAACAACTCAAAATTGAAGAGGCAATTGCGGCACAAGTGGATAAAAATCTCAAAGCTCTGAACATGGGTACTCAACAGGTAGCTCAAGTTAAAACTGATGTGTGTGACATTTGTAGGTGACCACATAGCACTGTGCAATGTCTAGAAACTCCTAAGCAAATTGAGGAGATAAAATTCTTGAGGCAAAATAATCCCTATTCTAACACCTATAACCCTGGGTGGAAGAATCATCCGAATTTTTCCTGGAAAGATCATCAACAACAAACTCCTGGAAGAATCATGTTACCTGCTTTTCGTTTTTACTCCGTTCTTGCAGGTAAATTTGTTCGGAATGTGTATACACATGTTTCATTGCTTGTGCGCATTCACGTACATTCTATTGTCTGGCTGCTTGGGTTTTTCTTGCAGGTACCATGATCGGTATGTGTATACATATGTTCCATGGCTTGCGCGCATTCGCGTCCATTCTATTGTCTGCTTGCGTGGTTTCTCTTGCAGGTGTTATTACATCGAACACGTAAGAATGCGTATTTCGTTTGTTTTTTATACCTTGAGCTCTTCTTACTGATTTTCTCTTATTGCGTGGCTGCAGTACTTGAAGTTTTCCAGAGTATTTCTTTAGCTCCCAGTGCTCTTCAGATTTTATATTCGTTTGGTAGTTTCCACACCATTTATTGCATTCTCTTACAGCATTCCTAGATATTATGAGAAGTAGGGCTTTACATATTTCTTTTGCCATGAGAAGCAGGAATAGAGATGTATGATGGGGCTTCCGTAGTTGGAGCATTGTGTGTTTACAATTGTGCTTGCATAGGTCAGAAGTGGTTAGGACACCCGACGTGGCACCACCAAGCAAAGTCCCACTTTTTATATTTCGTGCTATCGAGTCATTGATATGATGGGTAAGCGGAAAGGGTCGGCAGTCGTCCCCCGCAGTTCTAGTCTGTGTCTTGTATGGTGCGTGCGAATCGTGTTACTATTCCTATCGAGTCAATTACAAAAGTTGCCATAGTTCCCTATTCTGACTCTCCACTCATTCCTGGGGTTCGTATTTATTGCAGAACTCGCATCATTTTCTCCGTAGGCTATCCTTACAATTGTTTGACATTTGTTTGCGCATTGCATGGCTTGTGTGCTTTTGCCAAAGCACTTGATTGCTTCATCCCTTGATTTTACAACCAAGACAGATATAGGATAGCTTTCCCTTAGGACCGCTCGGTTAGGATAGTTCTCGAGCCTAGACATTAGGATTTACATCCTTTGCATGTTGACATAGGTAGAGATTCCCTTACATCCTCAACCATAGGTCCAATCTTTGCATGACAACATTAGGGACAGTATTAGTTAGTCTCCCTTTTTTTTTGCTAGTTCTTTTTGCATCCTTTCATGTAATTAAAACTAAAACTTGCTTTCTTTTTCTTTTGAAAACAAAACACTTAATAATGGTTTGAACTCCTTTTTTTAAGGTAAAAGCAACCAACCAAGACAAACTTTTTTCGCTTGCGGACACATTTTCTTTTGTGTTTAAAACCTTTTTCACAAGTAAAAAACACAAAACCCACCAAAACAAGTGAGTCGAACTACGGTGCTCTGACTTTCCCATTGCACGCGGGAATACGTAGGCATCTTGTCACAGGGCTCGATCGATCATAACTTATAAATACTTCCTTCTTTTCCCCGTGGTTTCTTTACTTTCCTTTTGTTTTGCATGCATTATAACGTTTGAGCATAGATAGATATAACACACCCTTTAGCTAGAAATAGAAGTGGATACTGTAGAGTACTACGGGAGTGTGGGGTGCTAATCTCTTCCCCTCGTGTAACTAACTCCCTTACCTAGATTCTCTCGATCTCTCGGTCAAAGGACCACGATTTCTCCCCTTCACGTTTACTTGATGTTTTCCTTTCTCCGTCGTGAGATAAAAGATGTTCGATGGAGACTCCGTTGATACACCCTTATCAGTCGGAAGTTCAGTCGGGTGGTTTCAACCCATCAAAAGAACTATTGTGAGCTTCTCTAAAGAAACACCATCAGTTCTAAGGAATGTTGAATATTCGCCAAAAAGAGAATTAAAAGTGTTCTCAAGAAAATATCAACCCTCATATTAGAAATCACATTCGCTTTTTAAAGAAAGAATTCAAGATCAGAAACTAAGATATAGCTGACATAAGATGTTGCATTCAACTCAATCCAAAGATCAGAATTCAAGAGTTCAGAAAGAAGGATTTCAACATCAAAGATCGGATCAAGAAGAATTAACCAGATGATCATATTTAATAATTTAAGTTGTTGCTTCAGAAATTAGACATCAGATATGCAGCTTAGAAAAGATTTCACTGAAAATCAAGATCAGATCAAGACACAGTGGATCAAAAAAGATTTCACTCTCAAAGAAGTTGTTCCAAAAAAAAGTTGTTGCTTACATATCTGAAGACAATGTTCAACTACCTGAAAGAATATGTTTCTACAACAACGAAGCATCTTCTGGATCACTCTTATTCATCATATTAGAATAAATCTAGCATAGAAGAAAGGAACAAAGATCATAAAGAGATATCTTCCAAATTTACTACTTCAAGCCAGATGTATATCATCAAAAGATAAGATCTAAGAAAGTTAGCCACGAAGTTTAATAGTATAGTAAATAAGATTCAAAATTCCACTAAATGCTTACATATTGTACTATTTTGTCTTCCATGATGAAATACTACCGTTATTGTAGTTGGCAAGTGAAAACAATATCTCAACACATATCAACGGTTTATTTCTCAATGTCTATATAAAGATACCTCTACAACATTTTAAGATTGAAGAAATACTCTAGAGTATCAGGCTTGAATCAAATCCTTGAAATACTGATATACATCAAGAGAAAATAAGAATAATTATTCAAATATTTATACCTTTATTCTTCTAGAGAAATATCCAGAACACAAGAGTTGTTGCTCATTATTGTGTTAAGATATTGGAGATTAAACACAAAGAGTTGTTGCCCATTATTTGTACTTATCTTATAGTTCTCAATACAAATAGTTGTTGCTCATTATTTGAATTAGAGACTTTTCATTTCATTGTTGTGTTAATCTGCTTTTTAGAACCAAAGATTGTAAACACGATTGATTGTAATTATGTTGAGAATTAATTATTGCCTCAAGTGACTAGGTTGTTAGTCTATAGACTTGTGAGGACCAAGGTGTCTGTTGAGACTCTTAGATGGTTGTGGTTAGTCACCGGCCGGAAGCCTGTGCATCTATAATCAGTTGAGATTAGTGGATTAAGTCATTGTTAAAGGCAAAATCACCTTGGAGGACGAACAAGAATAGTCTTGTTGAAGGTGAACTTGTATAAACCAAAAGAGAATGCACCCTATTCTGGTTACTGGGGGAGATTCAGGGATATATCTTATGAAACTATGGAGAAATAATAGGGATATAACAACATACCACCCATTTTGGATGGTTCTAACTATGATTGGTGGAAAGTCCTGATGATAGTCTTTCTGAAATCTTTGGACAACAAGGCATGGAAGGTTGTTTTGCGAAAAAGATGGAAAAGAGGTTGAAACTCACACAATCAAACCTGAAGAGGATTGGGAAAAAGCTAATGATAAAGAGGCTATTGGAAACTCCAAAGCTTTAAATGCTCTATTTAATGGAGTTGACAAAAATGTGTTCAGGCTGATCAATAACAGTGTTGTATCTAGGAAACTCTAAAGACAACTTATGAGGGTACCTCTAAGGTGAAGACTTCAAGACTTCAGCTTACCAGCTCCAAATTTGAGAACTTAAAAATGGATGATGATGAGGCAATTCAGGAATATCATATGAAGATTATTGAAATTGCCAGTGCATTAGGAGAGAATATGTCAGAAGCAAAGTTGGCAAGAAATATTCTTAGGACTTTGCCTAGGAGATTTGACATGAAAGTCACAGCTATTGAAGAAGCTCAAGATATCAGCAACATGTGGGTTGATGAGTTTATTGGGTCAATTCAAACATTTGAATTGGCTATTGGTGGGAAGGAAAAAACGAAGAACAAATGTATAGATTTTGTGTCTAATGTTGAAGATTGTAAAGGACAAGTAGATATGAACACTAATGAGGATCTGTCTAACACCATTGTGCTTCTTGGAAAGCAATTCAATAGGTTTTTAAGAAGGTTGAATAGAAGAGGAAGACCAGATGTCAAGAACATCTCATATGGCATCAGTAACAATCTTGATGTTTAGAAGAGAACAAGAACATAAGATAAGCCAATTCAAAGTAGAAGTATCCAATGTTAATAATGTGAAATATTTGGTCGTAACAGATCTCTAAGTGTCCAAATTTTCTCAAGAAGCAGTAGAAAGGTTTCACTGCACCTTGGTCTGATGATGATAAATTAGAAGACGAAGACGATTCTGAGACTTCCAAACTGGTGTTGGCTCTATCTAGAAGATGGGTAGATGAAGTTGAAGCTTGTGATGATAATGATATTTATGAAGACCTGGATGTGTCCTTTAAGGATACTTGTGACATATGTGAAGAAATCCTCAAGAAAGAGGAAGAGCAAAGGAAGATCATTTCTGATTTGGAAAAAGAAAGGAAGCAACTCGTAAGTATTGTCTCTCATCTATAAAATGAGGTAACACATTTAAACTCCAAGCTTTATAACTTGACTGATTCCATAAATATGGAAAAAGAGGATGAAGATACCAAAGTTCATTATCAATCTGATAATAATCTGAAGAGAATGTCAGAAGAAAAGATCTTTTCTGTTGAGAAGAAGAAAGAAACCAACATGTCTAAGCACATGTTACAACATCCTACAAGAAATCATCAACCTCAATCCACTTGGTGATGTCACTATTGTGGTGAGTTTGGCCATATAAATCCTTTTTGCTTCAAATTGTATGGAGATCAAAAATCTTCAGTTAAAATAAATGCTAATAAATTGAGCAAGAATAGAATGTTTTTTTTAAAAAAAGGATGTTAAGCTTGTAGCTCATACTTATTTGAGAGGCTCAGCTTGTGAATACTAGTACCTTGATACTGGATGCTCTAGACATATGAAAGGGATCCAGAAGATGTTGGTAGATGTCAAAACTCATCCTACGGGATATGTTAGATTTGGTGATGGATTTAATGGGGAAATCAAAAGAGTTGGAAGTATTATGTCTGGTTGTTGTCCTAGGTTAGATAATGTGCTATTTGTCAAAGGATTGACTGCTAATCTTATTAGCATTAGTCATCTATGTGACCATGGTTTGTTAGTAAACTTCTCAAGATTAGAATGTCAAATCATAGAAGAGAAAGAAGTTGTTCTAATGAAAGAGGTAAGGTCCAAAGACAATTGTTACTTGTGGAAATCTCAAATAGTTGCTTACTCTTCCACATGCTCGACTACCAATAATGATGAAGTAAAGCTATGGCACTAGAAACTTGGACATCTTTATTTCAAAAGAATGAAAGAAGTTATATCTGAAGGAGTCATTAGAGATAGGCCAGAGCTCAAGATTTAAGATGAAGAAGTCTGTGATAAGTGTGAAAGTAAAAAATAATTCACGATGTCACACCCAATGTTGCAACGTCAAACTACTTCCAAAGTATTGGAACTTCTTCATATGGATATAATGGGACCATTATAGAAAGACATTCTAGGAGGAAAAAGGTATGTCTTCATGGTGATAAATGAATTTTCTGGATTTTCTTGGGTGCATTTTCTTCGTGAGAAATCAGATACCTTTGAAGTCTTTAAAAGATCTGTGTCAAAGAATTCAAGAGGAAAAGAAAAGTACGATTGTCTGTATCAGGAGTGACAATGACATGAAGTTTAGGAATACAAAATTTTCTGAATTATGTGATTCTGAAGGAATAAGCTATGAGTTATGTTATTCCTTGAAAACTCAGGAAGATGGAATTGTTGAGCAAAATACTAGAGCAATACAAGAATCAGCTAGAGTGATGCTTAGTCATACGCAATTTCCATTTTAGTTTTCGGTTGGAGTTATGGATATTGCTTGTTATATTCATAACAGGGTTATTTTGAGAAGAGTTATTGCTACTACTCCCTATACGCTATGGAAAGGAAGAAAACCTAAAGTCAAATACTTTCACATATTTGGAAGTAAATGATAGATCTTTTCTAGTAGAGATCAAGTGGACAAAAGGATCCCATGGGGGATGAAGGAATATTTTTGGGCTATTCTTTGAGTATAAGAGCTTATAGAGTTTATAACTCCAGAACTGGAATGACAATACAATCTATCAATGTGAATATTGATGATTCAATTAATAAAGAAAAGGAGGATGTCAGAGATAATGTTGAAACATCCAATGTGAAAACTGGTGAAGCACATAGGAAAGATCTCTATGAAGTCACTGAGTCTGTGAATTCTCAATCCAACACAGATCTTCCTACTAAATGACAAACAAAACAACCCAGGGAGCTGACTGCAAATCATACTAATAAAGGTAACATCACTAAATTTAACATGGTAATATCAAATACTAATGGATGTGCTGCCTTGAGGGAAACAAGGGATAATTTCTCTGATCTGGTGTTCAAGAGGTATGATGTCAAGAATTTTGTCATGAAATTTTATAGTGAAGGTCTGAATTCTTTCAGATATATTATTCAACATTAATGGAGCAAGAATCTTGGTAGTTGTAAGCAACTTATCAAGAATCTTGTTAAAGGAACAGATGATACTCTAGAGCATATGGACAACAAGGAACAACTTGCTGTTATAAAACACTGTGGGATTGGAATTTGTACTATTGAGGAGTTATAGAAATTACAGAGATGGGGGAATGCATCAGTCACTGCATCTCTCCTCTATAATCTGAGGCATGACATGCCTAGACTAGTTATTGTTGAGAAAAACTGGATAAAAGATGGTCTGCAACATGTTTTAGCTAGATACATTACCAAGGATTGCATGAGGCTCTTTGACAGAGGCAAGAGGTGGAAAACCACCTGAAGTTGGCCAAGAAGTTGTGTTTACATTTGTGTTTTTCTACCAGGTATCCTTGTGTGTTTCCATCTGAGATTTCGTCTGTGTTCTACATGTGTGCAGGTCGTACTACTATCTGTTGTTTCTTTTGTGTAATATATTTCCATGTGTGTGCTTCCATCTGTGATATTGTATTTGTGCAATATGTGGTTCCAAGTATGTTGTTTCCTATAGAAATGTGTTACAGTGTGCTTGTGTTTCCAATGTGTACATTTACTATGTGTCTTTTTGTCAATAGTTTGGTTAAAAAGGAGGAGTAAATTGTTGTGCCCTAATGTTACATCATGTGTCTTAACATGTTGATTTAGCATTGTGATAAGACTGCTTATGTATGATAGAGGGAGTTCTTTACCTGTCTGATTGTACAAGCATCTGAGTTGTGTTGGATTTTATAGAGTTTACATGATAAACATGTAGCTCATGTTGTAGTTTTATTCCTCTCTCCAAGATGATTTGGTTTTTAGTTGTTTTAGCCAAAATTTGCTAAAGGGGGAGATTGTTAGTTCCACGTTTTTATGGTTGACTAAATTTTGGATGAGCATGGTTCTGAACATGGTTATATATTGATGTTGAGTAACATGTTCTAGCATCTTTATCAAATGTCATAGAAATGTTGTTGGTATAATTTTTTCTAGCAGATGTTTAAGACGATGTCATAACATTTGTAACAGCAAGTACCACATATTGTGCAGGTTCCTTATTTCACAGATGTTCCAGCAAATGTTGTAACATGTTACAGCATAACATCTTGACAGTGCGTTGGATATTTATCCTTGAAGATTTAATATGAAGATGAGTATTTGGAGTATTTTGTACTCATTATAGGTGAAGAACAATCAGGGATTGTGTTGGAAACAATAGTAGATTTGAGTGGTTTATGAAATGGATTGATTGACACTTTTTAGGAAACATTTTATGAAGATTGTTTCTATTTTTATGGAGAAGATTCTGCAGGTTTTGGGAACTGCTGATTGGATTTTATTGAAGAGTCCAAACCCACTGCACAAGTCTATATAAGAAGTCGTCCAAGACCTAGTTTTTAAGCATAGTTTTATTGTAAAACCTTATGAAAAATAAGGTTTTAGGTTTTGATAGTCATTAGGTTCTCCGTGTGTTTTTTTGTACGTCCTCATGTATCTTAGGAATGATTATAAGTTGCTTGTCAAGGAATTTTTCTCACTCGAAGTTGTGAAGCAAGAGTTGAGTATTGTTCTTGGATGAAGCTTTTAAGTAACTCCTAGTATTTGTAATTTGAAAGTGTGTTCTTCCTGTTTTAGTTTCAGGTTATTGAGATTGTATCTTGATTATCGATTGCCTCTGAGATTGAGGTTGGTTTGTTTATCACTGCAGTGATTGAAAGTGAGTGGGTTCGATCATATCTTGGATGTGCCTAGGTAGAAGTTGCATTGGTTAGGGATTAAGTGGAAAGTTGTACACGGAAAAATTTAGCTTTGAATTAATATTGTTGATAGTGAATTTCCTTCCTGGCTTGATAGCCCCAGAGTAGGTGACTTGCATCAAATTGAGTTTACATACCGTTGTGTTCCTTTACTTTCTGTAAGTTATATTTTTATTGTGTTGTTATATTGTTTATTATTCTGTCAACAGAGGTTATAACATCTATTGTGAGATTGTGTGTTGTTGAGACATAAGTCTTAACTTCTGATATTGTGCGTGCCAAAATTTCAGTGGATATAGGGTTTACAAAGGGGGAATGGATATTGATTGTGTTGTTTATATGATTTTTTGATGTTTTCTGGTTTTCGTTTTCTTGATTGATTGAGAAAATTCGAGTTGTTGTGATAGGCTCTAAAAGAGAACTCTATCAAAACCTTAAGAAATCCATAAAATTCTACACTAAACTAATAAAAATAAACTTCATTGATTTCTTTGATATCCTTATAATGTGTCATAGACACTACATGTGTGATGATACTAATGGGCCATTAACTAAAATGACCAATTACAAATAAAAGCATAATAATAATACAAATAAAAATTTAACTAAGATAAATTCTTCTTCCAAATAATCTAACTCCATAATCCCAACATAATTACTCTTTATCCTTACTCACCCCTTCAAAATCAACCTTAACCTTCCCTTCAAAATCAACCTTATCCTCAAGGTTGTAAATATAATGCTAGAATAATTTTGCTTCCAGATTCCCGTTTTTAAAATTGAACAATCATAACAGAAAATTTATCTTGAGACAAACCATGCAAAAAGATCTTTCAACACTGTCGGAGGATATTCATGGTTATTAGTAGAGAAAAAAATGAAAAATATTGTATAAATCAAAATTATCTTAGATATTCTGAAGAATAAAGTTATAAAAGTGTTATAAAATTATATAACAGTGGTATAATAAGATTGAATTTAATTAGAATATACCTATAATATAAAAAAATTTACATCATCAGTTAATTTAAAAATATTTAACTTTTATTTTTCTTTTTATAAAAATACTATAATTAAGTATTTGTGATATACTAATTATATAAAAAGTTTTACCCGTGCATGCTGATTAAACTCTATAAGATTATGTAACAATATAGTTAGATAGAAACTAACGTCACTCTATTATTCGGGTGAAGAAGGAGTTGGGACCATTCACAATGTTGTCACTTGTTAAGGTAGATTACTCAACCAAAATCGAGTGTCGCTTTTGCTAGATGATGAATGGAATCACAATGAGAATATCTTATTCCCCTATAATAATTTTTAGGTTTCCTATTTCTATACGAAATCTTACACCTAATACTTACATTAAATAATGTTTATCGTATTTATACGGTGAATAGTATTTTTTTGATTTTAAAAATATATCTTATATAAACACTAATATGAACAGTACGTAAACAGTGCATGAATATTGTTGGTGAACAAAATTCGTAAATAGTATATAAATAGTGACTTTTAATGATAAAATGAAATTGGTTAATGAAATATAAAATATTGGTTAATATAATGATGAATTTGGTTAGTAAACATTCAAACATTAAAAATAATTTCTTGTAGTAAAATAAAGTTGGTCAATGAAATGTAAAAAATTGATTAATAAAATTGCAAAATTGGTTAATAGATTGTCCATATTTTTATTAATTATAAAATTGGTTATTAAGGTAAAAAATTAGTTAATAAAATTATGAAATTGATTAATTAAATAATTTTGTTTTTGTATTTCTTTAGTAATATTTTACTGTTCATCGTATAGGTGAAAGTAAAATAGATATAGAAAGTAGCGTAAGAATAACATTTTCCAATAATTTTGATCCCACTATGGATGATTGTGTACATCCTCTACAAAAAACATTATATTCTTAGTATAAATTGTGTACATTCTCTTGATGCAACTGGAAATACTAATTCTCCGAGTAGAATTTAAATAGACTAAATTACCCAAAAAAATATTAATGTTATTGCAACTTGAGGCCACAATTTATTCAAGTTGTAATAGCTTATAAATAAACAAATAATATTTATATGTTAATTAAAGATGTAAGTAATTACATTGTACTAGAAACGGTAACTAATATTATTTAGAGATTAATTTGTAACAAAAGTTTCACCTAATATTATTTAGAGATTAATTTGTAATATTATTTAGAGATTAATTTGTAACAAAAGTTTCACCTAATATTATTTAGAGATTAATTTGTAACAAAAATTTCACCATTAATACAGCTCAATCATCCATCGAATCTAATTTAAAATCTAACGGTTACCATTCGTTGATGATATAAAATTTTCTTACACTGTCATTTCAATTAAATTTTATTATTTAACTTTTTAAATATAATTAGAAAATATAATTCTATTCTTCTAACAAATGTTCCTTATTTTATTTTATGTGAAAACCTATTCTTATTATATAAATACTAATTCTAGGTGATTTTTAGAATAGTAATAATAAATTTTTAAATTTATCTACATTTGATTTCATACTTATAATTTTGTTTTCTTACTAAATTTAATTTAATGGCCTATGATTGTTATATTTAGCAGAAATAAATTTGAATAATAAATTTAATTCCGTAGGCCGCTTTATGTGTTTTTGACAAAATAATCCGCTTTATGTGTATAAGTTAGTTTATTCGTCGTTCGGATTATCAAAAGAACTGTCGGCAGTCCGAACAGTATTTTTCTTTCTTTTAGATTGTGACTTTTTTGTCTAACATTACATAAAACAAAATCATGGCCACAAATATTTGTTATTAAGTTATATTTGACAATTCCACACCCAAGTTATCATTGACAACCTGCATTATCACACACCATTCCACTTCTTTATCATCCCAAAACAAACCCCTACTTTTTTACTTCCATTGGGCCACTTTTAATAAGTGAATCCAGACTAACAATTTCCTGCATTACAAGCCAGATCACAAAATAACAACTATCCTCCCCCATTCACATCAGCAATACATTACTTTTAAGGATCACAGATGAAGCGTGCTAGATAGAGGTCTAAATACTTCTCTGGATTTGCTGATATTTCCACATTTTAGAGTACATGACAATTATTTGGACGAAAGACATGGCCTAACTTATTTGGAGAATATTTTTCGAAGTTAAATAAAAATATCATTATATATTTAAACTTACAACTAAATTTACAAAATATTAGCTACAGCCTACTAACTAGCTTTTCAACTATCAGGAAACTAATAGCTTAATTTTACCAAACTAATATCAGGACCAGAATTTCAAAGTTTATTTAAATCTGTATAAACTGTTTCCAACTTATTTCAATAGAGTTTCATGAATAACTTCTGAATAAAGACTTCATTAACTTCCGCCGATTATTTGAGATCCAGTCATTTTGGATGCATAACTGTTAAAAATTCAGCATTTGAAGAAAAGGTAAAATGGTCGAGAGGAAACATCTCAAAATAGTTAACAGGCACCATTGAAAAATTGTGAAAAGAAACACCAAAAATTAGTTCAATTAATTTGACGTCATTCTACAAATAGAAATAACTCGTGTTTGCTAAAATTTCATAATAAATCATTTTACACAGCAAAAATATCCAAAAGGGTGTATAACAAACATCACCCTCTGAGACATAAAAGGAGAATATGACTTAATACACGCCACCTAAGATCAGAGCAGATGTTCCAGAAACTAAAAATGCCGAAACAATGACTCAATAAAATGGAATCAAAAGGGTCAAGACAAATCCTAGCATACCATTCATACGTATACCTTTGTTAACTAACACTATTAAACACGGCTGTTACCTTGCTGAGCCTTTGACTCATAAAAGAGCCTTACAGTGGAGTAAATGGTAGAAGGTTCAGCCATTGCACCATTGCCATAATCCCCACAAGCTAACCTCTTTGTAACAGGTGGAATGAGAGAAATACCAAGCTCGTCAATGGAGAGGAGATGCTTCTCTGTGAAAGGATTGTTCCACATAAAAGTGTTCATGGCAGGTGCAACAAAGAATGGCTTGCTGTAGTCCCACGCTCTCACAATGCATGTCAGTAGATTGTCACACAACCCTCCAGCAATCTATAACAGCATATATTTAAATTACAGGAACCAATAAAGAGGCAATGGTCAAATTTTTAAGAATAATAGAAACATGCATGTACACACTATATAAGACATACAAACAAAAACTGAACATCAAATAATTTATAGGAACACATCATTATGCAAATATGTTGGAACTGTAGAAATTGTAAAGTCTTTAAGAGCTGGTTTAATTTCTAAAAACGCTATCTGTTTTTATTTTCAAGACTTATGGAAGTGTTAGATTTGTTTTCACAAATTGTAAGAGAAAATGGTGATCAATTACCTTGCCAAGAGTGTTTGCCGATAATGGAGCAATGACCATGATATCAGCCCATTTGCGAAGCTCAATGTGAAGCACGCTATCGCCTAGTTTCTTCCAACTAGACCATTCATCGTTGTCCGTATACAAAATCACATCCTTGGGAATCGCTGTTCTGTCGATAAAATGCAAAGATGGATTTGTGGCAACTGCTCTTACTTCGGCCCATTCACAGAAACAATGACAAAGATTTGCAAATTTAACCGCAGCAACACTCCCACTAGTAGCAAGTAAAATCCGAGGCTTCCTGGGTGCAGCAGCCACTGACATATTCTCTCCCACGGAACTCAAAGGTTCTGAGCGAGCCATCATCAACCAGAAATTTTAACAAAGATCTTAAATATCCACCATTCAAACAGGAGTTTCAGCTAACTCGTACAACAAACCTTCAAATTGTTAACATAAAATCCCTTTATAGGACAGTACTTAATAAACTGAATAGCACAAAATCCATGTTAAAAAATCCTTAGTTATAGAAACACCAATCGTCCACTTGAGATCATCACTAATCTCTTCTAATGTTTTTCCGGTACTCCCTCCGTTTCAAAATGACTCTAGTTTTAGCAAATAAAATTTGTTTCAAAATTAGTGTCATTCTCACTTTTCAATGTAGAAATCATTGTTATTTTTCCAATTATACCCTTTAATTATTACTTTTCACACTTCTTCCAATACATTAATAAGGTTAGTTTGGTAAAAGTAAAATATTTCATGGCAAGATCATTGCATTTCTTAATCCGTGTGCAAAAACCTTAAACGACAATCATTTTGAAACGGAGAGTATATTGCTTCACATTCCGGACAGTGACTTGTTTGTCATGCGATAAGCTGGAATAACAGTAAGATTCAAGAGTTTGGAATCATACGGCGACCTCCTCGACACCTACTGACTCCGTCGACAAAATAAGAAATTCATATGCATTATATTAACTAATTATTGACAGCTGTTGTTTTTGTGGATTCCCAAAGTTACAAAGGGACGACCACATGTGAATTGGAAACGGTGAAGATCATTTCTGCCTACTCTTGAAATTTGTTTCACATGTTTCTTGTGTTAGGTTTCTAGTGGTTCTCTCTTCAAATAGTAATACTCTGTTTACACTATGAGAATCAGGAATTGAGTGTTTACAACTCGGTAAAGTAAAAGACTCCAGAAAGTTTCAATTTTAATACCACATAATTATGAATTATGGTTGATCTTGCCTGACTATATTTTAAATTAATTTCAAAAAGGTTTTAGAAGAGGATTCCATGTAGAACATTTCACAAACAGTTTAGATGCAATATTATAAAGTAAAGAAATGAGTAAGAATTCTCACCTGAAACCAAAGAAATGGAATAAAAAAATTGAAATGAACTCTTAGATCCTTCTTCTAACAAGTAACAACCAATCTTCAAAATCGTCTGGTTTTTCTTGACTCTGAGTGTTGAAGGGTTTTGTAATAAGAAGAAAATTGAGAATGAAACCCTAATTAATGTAATAAAGTAAAGTAGTTAGAGTGGGTTGAGATGAAATTGAATGGGAAAGAAAGAAACAATACCTGAATGTAAATTACAGTTTGATTGGTTGTTTTCGACGCAAATTTTGTTGGGTGAAATGAGCGAGAGGGCAAGAACCCAGAACCAAGTTATTGTTTCTTGCTTTTTTTACTTTTCTTGGATGAACAATAAAAGTAAAACTTTAACAACACAAGACGCTCTTATTCTTTTTCAAATTTATTGTAAGAACTCATCTCTATTTACTAAACAATTAACAACTGGCGTGATTGTGAAGCATCAAGGGGTGGTGGCGCAGTTGGCTAGCGCGTAGGTCTCATAGCTTAGAGTAATCCTGAGGTCGAGAGTTCGAGCCTCTCTCACCCCAAATACCATTTTTTAACTCTTCTATACTTCCAAACTTCTAAGATGCAACATTAAAAGTTCTACAGATTTTTTGTCCCACTTAAATTGACTCTGGAAAATAATATCTCATTTTAATAATGTATTATTCAGACTTTTCTTAAAAATATATTTGTGATCATTTTAATATTGAAAGATCTACTGGTACATATTTATTTATTAAAATACCTCTTTGTTTCAATGTTCTTTCCTTTGGGTGAAGAAACGAGATCTCGAACATCATTTCTATGAAGCTAGTTAAGTTCTTCATATATCTCACTCAAATTATCATAGAAGATAGTTTATAAGAGATACCATAATTATTCTTGAATGATGAATTAGTTCCCAAGGTTCTTTGTTTTTTAGGATTATATCTTCTGGGTAAGATGACTTGTATTTTCAATGATGACTAATACCAGAAGTTCTTGTCCAGAACCATTTACATCTTGTTTCAAAGTTTTCTTCACTAGAAGCATCATTACCAAATGCATTTTTTCAAAGGGTCTTGAATCATGTTTCTCCTGTATTTGAATATCTGAAAATGTTTCAACTAGATTTGACACATCGTTGTCAAGATCTTTGTCTCAAACCTTACATTAATTTATTATTCACCAATATCCAATATCCAAGTTAAATTGGACTTATGAAAAACATGATCGATTAGTACTGTTCAAATGGAAATGATTTTTTAAATGATTTATAAACTTATTTAAATAAATCTTTTCCTTTTTTCAAACATTCCAAAAAAAATTTAAGTAGAAATAAACATAAACATATTTTTTAGGATGACATTTACTTATACTTGTGAAGGGAAAATACAAATGTTTTAACTCCCATGTTGTTTTGGAATTTCAAGTGCAACACAGTGTAAGTAATCATCCCTACAACCAACAAAAATCCGGCCACCAATCATTAATGGTGAAGAGAATACATCTCCCGGCAAGTTGAGTCTTGCAAATTCCTGCACTTCGCTTTTTAGTTGATTTGTATCTTCAGATAAATTTGTGCTCACTCGAAGAAGATGTATACCTCCAGAACTAGAACAAATGCAAATAAACCTGAAGATGACAAAAAAAGTTTGAAATTGATAGCTGATATTGACTATTGTCCCTTTTAACTTAGAAAACAAACTAGGCTAACCTGTCCGAAGTGTGGGAGGCGTTAGATTCAGACTCCAGCTGCAAGTGTTCGTCGACATAAGCAGATGCAGTAATTGGATTTCCAACATTGTATTCCCATATTAGATCTCCCTTTTCCTGTTGTTAACCAAAAGGTAATCCACCAAAAAGATGACAAAACAAGAAACGGAAACAAGTTTATGAGATGGTTCGCACCAGTTTGAATGAGTACACACTTCCATTTCTGCAGCATACAAGCACCTAGAGTAGAATAAAAGATTAGTAATATAAAATAAATAAATACTTCACCAATCACTTAGAATAACTACAATGCTAATATATACCCAATAACTATGGAGATATTCAAACAGAATATAATATCAAGATATTACAAGATTATTCGAACAAAATGATGTACCTCATGAGGAAGGGTAGAAGGTATGCATGGCCCAGCAAATATTGGACCACTGGTTGTTTTCTGAGCAAATTTTATTGACAAAAAGACAAGTTGAGATTACTTCAACCAAGGAACAAATTGCAAATATAAGAAGGTTCATACTTCATACCTTCCAAATTATGGATCCGCTGGGATCCAATGCAAGAACATGGCCATCAACCAAGCAACATATTACTGCACAAAATGGAAGAAAAAAAAAGTATAACGGTATAAGGAAGAGTGGTCAATACTTAAATCAAACGGAAGAGTGCAAAATACTTACCAGTTCCACTTTGAGTGACAGCCAAAGAACCAAACACTGGGACTTCTAATTCAAGTAGCCATGATATACTAAATGGGGAAGCCTGGATTTAGCCAGGGAAATTTCAGTCTGAATTAACTTGAATATTCGTCAACTTCAACAGTATTAATAGATTAATGCATATAATGTTAAATAAAAATTTGTGATTGATTGTGTTTAGTAGATGATTAATGATTTCAAACACCTTGTTATATTCACTAGTCATCCTCCACTGAACTTAATCAATCATATTTGAACTGTGTTGACCACTGAATTGAGGTCAGAGTTCAATGTCAAATTAGAGTCAAAATATTCTCATTTGACTATTACAGAAAGACCAGTCTATATTAGTAAGAATTGAAGTCTCAAGAAAAAAAACATATTTTTTTTGCTTGTAAGTTAATAGATTAATGAATTGATCGTACGGATATTGATACAGCTGTTATACGACCACCAGTAGAGGCCACATAAAGCATGCCACGAACCTACATGAAAAATAAGTATAAAAAGATTCAGAACTCAGTGGTAAACTTTTAACTAACCAATATACATGTATTATGTCCTTTGGAAGTGAAACTCACCTCATCAATTGCAGGTGACCCATAGATACTACCTCCACATGGTAGCTTATAGACACAAGAATGATTTTTGTAATCAAGAGCATATAAGTTATGATCATACGAGCCACACCTGCGTAAACATTATTCAACTATGCTGTCTCTAATACAAACCAGCAGTTCTCTAATATCACACATTCATACCATCTAAGTTATCAAATTAAAAAGTCTACGTAAATTTGTAGAAACATTGTAGACTCGGCCCATAGATTTGTAAGAATCTACTTAATAGAAAATAGTGTTTAGAACATCTAATTTTAGCACAAACCCTTAGATACTTAAATCAAATATGCACCATAGATCATCTCATCAATAATGATATACAATATATTTACACAAAAAAGCATGTATGGTCACTTGACTACATAGAAAAAGAAAGGAAAAAAATTACCAGATCAATTGTCTGCGTGTGTCTGCAACTGGCTGTGATTTAACCTTCAAGCATTTAAAACATAAATTAAAAATTGACCACAAAAGAGGGGGTTATAACTATGTCGGATAAATGAGAAGAGAATAGTCATTATGAGTTTATGACCCTCTCTTAATAAAAGTGATAATTGAAAATAAATGATGTTGGGTACTAGGAACAACCCGGAGAAGACAAGTTATCATCAAAAATAGTAGTGGTAATTTGGTATAAGTTACTATGGAAACAATGGTGCTAGAGACAGATAATACTGATAATGTAGTTCTTTGGGGATCCTTGTAGTGAGGTTCATACTGTAAGGACCTCTTTGAAATAGCATTGGAGAAAAGTATACCAAAATTAGTAAATGATGTGTAGTTCTGATGGAACTGATAATGCAGTGAAGATTGGTGATAAATGCAAAATTGGGTGTTTAGAAAGAGAGAGACTAAGAGGCAACAACTCTGCCTATGATGTTCCTGCAGAAAATCATTAGATCTGCCCAGGCCAAATAAAATATGATGCCTGTGTTATACAATATACATTTGATAACAACTGAAAACCGGATTAGTCATTATATTGATTAAGACACTAGTTCATAGTTCAATCGATCGACATGGTTGAATCAGGTCTAATAGATAATGTGGAATAATCAATACAGAACCAAAATGATTCTGTTTGTACAGCCCATTAGGATTAGGATTAATGTAATTAGTTAGCTATTATTTCCTGCCTTTTCTATAATTAGAATTAGCTTTTATGGGAAATTAATTCCCCAGATTCTTAGGGTAGATTTCTCTTTCAAATACTGCCTTCTGTATTCTATAAATACAGCGTATGTAATTCTCATAAAACACAAGGAAATATAAAATATATTCCTACATGGTATCAGAGCACGATCTGAACCATCCCTAACCTAGCGCCGCCAAACTATGGAGGATCCCAAAGTTGATGAATTGCTCAAAGTGGAGACTGAATCATTTCCAACCAGTTCACACTAAGGGCTCACTCACCTCATCACAGGCCATAAATTAAATGGTCAAAACTATACCCAATGGGTAAGGTCAATCAAGATCTTCCTCGAAGGAAAAGGAAGGGAAGGCTACACCACAGGAGATTCTAAATGTCCCGAGAGCGGAGACAAGAACAGCCAAGTAATGTCATGGCTACTCAATACCATGACAAATGAAATTGGTGAAAATTTCATGTTCTATGACACTGCAAAAGAAATATGGGATGCAGTAAAGGAAACATACTCAAATGTTGACAATACATCTGTCATATTTGAGATAAAAAGCATTCTTCATGACCTTCGACAGGGAGAATCTTTTGTTACCGAGTATTTTAACATACTTAACAAACACTGGCAGCAACTCGACATATATGAAGAGGTTACATGGTGTTGTACAGAAGATCAAAAGAAGTATAAGGAACTGGTGGAAAAAGATAGGATTTACAAATTCCTACTAGGACTAAACAAGAATCTAGATGAAGTTCGTGGAAGGATTCTTTGAACTAAACCACTTCTCAAAATTCGAGAAGCCTTTTCAGAAGTGAGAAGGGAAGAAAGCAGGAGGAAAATCATGTTGGGGCCACCTAACTCAGCTCCATACAGCAAGAGGGAATCAGCCTCGGCCACCACAAAAGAAAACCCGCCCCTGGTGTGATCACTACAAGAGACCAGGCCACACAAAGGAAACTTGTTGGATCATACATGGAAAACCTTCAGAGGCAAAATTGTTCAAAGGCAAGGAAGGCAGAGGTAACACAGCATGTAACAATCAAGAAAGTGAGGTATACCCTAACTCGTCTCCTTTTTAGCAAAGAACAAATGGAGGCTCTTCAAAAACTCTTTCAGCAAACCATGTTAACTGCAGAAAAAAGTGGTAATGTTGTAGTGGCTCAAAGAGGTAATTACTTACATGCTCTAAACATTAGTAAGAAAAAAACAGAATCATGGATTGTTGACTCAGGGGCTTCAGATCACATGACTGGAGATTTTACTTTGTTTAATAGTTATTCTCCATGTCCCTATAACTATAATGTTCGAATAGCTGATGGTACACTTTCTAAGGTCATGGGTAAAGGATCAATTATCATTTCACCAAATATTACACTTCACTCTGTTTTGTACGTGCCCAAACTGGATTGTAACTTGCTGTCTATTAGCAAGATTACAAGAGATTTGAAATGTGTTACTAAATTCTTCCCTAACTTGTGTGAATCTCAGATTTTGGAGTCGGGGAAGACGATTGGCAATGCTGAAGAGTGTGCTGGACTCTACCTCCTTCAAGTGGAAAAATCAGAAGAAAAACTAAGAATAATTATCGTGTTGCAGCTGCAGTTTCAAATGATAATAATCCTGTAATGATGTGGCACTATAGATTAGGCCACACAAATTTTACATACTTGAAAAAGATGTATCCCTCTTTATTCAATAAAATCAAGGAACATCTTCAATGTGAAATTTGCCAATTGTCAAAACATACCTGAAACCATTACTCACCCCAATCCTATAAACCCTCCAAACCTTTTTCATTAATTCATAGTGATGTATGGGGACCATCACGAGTCCACAATATTACATGCTCGAGATGGTTTATCACCTTTATTGATGATCACACGCGTGTTACCTGGGTGTTTCTAATGAAGGAAAAATCAGAAGTAGTGAGAATATTTGAAATTTATCATAAGATGATACAAACACAATTCCAAAGCAATATTCAGATACTTAGAACTGACAATGGTCGTGAGTATTACAACCTTGCTCTAAATTCCTATCTTCAAAAGGTTGGAATTGTTCACCAAAGCTCATGTGTGGACACTCCCAAACAAAATGGAGTAGCAGAAAGAAAGAATAGACACCTTTTGGAAGTGACTAGATCAATCACGTTGGCCACAAATGTCCCACAACACTTTTGGAGAGAAGTTGTCCTTTCAGCAACTCACCTTATAAATCGAACACCCTCTCGTATCCTTAACTTTAAGACCCCACTCTCCACACTTCAAAACCTATTTCCAACCAGCAAAATTTTTTCCTCCATTCCATTAAAAATATTTGGATGCTCAACTTTTGTCCATAACCTCAACCCTCACCGAAGCAAATTAGATCCAAAATCTATCAAATGCATTTTTTTAGGTTACTCTCCGCACCAAAAGGGTTATAGGTGGTACTCTCCCCATACCAAAATTTTTTACCACACTATGGATGTAACCTTCTTTGAAAATCAGCCCTATTACACCAAAACTGGTATTCAGGGGGAGCAATCATACATCGAAATTCAGAATACCAACTTTTGCAATCATACATTGAAAATTCAGAATACCAACTTTTGCCTTTTGAACCTCTTGAACTTATCGAACATGACAAAATCTTGCCAAACCAAACCGGTAACACTCAATCAGCCGAACCTATGCCTAAATCAGTTGAAAAATCACCAAACCAAACCTCTAACATTCAGCCGAATGAAAGGACAACAGAAGCTATGACGGAAACAAGACCACTTATAGTCTCAACCACATCTCAAGATAATTGTGATCCAAAAACAGGCAAGTGGAACGGTCTTTGTTATAAAAAGAAGAGGAAGGAAAGTCAAGTACAGCTCCGACGCAAGGCCATGAGTCAGACCAGACTCTAGAAAATGAAGTTCCCACAGGTAATATTCTTCCTAACTCTAAACATGTTGATATAAATACAACAGATATTGATATTCCTATTGCTATGAGAAAAGGGGTTAGAACTTGCACTAAACACCCTATTGAAAAATATATCTCCTATGGAAAACTATCAGAAAGTTACAGGTCCTTTGTAGCAGCTGTTGACAACATAGAAATTCCAAATAATATTCAAGAAGCATTGCAGAAACCTGAATGGGCAGCAGCTGTAATAGAAGAAGTTCAAGCACTTGCAAGAAATGGCACATGGGAGATCACTGCTATACTAGAAGGGAAGAAAGCAGTAGGATGCAAGTGGATATTTTCAATTAAGCACAATGCTGATGGGAGTATAAACAGGTACAAAGCTCGGTTGGTTGCTAAGGGGTTCACACAATCATATGGGGTGGATTATGAGGAAACTTTTGCACCTGTTGCGAAGCTCAATTCTGTCCGGGTTCTACTATCTCTGGCACCAAATCTAGATTGGCCCCTACACCAACTAGACATAAAGAATGCATTTCTAAATGGGGAGTTACAAGAAGAGGTATAAATGCAAATTCCGCCAGGACTTGAATCACCTGGAACCTCCAACATGGTGTGTCGACTTCAAAAATCTCTATATGGCCTCAAACAATCACCGAGGGCATGGTTTGACAGACTAACAAAAGTTGTCAAGCAAGATGGTTTTGTTCAATGTCAAACAGACCATACTATGTTTGTCAAGCACTCTTAGGATGGGAAGATAGCTTTGTTTATTGTCTACGTTGATGACATCGTAATTACGGGAGATGATGATAAACAAGTCAACCAGTTAAAGAAACTTCTAGCCAAAGAATTTGAAGTCTTTGACTTAGGACGACTCAAGTATTTTCTAGGGATGGAAATTGCACGAACAAAGAATGGTATTTCAGTTTCTCAAAGGAAGTACACTCTGGATTTGCTTCAAGAAACAGGTATGCTTGGATGCAAAGTTGCCAATACACCCATAGAACAAGTAAAAAGGAGTGAAGATGAAAATGTACCGGCTAATAAAGATAGATATCAAAATCTAGTCGGAAAACTAATCTATCTAACTCACACCAGACCAGACATTGTTTTTGCTGTAAGCTTGGCTAGTCGTTATATGTCAAATCCAACTGAAACTGACATGAAAAATGTGAACAAAATTCTCCAGTACCTGAAAGGTACACCGGGCCGAGGACTTTATTTTCAAAAGAACTCAAACAGAGGCATTGAAGTCTACACTGATTCTGACTGGGCAGGATGTTTATTTGACAGGAAATCGACTACAGGCTACTGCACAGTTGTATGGGGTAATATGGTAACTTGGAGAAGCAAGAAACAATCTGTTGTGGCTAGGAGTAGCGCAGAAGCAGAATTCAGAGCTATGTCACAAGGTATTTGTGAAGGAATTTGGCTTAAGCGAATGCTAGATGAGATCAAAATTCCTACCAATCACCCCATGAAGATATTATGTGATAACAAGGCTGCTATTAGCATTGCGAAGAACCCGGTACAGCATGATAGAACAAAGCATGTAGAGATAGACCGACACTTCATCAAAGAGAAAATTGATCATGAAATTATAAGTGTTAACCATATTCCATCATGCCAGCAAACTGCAGACATTCTAACAAAAGCCCTTCCGAGGAAACATATACGAGAATATCAGATCCAATCTGGGTATGATAGATATCTACCACCCAGATTGAGGGGGAGTGTGGAATAATCAATACAGAATCAAAATGATTTTGTTTATACAGCCCATTAGGATTAGGTTTAATGTAATTAGTTAGCTATTATTTCCTGCCTTTTCTATAATTAGAATTAACTTTTATGGAAAATTAATTCCCCTGATTCTTAGGGCAGATTTCTCTTTCAAATACTGCCTTCTGTATTCTATAAATACAGCGTACGTAATTCTCATAAAACACAAGAAAATATAAAATATATTCCTACAGATAATATAGCTGACTACCTATTTTTAATATTATATAGAGTGAGGCTCCACTTATTCCAAGAATAAATGTCATCATTACTGTTTCAATATTATCAATCGCAGAGCAGAAAATGGCGGACTATTAAACTCCTATGTGCAATAGTGCAATAGTGCTATAGCACCACTAGCCGCTATTCCATAATATTCTATACTAAATAGAGTATCACGCAACAATAGTGTTTGTCCAAATTCCACTACGTTATAGAAGTATAGCGTTGTTGCAGCTACTATTTAACAACACTACTTTGTTTAATAACTTGTTAAGCAAGTAAATTTCCCAAATCCAATTATCAAATTAAAATTCTTATTAACTAGATCAAGTCTACAAATATTCATAAAATTTAAAAACATTTGATATTTCATCCAATAATTTCAATTCAACACATAATATACTTTTAAAAATATAGGAAAACATCAACTGTAAGAGCTAATTTATTAAGTATTTGTGATAAACTTGATTGGTATAGATGGAAAATTATGTCAACTGAAAGAAGAATTAGAGGTGAGAACTGTATTGTGTTATGCAACAATCTCCTTATCAATGTAATCAGAAAAAGAATAGAATTGTAAGGTGAACTCGAAAGCACCCCTCCTACAAGTCCAAATAAGTTTTAAACTAAGTTTCCCTTATTCCGATTTTTAGCCAAAATGTATTTTGAGAACCTATATTAATCCTCTCCCTTCCTTTACTAACTCCCCTTACATACACCCTTTTAATTATTGGGTGCCAATCAATTTGTTTTTCAGTTCCTTCTGCAATCAACTACACTCCTTCACATGATCTGTGTTGTAATTAAAAAAAAAAACTTGACTAATAAAAAAAGTAAAACCTTCAGGAAGACACCAGAAAACCTCAAACAAGAAAAGACAAGTTTATACTTTATAGTGTTAAAACTAGATACCTCACCGGATGTTTGAAAAGTCCAACAGATGTGTCCATTTCGAAAATCAAGAAAATAGATTTTTCCCATGTAACAACCAACAACCACCTAGAGAAATACCACATGTCAGAACAAATGGATAGAATCTTGTAATATTCAACAATTGAATACAGACCTGGGAAAAATCAGGGACGACCGCTGCCGTACATTCAACCCGTCCTTCTAGTTTGATCTCCCACTGTATAGAACCACTAAACCAATTATTAAGAAGCAGTTTTAGTAGTTATACTAAATATCTTTTGATAGGTCTAGCATCAATAGAGCATAGCACTGCTATGATTCAAGGGATTTTCATTTTAAACCTACAAAGCATGATGGGATGAGCATATTCAATGGTGAATGAACTCTGTGGATAACAGTAAAAGTGTGGCAGATAGAGCCGGAGAAAAAAGTGTAAGCAATCTCCCCATTCTTTCTTGTAAAATAAATCAATAGTCTTGATGCATTTCAAAAAAAATTACCAAGATTCTACATGTTATATTATACATCATACATCAACATGTACTGTTATAAGAATTACTATAGTAAGTTATAAGGATTAAGTAATAAGGTGTATGAGGCTCTCTACACACTGTATAGTGTATATTGTCCCATTACGCTATTCTCATGTCTTCTCTTTTTCTATGCGCGTACAAATACAACTTAACGAGTACAAGAAATCATCAACGATGATGCCAATTGGACATATTGGTTCAAATTCAATCAAAAAAAGAGATGTTGCAGATATTATTGGAGATTAAACTATAAAATGACGAAAGCGTTCAAATGCAAAACTTTATTGACTTAAGATCAATAACATGAGAAATACTATGTGTCGATAAGATTAAAACCATTTAGACAAACTATATTTCTTCTATACCTTCTAGCATTTATGCAGAGAAACTTGTGTGAGTGAGATCCAATGAATAAATAAATATCTGAGCCTTTTAACACAACCATGGGTGAAGCATCAACACAAGATTCCATGTTAACTTTCCAAATGCTCTTCATGTGACCTCGGTTTCCTCTTGGAACTTTGCCCGACCATGTTTTGTGTGAATCAATTACAGAAGCCTTCTCTTTATACAACACCTTGTTGCATCGGCTAAATGAAGATGATAAGAATATTGAAGGAAAATGCCAAGGAAATGGCTCATCTCCTCCTGATGTAAGATCTGTAGAACTCCTTTTTAATCGCTTGGAAGGAAACAAAATATCAACATCATCTTTGGGAATCATCTTTGACTCCAGAGAATTTAAATTTTCAGTATGATTGGAAGAAAAATAGTTATTTTGCATGTCCGCGTCTAATTGCAAACATTTATCCAAGCTGTTATGCAAAGAACACAATCCTCTTTTATTGAGAAGAGCCATACAAAGCTTAAAAGGAGTTGGATAGTTGTAAAGAAATCTCAAGTCAACCCCTAAATTGTGAGCAACATGTGCAGCAGTAAGAGAGTTACCGCCCATCGTAAAGAAATCATCGCTGTTGCATAGCTCTTCAACCATTAAGGCATCGTGAAAGGCCTGTTACAGAACTCATCAAATAAAAAACTTTACTTCCACAGACAAACATTTTTTACATAAATAGTTTGAGTCAACAAGCTACATTTACAAGTATAGGCACGTATAAATGGAATATATAGAAGCAACAAATGTCTCATTATATTATAGGTCCATAGTTTCATTATATTGTCATTTCATTAGAGAAAAGATTTTTTCTGGAGTCATCAAAACCTCTTTACCAATTTTAAGGATCAACTTGATAATATCTTTACTAAATCTCTTCGAAGTCCTCGGATAACTTACACATGTAACGAGATGGATGCATATGATATATACGTTGCAGTTCCACCTTGAGGGAAAGTGTTGAGATATTGATATTTATTATAATTGATTTGTTAGTAGCTTTAGGAATTATAGTAAGATTGCATTCCAATTTAGATTAATGCATATAAATAGTTGTTTTCAACCTTTTTAGTAACACAAGAAATATTGATAATTAATATACATTAAGAAGCAGATAACTAATTTTTTATTATGAAAAGTAAGAGAAGGAGACCGGCACAAACTTGCCTCCCATCCCCCCAGCTAAACCTATTTCCTCCCTCATTTGTGGTTGTGTGTTCATTGCCAGTGGAATTAAGTTTTCAGATGAGAGAACCGGGCCGAATACCTAGTATAAAGCCTCTTCGACACAGATTTGTAGATATAGCAGAAAAAACTAGATTCAGTAACCAGTCAGGCATACTTATCACCAGACCTCTACAGTTGACATCATTGTCCAAATCCAAATATAACTGTTTACATTACAAAGTTCTACAAAACAAGATCAAAGGAGGAATTTTGTTTTCTGTTATCATAAAAGATATATTGTCATATAAAATACTGAAACCATACCTTTTTAATTAGTTGCAAAAGATTGATGCAGCTAGTATTACCAATCTTATCCTTGACATTCTTAGTCAATAAAGCTGAGCTAACCAACGACTGATAATTAATCTTACCACTAGAAGTTACGGGAAATGATTCTGTGAAGATGAAACGGTTAGGAAGCACAACTGATGGAAGTTTGTTAATCATCCAACTTCTGATTGCAGGAACTAATAATTCACCCAATTGTTGTTTGTCCTTCAATATTATAAAGGCTTCAATAAACACAAGCTCTGCTTGAAAATTTTGACAAACTACGGCAGCATCATTTATATATGGATGTTCCCTTAGCAAAATTTCAATTTCTTCCAGGGCAATACGCTGCCCGTGGACTTTTACAATACGGTCTTTTCTTCCCAAGAATATAAAATCACCACTTGGCAACTGTTTGACTAAATCACCAGTTCTAAAGTATAATTTGCTTTGGCAAGAATCAACAGAATCTTCGAACCCATAACTTTGAGGCAATTTTACAAATTCATCAGACATTATATCCGATTCATTGTAGTAACCCCTAAAAATGCAAGAACCACCAACATATAGCTCACCCTCATTTGATACATTATTATCACCAATAAGCACTACATCGCAGTTAGTAATGGGTAAACCTATTGGAACACTGGTTAGCATTTCTTCCTTCAAAATCAATGGTATCCTCTTGCAATCAAAATATGTACAATCGCCAGCGACCTTAGTTAAAAAAATGGAAGGGGGAAACAAAGGTATGATTAGTATGAGCCCATGATAGTGATAGTAAAGACTAGGAAAGTGCAATATGAAGGACCTGTGAAACTTCATATTAACAAATAACATAATTTGCAATTGAAATAAAAGAAGAAAAAGAAATGCATTAATAAATGATGAACACAAAAAGACAAGGTCCCGTGTAGATCTTTGTGACAAAATATAAGATAAATTGCTCAAGTTGCACTATGTTCCTTCGGGGACTGTTTAATTAATCTTGGGATCAGTCTCATCAAAACCAGTGTGCCTTTAGCTTATCCTTCACCTCTAAACATCAAGCCTTGAACTTTGTTGTCACCCCAAAAATAACCATAATATCCATGGTTAATATTTTACAAATAACAAAAGAAATTAAAGTAGACATAACTCGAAGTCAAACAAGCATTACTCTCAAGAGGGTAATGTGTCCAACCGTTTTTATAAATCAAACCTACTCTACCAACCCCGTGATTTAGCCCTTCCCTAATAATTATATTGCCGGCAACTATGCCTCTAATTGATTCACTTAGATTATAATATGTAATGAGTGACTACATACCATTGGATTGTAGTAACAACGCAAGAACAGAAGCCAAGGAAGCAGCTAGAATGTCCAAGACAATATTGAATCTCCAGTAAAGGCATTGAAGGTCACACAGAAAAGAAACGATAATACGTAAAATCAAGTGCAAGAATGTCTAAGACAATATTGAATCTCGAGTGAAAGCATTGAGGGTCATAACAGAATTAAATGGGAAATACAAACTATAAACTTCCTTGAAAAAATCTCAAAGCAGAAGCGTAGTTTTCTTTTCTAACCTCGGTACTTCCGTATAAGTTCAAGATTGATGTCTTTGGTAGTATAGTTGAAAGTGTCTCCCACAAGGTAAGAGGAAAAGTTTCACCACTTAGCACTAGCAATTTCAGTGAACTTTCAACACGCATGTCATCATGAGTTTGCAATATTGGAAGAATTGTCCTTATTAGTGATGGAACAGCCGTAAGCCTATTAACAGAGTAAGCCTACAGAAGCATTTAATATCATAGGCAAGGGTAAGCAATTAAGTATAACTTCCTTACTAATAGAGAATAAAAGAATATAGAATATTGTTCATTAGCACGATATTTTAAAAATTAAAATAAAGGAAACAGTCCTTATGAACACTGTTTAAGTTATGTCAATATCAATAGAAACATTGCACTTGCAGAACAGCATTTCCAATGATATTACCCAAAACACTATTGGAATTTATTTTGCAATTTAAATAAAAACTTAAACCCTCAACGGTGACCGTGACAATAACAATAAGCATTGAATTAGAAGGGAATGTAAACATGCAGTTCTTGTCAAACATGAAACAAGAGGTCAACAAGTTCTAGAGGTAAAAACTCATTAATTGCAATACATAAATCACAAAAGTTCGATCAGGAACCACCGTACCTGTAGAAAGTCTATTATGGAATATACATTTTCTTTGAGCTCTCTGAAAGGAGGAATAACTAATACACATGCAGTCAAAATAGAACTGAGGAATTCTTGCAGGTGGTCAATGAAGCTAATTGACGACTTAAACAATAATAGTTCCTGTCCCATCAAAGGATACACTCCTTGCATCCATAAAAAGCGGTTGGAAAGACCTAGCAAGAATGTAAGCCAAATTGTGACACAAGGTACATATCCATAATATAAAAAAATAAAAAATAAAAACTCACGGATCAGAAACTTTTACTTCAAATTTAAAAACAAAAAATTTAGACAGAAACTTTAATGTGTCAGATGACAAATAATTAAAATCTTTCGACAAGAAACAAACAGTACCAATTATGCCAGATCTCATTGGGTAGGATTGAGTACACAGAATCATTGACACCATGAAGTTCTATTAAAAACCAAAATCCAATTAAAAACAAGATTTTTGACCACGGTATTGTTTTTAAATGTTTCTCCTACGAATCTTATTAAGTGATTTCCTAAGAGATTTTATTAGCGTTTATTAAGAAGATGACATAAATTCACGTAAGGTAATGAAACTGACAAGTGCACAACATAACAATTTAGTAACAAAATATTGTTTTCAGTAAAATAACAGCTGCAACAAACTACAATAACCCAAGTTACCTTGTTCAGTGCCACACACTCCTTTGGGCTTTCCAGATGATCCAGAAGTATACATCAGATAACAAAAAGATCTTTTCTTTTCATTGGCACAAGGCCATGCCAAATCCCTCAAACAACTACCTTCTTGAAGATTTTCTTCAATGGAGTAGCTCAAAACAGGACAACCAATTGACTTTACCAACCAATGTGATTCATCAAGCCGGTCAAAGTTACTTTGACCACACGAAGACTGGGACCCTATAATGAGATCAACATTTGAAGAAGAAGCAACCGACAGTATCCTTTCGTTTGGCCAAAAAGGATCCAAAGGCAAGAAGGCTTCCCCACACCTCAATACTGAAAGAACAGCAATAATATATTCAACAGAAGGAGGCATATAAATCCCCACTATCTTTGGCTTATACTCATGACTGGAGTTAACCATTGCCTCCACATTTTTCAAAGACTCAGATGTCTGAACAGTTCTCTCTCCATGGTGACCAGCGTTGTTACCTGGAACCGAATATAGGATGCTAACATTCATTTTCACATTAAAACATATAAAAAAAGACTAATACATTATGAAGCACAAACACGAACACCAGACACAACACTGACTCTGATGCAATAGTAATAATTTGAAAAAATTGAAACGAACACCAGACACAACACTGACTCCGAGGCAATAGTAATAATTTGAAAAAACTGAAACGAACACCAGACACGACGCTGACTCTGAGGCAATAGTAATAAGACAATAGTAATAATTTGAAAAAATTGGAACGGTTGTGAACGTAACCACAGGTGTCAGTGTCGAGTGAGACGCGTCTTTAATCTAAAGTGTGAGTGCTACATACACTTAAAATCAAACTAACAAGCTAACTAACAACTAATGGTGCAACAATATTTTCCATCATCAAGTAAATAACAAAGCCAACAAAGCAATTATCTAACGGTTTAATTTAACTAAAGTTGCGTTGTAACGAACCTTGAGATTTGGCTGCAATCAGGTGCGGATCATCTGCACCGTGAAGGACTGAGCGGATACGAGAGCTGAGAGAATGAACGTAATTCAAGATATGAGAGTAAGTGAAGCAACGGTCACCGTGGTAGAGTGGCGGAGACGTGGATTTGACGCGCTGTTCTAAGAGCGTGGTGAAGTCGTTATTGGAGTTTGGGGAGGTGGATTTTTCGCGGGAAATGTTGGCCACGCCGGAAGCGTGGATGACTGCGATTTTGTTAGGGTTTGTGGATGCTGTTTGGAAGAATTCGTGGGAAATGCAGCAATATTTTGCGTCTGACTTCATAGTTATCGTTCATCGGTTTCTTTCCGACTGGCGGTGGCGTTGTTGTTCACTTGATTGTTTGATTCTTCATCGGTTTTTATTATTTTTTATTAAAATTGTACCTTACACTCGTGATTTACATTTTTTTATTTTTTTACGAAATCTTCTACAAGGCTAATACTAAGCAATTGACTAATTTGACTAATATGTCCTTTCAATTAAAAAATTTTGCACTACAAATGAGACATTAGTCAGTAATTAACAAATTAAAAGAACACTTTCTCGTCTATTCATACTATAATCATCGAGTATTATATTTTTATAGGTTCAAATTAAACAAATGTTTCACCTTTTCATATAATGCAGCGACGTCTTAACTCTTAATCTTTCAGACTTCATTTCTTCTCATATCTGTTCTTTTTCTCCCCTACCGAAGTACCACCAAACATTTTCTTCAGCTCACAACTTTCATCTTCATCTTCCTCGCAGGTATGTTAACTTCCTCAGCTCAATACTTTACAATATATTTTCTTTTTATTTCCTTACTTTCTCTGTCATTCTTCCATTATTTCCTTTTTCATGAAAAATAATTTGGACTGCTTATTAGAATTTGGAGTGGGCTGAAAAGATGACGCCGGTCTGAATTTATGGAGAGGATGAGTGTGTATCTACAAGGCACTCTAACACTCAAGTAAGAAACATGCGAAGAGATAAAAAGAAAGTTGTTAGATTTTTACAGTGAACTGGTAAGAAATTTGTGTTATCGCACGGGTCCCGTCTAGATTCACATTAGACGTCTATCAAATCATCATTTATAAAGTTTGAATTTATTCTTCAATTGGTTAACATTCACATAGTCACGTACCGTATTTATAATATACACCATTGATCTTTAATTATAATAAACAGCATATTCGATTCTATAACTTCAATTATATAAAATAGCAGAAAAAAATTTAAAAGATAAAATTAAAATGAACAGTCTATAGTTGGTATCTCATAGATACATTCACATATACCCGTGAATTCATTTCATGTATTCAGTTGCTTAACATTCATATACTTATATACTTATAATATATAATCATTTATCAAATTTGAATTTCAAGTTTATAAAAATAATTAAAAGAATTTCCTGTTTATAAAAATAATTGTATCAATAGATGAATTTTTCCCGCTTATATAAATATTTATAATTTATTTATGTTTAACATATTTCTAATTTATTTATGTTTATAAAAATTATTGTAAGTTACTTTTGTAAAAGTAATTATATCAATATGTTGATTTTTTTTCCGATTATAAGTGTCTTGAATCACTATGACAATTTATAAAAATATTTTAACTTATTTATGGGCCTAGATATTAGGTTCTCAAAAATAGGTAACGGTCAAGACTTGGTCAAAATGAGCATTCTTCTCGTAACTAGTTGTTGGTCTGAGCAACATGGAGGTTATGGGCAGGATGCATTTATTGACGTTTTCTTAGTTGTTTGCTTCGATTGTGTTGAGCAGATCGAGGTGGGCAGGAGTGGAGCGCATGGTATTGTTAGTCAAGTTGTCCATGAGACGTGGCCTACTAAACATGCTCGACATGAGGGTTAGAATTAGTGGGCCAACGTCGTTGGGCCACATAGAATGTAAGGCTCATATATTATAGTCCTTATCAAATTATAATATTTTATCATTCTAATCAATATTCTGCTAAATTTCAAGTAACAAACAAAATATACATGTTGTTTAATTTTCAAGGACTTTGATTGTTGTCAAAATTTAAATTAAAGTTTTACAGGCTGACCGGTCGAAGCGATTCGACACTATATATAAAATTAGCGAGCGAAATATTCTAAGTTTTGACTTGTACCAAACTATTTTATTAATCTATATTATGTTAGACGGTGTGGCAAGTGATCGAGAGGGGGAGTGAATAGATCACCTCTTTATTATCACGAATTTAAAATTATTTATCAGAGTTAATACTAAAATTGCGGAAAGCGACACACGGTCCTGAATTGACTTCCGTCTATTCTGAACCGGCTACTAGAAAACCGGACATGCGATAGTTTGCTGGATTTTAATTGAGATGAGAAAGATGAATTAACACAGAACCTATGTTGAATTAATGCACTTATCACTATAACACTATTTCCATTGAAATGAAATTAAGCTAGCACTTTTGTCAAACAATTGGAGGATACTTGTTCAATGATCAATGGCAATGAAGCTTTGACAAAGATTTTCTTCCAGTCTTGTATCAATGAACAGAAAGATTGCACACCAATTAAATCACAAACGTGTTGTAAAAGTAAAGAGATATAGAAAAAGAATACGATACGCGGAGCGATTTGGTAAGGAAGTTCCCCACGTTCGTCCTCGCGTGTGGGTACGTCTCCCTCTCAATTTCCAAATAGGAATTGAGAACTTGTATCTCAATATGTTGAAAAATGTTTACAAGGTTGCAATACAAAGACAGAAAAACAAATCCCGCAGATTTTCTTCTTCTTGTATCAACCTTCCCTTGACCTGAGCTAATCAAGAACCACCTGCAAGATTCACAGACAATTCACCACTTCCACGACCTGTTTGCGAAATCACCCCGATCTCCAAACCTTGTGTTATGGCTGAATCTGCTATGTGCAATCGTGACTAACACCTGCAAGATACACAAACAATTCACCACTTCCACGACCTGTTTGCGAGATCACCCCGATCACCAAACCCTACACTACGGCTGAATCTGCTCCATGTAATCGTGAAACAGAACTGAATTCCAATTTATGATGTATATATGAGTTGATGCAAAATGGTATGTATCGATACAAGATGCATATGTATCGATCCATGGTCATATGTGTCAATGCAAGCCTTATTTTCTTGAACCTTCAAACTTTCTTGTATCGACTCATAACACATATGAGTCGGCTCATACTATGTAAAAATAGTTTTTATGAATTCACAAAAAGATATGTATCGATGCAAGCATGTATGAGTCGATACAAAAAGGTTGGTGCATGATAAACATGATATTTTGACCACTTTATGCATGTTACCATTTGGTCATACAATGACACATGTACATTGACACAATTAGACAATCAAGCATATATATTTGCTAACATTCAAAACAATCTAGCATTTGCTATCATTCAAAATAATCTAGCACAATGTAAAGGGTTGCTCACAAACTCCCCCTTTTTGATGATGGCAAATTTTTGCAAGATGTATGTTGATTGATAATTGCTCCTCCTGAGTTTATGCAGGATTTCTAACATGACATCTACAAACTTGTGCAAGATTTCTCCCCCTGATTTTTTGCATAATTTTTAACATGACATCTGCCTTTTCTCCCCCTTTGTCAACATCAAAAAGAAAAAAAGAACAGTAGCAAAGTAATAGTTGACAGTAGTAATATATAGACAACAGTAAGACAAACACAACAATATTGATTTAGAGAAAGTCAATCACAAAGAGTGACAAGATTTAGGGAAATCACAGAGTTAGCACTCACAAAGAGTGTTGGAAATAAGGCAAATGACAAGTAAACATGTATAAACATTTGACAATGATATGATAAGATAAAAGCAATATCACTCCATTTTCATTAAGTTTACTTCTAAAAATCCACTTAGTACCTATGATATGATGGTCTCGCGGACGAGGGACAAGTTTCCGAACGTCATTTCTTTTTAAATTGATTAAGCTCATTTTTCATGGCGATTAGCTAAAAGTCATCAATCAAGGCCTCTTTGGCATTCTTAGGTTCTACTTGTGAAACAAATGCGAAGTGATAGCAGAAATTACTTATCTCAGAACTCGTCATCACTCCTTTTGATATGTCTCCCTTTTTTTGTCAATAGGGTGGTCTTTTTGAGAAAATCCAGATTGTTGGAAGAGTTTTTACTTCTGTTGTCCTTTCTTCCTCATCTTTGTCATGACTAGTATCTTCCTCCTCCTCTTTGTCAACTGATATGTACTGATCAATTTCCATTTCCTCTTCCTAGAGTATGTCTTCTAAAGATACAACTGTGCCATCAAAAGAAATACCTTTTCCGACATTTTTCGGATAAGACTAATCAAAAGAGACATGGACATATTCTTCAATAGTAGTAAAATGTTTATTATACACTATATATGATTTCCTTATTAGTGATACATCAAAAAGATCAAGCATATCAATGTTGTTTACTCTAATTTCCTCAGACATAATATTTTGTTCAGTATGTACAATGGTGCAACAAGTTTTTGTGAAAGAAACTTTAGGAACCTTGTAGCATAATTGGATAATACTTAACACATTATGTTTAAGACCCTCTACGAGATGGACATTAGAAACAGTAGTGGTAGAGGGATCACCTACACTATCTTTGTCGAGTATACCTCCTTTGTTATTGACTCCGTAAGTAACATATCACTTCTTCTTTGCTTTGAAGTCAATGAAGAACGATATGTCATCCGTCATGTGCCTTGAGCACCCGCTGTCTAGAAACCATCTTCTATTTACGGATACAAGACACACAATCTGCAATATTAAAAGAGAAAAGTAGGTCCCCAACTTTCATTGGGTCCTTGAGGATAAGTGCTAACATGGTTGCCTTTAGGCTTCCATTGATAAATTCCTTTAGAAATAAGAAATATCCTAAACTTGCATTTTTCGATGGTGTGACCTTTATGACAACAATAATGACGAGAGGAACCAGACCTCACAGATATGGTGTTCTGAGATGGAGACATCGAAGTCCGACAAGAGGAACTTTACCGGAGGTTTCATCATAGAGGTATACTTCCCACAAGGTATATCGATGAAGATTGTATATGTGATTTGGGGTTGCTTGATAGTGTGCAATTCATGCTTCATAAATTTGGTTTACACCATGTTGCCACTATGAATCTACCAACTTATGAACCCCTCACGTCGGAGTTCTTGAGTTCTTTTTCATACCAGACACCACCTACTCCAGAAGCCGGTCAGTGCCCGATCGGCGCAAAAACTTTCAGATTAATCAAAACGGAGGATGTCATGAACCAAGACACTCTGAGTCAGGTATTTCAATTTCACCATGGAGAAGGTGTGGAATACCGAATTCCTCGTGATGAAGATTGGACAACAAGGTCGTTTGAAATGTGGGAGCGTTTTACTGGCACTCGAGTTGATAATTGGGCGGAACTTTTGTCCACTCACATCCACAACCCGTGTATCCGCTATTTCCACCATGTCCTGGCCAACACAATGTTCAGGCGAGCAAACAACAACAAGGTGAACGCTAGGGAGATGTATTTTCTACACTGCGCTTTTGATCCTGATATGAGTATAAATGCTGCCCCGTTCCTTCTCAACCACATTCAGTCATTGTTATCAAGAAATGCAAACACATCACCTTTCTGTATAGGGGGCATAGTCACGGCTATTGCCCAATATCTGGATTTGCAAGGCAGGTTGGATGAACTACCTTTTTGGCAAGCTGAGTTTCTAGATATCGATTACTGCCAGTTTGGTCACATTGTCAAGGCAAGAATGAATGAGAGGTACAACCTGATGGTGAACAACAAAGTCGTTCCAGGTTTTATTCTGCCAAATCCGGTTATCACAAGAATTGATGTTGTGGCGAGTTGGATTTACGATCTTCAAGCACCAGCCTCTGGAGCGAACGTGCAGAATAATTAAGCATGTCTGGATAATGCTATACTAGAAGTGAATCATCAACCACCACAAACAGATGTCCTGCCACAAGCACAACCAGGAAATAATCCTCAGTCAGCCTCACTTGACACTAAATATGCATCACTTTTACTTCAAGATCAATGTCAACAAGAACCGATGCAGATGATGCAAGAGATACAGTGCGATCAACACAACACCGCCTATTGGAACCATCGCGACATTTCTGACCTAATGAAATGTGCTACTTATCATTTCGTGTTGAAGTCATGGATGCCCATGTTTATAACACTGGTGAGGAGCCTCCTATACCCATGAGAGGTGGAGTAAGGACACTTGGTGGAGGAAGAGCACGAGGCGAAGCATCAAGCATTAGAAATGTCAAAGACAACAATGAGGGGTGATCTATTTTCTTGTTTCCTTGTATTTCTTTTTATTTTCTTAAGTTTTCTGTTAGTATCCTTTTTCTCACTTTAGTTGTTGCATTGACGACAATGCTTAGTTTAAAAGTAGGGGAGGAAACCTTTGTCTTCAATTTCTAGTAAGTTAGTTTTGAATTTTAAGTTATATCCCTTCAATAAAAATTTCCTTGTCAAATTGATTTCAGTTAAGCATTCATTTCTGTAAGTTATTCTTATTTCCACACTTTTCTTGAACCATAACAAAAAATTTAAAATTTAAAATTTTTGGCGCATTAGCTCGGTACATTCAAAAAGTATATAGGTTGCACAATTAGGCTTCGTTAGAATGTTTGAACAAGATTCGACAAAAAATAATACCGCCTTGACACCCGAATCTTCCAGAGCATGCAAATCATTTTGAGTAGTTATGATACCGAGACCTTAAGTTTTAAGTTTTAGATCAACCTGTTGAAAAGTATATTTCTGGCAAATATTTTTATATCGTATCCACAGAGATTGGGTGATACTACCGCCGTTCTATAGTTACAATCGCTTTAAGTTTACAAATTGAAAATGGTTTGTTTATGTTTGGAAATTTATCATTCACTTGTGACATAAAATGAAAACACTAAAAGTATAGTTTTTATCAATTTAAAAGACTTTGTCAAGATTTGGTTTCACTATTCCAATTTCCTATGTTTCCTTAGAACAAATATATGAACTCAAGATTATTGAATATATTCTAGTATCCTCTCAATGACATTTATTTATAAATGGGATTGTGATAATCATTATATTAATCATTAGACGATTTCTCCATCTAACTATTAATCTAACAATCTTTAATGTTTGATACAAAAGAAAAGTAATGTATAAATCTATTTCTACAATTTATCACTACTTGAGAGCATACTTTAGGTCAAGATTTGAATAATCTTTCTCAACAATAATTCAAATCTAAATATTCAAAATAGGACAAAAGCATCAATCTATTTCAATAATCAATTGTTCACATACAAGAGCTAAATGAAATACATAGTAAATGAGTGATAGCTACTACCTTAATCTTGACAAAATAAGGGTTTAGTTCCTCATCACCATGGTTGAAATCCAAATAAAATCAATAGTTCTTCCTCTTCTTCCATAATGTTCTCTCCTTTCTAACTTGATACAAAATCTGATTGTGAATCATAATTATCAAGTAGTAATCTTTCTCCTCTTTTTACTCCCTTCACTTTTTACTTTACTCACATGTCATGATTGCACTTGATGTGACCTTTTTCATGCAACCCACACATTTACCTTGACCCAAAAAGTGAGTAAAAAGAGACTTTCACGCTACCCCAAGAGAGCTGACCCCAAGACACTTCTAATTATTTCAAAACATAAGTTCTGATGACGCACAGTTCGCAGCGCCAACAAGGGATGCGGCGCGAACTAAATCAAATAAGGTTCGCGGCGCCACAACAAGACGCAACGCGAACTGAGTTGTTTTATGCTCCCTTTATCTTTTCTTGGCCTTCCTTATATTTGTCTTGATCTTGTCTTGACTTGGTTGCTTCTTCCACTTGCACATGCATTCAAGTAACTCTTTTTCTTCAAATTTTCTACAAAACTAACAACTAAAGTGAAATATCTATTCTACTAAAAATAAAAACAAGAATAATTGCATATTTATAAATTGTGTGAATAAAATAATGGAATTTAAATAAAATTTAGTTAAAAGGACCAATAAAAGTGTATGAAAATTAGTCCAATTTGGTCCTTAACAACTCTCCCCAACTTACCATTTTGTTTGTCCCTAAACAAAAGTTTTTCACCAAAGATCCAAAGTACAATGAAACAAGAGAAATAATAAGAATTAATCAAAGACACTTGATCGGTTCAAAAGTATATGGCTTCTCATGATTCACTTACCTCAATACTAGAACAAAACATGAACAACATAATGGTTGGGTGCAAAGTACATACCAAAGAATTCAAATCAATACATGTCACAAGTGAATCAAACCTACACACATATCATAATAATGATGAATAACATAAGGTTTTCTTTCACTCATCCGAACACTTAAGTCAACAACAACTCAAATCATGCGGCCATCAAACAAATACCAAATCACGTAAAAAATGAGAATCAAGAGGTCTTTCATGGGTTGTAATGCGGTTTGGGTTACAAAGAAAGGATAATATCAAGGGGAATCAAACAAAATACTTATCCTAAGGGAGAATTTTTATCAATTCAACTCAATAGCACTTCTTCTTTTTTTTTATTATTATTATTTTTTATCCAATTTTTTTTCTTGTTTTTCAACAACATACAACCGGGAGCTCTTTGATATTTTTTCATTCCATTTACTCCATGGTTTCCAAAAGTATCCACTTGTTCTTAATAAGGATCACTTATTTTCTTTTCTTTTTGATCAACTTTTGTTCTCTCCCCAACTTTAGTTTTCAACACAATTATTAATACAAATAATGCTCCCTTTAGGAAAAACAAATTTGCAACCAAATTGGTTGAGGGTTAAAATGAAACAAAATTTTTTTTCTAAGATTCATTCATTCACACGATTTTTGCAATTTTCAATTGAATGAATCCTAAAACAAGCTCAAAGGGGTTGACTAAGGATCACTCCTCACAAGGTTAGTTGATTCAAACTTTTTGGCCAAGTGGTTTTTCTCAATAACAAACAATGTCTCTATCATTTTCACAATTTTCACAAAAAAGGACTGATGCATGATTTAGCATGATAAGAACGAGTTGAAATAAAATTCGGTATCCCGTATTTAGTGCACAATGGAAAGTTACCTCACAATTGGTTAAGTTCTACTTTGATTCAACATGGATATGTATCTCAAGGAATTCATGATATGCAATTTGCACAAACCATTAACTATTCATGTTAATTCTATAAATTGGTAAAAGTGTACCTTGAAATGCCGAGTACCAATCTTATCATCACCATCCAAAGTGTCTTGCATTCCTCGAAACAGTCACTTTGTTACTTCAAGCTTAACTTAATGAACAAATAATTAAACAAAATTTTTGAAAAAGTGGGGTGTCCCAAATTCCACAAAAACACATAATTGTATTCACAACAAATAAACATGCAATTAACAAAAAAATCTTAATGGTGCACGAGAGCCACCCAAAAGTAACGTTGAACGAGAGCCATCACCTCCTGCACCCCCCATAAATGTTGGCCTGCCCTCAGGCCAATTAGAGAAGGCATAAACAAAAGAGAGGGTTCTGATGCACTAAGTTCGCGGCGCAAACGCTGTGCGCGGCGCGCACTGAAGAAAAAATAATTTTGAAAAAGTTTCTGCCCGCTCAGTTCGCGGCGCCAACCCTTGTATGCGACGCGAACCCAGTTTTCCTGCTAAAGACGCGGCGCGATCTATATTCGCGGCGCAAACTGAATCAAATTTTGAAAAATGTAATGCTGCATGATTTTCAATTTTGATGCAGAACCGATCAGCAGAGGGATTGCCTCTCAAAAACTTACAGTTACTCAAATTATGAAAGAAATACTTACTACGTTGGGTTGCCTCCCAACAAGCGCTTTGTTTAACGTCGTTCGAGCTCGACGGTTCAACGATGCTTCAAGGCTCGAAGAAAGGAATGACACCAACATCACGCTTTACTCCTCCACCATGGTCAACCTCCATGATTTCTTCCTCGGTAGCATCAATTCGAAAAGTGTCATGCTTGTTCTTGGGATGCTTTATGCCTTCAAAAAGATTGAAAGTTACCTCTTCATCTTGCACTCTTACTTTCATAAGCCCATCATCAATATCAATCATCATTCGGGCAGTCTTCATGAATGGTCTTCCAAGAATTAATGGCACATCATGATCCTCCTCCATGTCAACTACCACAAAATCCAAAGGAAACAAGAATTTGTCCACCTTTACTACCATGTCTTTGGCAACTCCATATGGTGAAGTGGTAGACTTATCGGCTAGTTGCAAAGTCATCCTAGTAGACTCCATCTTAACATTTTCCAACCTTTTAACAATGGATAACAGGATTAAATTGATGCTAGACCCCAAATCACTCAACCCATTACCATTGTAGGTATCTCCAATGGCTACCGGCAAAGTGACTCGCCCCGGATCGAATTCCTTCCTTGGGAGAGTTTTCTTGATTATGGCACTACAATGGGCATCAAGCAAAATTGTCTCTTTATCCATATCCTTCATGAACTTGGCATATTTTGGCATTTGCTCCAATGCTTCGGAAAATGGAATATTTATATGAAGTTATTTAAATATATCCATGAACCGGGCATATTGTCTTGCCTTCTCCTTCTTTGATGGTGCATGCGGATAAGGTAAATGTTGAATGGGAATTGAGCTTACTTCTTTATTTCCCTTTTTACTCTTCCTTTCCTTCTTCTCTTTCTTTTTACTTCCCTTACCATCTTCTTTCTCCTTTTCAACTAAGTCATCTTCCACTCTCGCTTCCAACTCATCTTTAGCATCTTCCACCACTACTTCATTTTTTTCATTTTAAACTACAACTTCCGCCTCATCCTCCTCCACAACTTCATCACTAATCCCATTATTCAGCTCTTTACCACTTCTAGTGAAAATTGCTTTGCAATACTCCTTCGGATTGGTGTGAGTGTTGGCGGAAAAAGAAGGCCCGTTGTTGCTCGGCCAATTGCTTTGCAAGCTGCCCCACTTGATTTTCTAAGTTCTTTATGGCAGCCACATTGCTCTTTTGATTCTCCATAGAAACTTGCATGAATTGGTTGAGAGTTTCTTCCAATTTTGAGCTTCCACCTTGAGATTGTTGGCCTTGAGAATTTGAACTTTGATATGGATTTTGATGTTGATAGTTTTGATTGTTGAATCTTGATGGTTGGTAGCCTTGGTTGTTCCTTTGATATGAGTTGTTGTGATGTGGTGGGTTCCTTTGATAGCCTTGACTTTGGTCGTTCACATAATTCACTTCTTCTCCTTTGAGAGGTGGACAATAACCGGTAGGATGATCACCTTGACAAAGTTCACAACATGCCACTTGATGATTAATTTGAGCTCCTTGCATTTCCTTCATTTGTTGTGGAATTTTGGACATTTGTTGAGTAAGTAACTCCACTTGTTGTGAAAGTAGCTTGTTTTGAGCAAGGATGGCATCATTGGTGTTTAATTCAAGAACACCCAGTTTCCTTTGTGAAGAACCACGATCATGTTAACTTTGAAGATCATTGAGTGTCATCCGGTCAATAATAACTATAGCATCTTCCACATTTTTTGACATTAAAGAACCACCCGCGGTAGCATCTAAAAGTGTTTTATGCACCGGTTGGAGTCCATTTCGGAATATATGGATTTGAGTGAGTTCATCAAAACCATGACCTTTGCACTTTCTCAACATGGACTTGAATCTTTCCCAAGCCTCATTTAGAGACTCGTTGCCTCCTTGAGTGAATACCGCAATCGCCATTTTGGCTTCCATGAATCGGGATTGTGGAAAATACCTTTCTAAGAACTTTTCTTCTAATAAATTCCAATCCGTCATCACTCTTGGTAATTGATCAAGATACCACTCTTTAGCTTTTCCAATTAAGGAGTGTGGAAATAATCTCTTGAATAATACCTCCTCACCCGCTTCATCTACCCCCGTTGCACCCGCAATCTCATAAAATTTGGTGAGATGCGTGAAAGGGTCTTCATGGTTCATTCCGGTGAACGGACTTGCATAAAGAAGTTGGAGGATTCCGGTCTTCATCCCCGTGTTCCTTCCACCTTGAGCATTACGAGCAAATTGAGCGGTGTGCCTTGGACTATTAGTGGATATTTCGGTACGAACTTCACCCGCCATGTTTCCTTCAAAAGTGTTTACACCCACTTCCTCAATTTGATTTGTTGAAGAAGTATATGCTTCTTCTCTTAGTCTCCTCTCTTCGGCCAATTTCCTTCTTCTTCGTGTTTTGCTATTGATATTCCGAATCGTCCTTTCAATTTCGGGATTGAATGGAAATTGTTCTTCAGTAGCTTTTTCACGCATACACAAGAATCTACAAAACTAGCAAACCAAGTGAAACGCAAGAGATATAATAATAAAGTAACAAAACTTAAAACAATGAACTATTGCAATGCTTGTAATATCAAACGCCAATCCCTGGCAACGGCGCCAATTTGTTGAAAAGTATATTTCCGACAAATATTTTTATATCGTATCCACAGAGATTGGGTGATACTACCGTCGTTCTATAGTTACAATCGCTTTAAGTTTACAAATTGAAAATAGTTTGTTTATGTTTGGAAATTTATCATTCACTTGTGACATAAAATGAAAACACTAAACATATAGTTTTTATCAATTTAAAAGACTTTGTCAAGATTTGGTTTCACTATTCCAATTTCCTATGTTTCCTTAGAACAAATATATGAACTTAAGATTATTGAATATATTCTAGTATCCTCTCAATGACATTTATTTCTAAATGGGATTGTGATAATCATGATATTAATCATTAGACGATTTCTCCATCTAACTATTAATCTAACAATCTTTAATGTTTGATACAAAAGAAAAGTAATGTGTAAATCTATTTCTACAATTTATCACTACTTGAGAGCATACTTTAGGTCAAGATTTGAATAATCTTTCTCAACAATAATTCAAATCTAAATATTCAAAATAGGACAAAAGCATCAATTTATTTCAATAATCAATTGTTCACATACAAGAGCTAAATGAAATACATAGTAAATGAGTGATAGCTACTACCTTAATCTTGACAAAATAAGGGTTTAGTTCCTCATCACCATGGTTGAAATCCAAAGAAAATCAATAGTTCTTCCTCTTCTTCCACAATGTTCTCTCCTTTCTAACTTGATACAAAATCTGATTGTGAATCATAATTATCAAGTAGTAATCTTTCTCCTCTTTTTACTCCCTTCACTTTTTACTTTACTCACATGTCATGATTGCACTTGATGTGACCTTTTTCATGCAACCCACACATTTACCTTGACCCAAAAAGTGAGTAAAAAGAGACTTTCACGCTACCCCAAGAGAGCTGACCCCAAGACACTTCTAATTATTTCAAAACATAAGTTCTGATGACGCACAGTTCGCAGCGCCAACAAGGGATGCGGCGCGAACTAAATCAAATAAGGTTCGCGGCGCCACAACAAGACGCAACGCGAACTGAGTTGTTTTATGCTCCCTTTATCTTTTCTTGGCCTTCCTTATATTTGTCTTGATCTTGTCTTGACTTGGTTGCTTCTTCCACTTGCACATGCATTCAAGTAACTCTTTTTCTTCAAATTTTCTACAAAACTAACAACTAAAGTGAAATATCTATTCTACTAAAAATAAAAACAAGAATAATTGCATATTTATAAATTGTGTGAATAAAATAATGGAATTTAAATAAAATTTAGTTAAAAGGACCAATAAAAGTGTATGAAAATTAGTCCAATTTGGTCTATAACACAACCCCGAGTAGTTTATACAAGCATTCGGCACTGTCTTGTCCACAAACTACGTAGGGAGTCGATGAATATAAGTGACTGGTCCTAAATATTTTTAAGCATCAAGATATAATATGGAATGCGATAATTAATTTAGGTGCCTCTCACCAGGTCATTTAATCCAACAGTTGCGGAACCTACAAAAACTAATGTGAAAACCAGTCGTAAACTTGGTAGTACGAACCACGGTTCGATCCCCCAAGGCCTATAGTCTAGAAAAGAAAGAGGGTTACCAACTTGCGTACCAGAACCCCACACATAAATGACCAGAATCACTAACCGGCTACTCTACTATGTGTGTGCGAGAGATAAAGGGCTAAATATGATTGCGCGAGAATGAAAACGGTTGATTTTGAACGAAAAGAATTAGGTTGAGCTATGATAGCATGATTTGGACTGGTTTGCATATGTAATACGGTGGGAGAACTAACTTTGGAATTTGTTTTGCTTTTTATCGCAAATGTTGCGGATAGCAAGAGTTGCCACCGACTTTTCTTTTATCCAATTAAGGGAAGGTGAAAAGAACAGAAAAAGACCTTCGTTAGATTCTGAGTAAGGAAGAAGGTTATGAAAAGGGAAGGTATTAACACCCCTTTTTCATCCGTAGTTATCCACGGGCTCTTAGTTGTTTTAGCTCATCTTTAAAAATTTTCTTTCTGTCTGTGTGTTTGAAAAATGTTTTGAAAAGGCATTTCGCTTTGACTTTGTAATGATTCACACTGGACTGTATACGAAGTGTTTGGAAATGTTTCGTTTCGAAAAGTGTTTTAACTTTGTAAAAGTGTGAGGTGTGAAAAGTATTTTGATAGAGCAAGCAACTAAAAGTCTTATTACCTACTCAGAATGGTCGTTTTCGTGTTGTTTTACTTTCCTTTAGAATAGTTCTATCCATACCATTAGTTGGTAGGTAACCCTATTCGTTAGATGTAAAGGGACATTCGAAGGGATATCGGATGGTCATAGAAGGCAACTTGTAGGAGTATCCTAGCACATTCGAAGGGACGATCATCACTTTTCGTAGGCAACAATCGAGGGACGAGATCATGTTTTCGTAGGCGACATCGTGGGTCTATGATCTTTGTATCGAAGGGACTATGATGATATGTTTGTAGGCAACAGTGCTAGGATACATCTACGTTCGAGGGACTTGACCATTTATTCGAAAGGCAACGAGAGAGAATACCCTAAGGGGTGCATGTGTGAAAAGAGTGTGTCGAGTTCAGATATTTTATCTTGAAATTAGAAGTGATCTATGTTCGTTTTTATCTTGCCATACACGCCTAATTACTAGCAGTTTATAAGGTGCGGAAAGTAAATTGTAGAAAGTAAAGTGCGGAAAAGTAAATGTCCTACGCTATTACATTGCTTTGGGGCAGTTACATAATATAGGAGTGCGGAAAGTAAAGGCAGAAAATGTAAATCTACGCTATTACATGATAAAAACTTTGCGACCTATACATCCTTTCTAGAATTGTAAATGCGGAATAAGAAATAGATAATCAGAATAATAAGAAAATGTTAGCAAATTTTTTTGGAAATTAGTAGAAAAAGGGTTTTTAGGTTAGTAATGATGATTAGATGATAGAATAATTTTTTTGGGAATTTTCTGGATTAATTTTAATGAAGAAAAATAATTAAAGGTCAATTTCATGGTTAATTAACAATTAAAATATGCATGCAAAAATATTATTTTTTATGTCAAAAATTAAATAAATATTTTTCTGATTAAAATGCAAAAAGAAAATATTTTTTGGTGATTTTTTAATGCATGAGAAAATTATTTGAAGAGAAAATAAATTAAATAAGAAAATATGTAAAGAAAATAGAAAAAAGTGTTAGTTTGCAAAGTGGTAAAAAGGAAGTGACATTGCCAAGGATCGAACCCCTGACCATGCCTTCAACACGCGCGCTGCTTGCCACGGAGCCATCCTGCACTTTGTGTTAGTTAAATGAAACAAAAAGAATATAAATGAAATTGATTTTTGAAAACCAAAACGCGCGCGAAGATCTTTATCTTCCTCATTTGAATTTCTTAAAACACAGGTTTTTACCTACGGATTTTGTCCGTAGCAAAACCTATAGTGACGACTTTGTTCGTCACTCAAACCCCTGCAGATTTTCAAAATCAAATATAAGCAATATAAATTCATTGTGAGTGCATGGTTCGATTGGAAAACATCTCCTGAGTTCAATGGTACCGGTCGTTTGGTCTAATTTTGTCTAAAACGTAAAGCCCCAAATCAAAGCTATGAACCCTAGCCATGGCATCTCGTGATTCCTGTACTCAAAACATAATTAACCAATGCAGAAAGCTTCGAAACTTCATTCTAAACACAAATAAACAATCAAAACACGTTAAATATGCATGAATTGTCAAAATCGATTTTGAAAGTTTAAGAGCAAACCGAAACTGTGATTTCGTGATTATGGGCTTGTTGATGGCTTGTGAGTATCTGGAATGAATCAGTGAACCTCCAAGAATGTATTGGAATGCTTAGAATTGGCTGAATCGATCTGGAACTAGGGCTGCAAGTAGCTTGAGAGACACAGATTTTTTGAAGTTGGTAAGGGTTCTTAGAGGCCGAATTTTCGTTCCTGTGTCATGTGAATGCATTGTGTACTTATAGTGGATGGATTTAGGTCAAGAATCATGAAGAAATAATGTACCAATCAATGAGAAAATATTTGATTTGGTATAAAACCAAATATTACCTTTTTGATCAAATTTCAATCAATTCCTTTGCCAATTAATGCAAATTTCGAATTTGCCAGCTTGTGTGGCTTGCTTGGTCCTCAAGAATGAGAGAAAAATCCAATTTGCATTTAATTTTGATTTTCTACCTTTTATTTTAATTTAATTGGCTTTTAAATGATTAAAATCCAAAATAAATAAAAGATAAAATTCGTGGCCTTGGGCTTGGAGGTTCCAATTCAGCTGAGGAACAAGTTTGAACTAAGAAAAGTTAGGCCCATTTGCAAAATTTTGGGTTTTGTCAAGTATTTCTCTTTGTGCACCTCTTCAAAAATGCTCAACTTGTGCAAGGTGTATCTTGCTCAATTTTTAACATTTTTTGGTGTTCTTGGACTCTTTAGAAAGCTCTAGATGTCCTTTAAACAACCTCTTTGGTTTCATCTCAATTGAACTTTCCATGTTCAATAACACTTCTTTACAAAAAGTTGACTTTTTGTTGACTTTGAAAAGGACCTGTAATGTTTTGATCCATATCTTCAAAATGAAGCATTTTCTGCCCAAGATTGTGAGACATGAAGTTGTAGAGAATTGGATTCTCTTCAAAATGAGAGGTGCTGGAATTTTTTTTGATAAAGTATGTGAAAGTTATGCTTGGTCAAAGTTCTGTTGACTTTTGTCTGAGAAAGCCCAATTTAGAAACTTTGACTTTTGATCAAATCTTGAGTTTTCTTGATGAATCATGATCAACCCTTGATCAAATGATGAATGTTACTTCAAAATATGGATGTTGACCAAAAATTATGAAGTTTGACTGTATGTTGACCACAATTGACTTTTTGTCCAATACAATTGATTTTCAACCATCTGAGCAATCGTCTGAGGAAACTTGACTTGTAAGGCTTGAAACTTGACATGGAGATTCTTTGAAGCATATGGTGAGGCATAATGACCACTGGAAGTGTTAGAGGTCCACCTGGACTTGAGGATAGCCAAACCCTAGTTTGGGTTGATTGCTTAGGAGAGGGTTTGTCTGGTCAACCCTTGTGAAATCCTTGAGTATGGATATAAGAAATGTCTTGAGAAGTAGGAGGGAAAATTTTGGGGTATGACAACATAGGAAGGAAGATTTTGACCATGTTCTATGGTTTTGTGTCATCTTTGTATCATTAGTGTCGGAACCCAGTTCCATTTTTCTAAATGTTACGCCCCTCAACCACGTACAATTCGAGTTGCGTCGTGCGATTGTGTCAGAAACCCTGTGCTAAACGATTTTTTATTCTATTATTTGCTTGAGGACAAGCAAAAGTTTAAGTGTAGGGGAGTTTGATAACCCGAAAATGTATTGATTATTTGAATCAATTTACATGAATTATATCTGCATTTTAATTAATTAAATTACTCTTTATTCGTATTATGCCGATATTTTCTATGTTTTTAGGTTTTTACCAATTATAAGGCATGTGCGAAGAAAGTCGAGAAAAGATGGATAAATCATACTCAAACCCCACAAAAGAATAGTATATAAAGTAAATATTGGTGTATGACAAGAAGTGGGGGTGTGAAAGAAGCAAAGCTGAAAGAATGTAACAAGGAAGCAGGCCCAGCCCACTTCCAAATGCGCGCTTCTACCTGGCCCAAGGGTGTAACGACTGTTACACCCCACCAAAGTCAAACCCTAGGGAACCTTATGCACTAGGGAGCGACACTTCCTCACCAAGGAAGCTTGTGACGTCCGTTACGCAACCCTCGCAGCTCCGTAGCGACCGCTATAAAGGAGGATTTGGTGGAGAGAAAATCTTAACCGTCCCAGTTACCAACGCAACCCTACCTCTATAAATAGCTACTCGACTTCAGTTTCAAGCAAGCTTTTTCTTCCGCTTTTTGTATTATTCGCCAAAATTATTTTCGATTAATTTTACTATACGGCGATTTATTTAGTTTATCTGCTTTCTTTTCTCTTAGAAATTTCTACATCGGGGATTGCTGAGAACCTTTGCCAATTCTAAACTTATGTTAGAATTTCACCTTTTTAATTTCTATCATCACATTTGAATTTCGGAGCAACGAATGGCCGATCTCACCGATTTGTGGGAGACACCTAAAGTTTGCCAACTATTCCGCCTTTTTATTTTTAGGTTTATTTTAATTAATTTATTTATTGGTTTATTTTATTTTGCTTATTTATTTATTTATTGGCTTGTTTTAATTGTTTATTTTATGCCTGAATTATTTGAAATGCATGTTTTATCTGAACAGTCTATTTATTATCGTTGCGCTATAGTTGAATTATATAACATGCTAGGCTAAATTTAGTTATCGGTATGTAAGGTCATATAGACGGCGGGGTTTAGAAACGCCATTCGATTTATTCCGTTTTAAAAAAATTAAATTTTTTATTTCGATTACTAGTTCTTAATGCAACTGTTTTGTTATGAGAGTAAAATACAAATTAGAAGTTAGGATCAACAAAGCGAGAGTTTGAGATGATAACTGGACATTAGTAATTATGCATCAACTTAAAATACAGCGAGAGCGCTTTTAAGTTTATTAGATTTTATTTATTTTCAAAAACTATTTTTAAACTCTAATTGAAATAGCGAGAGCACTCACTTAGGTTTGATTATAGGATCTGAATCAATAAACACAAGAGTGTGAGAAGAAGGTTTTCAAGTAAATATTTCCTACTGAAACATGTTTTGATAATACGAGTTTAAGTCGATGAGTTGCTAAATCCCCGAAGTCCGACCATTACATACCGATACTCTTCCTCTGAATCTAAACTAGATTATAATCAGTTAGGTTCCCTAAATCCAATCATTTACATTATTAGCCTTAGATTTACGTAGAAACCTAAGATAACAGTAGATCAACATTTAGTCCTTTGGGATTCGATATTATTTAAAGCTACATGCGATAGGACTGTATACTTGCGGTTTAGATTCTATAAGACGTATAAAGTCGCGACAGTACGTTTGGGAATAACATTCAGCATGGAACCGTTATCTATAAGTACGTTGGACAATGCATCATTCTTGCAATTCATGGAAATATGCAAAGCCATATTGTGATTCTTTCCTTCAGCGGGCAACTCTTCATCACTGAAAATCATATTATTGCAAGTTGTGATGTTCCCAACCACGTTATTGAAAGTTTCCAGAGGTACATCACAAGCAATAAAAGCTTGATCCAAAACCTTCATTAGAGACTCTCTGTGAGCTGAAGAATTCATCAACAAAGCCAGGATTGAAATCTTTGACAATGTCTGCAGCAATTGCTCAACAATCTTATAATCGCTCATCTTTATAATCTTCAACAAATCATACATTTCTTTCTCTTGGGCTACCCCACTGGTCTGCCCTTCAACCTTCTTGGATTCGACACTAGCTTCCACAATCTTCTTACCATCATCAGTCATCTTTGGAAACACAGGAGAAAACACACGACCACTTCTGGTTTTTGACTAGTTTCAGCAATATTTGCCACCTGAGGAAACGGTTGAATCAGAACCTCAACATCTCCTTCTAGAATGGTGGCATTGTACTTGTATTGTACCGCTTTGTTGGAACTATACGAGGCAGGTCCAAGTAAGCTAATAACCGAAGGGGCGATTGGAGGTTTGTTGTAATAGGTCACCTCCACGGGAGTGGGAATATCAAAGTGTGGCACAATGACATTTACGTCTTTTTCTTCTCCAAACTCATATTCATCAGCGGAGAAATATTCACCAGCAGAAACATAATCGTCATCAGATTCATCAAACAAACTTTCAATCATATTGATTCCATTGTTGAAACCAACCCTGCTCACTACGATTTGAATAATGCCCTCGTCTAGCATCCTCTAAATATCTCTTTTCGCAATATCACAACCACAATGATCCGTGCTACATACTGAACAATCACTGTATTGGTGCACCGCTTGGCCTTTAATGAAATTGAATGCAACATGCAAGTTGACTCGATCAACATTAGTCTCGTTCACATCAGGAATTTGCATTTCTCTAGGGGGACCATAAACAACATTTACTTCATTCTCAGGTTCATCCTTCGACCTGATAACCTGAATAAGGTTCTTGTCCAACATGTCTTAAAGATCGCTGAAGCGCCTCGAAAAATCATCATTATTCGATTACAATGAAGTCGCCATCGAACTTTTATTTATTCCAAAGATGGAAAGGGAAAATATTGAATAAAACCCATAAGCAAGAGATAGGACGGTCTACGAGACCAATAGATATGGATTCGAGAGTCGGTTATGCAAGGGGAAGATATTAGCACCCCTCACATCCATCGTACTTGATGGGAACCAGTTAGTTCATGTGTGTGTTGCGTGTTATCGTAATAATTCTATCTTATAATTAATGATCGAGAAATGAGAAGGAAGAAAGGGTTTTTAGGTTTAATATTTTGAGTTCGCCGCGGTTTCGAAACCTTGTGTGTAACACCCTTCTAAATTCCCCAAATATAATACAAATAACTCAGAGTTAACATGTTATCAAGGGCGTCACAATTGATTTAAAAATAAAATTTCAATACAATGTCATGCTTTCATGGGAAACATAATTCCATTTAAAAAGAAATACATGTTTAATACAACGGAATTTATTCAAACTTGGATAGTTCAAGATACCAAATAAATATCATAAGGTCAATGCCTTAGTTCATAAAAAATTATCCAAAGCAACATCAATTAAAACAACAGAGTTTAATGATGACTCTAAAACAAGCGTTCCCCAGTGTTACAAGACCAGAGCATGACACCGACACGCGATAAAATAAATAGTATAGCTCTACGAGCCATCCTCACCAACACCTAAGCCTCTAAAGCTTTAATCTGAAATCATTAAAGTAAGGGTGAGACTACATCATAATTAACGTGCATTATAAATTCATAAAATAAATAGAACTTCATAAGCTATTACTTCACCCTATTTAGCATAATAGATTCAATACTTCATTCCACAAAAGCACAAGTCATGAACATGCATCAAACACAACAACCAAATTATAACACTGGAAACCATCCTATCATGTTATAATCCATACAAAATGCAATGCAAGACTCTATGCATGTGGTACCAAAAGTGAACTAAGTCACACACTGATCCATAATCACCCAGATACAGTCACATTGATTCATCCATAATCACTCGGACATGAATCCAGCCTCACCATCCATAATCACCTGAGAACGGTTATTGGCAATACTCACTAATTCCACACAATGGAAATTAGCTACCACCAGAATGTATATGCATGCACATCATAAAAGCATACAACATTCAACACAGGTTATGATAACATCATACATCATAAACCATCATCAATCCAAAACATGATATAATCATTTATCATGAACATCATCAAACAGCATAAACATGCACATCATTAACCAAAACATGATACAATCATTTATCATGAACACATCATCGCATATACATCAAATATGCATATAATAATAAACCGCATAATCGGAAAGTCAACGTTTTTCAAAATAAAATCAAGTTACTGTTATTTTCTTCATTTTATAAAATAGAGTATTTAATTTAAGAAGCAACATCCAAAACGGCGACTAAAGTTTAGTATTTTTCAAAAAGTTACAGCGGTAACTGGTTTCTCCTGGGGGGTAACCGGTTCCCACAATCATGTGAAAACACGTTGCTGGAAAATGTATGGGGAACCCAAGTTCTCCTATAGGGGAACCTGTTCCCAGCCCCAAAAATCAGTTTTTCAAGTAAAATACACAGTGGTAATCGGTTCCCCCCACAGGGTAACCGGGTTCCACGACCCCTATAGCAGAAAATCACTATTTTGACAACATTCTTCATTCCCAATTCATCCAATAGTTCCAATTACAAACCCATACATAAATAATACCAAAACACATCCCAATACATGATTCCAATGCCATAACAACACACCACAACATCATACAACAACTCTATAACACCAATTGCATCAAGAATGTCAAAAATCATGCATTTAGGATCAAAACTCATAAACCTAAAAATCCTAAATTGGGATTCCTAATATACTCAATCAATCCTATCATTCCCAAAATATATAAGGCATAATAACTAGAGAAAGCCACCCCTTACCTTGGTCAATCTCTTGAATCCTTGAACTTTGAATTCTTCCTCATCCTCTTTGCCTATTCTCTTCTCATGTACGTTCTTTTCTCCCAATTCCTTATTTTTGGATCTTCTAACTCTTTTTCCTCTTACTCTTTATTTTATTAATAATAAAATAAAATAAATTAGAGACTCTTACTACCTTACTCCTCCTTCCTCCACTAATCACAACACAAGCCCAATTCTTTTTCTTTATTTATTTTCCAATAATTCTAATATTACAATAATTCCCAAAAATCAAATTTTAATTAATTAAATAATTAAAATTCCAATTTAGTAATAATTGAAAATATGGGGTGTTACATTGTGCCTACATATTCCCTCGTGCAATGGGAAAGTCATAACTCCGTAGTTCTTCTAGAAAATAATAGAAGTTGGTTGTGTTGATTTTAGAAGAAAAGTTTTGTGTATTTAGACATTTAAAATGCTTTGAACTTTGACGTGTTTAGTTTGTTCGAAAAGCTAAGTCTTTGTTCGTATTTGAAATGGCTATTGCACACTCTTTTTAAGAAAAGATTTTGATAATCGCATATGAGCAAAAAAGAGTTGAGTGAGTTAAATTGATTTTAGGTGGGTGAAAGACATCGAACAATAGGTCTAGCATCCTACGATTCAAATACTAGAAACCAGAGGAGATCAATGCTCAACGAGTCATCTATCATTCCAAAAAGTTTTCTTTTGAAAAAAGTGAAGTGAAACAAAGTTCATGTAATTAAGAGTCTTTAAACAATTGGTCTAGCGTTCAATGATATAACGACTCAGAGTTCATTTGGCATAGGTTTTTAAACAATTGGCCTAGCGACCAACGATTTAAATACTCAGAGTTTATTATGAAAAATATTTTTGGAAAGTCACTCGATGTTGGATCGAGGTTTGTAAATTTGATTATGAAAGTGTTTTGATGTTGGTTTGTGGATAGAATTTGATCGGGTCATGGTTAACCAAGGGGTCATACTTGATTAACCTCGTGAGAACAGGTGATCCTAATCCCAACCATGAAACCCTTTTGCATGGAACACTTGGTATATGGACCAAGGTAAGAAATCAGGTTATGATTAACCAAGGTCGAAACTTGATTAATCTCGTGAGAATGGCCATGCCCAAACTCAACTATGAAACCCTTTTGGAAAGGCTTGGTATATGGACCAAGAGGATACGAGAATTCGATTAGAAAAGTAAGGAGGTAGGAAAGCAAGCTAGCCCATACAAGTTGGCCATGTGTATGCTCCTAAGAAGTGGGACTAGCGTGGTACTAGTATTCTAAACAACCGATTGAGACAATCGATCGAGTATTTGTCGCTGTAGAAAATCCCAGGACCAAACTATGAATGTGTGCGAGTGTGAACTGTGTATGTATACCTGCTCATTGATGAGTAGCCCAAGAGGAGACTATGTGTTCTAATATGATGACAAACTCATAATTAAGCAATAATTAGAACACACAAGGAAATAAAATCCTAAACTATTACAAACCATGCGGGGATGGGGGTACAAGTTTATGAATGGGGATACATCAAATCAAAAAGTGTGATAAAAAGCCTAAATAAACAAGCTTTGGCGGATAATGATATTCCTGAAAGATTTCCTCGAAGGGGAGAGGAATTATGTTGTCAATCTGCAAAGGTGAATGAAAGAGAAAATGATGCTTAACCAAGCTTACTTGCAAAAGGTGAATACGAACTCCGCTGGGGAGTAATATTTCTCGCGTACAAGGCAGAGAAAAGATACAGTGAAGATTCGCAATTGGATAACTCAACAGTAAGGTTATTGGGTGACGACCAGGTTTTGAAAAATAATTGTTGGTAAAAACTAGACTTTAGTATGGGTACTGAATTATGAGTCAATCACATGATTGGGCAAGAAATGATATCAATATGGTCGATGTCAGTAAGTTTACCGAGGTATCACAATCAGGTGATTGAAAAAGAAAGCCACAATGAGGTCATTATCATCAGTGGGGGCACCGGGAAACCAAAAGGGCAGTAAGGTCAATAGCGTCTGTAGAGTTACCGGACGACATCAATCAGGTGATTGAGAAAACAAAATTAGCAAGGTTGCTACATCGGTAGGGTTATCGGAAGACATCAATAAGGTGATTGGAAGAAAGGTAAATATTTTTAGGTTATGAACATCGGTAGGGTTACCAGAATACATCGATCGGGTGATCGAAAAACCGAAACATATATTAAGGCTACTGGCATCGGTAAGGTTACCAGGAAGAAAAGTTCTAGTCAAAAGTGGGCTTAGAAGAAAACATGTCAGCCAAATGTGGACTTTTAACACATATATCATATATACATGTTAAGTCAGAGTTAGACACATATAGGGATATATGGAGTATATGACAAGTAAAGATATTAGACATATACGAGAAAGAGATTTTCGGCATGAAGCAACTTATAGGTAAGTGACTCCGCAGATAAAAATGAGAACACATAGCGACAGTGAACTCATAAAGAAGGAGAAACGACGAAACCCAAACACAAATCTTCGGCACGAAGCAACTTATGGATAAGCGACTTCACAGGTCAAAAATGAGGACACATAAATCTTCGGCACGAAGACACTTTTGGATAAGCGGCTTCGCAGATCAAAGAATGAGAACACATAGATCTTTGGCAAGAATAAGCTTGAATAAGCGGCTTCGCAGATAAAAAATGAGAACACATAGATCTTTGGCACGAAGACGCATGTGGATAAGCGACTTCGCAGATCAAGAATGAGAACATATAGATCTTTGGCACGAATACGCTTGAATAAGCGGCTTCGTAGATCAAAAAGAGAGAACTCATAGATCTTCGGCATGAATACACTTGAATAAGCGGCTTCGCAGATCAAGAATGAGAACATATAGATCTTTGGCACGAATACACCTGAATAAGCGGCTTCACATATCAAAAAGTGAGAACTGATAAATCTTCGGCACGAATACGCTTGAATAAGCGGCTTCGTAGATAAAAATGAGAACATATAGATCTTTGGCACGAATACACTTGAATAAGCGGCTTCGCAGATAAAAAATGAGAACATATAGATCTTTGGCACGAATACGCTTGAATAAGCGGCTTCGCAGATCAAAAAGAGAGAACTCATACATCTTCGGCACAAATACGCTTGAATAAGCGGCTTCACATATCAAGAATGAGAACATATAGAAGGGGAGTATATGTCAGGTAAAAATATTATACATACACAAGGAAGAGACCGACTGAAGCAGACTCACTGGGGGAAAAGACATATGGAATGGTAAAATCGTCGATCAAAGACGAATTCACGGGGAAAGAGGCCAACCAAAAAGGGACTCTATCAAGGATTCCTAGGCTACGTTGGACTTTAAAAGGTTGAAAATATGCAAGAAATACAATATCCCTCAAGCAAAAGGCGGGGTGCAATTTTCAAGAGTGGCAATTATCTGAATTTCCACACACCAAGTATGGATACTCAAACAATTGAGAAGCAAGAAGGGTTAGACACCGACTCTTACTCGCACTCTAACGGCAGAGGCAAACATGGGTAAGATGACCAAAATAAGAATTTTCAAGAAGCAAGATGCTTGGTAAATTAATTGAATTGAATGACGTATGAGATGGACACAGGGTCAAAAATGCAGATAGCAATAATAAGAAGATAAGTCTTGAGGAAAATTTGTGGGGAATACCACTTGGAATAAAAGGTACTCGAGAAAGACTTTAATCTGGCTTATGCCTCAATGCATGTTTGAGAGATTATTTTTTAGCGTAATGCTCCATATGAATGGAAATGCTACGCATTTTTGAGGATACAATGCAATGCAATGATGATGATTACTATATGAAAGGTGCCACAACAAAGACGTTTAGTGGAACTCAAAGGATAGAATCTTGACTTCTGACTTCTATTGAAGAAAACCAATAATAAGGATAACGATCCAGACTTCAATCAGATAATGATCTCCCATCTTGAGAACATGCTTAATTCGTTCCCCTACAACGACTAGGTGTGAAAATTTAGAATTACACCTAACAATCAGATAGGGACCTCGCAAGGTATCAGAGAACATCTCAATAAGTTCTTGTTACAAAAGAGGAGGTTGAACTCTAGCAGCTAATTCTCTCCATCTCTACGCATACTCTTTGAAAGATTCTCCAATCTTCTGAGTTAAACCTTGAGTTGAATTCTAGTGGGAGCCATATCACTATTATAGTCGTACTGATTGACAAAAGCTTCAACTAATTCCTTCCAAGTTCGGATGTGAGTTCGTTCAAGCTAAGTGTACCACTCGAGAGATGCTCCACTGAGGCTATCTTGAAAAACGTGCATGAGTAGCTTGTCATTTTCCGCATATGGAGCCATGTTATTGCAATAGGATTTAATGTGAGTAACCGGACAAGAAGTACTCTTATACTTCTCAAAAATGGGGACTTTTAACTTTGCAGGAATTTTGATACCAGACACCAAACACAAACTAGGAGCGTCTAAACCAAGGGAATCACGACCCTCAATAGCTTTCACCCTTTTCTCAAGGAGGTGAAGCTTTTTCTCAGACTCAGTCTCTTCAATCAGAAACCTGAAGGTGTCGAACAAAGACTCAAAGATATCCTCACAGTTAGGAGTTCCATTGACGTGCATTTGAACGGTGTTTTTGACATTTTGATCTGAAAGGACCTCCTTGTGGTTAAAATTAACACCTGGTGGATTAACATGATTAGTAGTAACAATTTCGGACCTCTGAACAACTTGCTTTAACTATTTTTGTCCAAGGGCAATTTTCTAGATAACCTCCATGAATTGATCCATTTGGTTATCTATATGAGTATTCATCAAAGCCACACTTGCCTGAAGTTGATCCATGATGACGATGATGTCAGGAAATAAGTCTTGCAGTATTGAGATTCTGAATAAGAAGCCAAGTTGAAATGAGTCTTCTAGTTGAAATGAATGAAATGCATGATGATACATCGATGATAACAGAAATAAACTCTTTTGGGATGATTGATGCAAATGGAATGCAACATGATGATAATAACAGGTTCACGGAGACGTGAGTCAAGAAGGATTTTGGTACTCAGAACAACTTATTTAGGCGGGCTCCTATGATAGGATAGCTCTAGGCTTCTACCCAATAATCGCGAACAAGGTGGTTCTAATGTTTTTTGCTAGATGTTTCTTGGAGTCTCAAATCCCCTTTTAACAAATGTTATCATCACGCGATTGACCTACGTGGTGATAGTATTCACAAAATTATACTCCAAGAAATATCTATAAGCAGGATACTCAAAATCCTTATTTGAGCGGTCGGTCCAGGTTTGGATATCTTAATACTTAGAGTTATAGGCTCTTTGTCCAGAAATTGCCATCATGCACTAGCGCGCGGTGCAACAATTAACTTCCTTAAAAAGACCAACTCTAAGATGGGTCTTCACATCAATCCAAAAGATACGAATGTCAATGGACCTAAGCTACGCAACCACTTTATCCTAATGATACCTAGAAGCCTGGGTATTGGGCTTATCTATGAATCATAATCAACGAGTTCCCAACACAATAATATACATCAACATGATAATATATAAAGCACAAAGAAGTAATAGGCAATGAACAATAGATAAGAGAATAATATCAAGAAGAAATCAAATAACAATAAACAAACACACAAACATGCAAAAACTAAACTAGGGTAGACTCTCTAAGTATCCCGAATGAAGTCGCCAGCTAAAGCGCCTCGAAAAATCATCATTATTCGATAACAATGAAGTCGACATCGAACTTTTATTTATTCCAAAGATGGAAAGGGAAAATATCAAATAAAACCCACAAGCAAGAGATAGGACGGCCTACAAGCCAATAGATATGAATTCGGGAGTCGGTTATGCAAGGGGAAGGTATTAGCACCCCTCACATCCATCCTACTCGGCGGGAACCATTTAGTTCATGTGTGTGTTGTGTGTTATCGTAATAATGCTATCTTCAAATTAATGATCGAGAAATGAGAATGAAGAAAGGGTTTTTAGTTTTAATATTTTGAGTTCGCCGCGGTTTCAAAACCTTGTGCCTACGTATTCCCTCGTGTAATGGGAAAGTTAGAACTTCATAGTTCTTCTAGAAAAGACTAGAAGTTGGTTGTGTTGATTTTAGAAGAAAAGTTTTGTGCGTTTAGACATTTCAAATGCTTTGAACTTTAACTTGTTTAGTTTGTTTGAAAAGCTAAGTCTTTGTTCGTATTTGAAATGGATATTGCACACACTTTGTAAGAAAAGAGTTTGATAATCGCATATGAGCGAATAAGAGATGAGTGAGTTGAATTGCTTTTAGGTGGGTGAAAAGTACCGAACAATAGGACTAGCATGCTACGATTCAAATACTAGAAACTAGAGGAGCTCAATTCTCAACGAGTCGTCTATCATCCCAAAAAGTTTTCTTTTGAAAAAAGTGAAGTGAAACAAAGTTCACGTAATTAAGAGTCTTTAAACAATTGGTCTAGCGTCCAACGATTTAACGACTTAGAGTTCATTTGGCACAAGTTTTTAAACAATTGGCCTAGAGACCAACGATTTAAATACTCAGAGTTTATTATGAAAAATATTTTTGGAAAGTCACTCGATGTTGGATCGAGGTTTGTAACTTTGATTATGAAAGTGTTTTGATGTTGGTTTGTGGATAAAATTTGATCGGGTCATGGTTAACCAAGGGGTCGTACTTGATTAACCTCGTGAGAGCAGGTGCTCCTACTCCCAACCATGAAACCTTTTTGCATGGAACACTTGGTATATGGACCAAGGTAAGAAATTGGGTTATGATTAACCAAGGCCGAAACTTGATTAATCTCGTGAGAATGGCCATGCCCAAACTCAACTATGAAACCCTTTTGGAAAGGCTTGGTATGTGGACCAAGAGGATATGAGAATCCTATTAGAATAGTAAGGAGGTAGGAAAAAAAGCAAGGTGGCCATTTGTATGCTCCTAAGAAGTGGGACTAGTGTGACACTAGTATTCTAAACAACCAATTGAGACTATGAATGTGTGCGAGTGTGCACTGTGTATGTATACCTTTTCATTGATGAGGAGCCCAAGAGGAGACTATGTGTTCTAATATGATGACAAACGCGTAATTAAGCAATAATTAGAACACACAAGGAAATAAAATCCTAAACTATTACAAACAATGCGGGGATGGGGGTACATGTTTATGAATGGGGATACATCAAATCAAAAGGTGCGATAAAAAGCCTAAATAAACAAGCAATATAACCAAATCAAATTGAATTGAATAGAAATAACTAAATAAATTAAAAGCTTATGTCGCATGGTGAAAGGAATCGCCGTAGGTAAACTCAGGATATCATATAAAGTTTGACGCATCAGATGAATACATATAAAGATCCCTGCATCAGTTTGTTTGGACCAAGCAAGATAACAAATGAAATATGGAAGTGGATGCTTAATTAATTAACCTAAAAGTTGACTAAGTTAATTAATTAAGTTAAGAAAAATTAATTAGCCGAAACTAATTGATTTTTAGCGATCAAATTAAATAACTAAATCGACTTTCAATTAATTAATTAGAAGAAATAAAGTATCATGAAATAAAGATGAGAGCTTAATCGATTAATCAAGAGTTAATTGACTTAATTAACCGAGTTAAGAAAAATGAATTAGTAAACTAATTCATTTTTAATAACAAGATCAAGTAAATAAATTAAAACTTGATTAATTGATCAAGGTGAAGATAGAGAAAGATGGAAGAATAAGTATTGTCTTGATCACTTGCACACATCAACAAACAGGTTAGTATTTACAAAGAAATTGAAAACTAAATTGAACTTGCACAATTAACAAACATAATGGGATCATTTCTCAATCAAATAACCAAAAGTCCATCTATTGCTTAGTGTGCATACAAAAATCAGCATTGTACACATTACTTCCAACATGTTCAAACAATTAAACTCAAAATTAAATATGGTTTTCGAACCACAAATGAAACAAAAAGATGAAATTCATGTTGTAAACTGAGAAATCGAGTTCAAAATGAACCTCTAGACTTTTAAACCAAATCCGGACATCAACTAATAAGAACGAACTAATGACTCGAAAAAAAAACAATTTCAAGTATGTTTAGCACAAACGAAATCAACAAAATAATGCCAACCGAATTAACTCTTGACTTCAACTCGAATTATATTCAAACCTCATTAATATCATTTTCAAATTTAATGAAAACAAGTATATACAAACTTAACAAATTCAACTCATGACAAATACCGACAAACATGATGTTGTCACAACTAAACTCGGTTTGACATAACAAATACAAAACCATCATGAATTATTTGAATTCTAAACCAATGCCAACACCAAATTTTCCACAACAACAAAGACAATACCATTTTTAAACATAAACATCATCCATTCGACATCGAAACCAAACACAGATTTACAAAGCTTATCATAGGATTTTGAACTAATAGAACTTCATCACAGTTTTGAACTAAATAGAAATAATCGCATGATTTCTCAACATATCATATTAAATCAACAAAATCACACTATCACCTTCACAAATTATTTTCAATAGAAATCAAACACAACAAATTAACATCCAAAATGCAATATTCATATACAAGTAAACAGGTCTCGACACACACCATGCAACATTAAAGTTACAGTCGGCTTGCAAACAAGATCAAGACACAACCAAAGCTATCAAGCACAATCGAAACAATCAAAACAAAATCTGTATATACAACAAGATTCAAAATATGGGCTGACTAGGTAGAATGCATACAGATCTCAAAGTAAACAACAATACATACAAATCACGAAATAATGTTTTGTGTTGAAATCGTTACCAAACTCGCAAACTCTGCTCGAAATCTTTGCACAGTTACTTGTTGGGACTGAAATAGTAAAGTGGAAGTGTTGAAGTTGGATGATGTTGTTGGCGTTGTCGTAAGGACTCATGAGAGAGACGGTGTCAGAATGATCTGAACGGAGGAGCTCTTCGGAAATGGTGGAATGAGTAGAACATGTTGAGTTGGAGAAAGGTTGTGGATCGGAAAGAATGGAGACGAGGAGGGATGTTGCAGCGGCTGCGAAGGAGCAAGGTGAGGACGTCGATGGCAGAGGATTTAGAGTTTTGGGTTGATGATGGTGGTTATGTGAGGGTGGGTTCTGCGATGGAGAATGGAAGTGAAGGGGGTTTGTGTGGAGAATGATGGTGGTGGCACTGAGGGAGTTGCAACAACGAGGGTTGACGGAGAGTATTATGGAACGGAGGGACCGGCAGTGGAGATGTGTTGTTTCGGTGAGGGTGATGTGGGTAGAAGAAAGGGGTCGACGGTGGATGAGGGAGTGTGGAAGGATTTTATGAGGATGGCAGCAGATAAAGGTTGTGAAGAAAACGATGAGGTGAGGGTGTATGCGTGACGAGAGGGATTGAGAAGATGAAGGGAATTTTTTTGATCTCGTTTTTTGCTTTTCTATCTGCCTGCTTCCCATTATTTATGAACAATAATTTATATCCACACTAAAACTAGGGTTAGACAAAATATTACGATATCGAAAATGTCCTTAATAGCAAAATTGATCCAAAAATTTAATAGATTAAAAATTAAATTATCCGAAAATATTTTTGTTTTGATTTATGAGATAAAAAATGGACACATAAAATTGTCAAAAACGATAAAAGTTGGATAATAAATTATCCGAAAAAAGAAATAAGCATATTAAAATAAACTACGGGTATGAAAGGTTAAAGAAAAATTATTTAAATAATTAAAATCGAAATAAAATGATAATAAAGAATACCCGACTTTAAAACACTCACGGTTAAAAACGAGACTTCGAAATGTATCGAAAAATTAGAGAAAGCACATTTTCATGATCTATGCGACACGTAGATTCATAAAGTAGTGAGTTAAAGGCGAAAAATTGAAATATTTTCCGCTAATTTTTTGCACAATGTCGAATCGGTTTTAACGATCTGTCTATAAAACTGAAATATCGATATCATCGACATATGATCAACTTAACACGATGCAGTAAATAGATAAAGAGATAAAAATGAATGAAGTGGAACATCAGGTATTTTACAACTATAAAATGATGCATATGTCGATTTAAACTGACTTTTGGTCAACTTAAATGCGACTAATGATGCTAATACAATGTGTAAATGATTGTTTTATGTCAATGACCTAATGGAAGCATATGCAGGTGAATGTGAAGCCTAAGCCAGATAAAATCGAGATAGGATGGTAAATTTTGGGGTGCAACAGTCACTCGTTATCTTATCACAACCACGAGTATCCTTTCTACACACATTACAAGAAGCATGATCATGGTTATACCCCAAAATTTGCCCCTATTTTTCCAGTAAATACACATCTCCATACTAGAGGATTCCTCAAGGGTCGACCAGATGAACACACTCCTAAGCAATCAATTCACAGCTAGGGTTTTGATTCTCTCAAGTCAAAGATAGTTTCTATTGCCTCAAATGAGAATCATGCCTCCTCATATGTCTCAAAGTATCACCATGTCAAGTTTCAAGCCTCACAACTCAAGTGTGCTCAGTCAATTGCTCAGATGGTTGAAAATCAGTTGTATTGGACAAAAAATCAATTGTGGTCAACATACAGCCAAACTTCATCATTTTTTGTCAACATTAGGATTTTGAAGTCACATTCATCATTTGATCAAGGGTTGATCATGATTCATCAAGAAAGTCAGAGAATTGATCAAAAGTCAAAGTTTCTAAATTAGGTTTTTTTTAATCAAAAGTCAACAGAACTTCGACCAGGCATAACTTTCACATACTTCATCAGAAAATTTTCCACCAAAGCTCATTTTGAAGGGAATTCAATTCTCTACAACTCTATGTCTCACAAGCTTTGTAGAAAAATGCTTCATTTGAGAGTTATAGGTCAAGACATTATAGGTCCTTCTAAAAGTCAACAAAAGTCATCTTTTTCCCAAAGAAGTGTACATGACCATGGAAACTTCAATGAAGATGAAACCAAAAGGAGCATATAGAGGACATCTTCAGGTTTCTAAAAAGTCCAAGAACAGCCTCAAGTGATAAAAATTGAGCAAGTTATGGCTTGTATAATTTGGAAATTTTGAGAAAGTGTATGAAAGAAATATTGAGCAATCTTGAAAATTTTCCAAATGGGCCTACATTTTTATGATTAGAACTTGTTTCTAACACAATCAAGAGGCCCCAAGCCCATCCATGCGCCATGTTCATTTTTATTGTATTTATTTTGATTTTATTCATTAAAAATCAAATTAAATCAAAATAAAATACAAAAATTAAAGATGAGGCGTGCAAGGCTGGATATTTATCATTCTTGAGGTCCAAGCAAGCCCAAGTAGCTGGAAATTTCTTGCAAGATATGATTGGCATGGAGATTGATCAATATTTGGAAATTTTGAATTTGATTCTTCAATCAAATATTTTCCAATCAATGCAAGATATTTTCACAAATGCTTGAACTAATTCTATTCCTCTATAAATACTTAACAAGATCGGACCACAAGGGACACGCTTGAGAAGCCATCAAGCTAGGTTTCTTGTTCAAAATTTTCAAGAGAAAGTTGCACCATTGAAACCCTAGTTGCAGCCATTCTCAATCAATTTTAACCATCGGTCCATACTCTTGAGGCTCCCAGGAACCGATCCAGTCCCTTACATCGTTCCAAAGCATCCCAGAACTATCCCTACGAAGTTGCGTCAGTTGGTAAGGTTTTTTATTTCAATTTCATTGATTCATGCATTTTTAACATACTTGATGTGTGTGTTCATGTTCAGGATCCTTATTAGAATAGGTTTGACGTGTTAGATGTAAGCTTTAGGGCTTAAATCATATCGTGCCATTGTTAGGGCATAACTATTTGTGACCTTCGAACTCGTTGATACAGGCCGATTCATGGCAAACCAAGACCACCAATCGATTTTCAGGGGTCGATTTAGGGGGGGTAGGCTTAATCTCCTGCTTCAATTCTATTTATTTTGCAGGTTTGAAATTCGACCTCGTCGGAGAAGACGAAGTTGACCACCCTGGGCGGTGGTTTGAAGGCTTGACTTCAGTGATCCAGGCGTGGCGTGTTGTGATTCGTTCATTTGAAATACAAGGATCCACTTGCGCGCGTTTGTTAAGTAAGTTGATTTTCTGAATTTTTTGTCATATATATATATATATATCAAGTTGATAAAATAAATGGATGTATAGCCACCCTAGTGGCAACCCATGCGCGCTAGTCCCTACCCTATATCAGGTCGCTGGTTCGAACCTGCCTTTTGCCAAATTTTTCCATATTTTTTCTGATTTTTGCAGGGAACATTTGTCTATTTCCAGGGTGAATACTCTGACATCAGTGGCGCATGGCTGAGTGGCTAGGTTTTGTGCCAATGACTTTAGGGGTGTGGGTTCGATCCCTTGAAGAACCATTCCTATTTTTTAACTACTAATTTCCTTTCAATTTCTAACAATTTTCTATTTTTCTTTTCTTATTTTATTTTCTTTCAAATATTTTTTTAATACAACAAAAAACCCTAAAAAATATTTTTGTTTTAGATTTAGGTTTAAAAAATGTTTAATTAATTTTAGACACATAAATATTTTATTTTTCTCATCACTTTTAATTAATTTCATAATTAATTTCAAATTAACTTAGAATTGGGGTTTTCTTAATTAAAATCAATTTCAATTGGGGTTTTCTTAATTAAAATCAATTTCTAAAAAACTCAAAAAATGTTTCCTTTTAACAATTAGGTTTTAATATTTTCCTATCATTTAAAACATTTTTCTTTTATTTATTTACTACTTTTTCGCATTTTAAATTCTAGAAATCAATTTATAGGTCGCAAGGTTATTTTTGTAATAGCGTAGATTTAATTTCTCGCAATTTACTTTCCGCACCTCCAATAATGTAACTGCCCCAAAGTCTTGTAATAACGTACGGTTTACTTTCGGCACTTTTACTTTCGGCACCTTTTATAAACTGTCTATAAACTGCTTAGATGTATGATTAATAGGATTGTATGGCAACACTAACCAATCAATCTTAGATCACCTTAAATTCAAAGATAACATATCTGAATTGAATCACTATTTCACACACTTGCACCCCCTTAGGGTATCCTCTCTTGTTGTCTTCGAATAAATAATGGTCATGTCCCTCGAACGTAGGGGTACCATTAGCAAAAATCCCTCGATTCAAAAATCATCACAAAGATCATAGTCCCTCGATGACCATCGATGTTGTCTACGAATATATGATCTCATCCCTTAATTGTTGCCTACGAATAAGTGATGATCGTCCCTCCGAGTTGCTAAGGTATCCTTACATGTTGCCTTCAATGACCATTCGATGACCCTATGCATGTCCCTTCACATCCAACGGATAGAGTTACCCACAAACTAATGGTCTGGATAGCGCTATCCTAAAGGAGAAGGAAAATAACAAGAACGACCTTTCTGAGTAGGTAATAAGACTTTTAATTGCTTGCTCCAATCCAATCAAAATATTTTTCACACCTCACAATTCTTTTCAAAAATACTTTCAAACAAACACTTTGTATACATTCCAACGAGAATCATTACAAAGTTACATTTTTCTAAACAACCAAACACTTCGTATACATTCTTGAGAACCGAAACAAGAATCATTACGAAGTCAAAGCGAAATAATTTTCAAAATACTTTACAAATCACACACACACAAAAAGCAAATTTTCAAAAAGTGAGCTAAGTAATTAAGAGCCCGTAGATAACTACGGATGGAAAGGGTGCTAACACCTTCCCTTTTCATAATTACCTCCCGTACTCAGAATCGATAAAAGGTCTTTCCAGTTCTTTTCATCTTTCCTTTATTGGATAAAATAAAAGTCGGTGGTGACTCTTGCTATCCGCGACATTTATGATAAAACGCAAAACAAACAAGTAAGTTCTCCCACCGTGTTACAAAACTGGCGACTCTGTTGGAGAAAACACCCAAAAAGAGGTTACCTTAGGGTTATAAATCACTTTTACTCACTTTTTGTTTGCTTTGTATGCTTTACTTTTAAGGGTTTCTTGGGTATTTAATCTGTGGGGGATCTACACCCGGATCTAGATTTCCTTAGGTAGTTAGCAATAGATCATCACGACTTTCTGGTGTAGACCGAAACAGTTAAAATGCTGGCTACAATTAGTGCGACACTTTGGATGTCCTGATGTTCCTCATGTTTAGTTAAGGAAATATTAGGCATCTGCGTGGTGTCATCAAGCACTAATTAAACTTCTAGAACCCTAATTGACTCATCTTGGCCATTAGAAGGTAGTGAGATAGCCGACTTCGGTGCAGACTGAGGTTGGTTGATACTCGATGATATGCTCATTGAGATTCGACTTTCGGGATGTTTCGGTCGACCATTTGGTAGCGGTCCTAAAATAAATCCTACGAGAAAGATCCATGATATGAGATTCCTAGAACCCAGTTACTATTGTAGGACAGGTTGAACCCACTTAAACTCTGGTAGGGTAGACACCTATACCTCATGGAAGCCTCAAACCTAGGGATTTTGTGTGAATTTCTTGTGTTTGCTATTTAAACATGACTTCATAACATCATATCATTATAACATTTCTAACCATTTCAAGGACCTAGGGATATATATTTGTTCTTTGTAGTAGGGTTATGGCTTCTTGGAAGACTATCCGAATCAACTTCGTAGGTATACCTTCTCAACTCAAGGAGTTAGTCTCAAAAGTACCTGATCACTCTCAGTTCATCAAGAGGCTTAGTTATCTACTCAAATTGGTTACCTCCGGTTTTGAAGAAGATATGATGAGCGTCATATTCCAGTTCTTTGATCCGAAACATCATTACTTTATCTTCCCAGATTATCAGTTGGTACCTACAATGGAAGAGTTCTCTAAGCTGCTTAGGATACCCATTCTTGATCAGATACCTTTCATCAGTTCAGAAAAAGTTCCAAAGTTTGAAGACATCGCATCAGCATTACATCTAAAGCAGTCAGACATTGAAGTTAGTTGGGAAACAAGAAGTGGAGTTAAGAGTTTGCAAGTTTCTGATAAAGAAATCTTGAGAATTTTCAAGGGCTATGAGTTTCTACGCTTTCGAAGACATTTTGGCTTTAATAATCTATGTTTTGGTGTTATTCCCTAATCTAGATCAATTAATAGACGTAAACTTCATCATGATATTTCTCACTCATAATCCTGTGCCTACCTTGCTCGGAGACATTTTACATTCTCTTTACACTCGTACTATGAAAAGACAAGGGACTCTCATGTGTTGCATACCATTATCATCCATGTGGTTTATTTCACACCTTCCTTGACCAGTGATGAAGAATGAACAAGGTCTGAAGTGGTCTCGAAGGTTGATGTCACTATCTCATTCAGATATTCGTTGGTGTCGTTACTATCAAAAAGACTTCACTTTAATCGAGCGTTGTGGAGAATTCCCTAACGTACTACTCCTTCTCATAAGGGGAGGTCTCACTTACAACCCTTATTTGGATCTACGACAATTTGGTTATGCTCAAATAGATGGTCCTCATGACATACTTATCCAAGGCATTATATTTGAGTACGACAATAATCTCCCAGGTTACCGTCGAATATTTATGCACACTTGGGGCATGGTGAAGAAGGTTGATACCAAGACTTTGGGTCATAAAAATTCGGTTCCTTGGGAACCTTACCTAAAATGGGTGCGGGCTGTGATACGGTGAACTGACTTTGTAGGATTTTTGTATCCAAATGTGCGGATAGCAAGAGTCGCCACCGACTTTTATTTTTATCCAATTAAGGGAAGGTAAAAGTAACAGAAAAAGACCTTCGTTAGATTCTGAGTTCGGGAGAATGGTTATGAAAAGGGAAGGTATTAGCACCCCTTTCCATCCGTAGTTATCTACGGGCTCTTAGTTGCTCTAGATCACTTTTTAAAATTGCTTTCTGTGTGTTTGACAAAAAATGTTTTGAAAAAAGGGGCATTTCGCTTTGACTTTGTAACGACTCATGTAGGAGTGTATACAAAGTGTTCGGAAATGTTTCGTTTTGAAAAGAAATTGAACTTTGAAAAAGAGTGTGTGGTGTGAAAAGCATTTGATTTTTAGAGCAAGCAACTAAAAGACTTATTTACCCACTCAGAATTGGTCGTTTTGTTGTACTTCTACATTCCTTTAGAATAACGCTAGCCATACCATTAGTTGGTAGGTAGCTCCATTCGTTGGATGTAAGCGGGATATTCGAGGGGACATCGGATGGTCATAGAAGGCAACTTGTAGGAAGTATCCTAGCACATTCGGGACTATCATCATTTTCGTAGGCGACAATCGAGGGTCAAGATCATGTATTCGGAGGCGACATCGTGGGTCTTATGATCTTTGTATCGAAGGGACTATGATGATTTGTTTGAAGGCAACGGTGCTAGAATACCTCTACGCTCGAGGACATGACCATTTTGAATCGAAAGGCATCGAGAGAGATTACCCTAAGGGTGCGTGTGTGAACGTGTGTTGATTTTATATTTTATCTTGAAAATTAGTGGGCTATGTTCATTATTATCTTGCCATACACGCCTAGTTACTAGCAATTTATAGGGTGCGAAAAGTAAAATGCGGAATGTAAAAGCGGAAATGTAAAGGTGCGGAAAGTAAAACCTACGCTATTACATGGCTTTGGGGCAGATACATAATTTAAAATGCGGAAAATAAAATCCTAATTAAAACTATTACAACCCATATGCAGTTACATTATTGAAAAATAAAATAAAAACGGAAGAAACGTCTGAATCGGATTAACCTGTGAAACAAACGAGAAATCGGAAAATATGATGAAATCGAAATAAGAGAAAATGTTAGAAAAAATGCAAGTTTTTAATTGGAAAAAATATGACATGCTGGAAAATATATAAAGATATTAAAATAATTTTTTGGGATTTTTTAGATGCAATTTAATAATTTAAAATGAATTTACAATGATTTAAATGCTAAATTATAAATAAAAATAAATATGCATGCAAAAATATGTTTTTAAATTTATTAAATTAAATAAAGATTTTCAGAATATAAATGTAAAAAGAAAATATTTTTTTGGTAATTTTTTTAATGCAAAATAAAAATGTGAAAATAGTTAAAACAATGCAAAAATATTAGAAATAAAGAAAATATGAAAAAATATTGAAAAGTGAAAGTTTGAGAAAAAGAAAAGCAAAACCGGCGCTGGGAAGGATCGAACTGATGTCCTTTGAGAGTATCCACGCACAGCAAACGTTTTAACCACTGAGCCACATGACACTTGGTGTTTGAAAAGCTGAAATCAAATGAATATAAGTGGTAACGTGTCATGAGTATTTGAAATCAAACACACAGCGCGGGCCCCAGTCAATACGAACAGACGAATCAGGACGTTCCTTCACGCCACGCAAGCCATGCCGGAGTCAAACCCAGTCAGCGACGCCGGAGCCCTAGCTCCGGTCGTCTTCTCCGGTCACTCAATTCTTCAAACCTGCAAAATAATGGAAATCGAAAGCTGAGGTTAAGGCTACCCCCCCTAAATCGGGGTCTGCGAATCCAATGGTGGCCTTCGTTTTCACTGAATCGTCCTGCAATTACCGGTTCGAAGCTCACAGTTCTAAAAACCCTAAGTATGGCAAATCGAGATCCTGACGTTCAAGCTCATAAACGATTGCCCAGATTCACTACATAGAACCTCATGAACACATTAGAAGCATTAGAATTGATTAAAACACGCAGGTTAGTAAAATGCAAAATCAAGAAAATTTGGAATATGTATGCATGTACAGGGCTCGATTCAGCTTGCTTTAACCCATGGCAAGAGTGTATACTTACTCAAACTTACCTCCTGAAGACAATGGAGTGGTTTTGAAAACGGCTGGAGTTTGAAATTCGATTTTTTCACAATTCTTGAAAAAATTTGCAAAAGTTTGGGTGGTTTTTAGGGTTAGGGTTTCCTCCTCTTGTGCTGTGTACAATGCTTGATATTTATAGGAGAGAATTGGATGGCAAAAGCAAGCAAAAAAGATTGGACATTGATTGTGCAAATATTTTCCAATAAATAAAATCAAATTTCCTTAAAAACTTGATTTTTTCTTTCCATATGCATGAGCCACGAAATTGGCAATTGTTATGGGCTTTCTTGGACATTAAGAAAGATATAAATCCAACTTATTTGAAAAAATAACCTTATTTTCATATTTTATGTAATTTATTTTTGAATTAAATGTTATAAAATTCAAATATAAATCACAAAAATAGAAAATTACCAATGCCAAGCATTTATGGGTCAAGAATATTGTCATGAACAAGTTTGGATCAAAATATTATAGGCCCATTTGGAAAATTTTGCATTTTGACCAAAATGTCCTTTTGTGCAATTGTCCAAAATTGCCCAACTTCTGAATAGTGCATCTTGCTCAATTTTCCACATTTTGAGTGTTCTTGGACTTTTGGAAAGCTATAAGAGTCCTCTAACCAACCTTTTGGTCTCATCTCAATTGGAGTTACCATGCTCAATATATCTTCAAAGCAAAAGTTGACTTTTGTTGACTTTGAAAATGACCTGTAATGTTTTGAGCTATACCTCTCAAATGAAGCATTTTTTGGACATTCTTGTGAGACATGAAGTTGTAGATAATTGAATTTCCTTCAAAACAAGAGGTGATGGAAAAATTTCTGAGAAAGTATGAGAAAGTTATGATCAGTCAAAGTTCAGTTGACTTTTCACCTAGAAACCCTAATTTAGAAAGTTTGACTTTTGAGCAAATCTTGAGTTTTCTTGATGAATCATGATCAACCCTTGATCAAATGATGAATGTAACTTCAAAATGAGGATGTTGACCAGAAATTATGAAGTTTGACTGTATGTTGACCATAGTTGACTTTTTGTCCAATACAATTGATTTTCAACCATCTGAGCAATTGTTTGAGGAAACTTGACTTGTGAAGCTTGAAACTTGACATGGAGAATCTTTGAAACATATGTGGAGGCATGAAGACCATTGGAGATATTGGAAGTCCATCTTGCCCTGAGAGATACCAAACCCTAATTTGGGTTGATTGTCTAGGAGAGAGTTTGTCTGATCAACTCTTGAGGAATCCTTGAGCATAGATGTATGAAATCTCTTGAGTAGATGGAGGGAAAATTTTGGGGTATGACAGCTGCCCCTGTTCAATCTTCTTGTACTGGAGGGTTAGATTGACACGCTTGTCTTTCGTGACCTGGAGGTAGAAGATGATTGAACACTCGAGTACACCTGAAAATTTGCCCTCGCTGTTGGTGGATGATGCGGGAATGGGCTTATAGATGCCATTTGGATACTTCGCTGAGGGATGAGTCGTACGCTAGACTCGAGAATGTCGATAGGAGAATTGACGGGGATGGGCTTAAGATGCCATCTCGAAAGATCGATGGGGAGTGAGCGACGCTAGGCTCGCAGACGCTTCTGGAGCATGGAGATGGGCTTAAGATGCCATCTAGAGGGAGTCATACGTTAGACTTCGTGTTCATTTTTTGAATGAAGTTATTGGTTTGTATTGATTTTTAACCATATATGCAGCATTCTGAAAGTGGAGAAATGTTGATAAATGGTCGGAGATGGGCTTAAGATGTCATCCAAGGCAACTGAGTCGACGCTAGACTCAGAGTTGTTGTTGATAATAAGGGATCGAATAAATCTTCGCCGATTACTCGAGGGAGATAGTAGTTGGCAAAATGTGGATAGCTTCCTGTTGCATCGGTGTTGATCCATTGCCTGTTATCGGAGGATAACCGAGGTGGTCTTTCGGATAGTTTTCCGCTTGTTCGGGCTTAATCTCGACCGCCGTCGGAGGACAACCAAAGGCGGTCTTTCGATAGTTTTCCGCCGATTTGGGCTTAATCTCGACCACCGTCGAGGACAACCAAGGCGGTCTTTCGATAGTTTTCCGCCGGTTCGGGCTTAATCTTGGACCTGCTTTTCAAGCGATCACACTGCTTTGGAGAAAACAAGAGGAACTTTGATGAATATTGGTTAGTTTTATGCAAAGTATGATGCATGATTGTATATGAATGACATATGCATGAATTATGACTTTATGAGTAATGTATGAATGATAGATGTTGTGGTATTTCAAAACATATCCATCTTGAAGAAGATGGATGCTTTGTTTTTGAGGATTTCGACTCCGCTGGGGAATTGAGTAGGTGGAAGTCCCCGCTTTTGAAGGAGAAAGATACCTGGTTTCTCCGATGCACTATCCGACCAAGTCTTGGGCCTAGATATTGTTGAGGAAGGTAGAGATTGAGAAGCTCGTTGTTGGAGATCTCATATAGACCCCGCCGAGGAGAGTCCGGGAGGCGATCTGCTGGGGACCTTGTATGTAGATCCCGCCGAGGAAATTTAGGAGACGCTTTCGGGATTCGGGTGCGATCTCACTGAGAGCATTTGATAGTTGCGGAGACCGGTGGAAGAGTCGGATCCCGCTGTAATCTCTGGCCGGGAATGAAGATGGGTTCCTCCGATGCACTATCTCGACCAAGTCTTGGGTCCGGATACCGGGAAAAGGAATGGATCGAGAGATACCGGGATAAATACCTTGACTGGGGTGAGGTGTTACCGCTGGACCGATGTAACATTGCTTAGTCGAGTGGAATTGCAGCTCGTGGATTCCCTTTGCTCACTGGGAAGTTGTGTTGTGAGTGACACCTTTGCAGGATCATGCTCGTGGGGAATGCATTGGTGACCTTCGTTGTCATCTCAATTCCGAGCAGTAAGTACTTTTGTATGTTCACTTTTCGTATGTTTGTGATTAGATTCTTATTGTCAAATGCGATAGTCATTCAAAGCAAACGTTGGACTTATTGCAAATAACAACGGAAATTGTAAAGGAAAGAAGTTTGCATTTATTTGAAAGGTGGCGTATGGCCAAGTAGTTTGTACACAAGAAAGGTAAAAGCTATGCGAAACAATCTCGTTAAGTTCCAACTATGCTAGTACTCATATATTTCGACTATCTCATCTCCTTGTCATTAGAAAGTGAGTAGACCGATCCTCCATTTGAACCTTGAACGATAGTAGTCCGAAGCGTATGATCCGAAGAGACATAGTTGTACGCTTAAATCCCTAACTTTTGCCTAGACCGCCTTTCGGTTTTCAACGGATACCTTTTTGCCCAAGCCGCCTTTTCGTGTTTTCGACTTGCCGTGTACATGTTTTGTATATATCCTTAATTTTGCCCGAACCTTTGGTTCGCCAGATGCCCTTATTTTTGCCTAGGCCACCGACCTAGCGTGTCTCTTTATGCATAGTATTTTTGACTATGTCTGCTCACTGGTGTGGGAAGTCTTCACCATCCATGGTGCTAAGTATCATAGCTCACCGAAAATACCGCCTTGACTACAGATGGTCCCTCGAGGTGGGAGTCCATTTGCCTCGGATCACCTTGTGGGAGAATGATGCGCTTGACTACTAGATCACCAACTTGGTAGACTCGGTGCTTGACCTTCTTGTTAAATGCTCGATCATTCGCTTCGATAAACTGTCCATGGCGATGGACGCGAGTCGCTTCTCATCGATCAAGTTAATCCGGTCAAGGCGAGTCTCGACCCAATCGCTTCGCCAACTCGCCTCGAGGACTCGTCGAGGTATCTCGAACCTCGATGGGTAAGACGGCTTCCATACCGTATACGAGAGAAGGGGTTGCCTGTTGATGTTCGGTCAGAAAAGCGATAACCATGAAGAGCAAATGGTAACATTTCATGCCAATCTTTGTACGCCACCGCATCTTCAGATAATCTTCTTAATGTTCTTATTGGCGGCTTCCATCGCTGCTCATCTTAGGCCGATATGGAGAAGAATTGTGATGCTTGATCTTGAATTGCGGTAGAGTTCGGTGATCATCTTATTGTTGAGATTGGAACCGTTATTCGTGATAATCCTTTCGGGGTGCCATACCGATGATAAGATTATGCTTGATTTAATCGAGCCACAACATTCTTGGTAACAGATGCATACGAGGTCGCTTCTACCCACTTGGTAAAGTAATCGATTGCCACAAGGATGAAACGATGTCCATTGGAAGTCTGGCTTAATTTCTCCAATCATGTCAATGCCCCACATTGCAAAAGGCCAAGGAGAAGTTAAAACATCGTGAGGTACCGAGGTACGTGCACTTTGTCGGCATAACCGCATTTGTGACAAGATCGAGCGAAGGTGACAATCGCCCATGGTGGACCAATAGTAACTGTTCTCAAAATCTTCTTAGCCATGGTGTGTCCATCGGAGTGGGTACCAAATTCGTAAATCTTCCATGATACGCATTGTTTTCGTCTACACAATGAGTAAGCACAAGTCGTGGTTGCGCTTGTATAAGATGCCGTTGTTGAGGAAGAATTTAGATGCAAATCTTCTCATGAACTTTATCATTAATGATGCCCCTCGGATATTCCCGAGTCTCAAGATACCTCTTCACGCCATAGTACCAAGGTTTCTTCCGCCAAGCTCACAACAATACTGGTTCGTCGAACTTCTCAATGATGATCCGGGAGCCTCGTTGTCCCATCCGACCTTGAACATAGACGACATAGTAGCTAATGCGTCCGCCAACCGATTCTCTTCTCGTGGAATATGATCAAAAGTGATTTCTTCAAGTAGGGAATCAAACTCAAAACATGCTCGACACGGAATGAGATTCGGATGCTTCGTATCCCATTCGCCTTTATCTCGATCGATCACTAAAGTCGAATCTCCATACACTTGTAAGAATTTGATTCTTAAGTCAATAGCAGCTTTTAATACCCATAATGCACGCTCAGATTCGCCATGTTATTAGTGCAATCAAACATAATCTGCGGTGAAAGGAGTATGTCCGCCGCAGGGATGTAATGATGGCGCCAATGCCATTGCGCGTTTGAGGCTCCATCAAAGACCATAGTCCATCGGGATCCTTGTTCGTGTCCTTCGTCTGGGCCGGTTCTTCACAATCGCGACTAGTAAAACATCCTCGCTTGGAAATTGAACGGCATAGACCGATAGTCATCTACGGCTTGATGAGCCAAATGATCGGCCACTACACTTTGATCGCTTTCGAGAAGTGTACTGGATGTCATATTCGGTCAAGATCATTTGCCATCTTGCTATTCTTCCGAGATAGCTGGTTTCTCAAATATGTATTTTATCGGATCCATCTTGAAATCAACAAGGTAGTGTGAGTCAACATATACTGCCTTAGTCATGAAAGCCAAGCCAAAGCGTTGCAAGTTTTCGAGTGTGAGTATCTTGTTTCACACGGTAAATTTTTAAGGTAGTATATTGCATGCTCTTTTCGACTGCACGCCATGTTGCCCCAACACACACCCCATTGAGTTCTCTAACACTAGTACATGATGAGAGGTCTTCCTTCGGGTGGCATCGTGATAGGAGGATTCAAGGTACTCCTTGATTTTGTCAAAAGCGATCCGCAATCGCCATTCCACTACTTGATCTTTCTTTAATAACTTGAAGATTGGCTCACAAGTAGCGCTAGGTGTGCAATGAATCGGCAATGTAGTTCAATCGGCCCAAGAAACCTCGACTTCCTTCTCGGGAGTCGGCATCTCTTGAATGGCTTTAACCTTGGCGGGTCAACTTCAATACCTTTACCACTGACAACAAACCCTAAGAGTTTTCCGGATCTGACTCCAAAGGTGCACTTGTTGGGATTAAGTCTTAGTCTATATTTCTTCAATCTGTCAAACAGTTTCTGCAAATGATCAAGATGCTCTTCTTCACCGTGATCGAGCTATCATGTCGCCGACGAGACCTCTATCTCGTGATGAATCATGTCATGAAATAATGTCACCATAGCACGCGATAAGTGGCACCCGCGTTCTTCAACCGAACGGCATAACCTTGTAGCGTAGCCCCATCAGAACGAAAGTAGTCTTCCATGTCTTCGGAGCCATTTTGATCTGATTGTAACCGAGAAACCATCCATGAAGGAGAAAACCTTATGCGAGCGGTGTTGTCAACCGTAACATCAATATGAGGAAGTGGAAATCGCCTTCTGACTCGCTTTGTTCGATCTCTAATCCACACATTCGTATTGCCATCCTTCTTAGGTACAGTACCACATTTGCAACCCATGGGATAAGAAGTAACGGCTAAGAAACCATTGAACCGCTTCATAACTTCGCTTTGATCTTTTCGACATCTCAGACGCATGCGATTTAACTTCTTTTCGGAGAAAACCCTTTTGTCGGCAATCGTGTACCACAATATCAATGTCTAAACCCGCATGTCTTCGTATGACCAAGCAAAACCTCAATATAGTCTCGTAGCATATGAACCAACCTTTCTTTAACACTGCTCTCAAGACCCGCCCTATCTTGATCTCTTTTGCCTTCGCAAGACTCCAAATTCACAACCTCAACCTCTTCATGTGGCAGATAACTCGCTTCTTCTCAGTAGCCCGCAAGTTCTCCGGCACTTCACAATCTTCCTCACTTTCGCCTTCGGCTTGGTAGATCGGATTATCGAAGTCATATTTAGCACTAGCATAGTTATTAACTAGATTCGGAGTGATTCTCGCAGTGTATCACGTGTGTGTAAGAAACACATAGCTTTTGAAGGGTGATAAAGTAAAGAAAGAAAACAAACAATTGAATGCAAAAGTCCAACGAATTTATTGAATGAAAATACGCAAACGATGATAATAACCTCGCAAACGAGCCATGATGCCCCGCAAGGCACTAGGCTTTCAAAGTTTATTGTTCAAAACATAAAGAAATATGAAAAGCAAAACAAAACAAAAGCAATTACTCCCGACTAAAGGAGATTGGTATACGCCTTCGCCTTCCAATTGCGAGCCCTTGATCCGAGTTGGAAGATCCACTTGATGTCGAAGCCGTTGTCGCCTTCTATAGCATGGATTCCACTTTGGCCGATGCGAGAGGAAGTTGGCCGCACGTCACGCGTATCATCTTCGACCCTTGATGGTGAAGCCTAAACCGCCTTGTCGATTGAAGGAAGATCGTGGAGCTGTCCCCAAATAGCACTACCTCCTTGTTCAACAAAGCGAGCATCTTTCAATGAGGCCATCCTAGGCGGAACTTGTGTAATCTCAGAGGACAGGAGAGTCAACAGTATGACTGGGTATTGTTTCAAAAGCTTGACAGGAGTCTCAAGACTTCACCTTCTTACTCAAGGTATCGGAATGACCGATGACCGACCATATACTCTTCTTCACCACATACCGAACAACCTTCCCTTTCACCGGTACTTGATGCAAGGTAGAGGTAACCGCCCCATGTATCCAAGGGCCCAAGTAGGCAAGAGTAGTCGGACGGATGTCCATGACAAAGAAATTGAGTCAAAAGTCGTGGAACCGACTTTAACAAGCAGAGTGAGCTCTCCAAGCATCGGCGCTTAGAACCATCAAAAGCTCTCACGATAATGTCACCGGTCTCGTAACCAACCCGACATCAAGCCAATCAAAAGCCTTCGGAAGGATATTCAAAGCGTAACCGTATCCACCAAGACATGAGATGTAGTGCCCTTGCATTCAATAGATGTGCAAGGCTTTGTTGTTTCTTCCCGCAGAGTCAAATCAAGATCGAGAAACCTAGGCCGTTGTTGGCAGCCGTGCTAGCAATACAAACTTCAAATTGATCTGGTAGTGTCTTGCACATGAGCATTCTTCGTAAACTTCACCAAGGCATTAGTATGAGCCTCAGAGCACAAGAGCAGAGCAAGCATTGAGATCTTGGACGGAGTCTGTCCCAATTGTTCCACAACATTGTAATCACTCTTCTTGATGATCTTCAGAATTTCCTCCATTTCTTGTTTGGAGGTGTCTTCAGTAACTTCCTTTGGTACTTCCGTTGAGGTGATGAGTCACCGGTTCTTTCCTCTAGCTTGGGAATGGGTTGAATAGTGGAATGCGAGTCGCGGTGTCTTTGGAGGAGAGATATCCGGAGAGAATACTCTTCCGGTTCGGTCACCTTGCTTGATTCGGTGATGTTGTCAATGTCAGGAATGGTAGCTTCAATCGTAAGATCCTTGATAGTCAGAGGGTCTTGCTTGACGCCATGATAGTAGACGTCAGATCCATAGTTCCAAGGGATAGCTTTGTCAGAGGAATATGGAACCGGTCTTGGAGAAGTGATAATGAGAGGTGCCACTCTAGGCATAGGATCGCAGAGGAAATCCTTATCGTGTTAACATCAAGATAGTCTTCGGAAATCGTCACCCCATCCGGTCGCCTTAACATCTTCAATAGGAATCTTGTAACTATCGTGATGCAGTACTTCACCATGTAATCATACTTTCCACTTGCCCCAAGGTATCCCACACAGATGGTACTGCTTGCATTGTCAATCTTCAACTTGACATTTCTTCACATTCGCAGTGTGGTTTCGTAAATAGTATCTCACGGTTATCCATCATGCATCGAACACGCCTTCTCAACCAAGCACAACCATCGCGGATGGGCACCAACGACGCTTCTCGGGCATCCCGGTTGACACCGCTTGCAAAGATTCTTCTTAATACCATCGAGGAATGGTCAAGTCATCTATGTTGAAAACATAAGTATCGCCGCCAACAAAGATTGGAACTCTTGTCATGATTTGGCATAGGCGCTGATCACATTCGAGTCTCCAAAGGAGGATCAAACTCAATGCTTAGATTCAATCATATCTTGAATTTTGTTTTTCGAGCCCAACAATCATCAAGACTATGTCCCGGCTATTGGAGTGGTAAGCACACTTAGCATTAGGATTGTATTTCGAGAGGAAGTGTTGACATTCCGGAGGATCCCTCAAGGTTATCACCTGCTCAACATGTGTTGCAAGGCTTGCGACAAAGGCATGTTGATCTTCAGAACTGCCTTCGTGGCGCTCGCTACGCTGCTGTCTCACCGAGGTTGGCTGATGTAGGATCGAGATCACAACCGCCTTCTGATTGAGCACGGTCGGTCTTGGCTCGCTTTTATGACCATACACAACATTGGCTTCTTTCTTACCACCAAAAGATTTCTTCGCAGCTTGAAGATGTCTCTATTTGAATCTTTCCACTTTGATACCACTTCGATACGCTCAAATATCAACCGGTGAATTCGTCAAGAGTTTCCAATCGATGATTGAAGAATGGGCTGCTGTCCCCATAAACATATCAACCAACTCCTATTGGACAAGGGTGGTTGAACTCTCGCTAAATCTCCATTTCTAAGCATACTTTGAACTTCTCGTCACGACCCATAGACATGCTTTGTAGTTGCATGCGAGTGGGTGTCAATTCAAGATTGTACTATATCGTCTCAGAAAGCATCGCCTAAGTCACCCAAGTACGGATACGGTCATTCTCTAGCCGATAGTACCATTCCAACGGTTCCGACAAACTCTCTTGAAAATAGTGCATCCATAACTTTCTCCATCAGGGATTGATCTTCCGACATAGGACTTCAAATGCGCTTAGGGCAAGACATGCCATCATACTTGGCAAAAGCAGAACTTTGAACTTGGGAGGAATCACAACACAACGAGACTCGATCATCAAAATTTAGCCCGACATCTTCAAGTTTTCCACAAGATTCAGACGATCTTCAAGTTGCTTGTACTTGTCATCTTCCTCGTAGTATCGCCATTATCATAGTCTTTTCAGCTCATGCTGGCCATCACCCTTGTTACTTTGCTCGCCTTCCTTCTTGAAACTTCCTTCCGAGAGCTCAATACGGCTGACCACCTTAGGACCACCTTTGTAGGCCCGCCCATGTTGAGGAGACCAACAACCTTCTTCTTCTTGTTGATGAGCTTCTTCAAATCTTCTTGGCCTTGGACCAAGTCAGAACATTTTAAACCGAGCATTTTGAGCTCAAGATCTTTGACACTGCTCGAGAGCCATTTCGCTAAAATAAATAGCGAGCAAATGAGAAAACCAATCTCCAATGTACCGTGATGCAATGTTATGCTATGATATGCAATGTTTATGCGAATGCAATGCAATGTTTTCAAGGACCTTAGAGATTTAAATTTGTTAAACAAGCAATGAACAAACATTTATTAGTACTCTTTTCATTATTCTTTTCTTTTAAGTATAAGAGATAGTTCAAACAATAAAAGAAAGCATAAACATCCTAAATCTCTAAGTCTCCCATGGGCGCCTCTTGGTGCCGATGTAGGCTGATGCTTCGCCTCATGAAGTAGCTTTGTCAACTCTAGCACTTTCTTCTCGCTGCATAGCACCGAGCTTCAAAGGTATCCTCTCTTCCTTGAGTTGAATCCGGATCTCTTCAAGTCTTCAAAATCAGAGGCATGTCGGGATGAGAACGGATAGGTACGCCACCTATAGCGAGTGTTCCATAATTACCGGTAAAACAAAGTGAATGGCATCATGAGGTTTTGAGCTCGAGCTCGCACCCATTTGAGGTAAGGTTCCCGAGGAATGGAGTTTTGTGCCCCAAAGTCTTGGTATCGCCTCTTTACCATGCCCCAAGCGTGTATAAACCTTCGCTGTAATTCGAGATCGTGATTATAGTCGAACACAATATCTTGGAGAAGCATATCATGAGGACCATCTCTTCGGCAAAACCAAACTAACGTAGAGCTAAAGAAGGGTTGTAAGTAATACCTCCCTTATACCAAGTAGTGGTACATTAGGGAATTCTCCACAACGCCAATGAATGTGAAGTCCTTTGAGAGAAAAGATTCCAACAGATGTCGGAATGAGAGTGACATTAACCTTGAGACCATCTCAACCTTTGTTCATTCTTCAAAATCGATGGAGGAAGGTGCAAATAAACCACCTTGAAAGTAACGGTATACAACACATGAGAGTTCCTTGTCGCTTAGTAATAGTGTGGAGAGAATGCAGATGTCTCCAAGCAAAGTAGGCACGGATTGCATGTAAGGAACAACTTGATGGCATTGATATCGATGAACCGATCCGAGTTAGGAAATAGAACCAAACCATAAATTAATAAGGCCACAATGTTTTCAAATGCATGGAAACTCATAACTTTGAGGAATTCTCGGCTTAAATAGGAACTTAGCAAGTAAACCCTTAACTCCACTTCTGTTTCCCAATTGGCTTCAATATCCGAGCGCTTAAGATGTAAGGCGGATGCGATATCTTCGACTTAGGAACCTTTTCCAAACCGTGAATGGCATTTGGTCAAGAATAGTATCCCAAGTAGCTTAGAGAACTCTTCTAAGGTAGGAACCAACCGATAATCTGAAATGTAAAGCAATGGTGTTTCGGATCAAAGAACCGGAATAGGACATGCATCATATCTTCTTCAAACCGAGATAACCAAATCAAGTAGATAACCATGTCTTTGATGAACCGAGCATGGTCGGGAATTTCAAGCCAATTCTTTGAGTTGAGAAGGGATACCCATGAAGTTGATTCGGATAGTCTTTCTAGAAGCCATAATCCCTACAAAACAGAGCAAAGATAAATCCCTAGGTCCTTGAAATAGTTAGAAATGATATGCAATGCGAATGATGTCATGATGTCATGTTTAGCACACACAAACAATTCACACAATGAGCCTAGGGTTAAGGCTTGCATGAGGTATAGGTGATTACCCTACCAAAAGTTTGAGTTGGTTCATCCTGTCCTATAATAGTAACCGGGTTCTAGGAATCTCACATCACAGATCTTTCTCGTAGCTTATTTCAATACGACGGCCAAGTGGTCGATCGAAAATGTCCCAAAAGTCTAATCTCAATGAGCGTAGCATCGAGTATCAACCAACCTCGGTCTACACCAAAGTCGGCCATCTCACTACCTTCTAATGGCCAAGATGGGTCAATTAAGGTTCTAAAAGTTTAGTTAGCGCTTGATGACACCACGCAGAAGCCAAATACTATCTTCAACTTGGGAATGAAGAGTATCGGGACAACCAAAGTGTCACGCTAACGTAGCCATCATGTTGACCATTTAGTTATACGTCTAGCGGTCGCGATGATCTAATGCTACTTACCTAAAAGGAAACCCGATCCGTGTAGGATCCCCAACAATATAATACCCAAGCAACCCTTAAAGATAAAGCATACAAGTCAAACAAAAAGTAAAATGATCTAGAAACCCTAAGGCAATTCTCTTTAGGGTGTAGTCCTCACAGAGTCGCCATCGTGATACGGTGAACTCGACTTTGTAGGATTTTGTATCCAAATGTGCGGATAGCAAGAGTCGCCACCGACTTTTATTTTATCCAATTAAGGGAAGGTAAAAGTAATGTAAAAGACCTTCGTTAGATTCTCGAGTTCGGAGAATGGTTATGAAAAGGGAAGGTATTAGCACCCTTTCCATCCGTAGTTATCTACGGGCTCTTAGTTGCTCTAGATCACTTTTAAAATTGCTTTCTGTGTGTTTGACAAAAATGTTTTGAAAAAGGGCATTTCGCTTTGACTTTGTAACGACTCATGTAGGAGTGTATACAAAGTGTTCGGAAATGTTTCGCTTTGAAAAGAAATTGAACTTTGAAAAGAGTGTGGTGTGAAAAGCATTTGATTTTAGAGCAAGCAACTAAAAGACTTATTTACCCACCGTAATTGGTCGCTTTGTTGTACTTCTACATTCCTTTAGAATAGCGCTAGCCATACCATTAGTTGGTAGGTAGCTCCATTCGTGGATGTAAGCGGATATTCAAGGGACATCGGATGGTCATAGAAGGCAACTCAGGAAGTATCCTAGCACATTCGGGACTATCATCATTTTCGTAGGCGACAATCGAGGGTCAAGATCATGTATTCGGAGGCGACATCGTGGGTCTTATGATCTTTGTATCGAAGGGACTATGATGATTTGTTTGAAGGCAACGGTGCTAGAATACCTCTACGCTCGAGGGACATGACCATTTTGAATCGAAGGCATCGAGAGAGAATTACCCTAAGGGGTGCGTGTGTGAAAGAAGTGTGTTGATTTCAGATATTTTATCTTGAAAATTAGTGGGCTATGTTCATTATTATCTTGCCATACACGCCTAGTTACTAGCAATTTATAGGGTGCGAAAAGTAAATGCGAAATGTAAAGCGGAAATGTTAAGCGGAAAGTAAAACCTACGCTATTACATGGCTTTGGCGATACATAATTTAAAATGCGGAAAATAAAATCCTAATTAAAACTATTACAACCCATATGCAGTTACATTATTGAAAAATAAAATAAAAACGGAAGAAACGTCTGAATCGGATTAACCTGTGAAACAAACGAGAAATCGGAAAATATGATGAAATCGAAATAAGAGAAAATGTTAGAAAAAATGCAAGTTTTTAATTGGAAAAAATATGACATGCTGGAAAATATATAAAGATATTAAAATAATTTTTTGGGATTTTTTAGATGCAATTTAATAATTTAAAATGAATTTACAATGATTTAAATGCTAAATTATAAATAAAAATAAATATGCATGCAAAAATGTATTTTTTAATTTATTAAATTAAATAAAGATTTTTAGAATATAAATGCAAAAGGAAATATTTTTTTGGTAATTTTTTAATGCAGAATAAAAATTATGAAAAGAAATTAAAACAATGCAAAATATGAAAATATAATAAAATATGAAAATATGAAAAAGTTGAGTTTTGGAAAAAGAAAGGCAAAACTGGTCCTGATGAGGATCGAACTCGTGACCAGGGAGAGTATCCATGAACAATCCACGCCTTAACCAACTGAGCCATGTGTGCTTCACTGTTTGGAAACGGATTGAATGTAAGAAAGACAAGTGTCGCTCCCTGATGTCCCAGGCCGCGCGCGAACCTTCATCGTCCCCAATTCAAATATTTGAAGCTAGCGTCGGCTGTTGTGCGTCACTAAGATTCCTGGCAAAATCAAAAACGCAGCACACATAACATAAATTATATCTAAGACCATGGATCGATTCCTTGAAGCATTCCGAATGCAACGGTATAGGTCTTATTGTCCAATTTTATGTATTTCGTGAAACCCTAAATCGGTCACATAAACCCTAATCATGGTGAAACACGATTCCGGCCATAGAAATTCAATTGGCTTGCCCAGAAAGTTTGCAAACTTGATTCTAAACACAAACAAACAACCAAAACAAGTTAATAATGCATGAATATGAGAAATCGAAATTTGAAAATTCAAGAACAAACCAAACACGGATTGCTTGATTCTTGATGTTTTTTGGCAAAGTAAAGGTCTGATTCGCTTCTGGAGGTATCAAGGAACCTGTTGGACACCTCAAAAACGATTGAGAATGGCTGGAAGTAGGATTCCCACTTGCTTGAGAGGCACGATTTTTTCACTTTGAGAATAGGGTTTCTGAACCAATTTTTTCGTCCCTTTGCAATTGGTATGCATCAAGTATATATGCTGGATGGATTTGGGATTGATTTGGGAAAGAATTGATCAATATTCAATGGAAATCAATTTTGATTTTTGTCCAAAATCAAATTTTCAAAATTTGATTAATTCTCAATCCAATCTTGCCAAATTTGATTTAATTTCGAAAATTGCTGGCATTGGTGAGTTACTTGAGTCCCAAGAAAAGAATAAAATCAATCTTTCAATTAATTTTGATTTTATAATTTATTTTAAAATTTAATTTGTATTTAAATGAATAAATTCAAAATTAAATAGAAAAATAAATCAAAAATTCATGGCATTGGGCTTGGATATTCCTAATTGTATGAGGAATAAGTTAGGATGAAGAAAAAGTAGGCCCATTTGCAAAAGATTTGATTTTTTGAAGTATCTCTCTTTGTGCATTCTTTCAAAATTGCCCAACTTGTGAATGGTGCATCTTGCTCAATTTTCCACATTTTTGAGTGTTCTTGGACTTTTTGGAAAGCTCTAAGAGTCCTCTAAACAATGTCTTTGGTCTCATCTCAATTGGAGTTACCATGCTCAATATATCTTCAAAACAAAAAGTTGACTTTTTGTTGACTTTGAAAATGACCTGTAATGTTTTGAGCTATACCTCTCAAATGAAGCATTTTTTGGACATTCTTGTGAGACATGAAGTTGTAGAGAATTGAATTTCCTTCAAAATGAGCTTTGGTGGGAAAAATTTTGAGAAAGTATGAGAAAGTTATGATCAGTCAAAGTTCAGTTGACTTTTCACCTAGAAACCCTAATTTAGAAAGTTTGACTTTTGAGCAAATCTTGAGTTTTCTTGATGAATCATGATCAACCCTTGATCAAATGATGAATGTAACTTCAAAATGAGGATGTTGACCAAAAATTATGAAGTTTGACTGTATGTTGACCACAGTTGACTTTTTGTCCAATACAACTGATTTTCAACCATCTGAGCAATTGTCTGAGGAAACTTGACTTGTGAAGCTTGAAACTTGACATGGAGAATCTTTGAAACATATGTGGAGGCATGAAGACCATTGGAGATATTGGAAGTCCATCTTGCCCTGAGAGATACCAAACCCTAATTTGGGTTGATTGTCTAGGAGAGAGTTTGTCTGATCAACTCTTGAGGAATCCTTGAGCATAGATGTATGAAATCTCTTGAGTAGATGGAGGGCAAATTTTGGGGTATGACACGGGCTCACATTCAAAATCTCATGATGCCATATGATGCTATTCTACTAGTAATTATGGAACTTGTTGCCGAAGGCGATGAATCTTACACCATTCTTCATCCAGATATGCCTACCAATTTTGAAGAATTAAAGAGATCATGGATTCAACTCAAAGAAGAAAGGGATACATTCGAAACTCAGTGCTACGCAAGCGAGAAAATAGTATTTGAGTTGACGAAGCTACTTCACGAGGAACAGAGTATTATCACCTACGTCAACACAAAAGGAAGCGTCCATTGGAGGCCTAAACATTAGGAGTTTTACTTTTATACTTGAATTTTATTTTGTATTTACTAATAAAAAGCTTGTTCTTGTTTGTTTACCAAATTTAAATTCCTAAGATCCTTGAAAACATTGCATAACATTGCATATCATAGCATATCATTTCATAACAGATACTCCAAAGACTAGTTTTCTCATTCTCTCGTTGTTTATTTCAGCAGAAATGGCTCTCGAACAATCACAAAGATCTCCGTGCTCAAAATGCTCGGCCTGTGAGATGCTCAACAACTTGGCCCAAGGACGAAAGATCCGAAAGAGCTCATCATCAAGAAGAAAAGAAGAACATCACTGATTCTCATCATCGGAAAAGGTTCAAAGGTCTAGTCAAGGTAGTCGACAACTTGAATTCTCAAAAAGATCGATGAAACCTAATATGGAGAAAGCCATTATGGGTCTCAAGAAGAATATGGAGAAGACTATATGAGTGAGAAGTATCATCCTGATTATGAGAAGTATAAGCAACTTGAAGACCGTCTGAATGCCGTGGAGAATCTAAAGATGTCAGGATTGAATTTCGATGACTTAAGTTTGGTTCTTGGAGTGGTCATTCCCCTCAAGTTCAAAGTTCCTACCTTTTCTAAGTATGATGGCATTTATTGTCTAAAACTTAATTTGAAGTCCTATGTTCAGAAGATTCAACCCCACACTGTTGACAGGAAATTGTGGATGCATTTCTTCCAAGAGAGTCTGTCCGGTAGAATGGTATTATCAGCTAGAGAATACTCACATCCATGCCTGGAATGATTTGGAAGATTCTTTCTACAAACAGTACCAATATAATGATGAGTTGGCACCGACCCATATGCAACTGCAAATATGTCCATGGGCCGTGATGAGAAGTTCAAAGAATACACCCAAAAATGGAGAGATCTAGCAGGCAAAGTCCAGCCACCCTTGTCTAATAGGGAATTGGTTGACATGTTTATGGGAACACTGACAGGCCTATTCTTCAATCATCTGATTGGAAACTCTTTAACTGGATTCACCAAACTGATATTGACAAGCGAACGTATCGAAGCTGGAATCAAAAATGGAAAAAGATTCAAGTCGAGACATCTTCAAATGCTGTGAAAAGATCTTTTGGTGGGAAGAAAGAAGCCAATGATGTGTATGGTCAGAAGAACCGTGACAAAGGTGATCGCTATGTGGGGGAAGTCCTGATATTCAATCCCACACCAGCGTAACCTCAACAAGACAACGTGCGTAGATAGAACTCACCAAGAAGACAATTTACGAAGATTAGCATTACAACACATGTTGAAAGCAGAGCTGATTACTTTGAGAGATCCGCCTCATCATGTTAATACAGCCTCTCCGAAGTACAATCCTAATGCAAGGTGTGCATACCACTCCAATAGCCATGTTGTTAATATTACTCCCCATGAGTTATACAAAATAAGGACATATTTGATGCTGGTCGTTATAATACTTGAAGCATTATTTATTTGGAATTTGCCACAGTTTCCAAATTAGGAATCCTTAGTTTACTTGTTTGACAAGTTTCAGATTGCCACACTCTGTAACTTGTAGTAGAAGAAACCTCATAGTTAACCATTTGTATAACCAATTATGAGTCTTTAATAGAAAGTCTAAACTTTATCACCCTTCTTCAATCTCCGGTGTCTTCAACGGTAGGATGTTATAACTCCATATAGTTTATTCTCTTTTATTCATCACACACTTCTTCTCATCTTGTTTAAGGTTACCATACAATTATCATGAATATCCAGCTCCCATCAAGATATTTGACAGTATTTGTATGTATCTCCTTAGTTGAATCAGCTCTTCAAATAATCACTAGATAACATTTCCACACATCCTTAACTTGTGAAGATAACAGTGAAATTTACTATTGGTATTTAGTTCACACTAGGCCATGAATTCTTCATACACACACTCAGCTCCCGACAGAGTATATGAATATTGAATTCGGGTTGTATATCTAATAAGTAATTAGTCCCACGTCAAAGTTTACTAGTTAGTCAGCTTAGAATTAACTACTCACACTAGATCATTCTCGATCGACTACATCTTCACACTCACTTCTACTTCGCATAATTACATATATATTCAAAGCTGAAAACCTTTAAGATGATGTTTTAACATTTGATAGAACATCATCTATTATGGTTCTAGGGTTAACATCTATAATTCCTTATTCATAACAATTTGGGGAACACACAAGAGGCACTGCAACCATCAACTTTACATCCAAACACTTTACACATCAAGGAATAATAAGATCCATTTCTCAATAGACTTTCTTCATACATTCACTTCTAATTTTAAGATGATGAATGTCATAGTCTGTACTTATAGAGGAGATTTCCTCAACTAGGTTTTTGGAACAGACTTGATTATGGCAAGACATAGAAACATTTATATTCTTCCCTGTAATCTGACTTCCTTGATTCTTATTGACAATACCCTTCTAGGACAATATTTAGGGTAGTCAACATTCATGATCATATTTCACTGTGGTTGACACACAATATTCAGCTACACAATTTGTTCTATGGTTATGAATAAATCTCCACGTATCTCGTTCCTCTAATTAGAAGGATGTACCAGATATAAGCTCATCTTGATTACACATAAGGGGATTGAGGGGTATACCTTTATGAGTCTTTTACTTGCACTGAGCTTGATTTTAATACTCCCATAAGCTTAGGTCAGAAATAAACTGACATCTCGAGTATAAAAACCTGTTGATCGTATCCCGATCAACCGATAAGATGTCTCTTCTAGATTAGAGTAGGTTCCAAACATATGTACTCACACTACATTAATTTAACACCAAAACATCTATTCTTCAACCGGTAGTTGCATACCAGTACTAATTGTTAGTGTTTTAGGTTGGCATTACTTTTTGGTAAAACTAGGTTATGACATGTCTTGATAAATGTCATGACATTCTGAGATTGAAGATAAATCCTACTTGACAAGGATGTTTAAAGAACAACTCGTAACCTGAAGCTAAAAGTCGGGAAATTTGAAAATATCCTCGATGTCATGTATGTTATGACATTCAGTGTGACATTCTGTTCTGCAGAATCTATTTTTCCTGAGACTTTTCAGGAAGTTTGTTGAGCTGCTATATTATGTTTTTTTGTTATTAGAATGCATGCTCACGTGGATGCTAGGTTAATCTTAATTAAACCTAAATTGGTTGTTGAAAAGACCATGTTTTTAGGATTAAATTAAGTGAACCCTAGCTATCTTTATGGAAGCCCAAACCAAGTTTCGTGGATCGCTTCTATAAAAGGAATTCAACCTTATACCGCTATGCCTGAATGTATTGAAGATTTAGGTTGTTATTTGTGTAATTCTAGTTTCTCTTGTGAGCCAAGCAACTATCAATTGATAAGTGCATTGACTAGGATTTGTTTGTAAGGGTAGTTTATCACCAAAGCTTTGAAGCACGAGTGTTTGTCTCTTGATTGAAAGCTTTGCCGATCAAGATAGTTTATTGATGTGTCTTCACAATTCAATTAATCAATAGGTTGATATCACTGTGATTAAGGGGAGTGAGAAACTCGATCTAAGTAGGACTTAGGTTGAAGTTGCATTGGGTAGGTTTTAGTGAAGGAGATAAACTGTTGGTTTATTCCGAATTAATTCTACTAATAGTGAATTTCCTCCCGACTTGGTAGCCCCCGATGTAGGTGTAGTTGACACCGAACCGGGTAAACAATTTATTGTGTTCTTTACTATGCTTGAATTTAGTTGTGTATTGGTACAGAGTGTCGACACGTGTCATAACATTCTCTCGTGACATCAAGTATCGCCGCTGTGAATTTCAATTGGCATCAAAGCGCACCCTGCCTGTTATTTCTGGGTGAGATCTAGGGATAATAGTTTCTGGCATAATGGATAAGGAAAGAGGATTTGGAGGTAGACCACCTATACTGGATGGATCCAATTATGATTACTCGAAACCTCGTTGACCTGCTTTTCTTGAGGTCACTAGATATTAAAGCTTGAGAGTCTGACAAAGGATGGAAACATCCCACCAAGCTTGAGAAAGATGGGACTACTGGATTGAAACCTGAGGAAGAATGGAGCAAAGAGGAAGAGGAGCTAGCTCTGGGGAACTCCAAAGCATTGAATGCCCTATTCAATGGCATTGACAGAAATATCTTCAGACTAGTTCATCAATGTGAGCTGGCCAAAGATGTTTGGGACACCCTCAAACTACTCATGAGGGGACATCCAAGGTGAAGATGTCAAGACTTCAGATGCTCACTACCAAATTTGAGAATTTGAAGATGAAAGAAGATGAGACTATTCATGAGTTTCACATGAATATTTTGGAGATTGCCAACACCTCAGGAGCACTTGGTGAGAAGATGTCAGAAGAAAAGCTGGTGAGAAAGATTCTCAGATCCTTGCCTAAAAGGTTTGCAATGAAAGTGACTGCAATAGAGGAGGCTCAGGACATCAGCACCTTGAAGGTTGAAGAACTTATTGGATCTCTTATGACCTTTGAGATAGGAATCGGAAATGTTGACAAAAAGAACAAGAGCATAGCACTTGTATCCAATACTGAAGAAGGATGCAAGGTGGAAGATGAAGAGAAGATATCTCAAGCTATAGCCATGCTTGGAAGACAGTTCAACAAACTCATCAGGAGGATTGATCCAAAGTCAAGGTCAAATGTCAAGGACATTGCATCCGACATCGCAGATCTTATGACTCAAAGAAGATCCAAGTCAAGAAAAAGGAAGTCAAGGCGTGGAATCCAATGTCATGGATGTGAAGGATTTGGACATATTAGAGTTGAATGTCCCAACTTTTTAAAGAAACAAAAGAAAGGAATGGTTGTCACTTGGTCTGATGGTGATTCAGGAAGTGAATCTGAGGAAGAAGGTGCCAAACTTGTCACTACTCTCTCGGAGTGTACAATTCGATATGGATTCTAGTGATGAGGAAGTGACATTTGAAGAGCTTCTGAAACCTACAGGAAGTCGTATAAAATGGTGAAGTATGTCGCAAATGAGGAAAAAAAGTCGATTGAGAAGTTGAAGTCGAGAATGTGAAGCTGGAGGCTGAGAAAAAGGAAAACACAACCACTATAAATCACCTCAATAGTGATATTGTAATATTGAACTCCAAACTTGACCGATGTCTAAATCACAAAATGTTGACTGCATCGATAAGTTGGAAGAAATTCTTCACTTGGACAAAATGCAGGAAATAAGCATGGTCTAGGATATGTGGCTGAAAAGAAACCTGTTGGTGACATTAAGAAGAAGAGACATGGGAAAACAATGTCAAAACAGTTGTCACAACATAAAACAGGAAATATGTCTGGCTCAGGGTATGTGGCTGCAAAGAAGTTTGCTAATAACCAGGAGAGGAACAAACCTGGCAAGTCAATGGCAAAGAAGATGTCACACCACAAAACAGGAAATAGGTCTGCTTCAGGATATGTGGAGGCTAAGAAATTTGTTAATAACAAAAGGAAGAACAGACCTAATGAACCAATGTCAAAACAGATGTCACAACATTGGGTTCAACATCAAAATCATAGAAACTTGAACAAAAAGTTTCAAAGATGGAGATATCATTATTGTGGAAGGTTTGGTCACATAAAGTCCTTCTGCTATAGGCTACATGGATACCCTAATCAGACTCCCTATGTTAAGCCTAAGAACATCAAGGTACCCTACACTCAAAAGTGGAAGAAGAGGACTGCAGCTCTGGTAGCTCACACTTCTCTTAGAGTGTCTGCCAAGGAAGATTGGTATTTTGACAAGGGTGTTCTAAACATATGACCGGAGACGTAAATCTTCTTAAAGATGTTAAACGTCATTCGCCGCTACTTTGGAGATGGAGCTAAAGGAGAAATCAAAGGTATTGGAAACTCAAACGGTATGGAGTTCCAAACCTAAATAGAGTGTTGCAAAAGGTTTGACGCAAATCTCATTAGCATAAGTCACTATGTGATATGGGATTCACAATCAACTTCACTAAGTCCGAATGTCTTGTAATCAATGATGAACAAGTAGTGATTATGAGAGGAGTCGATCAAAGGACAACGCTACGTGTGAATCGAGAACACCACTCTATCTTCCGTGTGTTCTATGACAAAGATGAAGAGGAAGTAAAGTTGTGGCAGAAGAATCGGTCATCCACATCTCGTAGGGATGAAAAGGATCGGCCCATAGAGGAGTCGAAGGAGACCAAGATTTCACATGGATAAAGGGAGAATCTGTAAGTATAAGATCGACAGAAATCGAATGTCACACTCAATGTCTAGACATCGATCACCCTAAAGTACTGCAAAGTACTAAGATCCGTATGAAAGGCTAACCAAGCACCTTATCAAAAGATATAGGAGGAACTCGATAAAACACTCTTTATCAAAGGAGGAGAGATCATGGTGCTTTAAATTTATGTTAATCATATAGTTCTTGGAGGAATACTGACACAATTGAGACATTATGACAACCAAATGCAAGCTGAATCTGGGATGAGCCTCATTGGAGAGTTGATTCATTTTCTTGGACTGCAAGTCTCACAGATGGAAGTGTGATACGGTGAACTGACTTTTTAGTTTTTGTATCGTAAATGTGCGGATAGCAAGAGTCGCCACCGACTTTTATTTTTATCCAATTAAGGGAAGGTAAAAGTACAAAAAGACCTTCGTTAGATTCTAAGGAGAAGGTTATGAAAAGGGAAGGTATTAGCACCCCTTTCCATCCGTAGTTATCTACGGGCTCTTAGTTGCTCTTAGATCACTTTTGAAATTGTGCTTTCTGTGTGTTTGACAAAAATATTTTGAAAAGGAATTTCGCTTTGACTTTGTAATGATTCATGTAGGAATGTATACAAAGTGTTCGGAAATGTTTTGTTTTGAAAAGGGTTTGAACTTTGACAAAAGTGTGAAGTGTGAAAAGCATTTTGATAGAGCAAGCAACTAAAAGTCTTATTACCCGAATGGTCGTTTCGTGTTGTTTTACGCCCTTTAGAATAGTGCTATCCATACCATTAGTTGGTAGGTAACCCATCCGTTGGATGTAAGCGGACATTCGAGGGACATCGTATGGTCAAAGAAAGCAACTTGAGGAAGTATCCTAGCACATTCGAAGGACTATCATCATTTTCGTAGGCGACAATCGAGGGTCAAGATCATGTATTCGAGGCGACATCGTGGGTCTTATGATCTTTGTATCGAAGGACTATGATGAGTTGTTTGAAGGCAACGGTGCTAGAATACCTCTACGCTCGAGGGACTGACCATTTGAATCGTAAGGCAACGAAAGAATTACCCTAAGGGGTGCATGTGAAAAAAGTGTGTCGATTTCGTATATTTTATCTTGGAATTAGTGAGCTATGTTCATTATTTGTCTTGCCATACACGCCTAGTTACTAACAGTTTATAGGGTGCGGAAATTAAAATGCGGAATGTAAAGGTGCGGAAAGGTAAATGTCCTACGCTATTACATGGCTTTGGGGCAGATACATAATTTAAACTTATGGAAAATAAAACCTAATTTAAACTATTACATCCCATAAACAGTTACATTATTGAAAAAAAATAAAATGATAAAGAAGAATCGTCTGAATCGGATCAACCTGTAAAAGAATGAGAAATCGGAAAATACAAGATGAATCGAACAAGAGAAAAAATGTTAGAAAAATGCAAGTTTTTAATCGGGAAAAATATGACATGCTGGAAATAGTATTAATATGCTAAAACAATTTTTTGGGATTTTTTGGATGCAATTTAATAATTTAAAATGAATTAAAAGTAATTAAAATGCAAAATTATGAATAAAAATAAATATGCATGCAAAAATTATATTTTTTAATTTTATAAATTAAATAAAGGTTTTCTGAAAATAATGTAAAAAGAAAAATAATTTTTGGTAATTTTTAATGCATAAATAAAATTATGAAAAGAAATTAAAATGATGCAAAATATTAAATAATATAGAAAATATGAAAAGTGCAAAGTTTGTAAAGAAAAGCAACTGGTCCATTGAGGATCGAACTCATGACCGAGGAGTATCTCGGAGGTGGAATGCCTTACCACTACGCCATGTGTGCAAGCGTGTTTGGAATCAGAAACATGGGATCATGAATAACACGCGTCATCATCTGGAGAGGTCAAGGCACAGTCAGCTGGTGGGGTCCTCGTTGGATGAGAGAACGAATCAGAAAGCGCCATGACGCCATGCAAGCCACGCCGAGTCCACTCAAACGACGCCGGAGCCCTAGCTCCGGTCGTCTTCTCCGATTAGCCTGGAATTAAAACATGAAAAATACGCAGAATAAATGGGAAAGGGGGACCCTACCCCCCTAAATCAACCCTCCTGAATCCATTGGTGATATCCGTTTGCCCTAAAAATGCTTGTACAAGCCGGCTCGATCGAAATAGCTTGCAATGCCCTAACAATGGCAATTAATGATTTCTACGTGTATGCTTGCATGTGAGGGTTCAAACACGACCTAACAATCATCCTGAATCGATACAAACACACAAGAAACATTAACAACGCATGGATTTATGAAATCAAAATTGAGAAAAAATTCAAACCGGTGTGAGTTCAAGGGCGCGATCTGGGCAGCCTGGGCTTGATGTAAGGATTGCTTTTGCTTGCTGGGAACCTCCTAAGCACGTTTGGATGGCTGGAAGAGGCTGAAAGTGGCTGCAACTTAGAACTCGATTTTCAAAAGTTTCTTGAAAATTTTTGCAAGAATAAGGGTTTGGCTTGAGCTAGGGTTTCGTGTGTGTGGCTTGGCATATTGCTGAGTATTTATAGAAGAGATTGAGAGAGGAAAAAGAGTGACAAAAGATTTGATTTGGAGCATTCAATATTTTTCAAATAAAATCAATTTTCTTGAAAGAAATTTGATTTCCTCTTCAATGCATGATCATGCACGAATTTGGCAAGTGTTTTGGGCTTTCTTGGACTTCAAGTTTGGTATAAAATCACCCTTTTGAAAATATATTATTTTCATATTTTATATAATTTAATTTTGAATTAAATATTCTAAAATTCAAAAATAAATCAATAAAATAGAAAATTGCCATGGCCAAACATTTATGGGTCAAGAATAATGTCATGAACAAGTTTGGATCAAAAGATTTTAGGCCCATTTGGAAAATTTTGCATTTTGACCAAAATGTCCTTTAGCAATTGTCCAAAATCGCCCAACTTCTGAATAGTGTATCTTGCTCAATTTTCGACATTTTTGAGTGTTCTTGGACTTTTTGGAAAGCTCTAAGAGTCCTCTGACCAACCGTTTTGGTCTCATCTCAATTGGAGTTTCCATGCTCAATATATCTTCAAAACAAAAGTTGACTTTTGTTGACTTTGAAAATGACCAGAATGTTTCGAGCCATACCTCTCGGATGAAGCATTTTTGGAATTCTTGTGAGACATGAAGTTGTAGAGAATTGAATTTCCTTCAAAACAAGAGGTGGTGGAAAATTTCGAGAAAGTATGAAGAAGTTATGATCACCAAAGTTCATTGACTTTTCATCCGAAACCCTAATTTAGAAAGTTTGACCTTTGAGCAAATCTTGAGTTTTCTTGATGAATCATGATCAACCCTTGATCAAATGATGAATGTTACTTAAAATGAGGATGTTGACCAAAATTATGAAGTTTGACTGTATGTTGACCACAGTTGACTTTTTGTCAATACAACCGATTTTCAACCATCCGAGCAATCCGAGGAAACTTGACTTGTAAGGCTTGAAACTTGTCATGGAGAATCTTTGAAGCATATGAGGAGGCATGAAGACCATTGGAGATGTTGGAAGTCCATCTTGACCGAGAATTTCCAAACCCTAGTTTGGGTTGATTGTCTAGAGAGTTTGTCGATCAACTCTCGAGGAACCTCGAGTATGGATGTATGAAATATCTTGAGAAGATGGAGGGCAAATTTGGGGTATGACAATGCCCTGCTCAATCTTCTTGTACTGAAGGTTAGATCGACACGCCTTTCATGACCAAGGTAGAAGATGATTGAACACTTGAGTACACCAAAATTTGCACTCGCTGGTGGATGATGCGGAATGGGCTTACGGATGCCATTTGAGAAGGTAGAGACTTCACGGGGATGAGTCCTATGCTAGACCGAGGTCGTTGATAAGGAAATTGACGAGGATGGGCATGCCATCCGAAAGATCGATCTGGGAGGAGTGAGACGCCAGTTTTGCGACATTTCCGAAGGAGCATGGAGATGGGCTTAAGATGCCATCCGAGGGAGTCATGTTGACTTGTGCTCATTTTTGAATGAAGTTATTGGTTTGTATTGATTTTTAACCAAATATGCAGATTCAAGGCGAAGAAATATTGACAAGTACGGAGATGGGCTTAAGATGCCATCCAAGGCAACCGAGTCGACGCTAGACTCAGAGTTCTGCTGATAATAAGAAGGATCAATAAATCTTCGTGCTTGTTACTCTGAGGGAGGTAGTAGTTGGCAAAATGTGGATAGCTTCCTGTTGTGCATCGGTGTCGATCCATTGCTCGTATCGGAGGATAACCGGGCGGTCTCGATAGTTTTCCGTAATGGGCTTAATCCTCGACCATTGTGGAGGACAACCATGGGTGGTCTTTCGATAGTTTTCCGTCGATTCGGGCTTAATCTCGGACCACCGTCGGAGGACAACTAGGGTGGTCTTTCGATAGTTTTCCGTCGGTTCGGGCTTAACTCGACCATTGTTTGAAGTGACTTTCACTGCTTTGGAAAAACAAGAGAAACTTTGATAGAATATTTGTTAGTCTTATGCAAAGTATGATGCATGACAATGTATATGAATGACATATGCCTGAATTATGACTTTATGAGTAATGTATGAATGAAAGATGTTGTGGTATTTCAAAACATATCCATCTTGAAGAAGATGCGGATGTTCTGTTTGAGGATTTCTGACTTCTGCTTGGGGATTGAGTAGGTGAGAACCCCGGTTTTGAAGGAGAAGAAAGATATCTTGGATTCCTCCGATGCACTATCTCGACCAAGTCTTGGGCCTAGATATTATTGAGGAAGGTAGAGATTTGAGAAGCTGTCGTCGGAGATCTCATACATAGACCTTACCGGGAGAGTCCGGGAGGAAGTCCGTTGGATCTTGCATGTAGATGTTGGGAAGAATTAGGTGGCGCCATCGATATTGAGCGCAAATCTCACCGAGAGCGTTTGATGGTTGCTGGGACGGCCGAGTCCTGGAATCTCCGGGGAATAGGAGATGTAGATTTTCTTCTCGAGTCCGGATATACGCTGGAGAAAAGGAGAATTGTTGAGAGATATCCACTGGGGATAAACATCTTAGTTGGGATGAAGTGTTCCGCTCGAGACCGATGTAACATTTCGCTTGAGTGGAATCACCGCCGTGGATTAACATATCCATCGAGGGAGGTTTAGTGAGTGACACCTCCGCAGACTATGCCTGGGGGAATGTTTTTGGTGACCTTCGTCATCTCAATTCCTAGAGCTCTAGTAATTACTTTTGTATGCCCGCTTTGTATGTTTGTGATTAGATTCTTATTGTCAAATGCGATAGTCATTCAAAACAAACGTTGGACTTTTGCAAACGACAATAACAAAATTGTAAAGAGAAAGAAGCTTATGCTTATTTGAAAGGCTGTATGGCCAGTAGTTTGTACACAAGAAAGGTATAAAGCTATGCGGAAACAATCTCGTTAAGTTCCAACTATGCTAGTACTCATATATTTCACTATCTCATCTCCTCGTGTGAGAAAGTGAGTGGATTGATTTTCGCCATTTGAATCTTGAATGCCGTAGTCTCGAAGCAAATGATCCGAAGAGACATAGTCGCACGCTTAAATCCCTAACTTTGCCTAGACCGCTTTCGGTTTTCGCCCACCGATACACTTTTTGCCCAAGCCGCCTTTTCGTGTTTTCGACTGGTGTACATGTTTGTATATATCATTAACTTTTGCCCGAACCTTTTGGTTCGCTAGGATGCCCTTATTTTTGCCTAGGTTCGCCGACCTAGCGGTCTCTTTACGTAGTATTTTTGAATATGTCTGCTCACTGTGGTGTGGGAAGTCTTCACCATCCATGGTGCTAAGTATCATAGCTCCACCCGAAAATATCGTCTTGACCACAAATGGTCCCTCGTAGGTGGGAGTCCATTTGCCCGGGATCACCTTGTGGAAGGATGATGCGCTTGACTACTAGATCACCGACTTGGTAGACTTTGCTTGACCTTCTTGTTAAATGCTCGATCATTCGCTTGATAGATCCGTCCATGGCGTATGGACGCGAGTCGCTTCTCATCAATCAAGTTAATCTGTCGAGGCGGTCTGGATCCAATCGCTTCGCTTAACTCTGCGCCCGGAGGACTCGTTGAGGGTATCAACCTCGATGGGTAAGACAACTTCCATACCGTATAATGAGAGAGAGGGGTTGCCCTGATGTTCAGACTGGGTGCGATAACCATGAAGAGAAAATGGTAACATCTCATGCCAATCTTTGTAAGTCACCGTCATTTTTGTATAATCTTCTTAATGTTCTTGTTGGCGGCTTCCATCGCCATTCATCTTAGGCCGATAAGGAGAAGAATTGTGATGCTTGATGTTGAACTGCGCGCGAGTTCGTGATCATCTTATTGTTGAGATTGGAACCGTTATCCGTGATAATCCTTTCTGGAGTGCCATACCGATGCATAAGATTATGCTTGATGAAACGAGCCACAACATTCTTGGTAATGATGCGAACGAGGCTGCTTCTACCCACTTGGTGAAATAGTCAATTGCCACAAGGATGAAACGATGTCCATTGAAGCCGTGGGGATTTCTCCAATCATGTCAATGCCCACATTGCAAAAGGCCAAGGAGAAGTTAAAACGTTCGAGGTCGAGGTACGTGCACTTTGTCCGCATAACCGACATTTGTGACAAGATCGAGCGAGGTGACAATCGCTTCCATGGTGGACCAATAGTAACTGTTCTCGAATCTTCTTAGCCATGGTGTGTCCATCTGGAGGGGTACCAAATGCGCCTTCGTGTAACTCTTCCATGATGCGTATTGCTGTTTTCTGGTCTACACAGCGGAGTAAGCACAAGTCGTGGTTGCGCTTGTATAAGATGTCGTTGCTGAGGAAGAATTTGGATGCAAATCTTCTCATGAACTTTATCATTAATGATCCTCGGGATATTCCTGAGTCTCAAGATACCTCTTCACGTCATAGTACCAAGGTTTCTCGTCTGTATCAAGCTCATAACAATACGCTGGTTCGTCAAACTTCTCAATGATGATCTGGGGTGCCTCGTTGTCCCATCTGACTTTGAACATAGACGACATAGTAGCCAATGCGTCTGCCAACTGATTCTCTTCTCGTGGAATATGATTGAAAGTAATCTCTTCGAAGTAGGGAATCAAACTCAGAACATGCTCTCGATAGGGAATAAGATTTGGATGCTTCGTATCCCACTCGCCCTTAATCTGACTGATCACTAAAGCTGAGTGTCATACCCCAAAATTTGCCCTCCATCTTCTCAAGAGATTTCATACACCCCTACTCAAGGATTCCTCAAGAGTTGATCAGACAAACTCTCTCCTAGACAATCAACCCAAACTAGGGTTTGGTATCTCTCAAGTCAAGATGGATTCCCAACATCTCCAATGGTCTTCATGCCTCCTCATATGCTTCAAAGATTCTCCATGTCAAGTTTCAAGCCTCACAAGTCAAGTTTCCTCAGGCAATTGCTCAGATGGTTGAAAATCAGTTGTATTGGACAAAAAGTCAAATGTGGTCAACATACAGTCAAACTTCATAATTTTTGGTCAACATCCTCATTTTGAAGTTACATTCATCATTTGATCAAGGGTTGATCATGATTCATCAAGAAAACTCAAGATTTGCTCAAAAGTCAAACTTTCTAAATTAGGGTTTCTAGGTGAAAAGTCAACTGAACTTTGACTGATCATAACTTTCTCATACTTTCTCAAAATTTTTCCCACCAAAGCTCATTTTGAAGGAAATTCAATTCTCTACAACTTCATGTCTCACAAGAATGTCCAAAAAATGCTTCATTTGAGAGGTATAGCTCAAAACATTACAGGTCATTTTCAAAGTCAACAAAAAGTCAACTTTTTGTTTTGAAGATATATTGAGCATGGTAACTCCAATTGAGATGAGACCAAAGACATTGTTTAGAGGACTCTTAGAGCTTTCCAAAAAGTCCAAGAACACTCAAAAATGTGGAAAATTGAGCAAGATGCACCATTCACAAGTTGGGCAATTTTGAAAGAATGCACAAAGAGAGATACTTCAAAAAATCAAATCTTTTGCAAATGGGCCTACTTTTTCTTCATCCTAACTTATTCCTCATACAATTAGGAATATCCAAGCCCAATGCCATGAATTTTTGATTTATTTTTCTATTTAATTTTGAATTTATTCATTTAAATACAAATTAAATTTTAAAATAAATTATAAAATCAAAATTAATTGAAAGATTGATTTTATTCTTTTCTTGGGACTCAAGTAACTCACCAATGCCAGCAATTTTCGAAATTAAATCAAATTTGGCAAGATTGGATTGAGAATTAATCAAATTTTGAAAATTTGATTTTGGACAAAAATCAAAATTGATTTCCATTGAATATTGATCAATTCTTTCCCAAATCAATCCCAAATCCATCCAGAATATATACTTGATGCATACCAATTGCAAAGGGACGAAAAAATTGGTTCAGAAACCCTATTCTCAAAGTGAAAAAATCGTGCCTCTCAAGCAAGTGGGAATCCTACTTCCAGCCATTCTCAATCGTTTTTGAGGTGTCCAACAGGTTCCTTGATACCTGTTTAATCGACCTTTACTTTGCCAAAAAACATCAAGAATCAAGCAATCCGTGTTTGGTTTGTTCTTGAATTTTCAAATTTCGATTTCTCATATTCATGCATTATTAACTTGTTTTGGTTGTTTGTTTGTGTTTAGAATCAAGTTTGCAAACTTTCTCGGCAAGCCAATTGAATTTCTATGGCCGGAATCGTGTTTCACCATGATTAGGGTTTATGTGACCGATTTAGGGTTTCACGAAATACATAAAATTGGACAATAAGACCTATACCGTTGCATTCGGAATGCTTCAAGGAATCGATCCATGGTCTTAGATATAATTTATGTTATGTGTGCTGCGTTTTTGATTTTGCCAGGAATCTTAGTGACGCACAACAGCCGACGCTAGCTTCAAATATTTGAATTGGGGACGATGAAGGTTCGCGCGCGGCCTGGGACATCAGGGAGCGACACTTGTCTTTCTTACATTCAATCCGTTTCCAAACAGTGAAGCACACATGGCTCAGTTGGTTAAGGCGTGGATTGTTCATGGATACTCTCCCTGGTCACGAGTTCGATCCTCATCAGGACCAGTTTTGCCTTTCTTTTTCCAAAACTCAACTTTTTCATATTTTCATATTTTATTATATTTTCATATTTTGCATTGTTTTAATTTCTTTTCATAATTTTTATTCTGCATTAAAAAATTACCAAAAAAATATTTCCTTTTGCATTTATATTCTAAAAATCTTTATTTAATTTAATAAATTAAAAAATACATTTTTGCATGCATATTTATTTTTATTTATAATTTAGCATTTAAATCATTGTAAATTAGTTTTTAATTACTAAAATGCATCTAAAAAATCCCAAAAAATTATTTTAATATATTTATCTTATTTTCAGCATATAATAATTTTCTCATATTAAAATTTGCATTTTTTCTAACATTTTCTCTTATTTCGATTTCATCATGTTTTCCGATTTCTTCTTTTTGTACAGGTTAATCCGATTCAGACGATTCTTCCGTTTTTTATTTTATTTTCCAATAATGTAATTGCATATGGGTTGTAATAGTTTTAATTAGGATTTTATTTTCCGCATTTCAAATTATGTATCTGCCCCAAAGCCATGTAATAGCGTAGGTTTATCTTTCCGCACCTTTACATTTCCGCTTTTACATTCCGCATTTTAATTTCCGCACCCTATAAATTGCTAGTAACTAGGCGTGTATGGCAAGACTAATAACGAATATAGCCCATTAATTTCAAGATAACATATTCTGAAATCAACACACTTCTTCACACATGCACCCTTAGGTAATTCTCTCGATGCCTTTCGATTCAACATGGTCATGTCCTCGAGCGTAGAGGTATTCTAGCACCGCCGCCCAAACAAATCATCATAGTCCCTTCGATACAAAGATCATAAGACCCACGATGTCGCCTCCGAACACATGATCTTGACCCTCGATTGTCGCCTACGAAAAATGATGATAGTCCCTTCGAATGTGCTAGGATACTTCCTACAAGTTGCCTTCGATGACCATCCGATGTCCTTCGAATGTCCCTTACATCCTGAATGGAGCTACCTACTAACTAATGGTATGGCTAGCGCTATTCTAAAGGAACGTAGAAGTACAACAAAACGACCAAATTCTGAGTGGGTAATAAGTCTCCTAGTTGCTCGCTCTATCAAATGCTTTTCACACCACACACTCTTTTTCAAAGTTCAAATTATTTTCAAAACGAAACATTTCCAAACACTTTGTATACACTCCTACATGAGTCATTACAAAGTCAAAGCGAAATGCCTTTTCAAAACATTTTGTCAAACACACATAAAGCAATTTTTTAAAGTTATCTAAGAGCAACTAAGAGCCCGTAGAATAAACTGCGGATGGAAAGGGGTGCTAATACCTTCCCTTTTCATAACCATTCTCCCGAACTCAGAATCTAACGAAGGTCTTTTTTACTATTTTACCTTCCCTTAATTGGATAAAAATAAAAGTCGGTGGCGACTCTTGCTATCCGCACATTGGATACAAAATCCTACAAAGTCGAGTTCACCAGTACACCGAGTCTCCATATACTTGCAAGAACTTGATTCTTAAATCAATAGCATCTTTGATACCCATGATGCACGCTTCATATTCGGCCATGTTGTTAGTGCAATTGAAACATAATCTGCGGTGAAAGGCGTGTCCGCCGTAGGGATGTAATGATGGCGCCAATGCCATTGCCAAGTGCGTTTGAGGCTCCATCGAAGACCATGGTCCATCGGGATCCTTGTTTAGGTCCTTCGTCCGGGCGGGTTTTCACAATCGATGACTAGTAAAACATCTTCATCGGAAATTAACCATAGGCGATAGTCATCTACGGCTTGATGAGCCAAATGGTCGGCTACTACACTTCCTTTGATTGCTTTACGAGAAGTATCTTGGATGTCATATTCGGTCAAGATCATTTGCCATCTTGCTATTCTTCTGAGAAATGGTTTCTCAAATATGTATTTGATCGGATCCATCTTGAAATCAACAAGGTAGTATGAGTCAACATATCTGTCTTAGTCGGCGACAAGCAAAGCGTTGCAAGTTTTCTCATTGTGAGTATCTTGTTTCACGGTCGGTAAACTTTTTTTGAGGTAGTATATTGCATGCTCTTTTCGACTGACTCGTCATGTTGCCCCAACACACACCCATTGAGTTCTCTAGCCTTTGTCAAGTACATGATAAGAGGTCTTCCTTGATGTGTCATACCCCAAAATTTGCCCTCCGTCTACTCAAGAGATTTCATACATGACTCAAGGATTCCTCAAGAGTTGATCAGACAAACTCTCTCCTAGACAATCAACCCAAACTAGGGTTTGGTATCTCTCAGGGTAAGATGGACTTCCAACATCTCCAATGGTCTTCATGCCTCCTCATATGCTTCAAAGATTCTCCATGTCAAGTTTCAAGCCTCACAAGTCAAGTTTCCTCAGACAATTGCTCAGATGGTTGAAAATCAGTTGTATTGGACAAAAAGTCAACTGTGGTCAACATACAGTCAAACTTCATAATTTTGGTCAACATCCTCATTTTGAAGTTACATTCATCATTTGATCAAGGGTTGATCATGATTCATCAAGAAAACTCAAGATTTGCTCAAAAGTCAAACTTTCTAAATTAGGGTTTCTAGGTGAAAAGTCAACTGAACTTTGACTGATCATAACTTCCTCATACTTTCTGATAGGTGGTTTTTACACAGTTATTTAGCATTAAATTTTGTTATCGTTTCTTTTATTTGTCTAGTGATATATGTCATTTTATCGCATTTTACGCTTTGGTTATGTGTTTGAGTGTTTTCAGGGTCATAAGAATAAAACAGGATAAATCGGGGCAAAAGAAGTGTAAAAATCAGAATATTGGAGGCTACAGATGCATCAACACGGGCCCCCGTGTGAATCAACACGGCCCGTGTTGAAAAGCCACTAGAAAACGCAAAAAAATCAAAGTCAGTGAATCAACACGGGCACCCGTGTTGATTAACACTGCCCGTGTTGATTGACACGGGCGCCCGCGTGAATCAACACTGCCCGTGTTGATTGGCCTGGCAGCAAATATTTTTTATTCAAGAGATCAACACGGGCACCCGTGTTAATCAACATGGCCCGTGTTGATGGACGCGTGTGGAAACTTCACTTTTTGAGTTTTGGACCTTTTCTTTGTCATTAAGGGTACTTTGGACTTTGGCTAAGACTTGGATGAGGCTGAGACTATAAAAAGGAATTTTGGAAAAGAGAAAGAGGACTTTTTGCCAGCAGAAAATTCCAGGAGAGAAGATTGGAGAAAACAAGGGTTTCGGCGGAAGGAGGTTTTCATGAACAGAAAGGATTGAAGATCAAATTTCTCCCTAATACTTGTAACATTTATAATTTATCTTACATTATCTTTGAATAATATGAGTAGCTAAAACCCTAATGCTATGGGTGTCCCTGATTTGACTCTGTAACTATGTTGGCGTCTGAGTGATCAATTTCATGGTTTTATTATTTAATTTAATTGTGCAATATTTTTGATGCTTTCTTTGTCGGACCAACAAGAATTGATTCTGGTTAACAATCAATTTGGACCGCGGTTGTTAAGGTTTTTTACGATTAGACTATAGTAGATATCACCTAGGACTAGGATACTCTAAAGTTCTGGGATCTAACCCTTGATAAAACAAATGCTTGATTTCATCATAAATCTCTAAGGACTTAGGATTTAAGATTGAAGGTTCAAAGGTTTTCCCACTAAGGACTTAGGGAAAATAACCTAAAGGGCTGGTAATTGAATGTTTATGAACTTGTTGAAAAGATCGGATTCAAGGTTATTATAGGGAAAATTATCGTCTTCCATAGCGGTTACTCATATCATCGAAATAGTCCTTAGCATTTATTTATTTATTTTAGTTGCAATTATTCCATTCTAGAAAATCAAACCTAAACTCTAGAAGTTTTTGTTTAATTGAACTATAATTGAACTGGATATCAATACGCAGTCCTTGAGATCGACATTAGAATTTCCTATTATTACAAAGGCGAAATAGTACACTTGCTATTTTTCCGATCAAGTTTTTGGCGCCGTTGCCGGGGATTGCAAGGTTATCGAGTGTAATTTGAGTTCAATTAAAATTTTGTTGCTCGTCAACTAAAATTTTGTTTCTATTTTTATTTTATTTTATTACATTTTATTGTATTTTAGTTTTTTTATTATTTATTTTTATTTTTGAATTTTATTTTATTATAAAAAATTATTAAAAAAAAAAGAGTCTGATTATTTTTGTTTCATGAATTCTTCTATACTTTGTTACTAATAACTTGTTTGAGTTTTGTAGTCATGCATTATTTATATACATTGCCACATATCTCCTGCATGTTGGGCCTTTGATTGGATTCACTTTGGAAGACAAATTTTATAGCATATAGGAGGGAGGTAAGATTGTGGCGAAAGTTACTGGAAAAGAAGATGTGAAACCAAAGAAGATTGCATAACATCGACGACAAAGATGTGGTAAGTATAGAAGAATGAGGTAAAAGGAATATGTGGAAGAAGAAATCGGACAACTTGAAGATGATCTAGTTTTGGATGAAACTACAAATTTAACATTTTTGAAGATGTGGACATCCAACTGAAAATCTTCAACAACGAGTCTCCCGAAATTATTTTCACAACAAGGAAAATGACAAACAAGAAATTGAGAGTATTGGATGACATTTACGCCTTGTTTAACATCATCAAGTGAAAATGATTTGGGCAGTATCATCACTACTTGAAGTTCATGAGATTTCTACCAAACAAAAGAAAGGAAAAGATGATGTGTTTTTCTATCATATAAGCCACCCTAACATGGGTGATGAACCGTCGAGCCATGCGACGTTAAATGAAAGCGCTTCGTGGGAGGCAACCCACGCTTTTAACTTAGTTTTCTTTTCTTTTTCTTTTGTTTTGTTTGCGGTGATAAAGGGATCCTATCTTGCGTTAGGATACAACAACAGTGTTGCATTACCCTTTGTGAGTCACTTTTCTCGAGCTTGTTCTTAAACATTGGGGTCAATGTTTAGTTCAAGTTTGGGGGAGGTTTTATTGCTTTGTTTGTTTATTTTTACTTGTTAAGTTGATGTTAAGTTGATGTTAAATGTTGTTGCTTTGTTTGTTTATTTTTACTTGTTAAGTTGATGTTAAATCTTGTGTAATAACACTAGTAGAAACTCTCCCAAGATTTTCTAAATTTTGACCAAATTTTTGTTTTGTTTTACACAAGAGCTTGTATTTCAATAAGATCGGGAATGATATTGTGTGAGATGCAGGATGATTGTTTGAAGGTAGGAAATTCGAATAATGTGACATTGATCGAGTCAACGTGTAGATTCGTACTAGAGTGCTTAAAGTTTGCAAGTACTCCTTGAATAGTTTATCTATCTGATCGGCATAATTGATTCACATGCGAGATATGATTGGTTAAGAAGCAAATTAAAATGGCATTAAATGATGAAAAGGCGGTAAAAGGCAACCAGCCCGCTAAGTTGGGTAGCCTACTTTGAGGTTATTGACCTAAAGGGGTTGATCCCCAAGCGTCGTCCGGATAAAGGACAATAAATAACCAAAAGGTTTGAAAATTTCATCGGTATTAAAAAGTGGCAAATGCTGCTTGTTTGGTGCCCAAATAAGTGAAGTTCTTGGCTAGTCATGTGCATGTGATGATTATCATAATTCTCAGTGCCTTAATCGATTGTGCGAATGAAAGAGGAGGAAGAGAAAGAACACTTGATCTGAAGCATAGTTGGAAGGTATTTTCGTGTCATGTGAATGCCGAGCGCACTACTTTCGAGCAATGAGGCGAACTCTTGCATATAGTACCGATCTGCTTTGATTTTCATAAGTGCTGATAATCGTCGCTTGAGGTCAAGCAACAATTTAAGTTTGGGGGAATTTGATCGGTGGTTTTTACACAGTTATTTAGCATTAAATTTTGTTATCGTTTCTTTTATTTGTCTAGTGATATATGTCATTTATCGCATTTTACGCTTTGGTTATGTGTTTGAGTGTTTTCAGGGTCATAAGAATAAAACAGGATAAATCGGGGCAAAAGAAGTGTAAAAATCAGAATATTGGAGGCTACGGATGCATCAACACGGGCCCCCGTGTGAATCAACACGGCCCGTGTTGAAAAGCCACTAAGCAAAAAAAATCAAAGTCGGTGAATCAACACGGGCACCGTGTTGATTAACTTACTGTGTTGATTGACACAGGCGCGCGTCGTCAACAACGCCCGTGTTGATTGGCACGGCAGCAAATATTTTTATTCAAGAGATCAACACGGGCACCGTGTTAATCAACATGGCGTGTTGATGGGCGATGTGGAAACTTCACTTTTGAGTTTTGGACCTTTTCTTTGTCATTAAGGGTACTTTGGACTTTGGCTAAGACTTGGATGAAATTGAGACTATAAAAGGAATTTTGGAAAGAGAAAAGGACTTTTGCCGTGAGAAAATTCCGGGAGAAGATTGGAGAAAACAAGGGTTTCGGTGGAAGGAGGTTTTCATGAGCAGAGAAAGGATTGAAGATCAAATTTCTCCTAATACTTGTAACATTTATAATTTATCTTACATTATCTTTGAATAATATGAGTAGCTAAAACCCTAATGCTATGGGGTGTCCACGATTTGACTCTGTAACTATGTTGGCGTCTGAGTGATCAATTTCATGGTTTTATTATTTAATTTAATTGTGCAATATTTTTGATGCTTTCTTTGTCGGACCAACAAGAATTGATTTACTGTTAACAATCAATTGGACATGCGGTTGTTAAGGTTTTTATGCGATTAGACTATAGTAGATATCACCTAGGACTAGGGATACTCTAAAGTTCTAGGATCTAACCCTTGATAAAACAAATGCTTGATTTCATCATAAATCTCTAAGGACTTAGGATTTAAGATTGAAGGTTCAAAGGTTTTCCCACTAAGGACTTAGGGAAAATAACCTAAAGAAATGGTAATTGAATGTTTATGAACTTGTTGAAAGATCGATTCAAGGTTATTATAGGAAAATTATCGTCTTCCATGGCGGTTACTCATATTTGTCGAAATAGTCCTTAGCATTTATTTATTTATTTTAGTTGCAATTATTCCATTCTAGAAAATCAAACCTAAACTCTAGAAGTTTTTGTTTAGTTGAACTATAATTGAGCTGGATATCAATCATGAGTCCTTGAGATCGACATTGAAATTTCCTATTATTACAAGAGAATAGTACACTTGCTATTTTTCCGATCACTTTCTCAGAAATTTTTCCACCACTTTCTTGTTTTGAAGGAAATTCAATTCTCTACAACTTCATGTCTCACAAGAATGTCCAAAAAATGCTTCATTTGAGAGGTATAGCTCAAAACATTACCGGTCATTTTCAAAGTCAACAAAAAGTCAACTTTTTGTTTTGAAGATATATTGAGCATGGTAACTCCAATTGAGATGAGACCAAAAAGGTTGGTTATAGGACTCTTAGAGCTTTCCAAAAAGTCCAGGAACACTAAAAAATGTGGAAAATTGAGCAAGATACACTATTCAGAAGTTGGGCAATTTTGGACAATTGCACAAAAGGACATTTTGGTCAAAATGCAAAATTTTCCAAATGGGCCTATAAACTTTGGATCCAAACTTGTTCATGACATGATTCTTGACCCATAAATGCTTGGCCTTGGTAATTTTCTATTTTTATGATTTATATTTGAATTTTATAACATTTAATTCAAAAATAAATTATATAAAATATGAAAATTAATTATTTTTTTCAAATGAGTTGGATTTATATCTTCCTTAATGTCCAAGAAAGCCCAAGACTCTTGCCAAATTCGTGATTCATGCATATGGAAAGAAAAAAAATCAATTTTTTGCAAATATTTGATTTGTTTTAAAGAGAAAATATTTGCACATTGATTATTCAATCTTTTTTGCTTGCTTTTGCCATCCCAATTGCTTCTATAAATACCTAGCATTGCATACAAGCCGGAGGGCGAAACCTAACCCTTAAAATCACCCAAACTCTTGCAAATTTTGGAAGAATTCTTGAAAATCAATTTTTAATTTCACCATTCTCCCTCTTCCGACCATCCAAGCGTGCTCGGGGTAAGTATGAGTAAGAATACATCATTGTTATGGATCAAAGCAAGTGAATCGATGCATACATGATCATACATATTCAAACTTTTCGATTTTTGCATTTTACTATCCTGCGTATTTCCATTGATTCTAACGTTTTCATTGTGTTTATAAGACTCTATAGGGTGGATGCGGGCGGTCGTTCATGAGCTTGAGCGTCGGAATCACCTAGTGCCATTGTTAGGGTTAGAAAAGCGTTGAGTTTGATGGCTTGTACAAGCCGTTTCATAAAAATAACATCACCATTGAATTCGCCATAGCGATTTAGGGGACAAGGTCCTTCTTTCCTCTTTATTTACGCTATTTTGCGGGTTTGAGGATCGGGGTCGCGGAGAAGGCGGCCGGGCTAGGGCTCGGCGTCGTTGGCGTTAACCAGCCGGCGGTGGCGTGGCGAGATAACGCGTTCAATCGTCCATTCAAAAGCAGATGGGGCCCTTGTTGTTTTGATTTTCAAAAATCGGTTTTTATACTTCTTTTAATTCCGACTTTTCAAACACCAATTGCAACATGGCGCGATGGTTAAGGCGTGGGATTTGGAAGATGCTCTCAAGGTTATGAGTTCAACCCCGGGCCGGTTTCATTCTTTTTTTTCCAAACTTCAACTATTTTCTATTTTTCCATATTTTCTAATTATTTAATATTTTGCATCATTTTAATTTCTTTTCATTTTTATTTCGCATTAAAATCCATCAAAAATAATTTTCTTTTACATTACTTTCATAAAATCTTTATTTAATTTATAAAATTAAAAAATATATTTTTGCATGCATATTTATTTTTATTTGTAATTTTGCATTTAAATCATTGTAAATTCATTTTTAATTATTAAATTGCATCTAAAAAATCCCAAAAAATTATTTTAGCATATTTATATTATTTCCAGCATGTCATATTTTTCTCATATAAAAATTTGCATTTTTCAACATTTTCTCTTATTTCGATTTCATCATATTTTCCGATTTTTCGTTCGTTTCACAGGTTAATCCGATTCGGACGTTTCTTTACCGTTTTCATTTTATTTTTCCAATAATGTAATTGCTCATGGGATGTAATAGTTTAAATTAGGGTTTTATTTTCCGCATTTTAAATTATGTATCTGCCCCAAAGCCTTGTAATAGCGTAGGACATTTACCTTTCCGCACTTTACATTCCGCATTTTACTTTCACCCTATAAATTGCTAGTAATTAGGCGTGTATGGCAAGACTAAAATTGAACATAGCCCACTAACCCGAGATAAAATATAAAATCAACACACTTCTTTCACACGCACCCTTAGGGTAATTCTCTCTCGTTGCCTTGGCAATTCAAAATGGTCATGTCCTTGAGCGTGAGGTATTCTAGCACCGTTGCCTTCCAAACAAATCATCATAGTCCCTTGATACAAAGATCATAAGACCCACGATGTCGCCTCCGAATACATGATCTTGACCCTCGATTATCGCCTCACGAAAAATGATGATAGTCCTTGAATGTGCTAGGATACTTCCTACAAGTTGCCTTCTATGACCATCCGATGTCCCTTCAAATGTCCGCTTACATCCAGATGGAGCTACCTACTAACTAATGGTATGGCTAGCGCTATTCTAAAGGAGCGTAGAAGTGCAAGCGACCAATTACGAGGTGGGTAAATAAGTCTTTTAGTTGCTTGCTCTAAACCAAATGCTTTTCACACCACACTCTTTTCGAAGTTCAAATTCTTTTCAAAACAAAAACATTTCGAACACTTTGTATACACTCCTACATGAGTCATTACAAAGTCAAAGCGAACCTCTTTCAAAACATTTTTGTCAAACACACGAAAGCAATTTTAAAAAGTGATCTAGAGCAACTAAGAGCCGTAGATAACTACGGATGGAAATGGGTGCTAATACCTTCCCTTTTCATAACCATTCTCCCGAACTCGAAATCTAACGAAGGTCTTTTCATTACTTTTACCTTCCCTTAATTGGATAAAAATAAAAGTCGGTGGCGACTCTTGCTATCCGCACATTTGGATACAAAATTCCTACAAAGTCAGTTCAAGTATCCACAGTGGCGACTCTGTGAGGAGTCACCTAAAGAGAATTGCCTTAGGGATTTCTAGATAACTTTTCTTGCTTTTTGTTTGACTTGTATGCTTTATCTTTAAGGGTTGTTTGGGTATTATTTGTGGGATCCTACACGGATCCGGGTTTCCTTTTAGGTAAGTAGTATTAGATCATCGCGACCGCTGGGCGTATAACTAAGCGGTCAACATGATGACTACGTTAGCGTGACACTTTGGTTGTCCGATACTCTTCATTCCCAAGTTGAAGATAGTATTTGGCTTCTGCGTGGTGTCATCAGCGCTAACTAAACTTTTAGAACCTTAATTGACCCATCTTAGCCATTAGAAGGTAGTGAGATGGCGGTTTTGGTGTAGACCGAGGTTGGTTGATACTCGATGCTACGCTCATTGAGATTAGACTTTTGGGACATTTCGATCGACCACTTGGCGTCGTATTGAAATAAGCGCCTCGAGAAAGATCGTGATGTGAGATTCCTAGAACCGGTTACTATTATGGGACGGGATGAACCAACTCAAACTTTTGGTAGGGTAATCACCTATACCTCATGCAAGCCTTAAACCTAGGCTCATTGTGTGTTTGTGTGTGCTAAACATGACATCATGACATCATTCGCATTGCATATCATTTCTAACTATTTCAAGGACCTAGGGATTTATCTTTGCTCTTTGTAGGAATCATGGCTTCTAGAAAGACTATCGAATCAACTTCATGGGTATACCTCTCAGCTCAAAGAATTGGTTTGAGAAATTCCGACCATGCTCGGTTCATAAAAGACATGGTTATCTACTTGATTTGGTTATCTCGGTTTTGAAGAAGATATGATGCATGTCCTATTCAGTTCTTTGATCGAAACACCATTGCTTCACATTTCACGATTATCGGTTGGTTCCTACCTTGGAAGAGTTCTCTAGGCTACTTGGGGTACCTATTCTTGACCAAATGCCATTCTGGGTCTAGAAAAGGTTCCTAAATCGAACATTACATCGACCTTACATCTTAAGCGTTCGGATATCGAAGCCAATTGGGAAACAAGCGGAGTTAAGGGTTTACTATCTAAGTTTCTAATTAAGAAGCGAGAATTCCTCAAAGTTCGAGTTTCCATGCATTTGAAAATATTGTGGCCTTGCTAATTTATGGTTTGGTTCTATTTCCTAACTTCGGATCAATTCATCGATATCAATGCCATCAAGTTGTTCCTTACCCGCAATCCAGTGCCTACTTTACTTTGAGATATTCTACATTCTCTCCACACTCGTACTACCAAGAAACAAGGAACTCTCATGTGTTGTATACCGTTACTTTCAAGGTGGTTTATTTCGCACCTTCCTCCACAGTTTGAAGAATGAACAAAGGTTGAAGTGGTCTCAAAGACTAATGTCACTCTCTCATTCCGACATCCATTGGAATCTTTTCTCTCAAAAGGACTTCACATTCATTGAGCGTTATGGAGAATTCCCTAATGTACCACTCCTTGGTATAAGGGGAGGTATTACTTACCCCTTCTCTAGCTTCGTCGGTTTGGTTTTGCGAAGAGATGGTCCACATGATATGCTTCTCCATGATGTTGTGTTCGACTACAATCACGATCTCGAATTACAAGCGAAGGTTTATACGCTTGGGGCATGGTAAAGAGGCGATACCAATACTTTGGGGAACGAAACTCCATTCCTTGGGAACCTTACCTCAAATGGAGTGCGAGCTCGAGCTCAAAACCTCATGATGCCATTCACTTTGTTCTACCGGTAATTATGGAACTGTTGCTATAGGTGGCGTACCCTATCTTGTTCTCCATCTGACATGCCTATTGATTTTGAAGACTTGAAGAGATCACGGATTCAGCTCAAGGAAGAGAGGATACCTTTGAAGCTCGGTGTTATGCAAGCGAGAAGAAAGTGTTAAGTTGACCAAGCTACTTCACGAGGAAACATCAGCGCTTACATCGGCACCAAAAGGCGACCACGAGACTTAGAGCTTTAGGATTTATATGTTTTCTTTTATTGTTTTGAACTATCTCTTGCACTTAAAAGAAAAAGAATAATGAAAAGAGTACTAATAAATGTTTGTTCATTGCTTGTTTAACAAATTTAAATCTCTAAGGTCCTTGAAAACATTGCATTGCATTCGCATAAACATTGCATCGCATAGCATAACATTGCATCACGGTACATTGAAATTGGTTTTCTCATTCTCTCGCTATTTATTTTAGCGAAATGGCTCTTGAGCAGTTGTCAAAGATCTTCAAGCTCGAGAATGCTCGGTTCAACGGATGTTCACCGACTTGGTCCAAGGCCGAGGAAGATTTGAAGAAGCTCATCAACAAGATGAAGAAGGTTGTTGGTCTCCTCAACATGGGCGGCGCTACAAAGGTGGTCCTAAGGTGGTCGGTATTGAGCTCTCGAAGGAAGTGTCCATATTGAGGAAAGTAACAAGGGTGATGGTGAAGGCGGAGACAGCTGAGCTTGAGAAGAACTATGATGATGGCCAATACTCTAATGAAGATGACAAGTATAAGCAACTTGAAGATCGTCTGAATCTTGTGGAAAACACGAAGATGTCAGGGCTGAATTTTGATGATCGAGTCTCGTTCACGGTGTTGTGATTCCAGTTCAAAGTTCCCACTTTTGCTAAGTATGATGGCATGTCTTGCCCAAAGCTGCATTTGAAGTCCTATGTCGGAAGATCAATCCCTTGATGACGAAAGTTGTAGATGCACTATTTTCAAGAGAGTTAAATGCGGAACTCAATTGGAGTGGTATTATCGCTAGAGAATGGCCGTATCCGTACTTGGGTGACTTGGTGATGCTTTCTGAACGTATAAGTACAATCTTTGAATTGACACCCACTCGCATGCAACTACAAAGCGTGTCTGGGTCGTGACGAGAAGTTCAAGGGTATGCTCGAAATGGAGGATCTAGCGGTGATTCAGCCACCCTTGTCCAATAGGGAGTTGGTTGATATGTTCATGGGGACAACAGGCCCATTCTTCAATCATGTGATTGGAAATTCTTAATTTCATCGGCCGAATGACGTATGAAGGCTGGTATTAAGAGTGGGAAGATTGGTAGAGTCATCTTCAAATCTTTGCGAAAAGATCTTTTGGTGGTAAGAAAAGAAGTTAATCTTGTGTATGGCGGAAAAAGCCGAGCCAAGACCGCGCTCAATCGTAGAGGCGGTTGTGATCTCAATCCTACATCAGCCAACCTCAGCGAGGCGTAGCGAGGCAGCCCAAGGCGGTTCACGAGATCAACATGCCTTTCGCCAAGCCTTGCAACACATGTTGAAAGCGGTGATTGCTTTGAGGATCCTCCTCGAATGTCAACACTTCCTCTCCAGTATAATCCTAATGCTAAGTGTGCTTACCATTCAAATAGCCGAGGACATAATGCGATGATTGTTGGGCTCGAAGAACAAGATTCAAGATATGATTGAAGCTAAGCGATTGAGTTTGATCCTCGCCGAGACTCGAATGTGATCAGCGGCCTATGCCTAATCATGACAAGAGTTCCAATCTTTGTTGGTGATGATACTTATGTTTTCAACATAGATGACTTGACCATTCCTCGATAGCATTAAGAAGAATACATTTGCAAGCGGTGTCAATCCGGGATGCGGAGAATGCCGTTGGTGCCGTCGATGGTTGTGCTTGGTTGAGAAGGCGTGTTGGTGCATGATGAATAACCGTGAGATACTATTTACGAAACCACTGTGGAAGGTGTGAAGATATGTCTAAGTTTGAAGATCGAAGATGTGAATGAAGCAGTACCATCTGTATGGGATACCTTGGGGCATAATGGAAAGTATGATTACATGGTGAAGTACACATCACGATAGTTATAAGATTCCTATTGAAGATGTTAAGGCGACGGATGGGGTGACGATTTCCCGAAAGATTATCTTGATGTTAATACAATAAGATTTCCACTGCGATCACTGCCTAGAGTGGCACCTCTCATCATCACTTCTCAAAGGCCGTTCCGTATTCCTCCGATAAAGCTATCCCTTGGAATTATGGATCGGGTTTACTATCATGGTGTCAAGCAAGACCCTCGACCATTGAAGATCTAACCATCAAGCTACCATTCGACATTGACAACATCAGCGGATCTAGTAAGGTGACGAGCGGAAGAGTATTCTCTCGGATATCTCTCCTCCAAAGACAACTGCGACTCCGCTCGCATTCCAACTATTCAATCCATTCCCAAGCTAGAGGAAAGAACCGGTGACTCATCTGCTCGACGGAAGTACCAAAGGAATTCTTGAAGACACCTCGAAACAAGAAATGGAGAAATTAGAAGATTATCAAGAAGAGTGACTACAATGTTGTGGAACAATTGGACTCAAGTCCAAAATCTCCATGCTTGCTCGCTCTTGTGCTCAGGGCTCATACTAGCCTTGGTGAAGTTTCGAAGAATGCCCATGTACATAAGACACTACCAGACCGAGTTCGAGTTTGTATTGCTAGCTTGTTGTCAACAACGGCCTAGCTTCTCGATCTTGATTTGACTCTGTCGGAAAGAAACACAACAAAGCCTTGCACATCTCTGTTGAATGCAAGGCACTACTTATCTCATGTTTTGGTTGACATCGGTTACGCTCTATATCCTACGAAGCCGCTTTTGATCGACTTGATGTCGAGGGTTGGTTCTGAGACCCGGTGACATAATTGTGAGAGCTTTTGATGGTTCTGCGACGGTACTTGGAAACTCACTTTGCTGTTAAAGTCGGTTCCCGGACTTTTGACTCCACTTTCTTTGTCATGGACATCCGTCCAGCCTACTCTTACCTACTTGGGCCTTGGATACATGGGCTATTACTTCACCACACGCCAGGCTGAAGTACGGTGAAAGGGAAGGTTGTTACGGTGTGTGGTGAGGAAGAATACATGGTCGGTCATCTGGGTCATTCCGTTACCTTGAGATGGAAGGAGAATTCTTGAGACTCTGTCAAGCTTTTGAAACAATACCCGAGTCATGCACATTGACTCTCCCGTCCTCTGAAGTTGCTAAAGTTCCGCCTAGGATGGCCTTGCTAAAAGATGCTCAATTCTTTGAAGAAGGTAGTTCTATTTGGGGACAGCTCCCGATCTTCCTTTCCGTCAGACAAAGGCTGGTTTAGGCTTCACCATCAAGGTCGGAAGATGATACGCCACGAGCGTGCCGGAACTTCCTTCGCATCGCCAGTGGAATCCATGCTATAGGAGGCGGCGACAGCGACCGACATCGGCAGTGGATCTTCCCACTCGGATCATGGGCTCGGCAATTGGAAGAAGGCGTCATACCAATCTCCTTTAGTCGGGAGTAATTGCTCTTGTTTTGATTTGCTTTTACTTCTTTATGTTTTGAACAATAAACTTTGAAAGCCTAGTGCCTTACAGGGGCATCATGGCTCGTTTGCGAGGTTATTATCTGTTGATTGCGTATTTTCATTTAATAAATCGTTGGACTTTTGCATTCAATTGTTTGTTTTCTTTCTTTTACTTTATCACCCTTCAAAAGCTATGTGTTTCTTACACACCCGTGATACCTGCTGAGAATCACTCTGAATCTCGTTAATAACACTATGCTATTGCTAAATATGACTTGATAATCCGATCTACCAAGCCGAAGCGAAAGTGAGGAAGATTGTGAAGTGCGGAGAACTTGCTTTCTGACAAGAAGAGCGAGTTATCTGACCACCACGAAAACAAGTTGAGGTTGTGAATTTGGGTCTGAAGAAAAGAGATCAAGATAAGGCGGGTCTTGAGCAGTGTTAAAGAAAGGTTAGTTCGGATGCTACGAGACTATATTGAGGTTTTGCTGGTCATACGAAGACATGCGGGTTTAGACATTGATATTGTGGTACACGATTGAGCAAAAGAAGGTTTTCTCGGTGAAACAAAAGGTTAAATCGCATGCGTCTGAGATGTTAGAAAGATTAAAGCCGAAGTTATGAAGCGATTCAATGCAGGTTTCTTAAACACCTCTTATCGATGGGTTGCAAATGTGGTACCCGTACCTAAGAAAGATGGCAAAATACGAATGTGTGTGGATTACGAGAGATCTAAACAAAGCAAGTCAGAAAGATGATTTCCCACTTCCTCATATTGATGTTACGGTTGACAACACCTCGGCATAAGGTTTTCTCCTTCATGGATGGTTTCTCGGTTACAATCGGATCAAAATGGCTCCACGAAGACATGGAAGACTACTTTTGTTACACAATGGGGCACTTTACTGCTACAAGGTTATCTTGTTCGGGCTAAAAACTGCGAGGCGCCACTTATCGGCGCACTATGGTGACATTATTTCATGACATGATTCATCACGAGATAGAGGTCTCGTCGACATGATAGCTCGATCACGGGTGAAGAAGAACATCTTGATCATTTGCGAAACTATTTGTGATTGAAGAAGTGCAGTTGAGACTTAATCCTAACAAGTGCACCTTTGGAGTCGGATCAGGAAAACTTCTAGGGTTTGTTGTCGATGGTAAAGGTATTGAAGTTGATCCAAGGTTAAAGCTATTCAAGAGATGCCGCTCCACCGAGAAGGAAGTCGGAGGTTTCTTGGGCGATTGAACTACATTGCGATTCATTGCACATAGCGCTGCACTGTGAGCCAATCTTCAAGTTACTAAAGAAAGATCAAGTAGTGGAATGGAATGGCGATTGCGGATCGCTTTTGACAAAATCAAGGAATACCTTGAATCCTCCTATTACGATGCCGCCGAAAGAAGACCTCTCATCATGTACTTGCGGTGTTAGAGAACTCAATGGGGTGTGTGTTGGGGCAACATGGCGTCAGGTCGAAAAGAGCATGCAATATACTACCTTAGCAAAGCGTTTACCGGTGTGAAACAAGATACTCATGACTCGAGAAAACTTGCAACTTTGGCTTGGGCTTTCGCCGACTAAGGCAGTATGTGTTGACTCACACTACTTTGTTGATTTCCAAGATGGATCCGATAAAATACATCTTTGAGAAACCGACTCTCTTGGAAGAATAGCAAGATGGCAAATGATCTTGACGAATCGACATCGATTACACTTCTCGAGCGATCAAAGGAAGTGTAGTAGCGATCATTTGGCTCATCAAGCCGTAGATGACTATCGGTCTATGCGGTTAATTTCAGACGAAGATGTTTTACTAGTCAGCGATTGTGAAGAACCGAGCCAGACGAAGGACTGAACAAGGATCCCATGGACTATGGTCTTTGATGGAGTCTCAAGCGCTTAGCAATGGCATTGGCGCCATCATTACATCCCTGACGGACATACTCCTTTCACCGCAGTTATGTTTTGATTGCACTAACAACATGGCGGTCTGGCGTGCATCATGGGTCTTAAAAGCGCTATTGACTTAAGAATCAAGTTCTTACAAGTGTATGGAGACTCGGCTTTGGTGATCGGCGGATAAAGGCGAGTGGGATCTGAAGCATCGAATCCCATTCCGTATCGAGCATGTTACGAGTTTGATTCCTACTTGAAGAGATTACTTTTGATCATATTCCACGAGAAGAATCGGTTAGCGACGCGTGGCTACTATGTCGTCTATGTTCAAGGTTAGATGGGACAACGAGGCTCCCGGATCATCATTGAGAAGTTTGGCGAACCAGCATATTGTTGTGAGCTTGATACGAAGAGAAACCTTGGTACTATGATGTGAAGAGGTATCTTGAGGCTCGGGAATATCCAGAGGGCATCATTAATGATAAGAAGTTCATGAGAAGATTAAGCTTCCAAATTCTTTCTGACAGGCGTCTATACAAGCGCAACCACGACTTGTGCTTACTCCATGCGTAGACCGAGCAACAATGCGTATCATGGAAGAGTTACGAGGCATTTGGTACTAACTCGGTGGACACACCATGGCTAAGAAGATTTTGAGAGCGGTTACTATTGGTCCACCATGGGCGATTGTCCTTTGCTATGCTCGATCTTGTCACAAGTGCGGATATGTCCGAGCAAAGTGCCGTACCTCCGGCCTCTGAATGTTTTAACTTCTCCTTGTCCTTTTGCAATGTGGGGCATTGACATGATTGGAGAAATCAAGCCCACGACTTCAATGGACATCGTTTCATCCTTGTGGCAATTGACTATTTCACCAGTGGGTGAAGCGACCTCGTTAGCATCATTACTAAGAATGTTGTGGCTCGATTCATCAAACATAACCTTATCTATCGATATGGCATTCACGAAAGGATTATCACGAGATAACGGCTCAATCTTAACAACAAGATGATCCGAACTCGCGCAATTCAAGATCAAGCATCACAATTCTTCTCCATATCGGCCTAAGATGAGCAGTAGCGATGGAAGCCGCCAATAAGAACATTAAGAAGATTATCTGAGAAGATGGCGGTGACTTACAAATATTGGCATGAGATGTTACCATTTGCTCTTCATGGTTATCGCTTTCTGACACATCATGGGGCAACCCCTTCTCTCTTGTATCACGGTATGGAAGCCGTCTTACCATCGAGGTTCGGATACCCTCGACGAGTCCTCGGGGCGAGAGTTAGGTGAAGATGATTGGGTTCGAGACACGGCTTGACCGGATCAACTTGATTGATGAGAAGCGACTCGCGTCCATACGCCATGGACAGTTATCGAAGCGAATGATCGAGCATTTAACAAGAAGGTCAAGCATCGAGTCTATCAAATTGGTGACCTAGTAGTCGCATCATTCTTCCACAAGGTGATCGAGGCAAATGGACTCCCACCTCGAGGTTTGTAGTCAAAGCAGTATTTTCGTGAACTATGATACTTAGCACCATGGATGGTGAAGACTTCCCACCACATGAGCGAGACATAGTCAAAAATACTACGCATAAAGAGACCCGCTAGGTCGGCGAACCTAGGCAAAAAAAGGGCATCTGGCGACCAAAGGTTCGGGCAAAATTAAGGATATATACAAAACATGTACACCGGCAAGTCGAAACACGAAAGGAGGCTTGGGCAAAAGGGTATCATTGGTAACCGAAAGGCGGTCTAGGCAAAAGTTAGGGATTTAAGCGTCGACTATGTCTCTTCGGATCATACCTTCGGACTACTATCGGCATTCAAGGTTCAAATGGCGAAGTCGATCTACTCACTTTCTCTTGACAGGAGATGAGATAGTGAAATATATGAGTACTAGCATAGTTGGAACTTAACGAGATTGTTTCGCATATCTTTTTACCTTTCTTGTGTACAAACTACTTGGCCATCGCCACCTTTCAAATAAGCATAGCTTCTTTCTCTTTACAATTTACATTGTGTTATTTGCAATAAGTCCAACGTTTGTTTTGAATGACTATCGCATTTGACAATAAGAATCTAATCACAAACATACGAAAAGTGAATATACAAAAGTACTTACTACGGGCTCCGGAATTGGGACGGACGAAAGTCACCAAAGCATTCCCCGAGCATGATCCACGCAAAGGTGTCACTCACAACACAATTTCCCGTGAGCAAAGGGAATCCGAGCGTGATTCTACTCGACTAAGTAAAGTTACATCGGTCTCAAGCGGTAACACCTCACCCCGGTCAAGGTATTTATCCCCGGCGGACATCTCTGATCCTTTCCTTTTTCCCAGTGATATCGGACCCAAAACTTGGTGAGATAGTGCATCGGAGGAAACTTCATCTTCATTCCCGGCACAGGATTACAGCAGTTCGACTCTTCTAACGGTTTCGGCAACTATCAAATGCTCTCAGTGAGATCTACACTCGGGACCCCGTGGGCGCCTCCTAAATTTCCTCGGCGGGATCTACATACAGGTCCCCAACGGATCGCCTCGAGTTCTCCTCGGCGGGGTCTATGTGAGATCTCCAACAACTAGCTTCTCAATCTCTACCTTCCTCAACAATATCTAGGCCCAAGACTCGGTCGAGATAGCGCATCGGAGGAATCCGGATATCTTTCTTCTCTTTCAAAGCGAGGTTCTCACTGCAGAATCTCAGCAATCGAAAATTCTCAGCGGAATATCCGCATCTTCTTCAAGATGGATATGTTTTGAAATACCACAACATCTATCATTCATACATTACTCATAAAGTCATAATTCATGCATATGTCATTCATACATCATGCATCATACTTTGCATAAAGCTAACAAATATTCTATCAAAGTTCCTCTTGTTTTCTCCAAATGATACTTGATCATACAGCGCCAAACAAGTCGAGTTAAGCCCGAACCAGGAAAACTATCGAAAGACCGCCCTTGGTTGTCCTCCGGTCGAGGATTAAGCCCGAACCGCGGAAAACTATCAGAAAGAGCCCACAGTTATCCTCGATAAGCGGCAATGGATCTACACCCGATGCTGACGGAAGCTATCCACATTTTGCCAACTACAATCTCCCTCGAGTAATCGGCACAAAGATTTATTACGATTCCGATTATCGGCGGCAACCGAGTCTAGCGTACGACTCGTTTGCCTTGGATGGCATCTTAAGCCCATCTCAGACTACTTATCAACGATGCTTCACTTTCGGAATCTGCATATATGGTTAAAATCAATACAAACCAATAACTTCATTCAAAAATGAACATGAAGTCTAACGTATGACTCCTCGGATGGCATCTTAAGCCCATCTCATGCTCCTTCTAAAGCGTCTGAGCTGGCGTACGGCTCGCTCCCGGCATCGATCTTTCTAGATGGCATCTTAAGCCCATCCGTCAATTCTCCTATCGACATTCTCGAGTCTAGCGTCGACTCATCTTCGGTATATCCGGCTTCTCAAATGGCATCGTAAGCCCATTCCGCGTCATCCACCAACGAGTGCAAATTTTCAAGTGTATTCGGTGTTCAATCATCTTCTACCTTGGTCACGAAGACAAGCGTGTCAATCTAACCTTCGGTACAAGAAGATTGAGCAGGGCAGTGTCATACCCAAAATTGGCCTCCATCTACTCGAGATTTCATATACATACTCGAGGATTCCTCGAGAGTTGATCGGACAAACTCTCTCTAGACAATCAACCCAAACTAGGGTTTGGTATCTCTCGGTAAGATGGACTTCAACATCTCAGTCTTCATGCCTCCTCATATGCTTCAAAGATTCTCCATGTCAAGTTTCAAGCCTCATGAAGTCAAGTTTCCTCGGACAATTGCTCGGATGGTTGAAAATCGGTTGTATTGGACAAAAGTCAGCTGTGGTCAACATCTGATCAAACTTCATAATTTTTGGTCAACATCCTCATTTTGAAGTTACATTCATCATTTGATCAAGGGTTGATCATGATTCATCAAGAAAACTCAAGATTTGCTCAAAAGTCAACTTTCTAAATTAGGGTTTCTAGGTGAAAAGTCAACTGAACTTTGGTGATCATAACTTCCTCATACTTTCTCGAAATTTTCCACCACCTCTTGTTTTGAAGGAAATTCAATTCTCTACAACTTCATGTCTCACAAGAATGTCCAAAAATGCTTCATTTGAGAGGTATAGCTCAAAACATTCTGAGTCATTTTCAAAGTCAACAAAAGTCAACTTTTTGTTTTGAAGATATATTGAGCATGGTAACTCAATTGAGATGAGACCAAAAGGTTGGTTAGAGGACTCTTAGAGCTTTCCAAAAGTCCAAGAACACTCAAAATGTGGAAAATTGAGCAAGATACACTATTCGAGAGTTGGGCAATTTTGAACAATTGCACAAAAGGACATTTTGTCAAAATGCAAAATTTTCCAATGGGCCTATAAACTTTGGATCAAACTTGTTCATGACATGATTCTTGACCCATAAATGCTTGGCCTTGGTAATTTTCTATTTTTATGATTTATATTTGAATTTTATAACATTTAATTCAAAAATAAATTATATAAAATATGAAAATTAATTATTTTCAAATGAGTTGGATTTATATCTTCCTTAATGTCCAAGAAAGCCCAAGACTCTTGCCAAATTCGTGATTCATGCATATGGAAAGAAAAAATCAATTTTTGCAAATATTTGATTTGTTTTAAAGAAAATATTTGCACATTGATTATTCATCTTTTTGCTTGCTTTTGCCATCCCAATTGCTTCTATAAATACCTAGCATTGCATACAAGCCGGAGGGCGAAACCCTAACCCTTAAAATCACCCAAACTCTTGCAAATTTTGGAAGAATTCTTGAAAATCGAATTTTAATTTGACCATTCTCGACCTCTTCCGACCATCAAACGTGCTCGGGGGGTAAGTAAGAGTAAGAATACATCATTGTTATGGATCAAAGCAAGTGAATCGATGCATACATGATCATACATATTCAAACTTTTACGATTTTGCATTTTACTATCCTGCGTATTTCCATTGATTCGCGTTTTCATTGTGTTTATAAGACTCATAGGGTGGATCTGGGCGATCGTTCATGAGCTTGAGCGTCGGAATCACCTAGTGCCATTGTTAGGGTTAGAAAAGCGAGTTTCGAACTGGCTTGCAACCGTTTCGATAAAATAACATCACCATTGAATTCGCCATGGCGATTTAGGGGACAAGGTCCTTCTTTCCTCTTTATTTACGCTATTTTGGGTTTTGAGGATCGGGGTCGTGGGAGAAGGCGGCCGGGAGCTAGGGCTCCGGCGTCGTTGACGTTGGCTTGACCGGCGAGGTTGGCGTGGCGAATAACGCGTTCCAATTCGTCCATTCAAAAACAGATGGGGCCCGCGCGCTGACTGTGTTTGATTTTCAAAAATCAGTGACACGTTTACACTTATATTCTTTTAATTCCAGCTTTTCAAACACCAATTGCAACATGGCGCAGTGGTTAAGGCGTGGGATTTGGAAGATGCTCTCAAAGGTTATGAGTTCAACCCCTGCCAGGACCGGTATCACATTCTTTTTTTCCAAACTTCAACTATTTTTCTATTTTTCCATATTTTCTAATTATTTAATATTTTTGCATCATTTTAATTTCTTTTCACATTTTTATTTCTGCATTAAAAATCCATCAAAAAATAATTTTCTTTTTACATTACTTTCATAAAATCTTTATTTAATTTATAAAATTAAAAAATATATTTTTGCATGCATATTTATTTTTATTTGTAATTTTGCATTTAAATCATTGTAAATTCATTTTTAATTATTAAATTGCATCTAAAAAATCCCAAAAAATTATTTTAGCATATTTATATTATTTCCAGCATGTCATATTTTTCTCATATAAAAATTTTCATTTTTCTAACATTTTCTCTTATTTCGATTTCATCATATTTTCCGATTTTTCGTTCGTTTCACAGGTTAATCCGATTCGGACGTTTCTTTACCGTTTTCATTTTATTTTTCCAATAATGTAATTGCTCATGGGATGTAATAGTTTAAATTAGGGTTTTATTTTCCGCATTTTAAATTATGTCGCCCCAAACCTTGTAATAGCGTAGGACATTTACCTTTCCGCACTTTACATTCGCATTTACTTTCCGCACCCTATAAATTGCTAGTAATTAGGCGTGTATGGCAAGACTAAAATTGAACATAGCCCACTAACTTCAAGATAAAATATCTGAAATCAACACACTTCTTTCACACTTTAGGGTAATTCTCTCGTTGCCTTGGCGAATTCAAAATGGTCATGTCCTTGAGCGTAGAGGTATTCTAGCAGTTGCCTTCCAAACAAATCATCATAGTCCCTTCGATACAAAGATCATAAGACCCACGATGTCGCCTCCGAATACATGATCTTGACCCTCGATTGTCGCCTACGAAATGATGATAGTCCTTGAATGTGCTGGATACTTCCTCTGAGTTGCCTTCATGACCATCGATGTCCCTTCAAATGTCCGCTTACATCCAGCAATGGAGCTACCTACTAACTAATGGTATGGCTAGCGCTATTCTAAAGGAGCGATAAATGCAAGCGACCAATTACGGGTGGGTAAATAAGTCTTTTAGTTGCTTGCTCTAAACCAAATGCTTTTCACACACACTCTTTTTGAAGTTCAAATTCTTTTCAAAACAAAACATTTCCGAACACTTTGTATACACTCCTACATGAGTCATTACAAAGTCAAAGCGAAATGCCTCTTTCAAAACATTTTTGTCAAACACGAAAGCAATTTTAAAAAGTGATCTAGAGCAACTAAGAGCCGTAGATAACTACGGATGGAAATGGGTGCTAATACCTTCCCTTTTCATAACCATTCTCCCGAACTCGAGAATCTAACGAAGGTCTTTTACTTACTTTTACCTTCCTTAATTGGATAAAAATAAAAGTCGGTGGCGACTCTTGCTATCCGCACATTTGGATACAAAATTCCTACAAAGTCGGTTCAAGTATCACACGGCATCGGGATAGGAGGATTACGAAGGTACTCCTTGATTTTGTCGAAAGCGATCGACAATCGTCGTTCCATTCTACCATGATCTTTCTTGATAACTTAAAGATTGGCTCACAAGTAGCGATTAGGTGTGCAATGAATACGGCAATGTAATTCAATCGTGAAACCTCGACTTCCTTCTCGATGCAGGTATTGGCATCTCTTGAATAGCTTTAACCTTGGCGGATCAACTTCAATACCTTTCCAGCGACAATAAATCCTAGGAGTTTTAGGATCGACTCCAAAAGTGCACTTGTTAGGATTGAGTCTCACACATGCTTCTTCAATCATCAAGCGGTTTACGCAAATGATCAAGATGTTCTTCTTACATGCGTGATCGAGCTATCATGTAAATCAGCGTAGACCTCTCTCGTGATGAATCATGTCATGAAATAACGTCACCGCCGTGATAAGTGGCACCCGTTCTTTAGGCGAGCATAACCTTGAAAGTGCCCCTTTGTGTAGCAGTAGTCTTCTCCATGTCTTGAGGCCATTTTGATCGATTATGCAGGAGAAACCATCCATGAAGGAAAACCTTATCTTTGGGTGTTGTCAACGAACATCAATATGAGGAAGTGGGAAATCGTCTTTCGGACTCGCTTTATTCGGATCTCGTAATCCACACACATTACCTACCGTCCTTCTTGGAGTGCAGAACCACGTTCATAACCATTGTGGATAGGAAATGCTGACTAAACCGGCGTTAAGCGTTTCATAACCTTTGATTTTCTCGACATCTCGGGACCGTCACGGCCAGACCTTTTCCTTTGGAGAAAACCTTCTTTTGTCGATGATCGATTGTACCACAATATCAATGTCTAAACCGGCATGTCTTCGTATGACCAAGCAAAACCTCAATATAGTCTGTAGCATCTGAACCAACCTTTCTTTAACCTTTGTTCGAGACCCGCTCTATCTTGATCTCTTTTACGTCTTCGTCGGTACCCGAATTCACAACCTCGACTTGCTCTTGGTGTGGTGTATAACTCGCTCTTCTTCTTTGCTTGTCACAGCAAGTTCTCTGACGCCACAATCTTCCTCACTTTCGTCTTGGCTTGGTAGATCGGATTATCGAAGTCATATTTAGCAATAGCATAAGCTGTGCTTGAGATTCGGAGTGATTACGCGATGTATCACGTGGATGTGTAAGAAACACATAGCTTTTGAAGAGGTGATAAAGTAAAGAAAGAAAACAAACAATTGAATGCAAAAGTCCAAATTTATTGAATGAAAATACCACAACGAATAATAACCCCATAAGCGAGCCATGATGCCGGGCAAGGCACTAGGCTTTCAAAGTTTATTGTTGAAACATAAAAATCTGAAAACAAAACAAAACAAGAGCAATTACTCGACTAAAGGAGATTGGTATCGTCTTGACCTTCCAATTCTTGAGCCCATGATCGGAGTTGGGAAGATCCACTTGCGATGTCGAAGTCGTTGTCGTTGTCTTCATAGCATGGATTCCACTGGGCGATGCGGAAGGAAGTTGGCGGTGGCGCGCGGCGTATCATCGACCCTTGATGGTGAAGCCTAAACCGGTCTTGTCGGTTTGAAAGGGAGATCGGGGGCGGCCCCAAATAGTACTACCTTTTCAGCGGCTTGAGCATCCTTGGTGAGGCCATCTGGCGGAGTCTTAACAACCTCGGGGAGCGGAGAGTCAGCAGGTGTGACTGGGCATTGTTTCAAAAGCTTGACGAGTCTCAAAGAATTCACCCTCCACCTCGAGTATCGGAATGATTGTAGATGGTGACCATATACTCTTCTTCACCACATCTTTGTGACAACCTTCCCTTTTCACGGGTACTTGACCGATGTAGGTAGAAGTATGCCTTTGCCCCATGTATCAAGGCGTCCAAGTAGGCAAGAGTAGTGGGCGAATGTCCATGACAAAGAATGTGGAGTCAAAGTGCAGGAACCGACTTTATGAGTGAGCTCTCCGTCTTGTTAGCTTAGAACCATCAAAAGCTCTCACGATAATGTCCTTTGGGTCTCGAACCAACCCTTGACATCAAGTCGATCAAAGCGATCTTAGGAGGATATTCGAGGAGCGAACCGGTATCAGCAAAACATGAGATAATGTAATGCCCTTGCATTCGGCGAAGATGTGCAAGGCTTTGTTGTGTTTCTTTCCGGCGAGTCAAATCGACATCGAGAGAAGCCTAGATGGTTGTTGGCGGCAGTGTAATACAAACTTCAAGGTGGGTGGTAGTGTCTTGCGACACGTGAGCATTCTTGAGAATTTCACCAAGGCGTTAGCATGAGCCTCGAGCATAAAAGCGAGCAAGCATGGAGATCTTGGCGGTCTGTCCAAGCCATTCCACAACATTGTAGTCACTCTTCTTGATAATCTTGAAATTTCCTCCATTTCTTGTTTGGAGGTGTCTTGATAACTTCCTTTGGTACTTGGTGACGAGGATGGGTCATGGTTCCTTCCTCTAGCTTGGGAAGGATTGAATATTTGGAATCACTTGGAGTCGCGGTGTCTTTGGAGGAGATGGAGAATACCCTTGGGGTCACTTTACTAGATCCGGTGGGGTTGTCAATGTCGGGAATGGTAGCTTCATTGTAAGATCTTGATCGAAGGTCTTGCTTGGCCTTGATAGTAAACATAAGCTCCATAATTCAAGGGATAGCCTTGTCGGAGGAATATGGGCGGCCTTGGAGAGGTGATGATGAGGTGCCACTCTGGGCATAGAATCGTGAGGAGATCCTTATGGTGTTTTGTCGGCATAATCTTCTAGGAAATCGTCACCCGTCGATTACCTTAACATCTTCAATAGGAATTTTGTAGCTTTCGAGGCGTTGTACTTCACCATGTAATCATACTTTCCACTTGGCTGCCCCAAGGTATCCCACCGAGATGGTACAGTTTCATTCGCATTGTCAATCTTGAGCCAACAATCATCGATGCTATGTCACGGGCTATTGGGTGGTAAGCACACTTAGCATTTGGATTGTACTTGGAGGAAGTGTTAACATTATGAGGAGGATCCTCAAGGTGTCAGCTCTGCTTTCAACATGTGTTGCAAGGCTTGCGACAAAGGCATGTTGATCTTAAATGCCTCTTGATTGGCGTTACATACGTTGTCTCGCGAGGTTGTCTTGATGTAGGATTAGAACACAAGCCCCCAGTTGAGCAGTCGGTCTTGGCTCGGCTTTTCGACCATACCACGGTGGCTTCTTTCTTACCACCAAAAGATCTCTTAGCGTTTGAAGATGTCTCTGTGAATCTTCCACTCTTGATACCGACTTCAATCGCTCGCTTTGTAAGTGTCATTTCGGTGAATCAGTGAAGAGTTCCAATCGGATGATTGAAGAATGGGCTGTCGGTGTTCCATGAACATATCAACCAACTCCTATTGGACAAGGGTGGTTGAACTACTGCTAGGTCTCTCCACTTTTGAGCATACTCCTTGAACTTCGTCCGACCCATAGACATGCTTTGTAATTGCATGCAGTGGGTGTCGATTGACATTACTCATCTTTATGCAGTGAAAGCATCAGCTAAGTCATTCCAAGTACGGATCGGTCATTCTCTGGTGATAGTACCATTCCAATTGGGTTCGGACAAACTCTCTTGAAAATAGTGCATCCTGACTTTGTCATCGATGTGGGGATTGATCTTACGGACATAGGACTTCAAATGCAGCTTTGGGCAAGACACGCCATCATACTTAGCAAAAGTAGGAACTTTGAACTTGGGAGAATCACAACACGAGGGCCAGACTCGGGTCATCAAAATTCGGCCGGACATCTTGATTTTCCAGGCATTGACGGTCTTCAAGTTGTTTGTACTTGTCATCTTCATCGGTATTGTCCATTATCATAGTTCTTCTCAAGTTCGGTGGCCCTTCACCATCACCTTTGTTACTTTGCTCATCTTCCTTCTTGACACTTCTTCGAGAGCTCAATTCGACTAACCACTCTAGGACCTCCTTTGTAGCGTCTACCCATGTTGAGAGACCAACACCTTCTTCTTCTGTTGATGAGCTTCGGATCTTCTTGGCCTTGGACCAAGCTGGTGAACATCTGCTGGCCCAGGCATTACGAGCTTGAAGATCTTTGTGGGTTCAGAGCCATTTACTAAAATAAATAGCGAGCAAATGAAAACCAATCTTCATGTACACGTGATGCAATGTTATGCTATGATATGCAATGTTTATCACGAATGCAATACAATGTTTTCAAGGACCTTAGAGATTTAAATTTGTTAAACAATCAATGAACAAACATTTATTAGTACTCTTTTCAATATTCTTTTCTTTTTAAGTACAAGAGATAGTTCAAAACAATAAAAAAACAAATAAATCCTAAATCTCTAAGTCTCCCATGGTGGCTTCCTCTTGGTGCCGATGTGGCGTTGATGTTTCGCTCCTCGTGAAGTAGCATGGTCAACTCTAACACTTTCTTCTCGCTTGCATAACCTTGAGCTTCAAAGGTATCCCTCTCTTCCTTGAGTTGAATCCGGGATCTCTTCAAGTCTTCAAAATCGGTGGGCATGTCGGGATAGAGGGGCGGTATAAGTGCGTCACCTATAGCAACAGTTTCCATAATTCTTGGTAAAAGCAGTGAATGGCATCATGAGGTTTTGAGCTCGAGCTCGCACCCATTTGAGTAAGGTTCCCAAGGAATGGAGTTGGTGCCCCAAAGTCTTGGTATCAGTCTTCTTTGCCCCAGCGTGTATGAACCTTCGTCGGTAATGGAGATCGTGGTTGTAGTCGAACACAATATCTTGGAGTAGCATATCATGTGGGCCATCTCTTGAGCAAAACCAAGTGACGTAGAGCTAAAGAAGGGTTGTAAGTAATACCTCCCTTATACCAAGTAGTGGTACATTAGGAATTCTCCATAACTCTCAATGAAGGTGAAGTCCTTTTGAGAGAAAGACTCCAACGGATATCGGAATGAGAGAATGACATTAATCTTTGAGACCACTTCATCCTTTGTTCATTCTTCAAAAGCGATGGAGGAAGGTCGAAATAAACCACCTTGAAAGTAACGGTATACACACATGAGAGTTCCTTGTCTCTTAGTAATGCAGTGTGGAAGAATGTAGGATGTCTCCAGTAAAGTAGGCACAAGATTGCGGGTGAAACAACAATGGCATTGACATCTATGAATTGATCCGAGTTAGGGAATAGAACCAAACCATAGATTAGCAAGGCCACAATGTCTTGAATGCATGAAACTCATAACTTTGAGGAATTCTCGGGCTTTCTTAATTAGGAACTTGCCAAGTAAACCCTTAACTCCACTTCTAGTTTCCCAATTGGCTTCAATGTCGGCGCTTAAGATGTAAGGTGATGCAATGTCTTCGTACCTAGGAACCTTTTCTAGACCGGTGAATGGCATTTGATCAAGAATAGGTATCCCAGTAGCTTAGAGAACTCTTCCAAGGTAGGAACCAGCGATAATCTAGGAATGTAAAGCAATGGTGCCGGATCAAAGAAGCGAAATAGGACATGCATCATATCTTCTTCAAACCGGAATAACCAAATCAAGTAGATAACCATGTCTTTTGATGAACCGAGGCATGGTCGGAATTTAAACCAATTCTTTGGTAGAAGGTATACCCATGAAGTTGATTCGGATAGTCTTTCTAGAAGCCATAATCCCTACAAAAGCAGAGCAAAGATAAATCCCTAGGTCCTTGAAATAGTTAGAAATGATATGCAATACAAATGATGTCATGATGTCATGTTTAGCACACAAAACAATTCACACAATGAGCCTAGGTTTAAGGCTGCATGAGGTATAGGTGATTACCCACCAAAAGTTTGAGTTGGTGCATCTGTCCTATAATAATGTAAGGTTCTAGGAATCTCACATCATTGATCTTTCTCGTGGGCGCTTATTTCAATACGACTACCAAGTGGTCGACGAAAATGTCCCAAAGTCGATCTCAATGAGCGTAGCATCGAGTATCAACCAACCTCGGTCTACACAAAGCCGCCATCTCACTACCTTCTAATGGCCAAGATGGGTCAATTAAGGTTCTAAAAGTTTAGTTAGCGCTTGATGACACCACGAAGCCAAATACTATCCTCAACTTGGGAATGAAGAGTATCGGGACAACCAAAGTGTCACGCTAACGTAGCCATCATGTTGACCGTTTTGATATCGTCTAGCGGTCGCGACGATTTATTGCTACTTACCTAAAGGAAACCGGATCCGGTGTAGGATCCCCAACAATATAATACCCAAGCAACCCTTAAAGATAAAGCAAGCAAGTCAAACAAAAAGCAATAAAGGTGATCTAAAAATCCCTAAGGCATTCTCTCTTTAGGGTGTGTCCCCGGCAGAGTCGCCAGTTCTGTGATACGGTGAACTGACTTTTTAGTTTTTGTATCGCAAATGTGCGGATAGCAAGAGTCGCCACTGACTTTTATTTTTATCCAATTAAGGAAGGTAAAAGTACGAGAAAAAGACCTTCGTTAGATTAAAGTAAGGAGAAGGTTATGAAAAGGGAAGGTATTAGCACCCCTTTCCATCCGTAGTTATCTACGGGCTCTTATTTGCTCTTAGATCACTTTTGAAATTGTGCTTTCTGTGTGTTTGACAAAAATATTTTGAAAAGGAATTTCGCTTTGACTTTGTAATGATTCATGTAGGAATGTATACAAAGTGTTCGGAAATGTTTTGTTTTGAAAAGGGTTTGAACTTTGACAAAAGTGTGAAGTGTGAAAAGCATTTTGATAGAGCAAGCAACTAAAAGTCTTATTACCTACTCGAATGGTCGTTTTCGTGTTGTTTTACGTTCCTTTAGAATAGTGCTATCCATACCATTAGTTGGTAGGTAACTCCATTCGTTGGATGTAAGCGGGACATTCGAAGGGACATCGTATGGTCAAAGAAAGCAACTTGTAGGAAGTATCCTAGCACATTCGGAGGACTATCATCATTTTTCGTAGGCGACAATCGAGGGTCAAGATCATGTATTCGGAGGCGACATCGTGGGTCTTATGATCTTTGTATCGAAGGGACTATGATGAGTTGTTTTGAAGGCAACGGTGCTAGAATACCTCTACGTTCGAGGGACTTGACCATTTGAATCGTAAGGCAACGAGAAAGAATTACCCTAAGGGGTGCATGTGTGAAAAAAGAGTGTGTCGATTTCAGATATTTTTATCTTGGAATTAGTGAGCTATGTTCATTATTAGTCTTGCCATACACGCCTAGTTACTAACAGTTTATAGGGTGCGGAAATTAAAATGCGGAATGTAAAGGTGCGGAAGGTAAATGTCCTCGCTATTACATGGCTTTGGATACATAATTTAAACTTGGAAAATAAAACCTAATTTAAACTATTACATCCCATAAGATTACATTATTGAAAAAAATAAAATGATAAAGAAGAATCGTGCGAATCGGATCAACTGTAAAAGAATGAGAAATCGAAAATACAAGATGAATCGAACAAGAGAAAAATGTTAGAAAAATGCAAGTTTTAATCGGGAAAAATATGACATCTTGAAATAGTATTAATATGCTAAAACAATTTTTGGGATTTTTGGATGCAATTTAATAATTTAAAATGAATTAAAAGTAATTAAAATGCAAAATTATGAATAAAATAAATATGCATGCAAAATTATATTTTTAATTTTATAAATTAAATAAAGGTTTTCGACAATAATGTAAAAGAAAAATAATTTTGGTAATTTTTAATGCAAAATAAAATTATGAAAAGAAATTAAAATGATGCAAAATAATATAGAAAATATGAAAAAGTGCAAAGTTTGTAAAAGAAAAGCAACCGGTCCGGTGAGGATCGAACTCATGACCAGTAGGAGTATCCGAGGAATGCCTTTACCACTCGCCATGTGTGCGTGTTTGGAATCGAAACATGGGATCATGAATAACACGCGTCATCATGGAGAGGTCAAGGCAGTGGTGGGGTCCTCGTTGGATGAGAGAACGAATCGAGAAGCGCCATGGCCATGTAAGCCACGTCGGAGTCCACTCGGTCAACGGCCGAGCCCTAGCTCGTCTTCTTCTCGATTAACGGAATTAAAACATGAAAAATACGCGAGAATAAATGGGAAGGGACCTTACCCCTAAATCGACCCTCACGAATCCATTGGTGATATCCGTTTGCCCTAAAATGCTTGTACAGCTCGATCGAAATAGCTTGCAATGCCCTATGGCAATTAATGATTTCTACGTGTATGCTTGCATGTGAGGGTTCAAACACGACCTAACAATCATCTGAATCGATACAAACACACAAGAAACATTAACAACGCATGGATTTATGAAATCGAGAGAAAAAATTCAAACCGTGTGAGTTCAAGTGCGATCACGACTGGGATGTAAGGATTGCTTTTGCTTGCTGGGAACCTCCTAAGCACGTTTGGATGGCTGGAAGAGGCTGAAAGTGGCTGCAACTTAGAACTCGATTTTCAAAAGTTTCTTGAAAATTTTTGCAAGAATAAGGGTTTGGCTTGAGCTAGGGTTTCGTGTGTGTGGCTTGGCATATTGCTGAGTATTTATAGAAGAGATTGAGAGAGGAAAAAGAGTGACAAAAGATTTGATTTGGAGCATTCAATATTTTTCAAATAAAATCAATTTTCTTGAAAGAAATTTGATTTCCTCTTCAATGCATGATCATGCACGAATTTGGCAAGTGTTTTGGGCTTTCTTGGACTTCAAGTTTGGTATAAAATCAGCCCTTTTGGAAAAATATATTATTTTCATATTTTATATAATTTAATTTTGAATTAAATATTCTAAAATTCAAAAATAAATCAATAAAATAGAAAATTGCCATGGCCAAACATTTATGGGTCAAGAATAATGTCATGAACAAGTTTGGATCAAAAGATTTTAGGCCCATTTGGAAAATTTTGCATTTTGACCAAAATGTCCTTTTGTGCAATTGTCCAAAATTGCCCAACTTCTGAATAGTATCTTGCTCAATTTTCCACATTTTTGAGTGTTCTTGGACTTTTTGGAAAGATCTAAGAGTCCTCTGACCAACCGTTTTGGTGTCTTCTCAATTGGAGTTTCCATGCTCAATATATCTTCAAAACAAAAAGTTGACTTTTTGTTGACTTTGAAAATGACCTGTAATGTTTTGAGCCATACCTCTCAGATGAAGCATTTTTTGGAAATTCTTGTGAGACATGAAGTTGTAGAAATTGAATTTCCTTCAAAACAAGAGGTGGTGGAAAATTTAGAGAAAGTATGAAGAAGTTATGATCAGTCAAAGTTCAGTTGACTTTTCATCTAGAAACCCTAATTTAGAAAGTTTGACCTTTGAGCAAATCTTGAGTTTTCTTGATGAATCATGATCAACCCTTGATAAAATGATGAATGTTACTTAAAAATGAGGATGTTGACCAAAATTATGAAGTTTGGTATGTTGACCACGTTGACTTTACGTCAATCTGGCGATTTTCAACCATCGAGCAATTGTCGAGGAAACTTGACTTGTAAGGCTTGAAACTTGTCATGGAGAATCTTTGAAGCATATGAGGAGGCATGAAGACCATTGGAGATGTTGGAAGTCCATCTTGACCTGAGAATTGCCAAACCCTAGTTTGGGTTGATTGTCTAGGAGAGAGTTTGTCTGATCAACTCTTGAGGAATCCTTGAGTATGGATGTATGAAATATCTTGAGAAGATGGAGGGAAAATTTTGGGGTATGACAGGAAGACTCAACACTTCTCCCACAAATCAAGTGTGCAAGGAATTTTGTCAAGAAATCTGGAATGAAGAATGGCTGCCATAAAAGGAATCCTGCTCCCACACATTTGAAGTTGTCCAAGAAAACAAGTGGAGAAAGTGTTGATCAAAGCTTGTGTAAAAGGTCTTTTGATGGATGTGTCTTCTTGAGAAAAAATCTTTTTCCTTGGTTCAGCAAGAAGCAAAACTGTGTGTTCCTATACAATGTTGAAGCTGAATACATTGCAGCTGATAGCAATTGCTCTAGGATGATCTGGATGAAGCAGATGCTGATTGAGTACAATGTCATACAGGATGTCATGACATTGTAGTGTGACATTGTTACTAAAGCTCTTGAGGGTGGTCAATTTAAGACTTTAAGGGACAAATTGGGTATTTGTCAATATGAGGAGTTGTAGCAATTAACTGTGTCTACAACAAGGGATGAAAGGGACTTTTTATTTCAATCATTTATAAGTGGGTTTTTTAGGTATTTTCATCCTTATTTTAAAAGATCCAAGAATAGGAAGAGACACCCACATATAATAGTTTCTTCATTTGAAAGTAGTATCACTCTTTCTTCATCCAAAAGAAACCCTGAAACCCTTTTCCATTTTCGCTCTCTTTCTCTCAAAAATCATCAGCGAAATATGTCTTCATCATCCTCTTCATCTCAAGAATCTGGATCTTCATCTCCCTCCATGGTTGAAGTTAGGGGAAAATGCTGAAGCCATGCAAGCTGAAGCGCTGAGGGTTACTCCACTGCGTGCAATAGCCACTGACCCAGAAAAAGTCAAGAAGTTACGCACAAGGAATGCACGAAGAGCACAAGCATCTCCTTATGGTAAGACTTCTATACCATCATCCTCAGTTCCTCCAGAACTAGTGAACAGAGAGAGGTCTAGGTCAGTGCATGAGGCCATAGCTAGGATAGTGACCAGTATCCTAAATGAGAATCAATCTGTACCTGGGATTACAGTCCCTCTGAACCATAAGTCTGCTAGCCCTAGTTTAGCAGTTGATCCAGATGTCAATGAGAATGTCAAGACATCTGGTGAACATGTTGATTCTCCTGCCAAGAATGATGTAAATCCTTCTGCTCCAGTTCCTGAAGGGTGTAAAGATGATAATGTTATTGAATCACCTGCTGCTAATGAGAATGTGATTTCTGATGAGATTCTTGAGAAATCCCCGGAACATTGTACCTCTGTTAAATCTCCTGCTATTTCTGCTGATAACATCTCTGATAGCATTCTTGAAGAAATTCCAGAAAAACAAGCTGATGACAACCTGGAAGATTCTTCTGAGAAAAACACTAATCAGAATGTTGATTCTCATATCATCAATCTAGATGAAGAGTTTTCTGATAATGACCTCATAGCAAAGGTTAATCCCAGCATTGCTAGGAGGGTAATGAATAGGAAAGGGAAGCAAAATGCTATTCCAAGTTCTGTTTAGGAGAAGGTTACTAAAGTTTCTCATAAGTCTCCTAGGGTTGTGAACAAGACTGTGGAAAAATCTGGTAAAGACAAGGCTAGAACTTCCAAAGGGAAGAGTAAGATGAAGATTACTGGTGGTACCTCTAAGGCAAAGGGAACCTCAATTGTGAAGAAGAGGAAAGCACCTGAGCCCTCAGAACTTGATGATTCTGATTTTGATGTTGCTGAGAATGTCTTAGACATTCATTCAAGAAAGAGGCTGTCTCTTGGGAAATTGCCCATAGTCCCTGAAGTGGCAATTGACAACATTTCCTTCCACCACCCTGAGAGTGCTAGCAGGTGGAAATATGTGTGTCTGAAAAGAATTGCTCTAGAAAGGGAATTGAACAGAAGTGCCCTTGAATGCAAGGATGTTATGGACCTGATCAAGGAAGCTGGGCTGATGAAAACTGTGGTCAAGTTTTCTAATTGTTATGATGTTTTGGTGAAGGAGTTCATTGTGAACCTGATAAGTGGTTGTGCTGATGGAAGATCAGCAGATTTCAAGACTGTGTTTGTTAGGGGAAGAAAAGTGAAGTTTTCCCCAAGTGTAATCAACAAGTATTTGGGGAGATCAGATGATGCTCAACCTGAGCTTGAAGAAACTGATAATCAAGTGTGCCAAACAATTACTGCCAAGCAAGTAAAACATTGGCCTTTGAAGGGAAAGCTTACTGCTAGCAAATTGAGTGTCAAATTTTCTATTCTGCACAAGATAGGTGCAGCCAACTGGGTTCCCACAAACCACAAGTCAACCATCTCCATTGGTCTGGGCAGGTTCATTTTTGATGTTGGAACAAAAGCAAAGTTTGATTATAGAACCTACATTTTTGAGCAAACCTTAAAACATGCTGACAGTTATGCTATAAAAGGACCAATAGCCTTTCCCTCCCTCTTGTGTGGTATTATACCTGATCAATACCCTGACATTCTGGTTAATAGAGATTCAGTGTGTAAAAGAGCTCCTACCCTTGGTTTCCACTACAAGCTATTTCAAGGAAAGCATGTTCCAGACATTGCCATGACATCTGCTGAGACATCAAATGTCAAGGCAAATTGTCAGAAGGCAAATGTCATTGCTGTGCTAAAAGAGACCTGTAGGGAACTTGAAGAAAGGAAGCAGACCATTGAATAACTGATCTCTACACTTGAAAAAGAGAAAGACACAGGTTGAGGAAGAAAGGCTTGCTGGTGATGATCCTGCTGCTAATATGGATGAAGATGCCGAGGCTGATCAAGCAACTGCTGGTGAAGAAGGTTCTGAAGATGCTTCCTTCCACAGTGCTTCTTCTGGAGAAGAAAGCACTTAAGCAGTACTCCTGTGCCCTGTTGCTTCTGTTTGATTGTTCTGTCAATTGTTTCTTGTTCTTGTTATGTATTTTTTTTAATTTGGATGATTGTAATGTTTCTTGATAGAGATGTAACTCTTAACAACTGTTGGTACCTTCTTTAATTATATGCTTGAATGCTTGGGGTACTTGTATTGTTTCCTTTGGCCCTTTATGGCTAAAAAGGGGGAGAAGAAATACTGTGGGAAGTATTGAAAATTTGGGAAACTGTATATTGGGAAACTGTATGGAAATTTAAATTTGTATGTGGGCAACTGTGGAAATTGTGGGATTTCTGTATGGGTAGAATTTATCTTATCTCTAGGTTCTAGTTTCTTTAAGCTTAGGATAGCTTAGAACTAGTTTGTCTTCTGCTGCATAGGTACTCTGATAACTTGAGTAATTTTAGCCAAAAATGTGCCAAAGGGGGAGTTTGTTAGTGTTTTAGGTTGGCATTACTTTTTGGTAAAACTAGGTTATGACATGTCTTGATAAATGTCATGACATTCAGAGATTGAAGATAAATCCTACTTGACAAGGATGTTTAAAGAACAGCTCAAAACTGGAAGCTAAAAGCTGTGCTGGAAATTCTGCAGAAAATATCCTGATGTCATAACAGATGTTATGACATTCAGTGTGACATTCTGTTCTGCAGAATCTGTTTTTCCTGAGACTTTTCAGGAAGTTTGTTGAGCTGCTATATTATGTTTTTTTGTTATTAGAATGCATGCTCACGTGGATGCTAGGTTAATCTTAATTAAACCTAAATTGGTTGTTGAAAAGACCATGTTTTTAGGATTAAATTAAGTGAACCCTAGCAATCTTTATGGAAGCCCAAAACTGAAGTTTCAGGACTGCTTCTATAAAAGGAATTCAACCCTTATACTGCTGCTATGCCTCCAGAATGTATTGAAGATTTAGCAGGTTGTTATTTGTGTAATTCTAGTTTCTCTTGTGAGCCAAGCAACTATCAATTGATAAGTGCATTGGACTAGGATTTGTTTGTAAGGGTAGTTTATCACTCAAAGCTTTGAAGCACGAGTGTTTGTCTCTTGATTGAAAGCTTTGAAGCCAGATCAAGATAGTTTATTGAAGTGTGTCTTCACAATTCAATTAATCAATAGGTTGATATCACTGCTGTGATTGAGGGGGAGTGAGTAGAAACTCAGATCTAAGTAGGACTTAGGTTGAAGTTGCATTGGGTAGGTTTTAAGTGAATGAGATAAACTGGTTGGTTTATTCCTGAATTAATTCTACTAATAGTGAATTTCCTCCCTGGCTTGGTAGCCCCCAGATGTAGGTGTAGTTAGACACTGAACTGGGTAAACAATTTATTGTGTTCTTTACTACTGTTTGAATTTAGTTGTGTATTGGTAACAGAGTGTCAGATACTGTGTCATAACATTCTATGTGACATCAAGTATCTGCTGCCAGGAATTTCACTAATGTTCTAATATCCAATAGAACATCTGTTCCATCTTCTGGGAACACACCATCCTTGAAGGTCTTCAAGGTAAACACTTTGCAGATGAATATGAGTATCATTGATCAATTGACCCCCATCAACTTTAATAATCCATGCCTTATGATTGGAATTGAATGATATCTCAAGTATCTTTGACACTTTTAATATAGTTGTAATAATCTGCCAAATACTCTGTTGAAAAAATAACCCTAGGATTCTTCTTTCACTATAGCGGTTGCATCAGAGGCTATACAGCGGAATATAGCCA
>CM038796.1:55765768-55841850 GCA_021764765.1 Vicia sativa | reverse complement strand
GTGAAAAGGTTTAAACATAAAATCGCTCTTAAATGAAAAAAGAGTTAAATCTTGGTTGGTTGCTTTACCTTTAAGAAAGGAGTTCAAGCATTATTAAGTGTTTTTTGTTTTCAAAAGAAAAAAGAAAGCAAGTTTTAGTTTTAATTACATGCAGGATGCAAAAGAAACAAGCAAAACAAAGGGAGACTACCTAGTACTAATATGTGTCATGCAAAGATTGGACCTATAATTAGAGGTGTAAAGGAATCTCTACCTATGTCAACATGTCAAGAATGTAAGTCTAATGTCTGGCTCGAGAGCTATCTAGCAGAAGCGGTCTAAGGTAAAGATATTATATATTCATCTTGGTTGTAAAACTAAGGGATTCAAGGGATGAAGCAATCAAGTGCTTTGGTAGAATCACACAGCAATGCAATGCGTAAACAAATGTCAAACAAGCGGGCGCCCTTCGAGAAAATGATCACGAGTTGCAATAAATGTGAACCCCGGAAAGAGTGGAGAGTCGAAATAGGGAACTACTTGCCCCTTACTGTTATGACTTCGATAAGGAAGAGCAACATGATTCACATGTGCCATACAATACACATGGACTAGAACTAAGTGGGGGCGACTCCGACCCTTTCCGCTTGCCCCATATATCATAAATCGATAGCAAGAAAAACGCAATTAGCAGGTCTTTTGTTAGTGGTGCCATGTCGGGTTGCCTAACCACTTGACCTATGTAATCACAAATGTAAACACTACGAAATTGCCTCTATGCACGGATGAGGACTTTAAACATAACGAAACACAAGTAGTACAGAAGCGCCCTAAGCGGGTCTTTAAATAAACTAGAGGGGTTCTGAACATGCTCCAACTCTGAAGTCCCATCATGCATCTTTATTCCTACTTATCATGGCAAAAGAAAGTAAACCCCACTTCTCATGATATCTAGGAAAGGCAGTAAGAGAATGAGGTAAAATCGATGTAGAAACTATAAGCGGATATAAAATCCGAAGAGCGCTGCGAGCTAAAATAATCAAAACTTCAAATGCGTGTAGTCATGCAATAAGTAAACCAATGAGAAGCACTCAAGGTATCAAAACAAGCGGATACTGCGATCCATACGTATCAAAGTAATAACACACCGCAAGGAGGAGAGATTCCAACAAACAGGACAATAGAATACGCACATGCGTGAAGTGGAAGCACGCATTCCGATCCGCAGTGTGCAAAACCACGTTGAAACACCGGCCGAAAAATTAAAGGATATAACTATATATCAATGAAGTCGCCATCAAGTTTTTTATCATAAGAGGAAGGTAAACATCGAGTAAACACGAAATGGAGAAATCACGGTCTTCTGAGAGATCGGTAAGGAAGTATGTTACGTGAGGGAAGAGATTAGCACCCACCGTCCGTAGTACTCTACGGTATCCGCTTTACTTTCTATCTAATGGGTGCAAAGGTCACAACTATATCGTACATGGTATAATGTATGCAAAAAAGGAAAACAAGAATGAGAAGAAAAGAATAGAAAAGAAAGAAAGCACGGGAAAAGAAGAAATATTTACAAAGGTTGTGATCTAGCCCGACAAGATCTATTTCCCTAGTGCAATGGAAGATTAGGCGTCGTAGTTGGCTCACTTGTTTTGGTTGGTTTGTGCTTTTTAAATTAGCGGACGAAATAACAAGTGATGGCGAAACACCCTCCATGAAACATCACGACTACGACGGGATGCCGAAAACATCAAAACGGGATGAAGAAACATAAAGGATGAGATGATGAAACATCGGCTGACAAGGCGATGACACGTGGGAAGATGAGATGACTAAACATCGCCCGAGCGAAGAAGCATCGGTGACAAGCGGGACGACGAAACATCCTAGAACTAATTGATTTATCTTTTACTTTGGAAAAGTTTCAGATTATTAGAGTGTTTTAATGCACTTGATAAAACAAGATTTTTAGTTTAAGAATGCAAAAGGATAAAGGTAAAATGGCTGAGGAAACTAACCTATTTCTAAATCATAATGTTATCATACAAAGTTTATCTAAGTTTAGGGTATAAGCAGAGGAAAGAATCTACCTAAAGTTAACATGCATGGATGCCTAACTCAATGTCTAAACTCGATAACTAACCTAATCGGGTAAACTAAAGAATATATAAATCAATCATCTTGGTTGAAAACCATGTGAGAAGTGGGGTAGGATCATGCAAAGTGCTTTGGCAAAAGCACACAAACTAACACCAACAAGTGCTAAGAAAAAGAAGCTTGAGGAAAGAAGATGTGATGGGATCAAGTGAATGATGTTCATATAAAGTGGTTTGAAGTGGTCATTAGACACAATATTTATTTACAAAGTTTACACAAACCTTTAACAAGCATCAAACATCACTATAAGCAGACACATACAAAGTTAATTCACAAACTAGGTCGAAACTAGTCCTAAAAGCATGAAAAAGCTAATTACAGCGAGCGTTAGACTTAGAGGAAGTTAATGGACAATTAAACAATAAAATGACACAAAATTCAGTAGCTACACATGTTAATGTTCATTCACATCACACAAATAAATCATAAATTCATGAACAAAATTCACCAAAGTGTGTAAACATGCAATAATCGTGTGTAGCGAGGTGAATCTAAGTGTGTGAGACTTATAATATGAAAAGAAGGTGTCAATATGAAGTGATTACAGTGCCATGATTATGTGAAATAATTAATAACAAATCATAAAGAAAATGTCACAAAGATGCAATTACAACATTAGTGCGGAAACTGGTTGAAATGCATAGCCTAGCGTTTACAATTTAAAAGAAACCATGGAAAGGAAAAGATGAAAAGAGATGGACCAAGATATATCAAGATATACAATTTACAGTAGAAAACACATTATTTCATCAATAAGATCACCCAAACATGCATTCAAAGTTCATGATCAAAACACTCAAGAAAAATGCATTTGATTCATACAAGTGCGGACGAAACATGTGTGTGCATGTGTGTGCTTGTGCATGCTTGTGTCAAGTGTTATATACAAGTGATATGAGTGGTAGAACATAAACATGGTGTTCACACAAACCCCAACAATTATCATACATCACAATCATTCATGGTGCAATGGTTAGCAATGGAAAGATCGATTCTAAACCCTAGAGTGAAATTTAAGTAGCATACAAGTTAATGAGCCAAATGGTGAAGAGGCAAAGTGAGAAGGCAAAGTGACACACAAGGTCAGTAGCTTAAGACCTAAGTAAACCATAAACAAAGTCAATTAAAACAAAGTAAAGAGCTTACATAAACAAGTACATTGAATTAGGTTTGAAAACACCAAAACTAGTCAATTATGGCACTTGATAAAGATTTAAACAAAATAGTTTTAATTAAATAATTAAAACTATGTGTGACTTTGTCATAAGTTTAACTCGAGATATGATTCATGAGCAGCAAATGTAGAATATGAAACTTCAATACACAAACAAATCACCTATTTGATGAACAAAATCTGGTAAATACCACCTATCTTAGATCAAACGACATTGATTAAGATTTGTAGGAAGGAATAAAATCTTGCATGTCATGGGGTGATTATAGAACCCTCACAAGATGTATTGTATGAGCTCAAGGTAATGTCAATTAGTGACACGCCTCAACATCATGAACTTATGATCCCTTAAGGTATTGTCCAACCAACAATTAGAGAAGAAGATTTAGCTCTTTTAGGTCATCATGATGATTTTACAATTGAATGCAAGTCAATGAATAAAGGGCATGGAATTAATGATCACATAATGTATAAAGTCAAAGTAAAGATTAAAATTCAATTAGAATTGGATCACTAATTCTAAGGATGTACAACACAAGTGTTACAACCATAGCTACAAAATAATGACATCTAACAACAAAACCAACATGAATTGAACAAGCTAGGGATCTTAAATGAATCAATCAAACTGGAATCAAGGCCTAAACATTCCATGATGATGAGGTAATTAAATTAAGTAAAATCCCAAGGTTTGCGAATGCATTCCTCATACCTCATGATTCATGCACAAGAATGCACAAAGTGAAACAAAGAGTAAATATCTTCCAATTAAAGGATCAAGATGATGATGAGGTCAAAATGTCTCTCAAGTCTTTATAAGACTATTCTTGAGGTTATCATACCCTAAACATCAATTAGAAACACAAATTGTACAAGAACATAGTCTAAGAATCAAAGCATCAACAAATTAGGGTTTTGGGAATCACACAACTTTATGCTCAAGGTAGAAACCAAATGATCAACATGTAATTTCAATATAAATGACATGTTTAAATATCAATAGAGCATTCAAATGATCATCACATACCCAAAGCTTGACCTTAAATTATGTCCATAAGCTTCCAAATTGAAGCTTGACTCAATTACACTAGGCCAAGGGTATGTTCACCTTGGAAATTCCATAAAAATAGAAAAATGGGATATAAAATCAAGAAAAAATGAAAAAAATGAGCTCAAATCCTTACAAGTCGAGACATATCCTTGCTCAATTCAAAAGTCCATGGAAGGATCAAAATAAAATTCAAAGGGTGATACTAGTTCAAAATTTAGACTTATATGACTAATAAACAAGAAAAATTTGTATAAAATACAAAAGTCAGAAATAAAAATCTACAAAAATTGAAAACAGTGACCTAACATCCCAAACATGATCAAAACTATTTTTGCAATTTTTTATTTTCAAGGAAAAGTGATAAAACTAATAAAAATGCAAAATGTAAGATGCAAGTTATGTATTTGATGCTCAAATTTAATTAAATATGCAAAAATATCAAAATTATGAAATAAAAATCAGAAATGCATGCTACATGGATAGAATGTTCCAAAATATTTTTTATGCCTTTTTTATATGAAGGAAAGTATTTTTAAATAATTTAATTATGCATGAAATGCAATATAATACATAAATTATTTAATTATGCAAAAAACAAAGTTATGAAATAAAATTCTGAAATGCATGATGCATGGTTTGAATGGTCTAAAATATTTTTATGCATTTTATATGAATATTTTAAATAATTTAATTATGCATGAAATGCAATATAATGCATGAAATTATTTAATTACAAAAATGATAAAATTATAAAATAAAATTTAGAAACTCAAAATTAACCCCTTAGAGGGATCCATAATATTTTGTGGAATTTTCCATCATGAAAAGTATTTTTATGATTTTCAATTATAACATAACCTATTAATCTTTGAATTTATTCAATTGGTCAAAACATTTTTAAAAATTTGAAAAAAATCCATAAAATATTAGAGGTCAATATGAGTCTATGATATTTTTGTAATTTTGGATAAATTTTGGATGCAAAATAAAATGGTTAAAGATGCTAATTACAAAATCAATTAAATGAAAATTAAAAAGCGGCGAGTGAATCGAGATGATGCCACATCATCTTCAACCTCGACCAAAGCCCTAAACACGTGAATCAAGGAGTGACATACAAGCTACTTATGATCCTCATGCTTCCTCATTTCTTAACCAAATTACGATTCAAAGCTCGATTAAAGGTTACATGGCATGAAGCTACAACACCAACTTGTAAAATCCAAATGATCCACCATGCATCAAGAAATCGAGCAGAAAATCATGAAAATCATCCGAGAATCCGAATTTGAACATCATTGTATGAAACACACTTCAAAAACAGAGACAAATATACATTAAACATATTGTTTGGCCAGCTAACCACGCTTGTATAGCCTATATTCATCAATGGCAAGCTAGAAACTCGATTCAAAGTTCAAAAGTTACCTCTTGATTTGGAAAATAAATCCAAATGGGCCTCGAAATTGAAAAAACCCTACGGCTTGCTCTTGAGACTTCAATGAAGTGATAATAAGGAGGAATCCTCGAAATGCAAGTTCGCGAAACTTCAAAGAGAGGAAAAGCTTGAAATCGAGCTCAAATTTTGGATGACGGAAAAGAGAGAAAGCCGAGCAAATGTGAGTCTCTTGCTTATATAGAGAAAATATCAAGGGTACATCGGTCCTTTTCCTCCATAAATCCGTTGGAGCAAAATTATAAAAGTTGGTGCAATGAATGAGCTTGCGTTTTAGGTCAATGGCGGTACTTCTTGCGTTTTGGTGGCTATGAGGATTGTGTAAATGAGGTGCACATGGGTTGTTTCTCAAACTTACCAAATATGGCAAATAAAAAGAAGAATCATGCATGGCAGGGGTGTGAAAAATACTCACTTTGCTTGGGCTTTTATGGCAAAAATAGGGTGTACATGACTACTTGATTCCGGCTCATGCTTGCTTAGAAATGACTTGTAAAATCAACACAAAAATACAAACAAACCTGCACACACAGCCTTGGATCCTCTTTGTTCAAGCCCAATTTTCTCACTAATGGCTCGTGCAAATCTTGGCTTTGGAGGCCTATCAATAGCTCTTGGAATGAGGATTATAATGAGCTTTGGTTCACTTTGAAAATGGAGTAAATGAGTGAGATATGGCTCGGAGTTGTGCATAAACATAGACATTTGATGGGCACACACAAGCGCTTAGCACATGGTCGTGCATGGGATCAACTTCATGGCCTCCACTTGTGAACCTTAGCTTCCTCAATATTGAGCCAATGATGTGATTAAAGCTCCAATTAAAGGTCTCGTGGCATACTTCAAGATTTGAGTAGAATTTCTCAAATTCCATCTGAATCAAAGATATGAGCCTCAGATTATGCCCACCACCTGTTTGTGAAAAGTACCTTGAGAGAAAGCCAGAGATTTGCAAGTTGCCACCTTGGCCAAAACTTGTGCATGAAACTTCTAACTCAAATATCTCTCAAATGGTGCATTTTGAGAAATTTTACATTTGACAAACTTGTGGGATTTTTCCCAAGCTTTCCAAAAATGTATATTATGCAACTATTGGATAAAAATGAGAGAGTTATGACATGTCAAAGTTTCATAGAATTGGACACGAAATTGTTTTTATCTTTAAATAACTTCAAGAACAAGTTACCTAATTTCTTCAACTTTCTTGGTTCAATGATGGATTTGATCATGAAATATGAAAATATGATATTTGAATTGATGGTTAACCAAAGTCCCACTTGGTCAACTCTTGATTTTGGTGATTTTGACCAAAATGACCATTTGCCCCTTGTGATCAATTGACTTGCTTCTACCTAAAATTGAGCCTCAATATTTCAATCATGGATGTCCAACAACATATAGAAACAAGTGGAATCAAATTTGGTGAAAAATCGGGAGAAATCCGATTATACCCAAAACCCTAATTTTGCACCTTGTGTTGGGAGATAGTCAATCACCTCAAAACCTCAAATCTTACGAATGTGAGTAATTCTCACGAACCATGATAACTCAAATGATAATAGGAAGGTGATGTTCAATAAATTGACTTATCAAACTTCAAACTTCACAAAGGCCAAAACCCTAATTTCATTAGATGAATGCCACGGATGAATTCCTCATCAACTCTTTGCAAACTTCAACTCTTGAGGAATCAATGAGACAAAAGGGATGTCTTGAGGTGTAATATATCATTGTGGCTTGAAAGATCCAAAAGATGAAACCTGAGATCCTCGGAAAGAGTATGTAACACAATCAACCTCCTTAGCTTGTAGAGGACTTGAGAACCCAAGAACTTTAATCCTATCATGAGATATGAATGAATGCAATATGATGTTTATGATGAAACATAAGCCTAAATCAAGAGGTAAATTTTGAAGATTGCAACACCATAGCAGACAATAGAATGTCTTTGCTCACGCAAGCCAAAGGAACATGTGTATACACATTCAATCAAGGTGTACTGCAAGAAAACCATAAGTAGATAATAGAAACGTCTGCGTGACAAGACCAAGGAACATGTGTATAAATTCCAAATTGACCACAACGAAAACCATGCAAGAAGGCGGTAGAATGTACGTGTATGCTTGTGAAGCCAAGGAACATGTGTATCACATTCAATCAAGGTGTACACAGAAGAGCGGTCTGACCAAAGAAAAGCGGATAAAATGTACCGTGTGTGTACAAATGCGGCTCTTGTAAGAAGGAGTTAGATCAAAAGTAGACAATAGAATGTATACATGGGTATACAAGCGCAAAACACCTACAAAAATGGAGTAAAACCAAAAGCAAGACAATAAGATGTACACGTATGTGTACAAATGCAAATAGCAAAAGCAAGTAAAACCGAGAAAAACAAGACAATAAGATGCACATATGTACAAATGCAAAAAACTTGCCAAGCAGTAAAATCGAGAGGCATATAGAATGTACCATGTATAGCCTAGCGCATAATAAAATGCTATAAGTCTAAATCTCACATGAAAGTAGTCCAGTACCTTGCACATTAAATAAAGTGTCAAAATTAACATAGCAAGTGGTAGAAATAATGATCGAATGCAAAACCGATTACAAATATGATTATAATCTAGTATAAGCATGCAAGAGTGAAATAACATCGAGAAAAATCGGGTGGGAAGTCGGTTTTCCGAAATCGGGACGAAAAATTCAACTTCTCGGAATCGATTAAAAATCGCATAGTTTCTTGCAAAAACGTCAACGATTTCAAAAACATATGTGCTTTTAATTAATTCCGAGTGGAAGTTGTACTTTTGAGCATTAAAGTACGGAGGCGAGATTTTTGAGCATGTTATGAAAAATTTAGTTGCGAAACCGCCAAAATCAGTTCCGGAACGTGTCAAAACGTGGGGAACAAGTATCGTTACTTCAAACTTTCAAAGAAAAATGAGTTCCGAAGTGTAAAATTGCCAAAAATCGCTTGTGGAATTACAAAATTCATGTTTTGAATTAAATTCTAATTCAAGTTTTTGTTTCGTTATGAAATGTTAAATGAATCGGATTTTAATCCATAACATGTAATCAAAAGCCAAAAGAAAGAAAAACAAGTTATGTATATGTGTAGAATCTCAAAGTAAAAGATGGAAAAATGCATGTAAATGCATATGTCATGTATTAATGTGGTGTTTAGGTGAATACATATGCAAGTGTATGTGATATCATATGCTAATGATTCATACTCTATGAAAATGTTACCTAAATGCAATGTAAGCATACAAAAGTGCTAAGAGAAGTAGAATGTACAAAGTGTCAAGTTCTAGTGTTATCATACATGTGAATTTGTGTGTAAAAAGTGAAATTTTCTCATGTTTTCATGCCTTAAAAGTGAGTCACAATGTGTCAAATAAATGCAACTATCCTACATGTACATGTATGGATATACAAAGATACAATTTATGTTGCAAAATGTGTGTTAAAGTGTATTTATGTGAGGTGTGAGCAACGTGCAAATGTAATGCAAATTATGTGTTAATTTCTACATTTCTACATAATTTTCATACACAAAATAGGCCTCAAATTGATTGATTCAATGCATGTCAAATGATTTACATGTTCCTTGATGCATGTTCATACCATTTATGATGCAAAATGCTCATCAGTACCTAAATGCAATGCAAAGTCATAACACAAGTGTTAGTGTGTGTAGTGTGCAAAAGATCCTTAGTTAGAGCTTAGTTCGACTAACCACATTATGCCGAAAATAATGCGGCCGAGCGTGATGCACATACTAGGGAGCGCCGATTAGGCTTCTGAAGAAGAGAAACAAGTGTATTCTTGTTCTCAAAAGGCAACCCACTATGCCGGGAGAGGCTGACATGTTAGATCAAAGACTATATAAATGACTAGACTAACCACATTGCAGAGAATAATCGGACGGGTTTGTGATGTGAAGGCTAGAAAATTTCGATTAGGCTTTATTGACTTAGAACGATGTACTACGAAGAAAGAAACAAGTGTATTCTTGTTCCCGAAAAGGCACAAGAGGAGAGCCTTTCCTAAGAATGTTGCACTAGGAGCGTCTTGGCATTTTACGAAGATGAAGACCGAAAATCTTGACGGGCGCACACACAATATAGGTATCCTACATCATGCACATAGGGAAAGCGCAATACTCGGACTTGTTCAAAATTGGTAGCGAACCAAATCTTGTGAAAAGGGAGAAAACAAGTGTAGGGCTTGCTTTAAAAGCTACATCGTGTTGCACGGGTAGAAGTATCGGTTTCAACACCAAAGAAGACAATAAACATATTGCGCCAGGCGGGTTACAACGGATTCAAAGAGATACACCACATGTCAAAGAAATTATCCTTCTTTGGGATTTCAAAGAGATATATGAACACCACTAGCGACAAGAACTAATTTTCCTAGCTTATAACTTTATGCAATGTGTGAATTTAGTGTAAACTAATTCAATATAGATGATGCATGCTTGCAAAAAGATAAAAAGTAACTAGCGACCCTAGGTAACAGAACAATCAATCTCAAATCTGACAAACCACCGAGGAATATAGCATTGACGTGCTGCTAGAGATACGGCCAAACTACCGATTCAAAATAAGATCGCTTGGAGAGATCAAATATTGTCGGTGAATGTCTTGAGGAATTGAATTCACGGGAAATTATGCGTTGGACAATGATCCAGCGCGAATCAAAGGAGATACTTGAAGAGCTTCCGTTACTCATTACGATTCCAGGGATGAAAATAATCGTGAACTCATTGGGGATACCATGAGAGACTCACTCAGCGGGAAGAACCGAGTAAACTTGGCACTCACACTGGGGATGTCGGGTAGTAAGAACTAAATGGGGACGAACATCCGATCAATGGTTGAATGCCATCTTCTCAAGGGATAAGAGTTGAAACCTTCTATTAGAAATTTGAAACTCAATGAGCATTCACTAAGGGAATTCCAACGAAATGAGCATTGACAAATCGCTTTGAGGATTTAAACAATGCTATGCAATAATTATTTTCTAATAACAACATCTGTTTGGAATTTTATCAAAGATACCATGTTGATGACAACCATTACATCGATCCTTTGCGGAAGAGGCGTCGAATGAAGACGAACTCAATGGGAAAGAAACATCGTATGAAGATGAACTTACAAGAGGAAGAGAACTTGACGAAGGCGAACTCAGCGGAGAAAAGAGCATACGTGTGAAGATGAACTTGCGAGAGAAAGAGAATGTCGGCGAAGATGAACTCAATGGAGAAAGAAATTATATGCGAAGATGAACTTACAAGAGAATTTTGAAGCGAAGACGAACTCAATGGAGAAAGAACATCGTTCAAAGATGAACTTACAAAGGGAAGAGCTGATCGGAAGGACTTTGCGAGGATTACCAAGATGATAGATTTTAAGAGGGTGTTTGTGAAAGAGAACTATAATATCCCTCGGGCCAAAAGCGGTACAATTATTCAAAGTGGTAAATATTACCACACCTGATATGGATACTGGATATTTGAAAAGTTGACACAAACACGGGTAAAGTAACCGAAAAATTTACACAAATGAGGAAAACTTCTGACAATTGGGAAAGAACATTTGTAGGAAGATGAACTTGCGAAGAGAAGAGCGTTGGGCAAAGACAAACTCCATGGGAAAAATAACATATGTACAAAGATGAACTTGCAAAGAGAAGAGCCCAAACGGATGGACTCTATCAACAATTACCAAGACGATGATGTTTAAGAAAATTCTTACAAAAGCAGAAGAACTATAATATCCCTCAGGCCAAAGGCAGGGTATAATTCCTCAAAAGTGGAAAATATCCGAATTACCACACACCAAGTATGGATACTAAAATATTTGAAAAGTTGATGCAAACACGTGCAAGATAACTGAGGGTTTGCACAAACGAAGAAAGCGTGCAGCTCACTGTGAAAAAGAACATCAGCCTATCAAAGCTTGGATCAAGGAGAAAAAATCAACCAGACAAACTTCTGGAGACCATTCTTGGAGACCATTCACAGAGACCATTTACGCTTGGAACATACTCACTAGGGAGGAACATGTTTGAAGTGCACTCTCAAGATATGAGGAGTCTCATACGAGATGAACAATCGAGCACACCAAAGCCCCAACCACACAACATCTTCAAGCCCATGGTGGAACACAGAGTCGACTTTCCATTGCATCTTGGTTCTTAAGAGACTCTCCTCAGTTTGATTCTCGAGAGATTGGTCAACCTTAGCACGGCTACTAGTTTCAATGAACTTTGGGGATATAATCCCGACTCAAATGCCCCATATTAATCATCACTTGACGACTATCGAATCTTGACATAATTGCCCGGTTTAAACATCACTTGTTCCACGGGGAATAAGAAATCAATTGAGTCATTGGATGACAATGTGATCTCGATGCAATTGACCTACATCTTGTCAATAAGTTAACACACAACCGTGCTTCTCAACTAGGAGCCTCATTCTCAAACAGATACTAGAAGTGATTGGCTCCTTCAAATAAGCGTAATACCTTTGCTGACAAAGATTCTGCTTGATCGAGCGTTTACTGTCTGTTTGGATCATCTTTTACTCGATGAAGTCACTAGAAGGCATGCCCCAGATTAAGATGGTTCTTCAAAAATCCATTCGTCCAAGTCCCGGAGTAATTCGCCCCTTAGGACAAATCAAGGTGTTCCTCTGATGCTCATTATGAGACCTTCCTGGATGTTTAAGCACTTGTTCATATGCAAAGAATGTTTTATCCTAATAATGATAATTCTAGTGCAAATCAATGCTTGTCTTGAAACAAAAGCTTTTGAAAAGATGTTGAAACATCGCATTTTTCTTTACAAAAGATAATAAAAGATGGCGTGATACAAACTCAAATTATAGCATGCCTCCTTAGAATCGAGATACCGCATTCGTTACTGTTTATCTTTCAAATTAACCCTACTTGATTAGGTTTTAAGGGTTGTAGCATGGCTTGGTTCGCGGTTTTAGAAAGAAGGATTTTTAGGCTCAAAATATTTGGTGCCACCCTTTGTGATGTTCTCCAACCTAAGTTTAATTGACTTGATACAAGCAATCATCTCTCACAAGAGGAATTTGATGGTTGAGGAACCAGTAGTTTCTTGATGCGAGCTTTGCGCGGAGGCGAGGTTTCTTGGACATGTCGGTCACTCACCCTTTTGCTTTGGTGTGCGATCATACGACTTTGTTATTCACTAAGTCTCATTTGATCATTCTCGTCTTTGCGCGACTTATTACCAAGTTCGACTTAGTGGGCTTTTGTTAGTTTTCACTCTTTTATTTTAACTTTGTTGAACAAGTCGTTGATCTCCACGTCATCTTTGATTTGCTATCGATGATTGTGACCATCGAGTCCTTGATGGATGAGGAATACCCATTGGGGTACCGTTTTCCTTTGATGCAGACTATTGATAGTTGAAGTTTGACTGCTACGGTTTCTCAACCTTTGGAGGATAGCCATTGTTGTATTCTTTGATGCACTCTCTTGATGAGTTTTGAATGCTCGATCAGTTAGCGAGCACTACCACCCCGAGTTAAAATTGAGGTTCTCGAATAGAAAAAAACTCCTACTTGAGCTCAAAGGGGTTGGCGGTCTAACTCCCTTATCTCTCGGTGTTTGGGGATTTGAAACAAGGCATGTACATCATCAACATAGTTTTACTCAAAAGCAATACCATTTGAGATTATTAGTATATTGTTAGTCATCCTCCCTCTGAGAGGTTTTGCTTTATTAACAAGAGTTAAGTATCAAAAGCATTTAAAACATTTAAGAGTGATTACGAATGGATTAGCGCCAAGAACAAACATATTCAATGTATTATGATTAACATTCAAAAGATGAAAATGTTTTGCATACAAGAAAGTACTAAACAAACAAGAAAGATTATAAATGAGAATGCAAATGAGCTTTGAAATTGTTGTTGAGGAGACTTGACTCCGTATGGACTTGTTGGTTTAGGCGATGCACTTTGAAGTCTTGACATTCACTAAGTTAGCGAGAAAATACAAAGGCGACCTTCAATGTAAGGGTGATAACCTTTGCATCAATTAAGTCTTGCATTGCACACTTGCTATGCGATTCTCGGGAATGCCCCTTCCGTTAGAATGGAAAGCACTGGCGTCAACATCAAAATTCCTTGGCAGCTCATTAGGATCAACTTTCAAAGTACACAATTCAATCAACTTAATGCATCGTAATAGGAAAACACTACATTAGAAGACATTGGCGAGGATCGAACTTCCTTGGCACCTTAGACCGTTGTGGTGTTGGGTTACGCATGACATTAGGCTTGGTTGTGGTTGGGATTCAAAATCAATAGCTTTTAAATCAATCAGATCTTGTACCTTACACTTGAATGCATAACAATTTTCGATATTGTGCCCCATTGTACCAGAATGTAATTAACATCTAACATTAACATCATAATTCCTTGGACATTTATCGGGAGGAGGTGAAGATGCTTGACCTTTGGGATTATTAGCTTAAGTTCAATCAGTCATGTTAGCCTTTTAGCATAAGTCATAGGAACCACGTCAAATCTTCTGGGTGTACGGTTATTCTGTTGTCTTTGATTCTTCTGGCGCGTCACTTGATGAGCCTGCAGTTGGGGCCGTTGATTACCTTGCTTCTGAGCATAAGTTTTCCTTTGAGGTGCAGAAATAGGCATAGCGGTCATATTAGCAACTAGAATAAGATTGACTTGTATGCTCAATCCTGTGGGAGTAAACAGAATAATCCCTTTGTCAAGTAAATTCTGAACCTCAGTTTTCAACACCACACAGTCTTCCGTATTATGATAGGGTGCCCCGTAATGGAAATCACACTTGTCCTTCACACCGCACTCAAATAGAAACCCTTCAAGCATGGCAAGAGTTCGGAGTTCAACCAACCAAAACTTAAGCAATTGAGAATGGCGAGCACATAGCATTGGAATGGGATCAAATTGTCTCTCAGTTGTGTGACCCTAGTTGAGGAGTTTACCTTTTGGATCTTTCTAAGCAACACAAATTAGATGTGAGCGAGAGGGACCCGGAGCATAAAAGTGGTAGAGAAGACGCATACAGTTTCAAGACTCAAAGAATTCCCAAAGTATAAGAAGGAATGGTAACTCATGTTGTTGTAGTAGATACGGGATCATCTCCTTTCTCAACCACAGTCCTAAGACTTCCATAACCAAACTCGGTTGAGTATTCAAGCGATGGTTCTCTTCCTTCAAGAGTCTTGTCCAACGACCAAGTCTTGCATGTCTAGCATAAAAATCCCATCTGTTCTTTCATTTCATCAATTTCCCATGAAGTTGTTCCATCACTTGATTCTAATCACAAAGTGGTGAAGAGTCAAGATTCACAACTCTGAAAAGAAAATACCAGGTCTGAATAAGAGAAATCCCCAAGTTTCAAGTACCTGTTATGAATGCATGTAATGAATGAATATGCATGTTAGGTATATCATATGTATTTTCTAACATTTCTTTTGAAAAATAAACACGTTAAGATGCAAGTACATTATGCATTGATCATGGGTTTATGACTTTCATGATATTTCACATGTAGATTAAACCAACGCTATGTGGATAGCAGAACCAAGTCACATGTAACACGATCAAGAGTTCGTTGAATCGAATATCACGGTAGTACTAGAAAATACCAAAAATACCAGTATCCAGAAAATAAGGTCACGGACATAGAACCAAGTAACATGGAACTAGCATGGTACTGTGATAATGATTTTTCCATCCCACCTCACGGGTAATTCTAAATAGAATAGGTGGTCCCTAAGTGGCACCAGTCGACAATCCTCCATTTAATACCTTGCAGTGCATAAGGGATGCGAACAATGGCGATATTGGAGAACCTCGGTGAATGTGGTACTTCATGTGTCCTACCTGCAGCGTCAAAGGAAGCGGGATTCACATGAACATCCGTCTTTCCTATATGTCTTTGTCTGGGTAATGGGCTTTTTACCTCTTGAAACACTCACCCCGAATATCCTTGCAATGACAGCGACAATGTCTGGGATATATGAGCGATAAAATGCCACATAGGATGCAATGCAAAGCATACAAAACATGATGCGATAAAGAGGTAAATAAATAAAGACCCAATAGACACAAAAATAAAGTTAGGATCAACTGGACGGATCAACAATAGGTCAGCGGTCCCCGATTAAGAGTCGCATGGTGAAACCACTCGGCTAAACTTAAACGGATAGGATATATCAATGGAGTAAGCCATCGAACATCTTTTATCTCCACGGAGGAGAAAGGAAAACATCGAGTAAACACGGGAAGAAACCACAATCTCACGACCGAGAGAGATCTAGGTAAGGAGTTTGTTAAGCGAAGGGAAGGATTAGCACCCGCCCGTAGTACTCTACGGTATCCACTTCTATTTTCTAGCTAAGGGTGTGTTATATCTATCAATTCTTAAGCCTGTTGCATGCAAAAGAAAAGGAAAATAAAGAAACCACGGGAAAAGAAGGAACTTTTACAAGTTGTGCTCGATTGAGCCGTGACAAGATACTCGTATTCCCTCGTGCAATGGGAAAGTCGGGCCCGTGGTTGACTCACTTGTTTTGGTGGGTTTTGTGTTTTTACTTGTGAAAAGGTCTTAAACACAAAATAAAATGTGCCCGTCTTTAAAAGAGTTTGTCTTGGTTGGTTGCTTTTACCTTTAAGAAAGGAGTTCAAACCATTATTAAGTGTTTTCAACAAAAAAAGCAAGTTTTAGTTTTAATACATGCAAGGATGCAAAAGAAACAAGAAAAGAAAAGGGTGACTAGCTAGTACTAACCCTAATATAGTCGTGCAAAGATTAGACTTATGGTTGAGGATGGGAATCTCTACCTATGTCAACATGTCAAGGATGTACATCCTAATGTCTAGGCTCGAAGTTATCCTAACCTAAGCGGTCTGAGGGAAAGTTATCCTATATACATCTTGGTTGTAAAACCAAGGGATGCAAGGATGAAGAAATCAAGTGCTTTGGCAAAGCATGTAACCAATGCAATCGCAAACAAATGTCAAACAAGCGGAATAGCCTCTGAGCAAATGATGTGAGTCACAATAAATCTGAACCCGAAAGAGTGGAAGAGTCAAAATAGGGAGCTCGACCACTTTGTTATTGACTCGATAAGGAAGAAAACACGATTCGCGTGTGCCATACTGAACCGGACTAGAAGCGTGCGGGGGACAACGCATCGACCCTTTGCGCTTGTCCCATATATCATGACTCGATAGTAGGAAAAATAGCAATGCAGGCCTGCGTAGTGGTGCCACGTCGGGTTGCTAACCACTTGACCTATGCAAGCACAAGCGTAATGTTTTTGAGAATTGCCTCCCTATTCATGGATGAGGACTTTAAACATAACGAAACACAAGTAGCACAGAAGCGCCTAAGCGGGTCTTTAAATAAACCGGAGGGTTCACGAACATGCTCCAACTCTGGAATCCCCATCATGCATCTCTATTCCTACTTCTCATGGCAAAAGAAAAGTTGTAAATCCATACTTCTCATGATATCTAGGAAAGTAAGAGAATGCGGTAAAATCGATTAACAACTACCACGGATATAAAATCCGAAGAGCACTATGAGCTAAAGAAATAATCCGGAAAACCTCAAGTACTGCACCATGCAATAAGAGTAAAGATGAGAGCACTCAGGTATCAAAAATAAGGAATACGCATTCGGGCGTATCCGAGTAATAACACACGAGAGGATAAATTCAACAAATAGACAATAGAATACGCGGCGTGCGCACAAGAAATGGAACATGTGTACACATTCGATCACGGTGTACGCAAGAAAATTACATGAAGACAATAGAATGCGCACATACTTGCGAAGCCAAGGAACATGTATACGTTCCAATCAAGGTTTACTTGCAAGAAAATCATGCAAGCGGATAATAGAATGAATGCGTATGTGCACAACCAAGGAACATGTGTATACACATTCCAATCAAGGTGTATTGGCAAGAAAACCATGCTGGCAGACAATAGAATGTCGCTTGCGCACTGACCAAAAAAAATGTGTATAACATTCCAATCAGGGTGTACACCGCAAGAGAGTAAGACCAAGCGAGCCAATAGAATGTATACATGGGTATATAAGCAAAACACTGCAAAAATGGAGTAAATTTGAAGAAGAAGAAAGAAAATAAGATGTACACATATGTGTACAAATGCAACACCGACAAAATGGATTAAAAGAAGAAGCAAGACAATAAGATGTACACATATGTGTAAAAATGAAAACACCTGCAAAAACAAAGTAAAACCGAAGAAGCAAGACAATAAGATGCACAGTATGTGTACAAATGAAAAATACCTACAAAAACAGAGTAAAATCGAAGAAGCAAGCAGATAGAATATACACGCATGTGTACAAGTGCATAATAAGGGTGCTAAAAGTCTAAATCTCACATGAAAGTAGTCCAAGTACCTTGCACATGAAATAAAGTGTCAAAATTAACAAAGCAAGTCGTAAAAATAATGATCGGAATGCAAAATCGATTACAAATATGATTATAATCTTGTTTAAGCATGCAAGAAGTGAAATAAAATTGGAAAATCAGAATGGGAAGTCGATTTTCCGAAATTGGGGCGAAAAAGTCAACTTCTTGGAATCGATTAAAAATCGCATAGTTTCTTACAAAAACGTCAACGTTTTCAAAAACATATGTGCTTTTAATTAATTCTGAGTGGAAGTCATACTTTTCGAGCATTAAAGTAATGAACGCGAGGTGTGAGCATGTTGTGAGCAAAATTTGGTTTGAAACCTCCAAAATCGGTTCGAGGGCGTGTCAAAACATTGTGAACAAGTATCGTTACTTGAACTTACAAAGAAAAATGAGTTCAAGTGTAAAATTGCAAAAGCATTTATGGAATTGCAAAAATTTATGTTTTGAAATAAATTTCAATTCAAGTTTTTGTTTGGTTTTGAAATTAAATGAATCGGATTATAATCCATAACATGTAATCAAAGTCAAAAGGAAAAGAAAAACAACTTATGTACATGAGTAATTGAATCTCAAAGTAAAAGATGTAAAAATACATGTAAATGCATATGTACATGTATTGTGTGGTGTTTAGGTGAATCGTGTGCAAGTGTATGTGATGTCATATACTAATGATTCATACTCTATGCAAATGTTACCTAAATTCAATGTAAGCATACAAAAATTCTAAGAGATGTAGAATGTACAACGTGTCAAATTGTGGTGTTATCATACATGTGAATTTATGTGTAAAAAGTGAAATTTTCTCATGTTTTCATGCCTTAAAAGTGAGTCACAATGTGTCAAATCAATGCAACTATCCTACATGTACATGTATGGATATACAAAGATGCAATTTATGTTGCAAAATGTGTGTTAAAGTGTATGTATGTGAGGTGTAGGCAAGGTTCAAGTGTAATGCAAATTATGTGTTAATTCCTACATTTCTACACAATTTCCATACACAAAATAAGTCTCAAATTGATTGATTCAATGCATGTCAAATGATTTACATGTTCCTTGATGCATGATCATACCATTTGTGATGCAAAATGCTCACATCAAGTACCTAAATGCAATGCAAAGTCATAACACAGTGTCGGTGTTGTGTAGTGTGCAAAAGATCATGAATTAAACAAAACAAATGTGATAATCAAAATCCACAAGGAATTTGCAAGCAACCTCAATGTTCAATTTCAAGAAATTCAACAATTAAAAAATTGATTAAAATAAGTGCTTATTTGAGATATTCACTTACTTGCACTTTAAGCTTTGTTGAAATTGATGAGGAAAACCTTGTAATTCTCTAAGAAAATACCAAATTATTCTCCAATTGTTGAGAATATTCAAAATCGGAACGAAAATCGGTGTAGAAACAAGTTGAATCTTGCAATTTGAAGAAAAATATGAAGAGGAAGGTCTTCCTCTACACAAACCGAAAGAGAGATGAGGAAGGATCTGGCCATGGTCCTAGACCGGCCGAGCAAGTCGAGTGGAAGAGGAGGGAGAGACCGGCTACCGATCGGAAGTGAGATGCCGGGAAGGAGGTCGGTGCGTGGAGAGGAGAGAGTCGGCAGGCGAAAGCGTGGAGGGAGAGGCCAAAAGAGGCGGTGGTCGGATCTTTGAGGTGACAGGTGAGGTGTCCGGTGACGGCGGCGGTGGCGGCGAGGGGCCAGTGGTCCGGTTGATGGAGAGGGAGGTCAGTCAGATAAGCTTGGAGGGGAATTTGATTTTCTTTGAATTTTTCTCTTTGTTCTTGATTTGCTTTGAGAGAGAAATGAGAGAATTAAGAGTTGATTTGAGATGAAAATTTAGCAAACGAATGTGTTGTTGCGTTTTGTGAAGGCAAAAATATATTTATAACCTTGGGAATTGGTCCTGAGAGTGCCTTAGATCCATAATCAAGCTCAACCCATGATTATCCGGATAATTTTCGTAATTAATTCAAAACAGCCCACTCCGTCCAGAATTTGAAGTCGGACTCTAAACGAAAAATGTCTGGAATAAGATTTTGTTTGCACATGAATTTTGGATGAACGGACAAGTCGATATGAATTTTTGAAGTTTCAGCACAGTTTTCAGGCGACTGACACATGCAGAATTTTCAATGCGCTCTTCGGAGAAAATGCCTCGAATGAGGGCCTTCCGATCAGAATTTGCAAATGAGTATTTCTGAGACAATCGAAGTTAACAAAAATTTTGAAATTTTCGAACTGGTCCGACCTCGTTTCGATAAAAATCGTGTGAGGTACGATTTTTCGAACTTCACGTATCAGATGAAAATTACTCGGTTCAACTCAAAATCAACTCCAAAGAATAAAATTCAGGTATTGACTGGTGATGAATCAGTTCTTGAGTTGCAAATGAAAGTCGACGATAATTTTGATATGGAATTTTATACACCGGCCTCGCTCAGTTTTGGTTTTCCATCTGGAAATTACGTACGTTTCAGTGCACTAAGCGCACGGTACAACACAAAAACTCAATTTAAACCACTTGAGAAATCAAATATTTCGGGGACTTTCCTCACATAATTTGCCTCCGACTTTCAAACAAAAGTTGTAGATAATAATGATAGGGACATGGCGGTCGAAAATCATCAGAAAATACTCGACGAGATGAGAGATGTCCCTTATGGAGTTCCCAAAACGCACTGAAAACCCAAAATTCCCTTTATTAAGACATAGCGAATAAATTCTTTTTCTTGTGAGGCGACCTCCGATCTGAACAAATAAGCGGAGGACATATTTATATGATCCGGGAGCTTATGGAATCAAATCAAAATAGCTTCTTAACTATAGAATCTTGCAAATAGTAAATGCAGGCCGAAACATCGATTCTTGGCTCAAAATGATCTAAGATAGAAGCGCGATGTTTCTTTCATACTTGGGATATTTTGAACCTTGTAACCCCATAATGAATGTTATGCATGCGACTACATGTATGTTTGTGCAATCTAATTCTAAGCCGAAATCTGAGAAAGAAGAGGGTAAATTTTGGGGTACAACAACGATCTTTGGGAGTGAGTGTGCGTTAGACTCTATGCTCGTCTTTGAATGAGATTCTTGGTATGTATTGATTTTTTTAACCATATCTGTGACATCCTACGGTGGAGAGATATCGACATGTAGTCAGAGATGGGCTTAAAGATGCCATAGAGTAAGAGAGTGTCAGAATAAAACTTCGTCTTGGCTTTATCTAAAATGAGTATCCATCAAGCAGTAGATAGCTCTCCCGTCTTGTTTCGGGTATTAATCTATATCATGTTGTTTGTTAATAAACCTTCTTGGTCGTTCAGATGGTTCTCCTGTCTTGTTTCGGGCATTAATCTTTGACCTTCTGACTGAAAAATAACTTTCATCTTGAAATTTAGCGGAAAGGATTTGGTGAATTTTATACGATTCGATGCATGTGAGTATATGATAATGCTCATGAATGATATATGCACATGTTATGACTTTTATGATTACTGTATGAATGTAGATGTTGTGGTATTTCAAAATATATCCATCTTGAAGAAGATAAGAACATTCTACTGGGGATCTTTGATTTCTACTTGGGGATGAAGATCTGATTGAGTATAAAAGAGATGTAGATTCCTTTGATGTACTATCTGACCAAATTTCGGGTCTGGATATTGATGTTGTTGAGGAATGATAATTCTTGAGAGATATTTAGCTGGGGATGAACAACTTGTGTACGAATCTTACTGGGGAATGTTGTCATCTTGAATAACCTATTACTGCTCGGAGACTAACATAATAAGTTGATTGATTGTGGGTTACTGCTCGGGGACCAATGTAACAAAGTTCATGTTCACTGCGCGGGATGTAACACCACTTCTAAAATACCGAATATATTAATTAATTTAATACTAAAACCGTTTAATCGAGTCAACCACGAAAATCAAGGGATGCCACATTATGAAATAAATAAAACTCCAATTAACTCGGTAGCCATGCTGCGAGGATCACTATCAAAAATAATCAATTAAGTTAAGACCATGTCTTACACAGCGGAAATAATACCATCAAATCAAAACGGAATAAACCAAGTCTCAATTATTCCTAAAGTAATTCCAATAACAATTGAATAATGAATAAATCCTCAACTAAGCGTTCCCCGATGTTACAACCTATCGAGCATGACACGACGCGGACTTAAATATCCTAGCTCTGAGCCATCCTCACCAACCACATTGCTAACTTTAATCAAATCATTAAAGTAAGGGTGAGATTTCTCATAATTAACATGCATTATAAGTTTCTCAATCAACATATATCACAAGCATATTATTCCATCCATTCCGGCATAGTTGATTCAATACACAATTACAACGGACAATTCATTATGCACAACCATTAACAATCGGTGAACAACGGAAGACATCCTAACATGTTACAATTCCATGCAATTACAATCAGACACAATGCATGTGGTACCAACACGTGACCAAGTCACCACGATCCATCATCAGCGGATCGGTAACCATCGATTCGTTCATAAACACGGACACGAATCCGGCTAACCACCATCATCACCGGGTATCGGTTAGCGGCAATATAAGTCAAATTCCTCACAATGGGAATTAACTTCACCAAAATGCATATGCCGCACAACACCGACATGCAACATTTTATCGATCTATGAAATACACCAACTATCATAAGCTGAACCAAATTTCAAACATGATATTCTCAACAAATCATTCATACAATCAACGGCATAAACATGCCTTTCATTCACACCATTCGGATATCTCAACGTCACGGTACACTACCTCTTATACACCAATACACATCGAATAAATAATCACTTATTTGAATTCGACACATTTTCAAAATAATTTTAACATACGGAAATTCTTTCATTTCATAAAATAGAGCATTTAATTTAAAAATAACGTCCAAAGCCGACTAAAAGCGGACTTACGGTTTGAAAGTTATGAATTTTCAAAGTTTAGTATTTTCAAAAGTTGATGGAACTGGTTCCTCCCTATGAACCGGTTCTGTGACTCAACATGCCCCTGGAAAATATATGGGAACCGGTTCCTACCGGAACCGGTTCCCATATAGAAATAGCCAATTTTAAAAGTTTTACTGGGAACTCGGTTCCTACTGAGGAAGGTTCCCGACTCTGAAAACAAAAGCGCTATTTTGACATTTACCATTCAAATCACTTCCAACATTCCCATACAATTGCAACATGAAAATACCAAAATACATCCATTTTACACCATTATAACATCAAACAACATTATTTCATCATTCCTATTTATTATTTGACACAATAATGGTTCCGACCTACAATCAAACACTGATAGAGACAATTCTATGAAACCTAGAATTTCTAATAGGGATTCCCTAGCATGCTATGATCTATACGGTTGAATTCAAAGCCGATAATACACAATAATTAATCGAAATCACCCTTACCTTGTGGGTTCTTGACTTCAGCAACGAAATGGCTTTTCTCCTTCCTTTCCTCTTCTCGATTTCACGTCTTGTGAGTTTCTCCAAAAGTGATTCCTTTTCTCTTTTTCTTCTTTTATTCCTTTTATTATTCTAATAAAATAAAATAAAGTAATTAATGTGAGTAGAGCCTTTTACTCCACACCCTCACTTTACCCTTCACCACCAATAATTCCACTTCCATATAATTTAATTGATTTCCAATAATCCAAAATATTAAATATTACATTCCTAATTAAATTAATAATTAAAAATCATAATTATTTAATAATCGAATTATTTGGGGTGTCACAACTCTCCCAACTAAAAGAGTTTTCGTCCTCGAAAACATACCTTAAACGAACAGTTCGGAAGCAGTCCTTCATCGACTCTCCGACTCCCAGTGACATTCCCATCTGCTTGGTCCTCCCGAGCTACTCTTAGAAATGCGATCTCTTTTCCTCGCAACTGTTTCAACTTCTGATCCTCAATTCTTGCAAGTACCGCTTCAACAGTCAAATTCTCTCGTACCTGTATATCATCTACTTGAATCTCATGTAGCGGATCGTGTACTTCCTCGGTGAGATACATGGAAAGCGTCATGCAAATTTGCAAGTAGTGGCGGTAAAAAGCAATCGATCGCCACCTTCCCAATTCTCTTGGTAATCAAGCGGACCAATAAAGCGGAGTCAACTTCTTTGACTTCAGGCTCGACCAATACCGGTCATCGGGTAACTTCGCATAAACATGTTCTCCTTCGCTAAACTCAAGATCTTTCCTCCTCTTATCATGATAAATTTTCGGCGACTACGGGAAGTTCTCATCTTTCTGAATCATTTTGATCTTTTACGAAGTTTGTTGAACAATTTCGGGTCCAATCACAACACTCTCTCGATTCATACCAACACAGCGGTGTCAGGCACCTCCTCACCATACAATGCTTCAAGCGGAGCCATACCAATGCTCGGTGAAAGCTATTGTTGTAGGTAAACTCAATCAACGGTAGATAACTATCCCAAGCTTCACCCTTCTCTAACACACAAGCTCTCAACAAATCTTCTTGGTAGAATCGTTCTCTGCGCCGACCATCATGCGTGGATGATAGCGAGAACTTAAACCTAACTTAGTACCCGAGGCTTCTTGCAATCCCGTCCGAACTTAAATGTAAACCTTGTCTCGATCCGACACAATACTAGAAGGAATACCGTGTAAACTCACAATCTTCTCAACATACTGATTACGCCAACCTCTCCATCGGATAATCCATTCTTATCGAATGAAGTGGCGATTTAAATCAACCGATCAACAATAACCCGAATAGAATCACAATTCTTACTGTCCTTGGCAAACCGGACAAAAAATCCATAGAATTCCATCCCATTTCCATTCGAAACAAATAACGTTCCATCAATCCTGACGGTTTACGATGTTCAATCTTTGATTTCGACAAACCAAACACGCATACAGAACTCGACAATTTCCTTTTTCATTCCGAGCCACCAAAATAACTTTTCAAGTCATGATACATTTTAGTTGCACGGGATGAATACTCGACCCCTCGATGTCCTTCTTCCAAAATACTCTTCCTAATCTCGGCAACATCCGGAAGACACACCTGTCACACCAAACCTCATAGCGCCATTCTCATCAATCGGAACTCACCTCCTTGACCTTGGTTGATCAATGTCAATTTATCAACTAAACCAACATCGGTTCTGTCCATTTGAATCTCTTCCAAAATACCACTAGTCGGCTTCAACATACCCAATTTCACACTATTCGGATGGTTTCACATACCAAACTTAAATCTACAGCTCAACCAAATCTAACTCACGGACCATTAACCTCGACAAATGCAAGGACTTTCTACTCAAAGTATCCATGACAACGTTTGCCTTACGGGATGATAATTCAAACCGAAATCATAATCCTTGAGAAACTCTAACCACCTTCTCGCCTCATATTCAACTCTTTACGATCAAAGAGATACTTGAGACTTTTGTGATCACGAATACCTCAAACCGAGAACCGTATAAATAATGCCTCCTGACTTCAAAACAAATACAAGTATGCCAACTCTAAATCATGGTCGGATAATTCCTTTCATGTACTTTCAATTGTCTCGAGCATAAGCCACTGACACCTTATCTTGCATTAACACCACCTAATCCATCAATGATGCATCACAATACACTACAAAATACTGACGGATTCGGCAAAATCAAGATCGGAGCACTAGTCAACCTCCTCTTGATTCTTGAAACCCTTTCTCATTGACATCCCAAACAAACACTTGACCCTTCTGGTCAACTTAGTCGATGGAAGCTAGTTTGGAAAATCCTTCAATAAACTTGGTAATAACTGCAAGACCGAAAACTACGGATCTCGAAGCATTCTTGACGCTTGAGATCTGCTTCTACCTCGTAGGATCCACAGCAATTCCATTCTTGGAAATTACATGGCCAAGAAAACTCACTTCACTTAACCAGAATTCACATTTGGACAACTTCGCATAAAGCTTCTTCTCTTTCAACAATTCTAAGACAACTTTGAGATGTTCTGCATGTTCTTCATCGCTCTTCGAATAAATTAAAATATCATCAATGAATACTACCACAAACTTGTCAAGATACGGATGAAATATCCTGTTCATATACTCCATGAAAACACCAGGTGCATTAGTAACTCCAAATGGCATAACAGAATATTCATAATGCCCATACCTCGTTCTAAATGCAGTTTTCTGAATATCCTCTGTCTTCACACGAATCTGATGATATCCAGATCTCAGATCAATCTTACTAAATACACAAGCTCCAACTAGTTGATCCATAAAATCATCAATCCTCGGCAATGGATACCGATTCTTAATTGTCACTTTATTCAACTGTCTGTAATCAACACATAATCTCATTGAACCTTCTTTCTTCTTAACCAACAACACCGGAGCTCCCCATGGCGAAACACTGGGACGAATAAACTTCTTCTCAAGCAACTCCTCCAACTGTTTCTTTAACTCCACTAATTCAGATGTCGACATACGGTAAGGCGCCATCGACACCGGACTAGTTCCAGGAATCAAATCTATAGTAAATTCTACCTCTCCCTCAGGTGGCAATTCACTAACGTCTTCCGGAAACACCTCTGGAAATTCATTCACCACTGGAAATCCATCACTCTTTGCTTTTCCCTCCGCTTCTATTGCAGAATACAACATAAACACCACAGCACCATCTTTCACAGCTAGGTTCATCATTTTAACCGACATAGTCACATCTTGACACCAACCTCTTGGGAAAAATAACCGTCTTATAAAGCAGGTTGATATGGTGGTTGAATTCCAACCGATTCATTCAAGGATGACATCAAGTTGTTCTAGCGGTAGGTACACTAGATCCATGCGAAACCCTACCAAAAATCACAATAGGAAAATTCCTACAAACATACAGTAGTCCTTTGAACCCGGTGTCAATAACCATACTTCCATCCATATTAGAAATTTCCAAATTCAATCTTTTAGCACAATCCAAAGCAATAAAAGAGTGTGTGGCTCCAGTATCAATAATCGCAATTAAAGGAATGCCATTAATAAAACATGTGCCTTTAATCAACCGATCATCTGGCTTAGTATCTGATCCAGACAATGCGAACACTTTACCACTAGCTTGCTCCTTCTTGGGTTTTGTGCACTGAGGACGAGTATGACCCTCTTCACCACAGTTGTAACAAGTCACCACTCTCACTCTGCAGTCATTGGCCACATGGCCGAGTTTCCCACACTTGAAACACTTCTTATCATTACTTTTGCAATCCACCATACGATGCCCTGTCTCACCACACTTGTAGCACTTAATGGAAGAACCGAATCTCCTCCACGGACTTCTTCCAACCACGGATCTCGATTACTCCTATCATAAGGCTTACCACGATCCATCATTGCTTACCCTTCCTATCAACATACCCTCGAGCATTCGACTTAGTCTTTGGCAAGATCCTCCTCTAAAATCCTACTATAGTCAACGGATCGGAAAATCTTGGATCTGCGATACGATACCACTTAATCTAAATCCATGAACCATTCTCAAACTTGATACATTTGGAAAATTCTCCATCTGTATCGTTAGTGTAATGAGCATAATACTTCGCCAGCTGAGTAAACTTCGAAGCATACTCACTGACAGTCTTGTTGCCTTGTTTGAGCTCCAGAAATTCAATCTCCTTCTTACCTCGAATGTCTTGGAAAGTACCTCCTCGAAAATCCCTCTGAACAAAGCCCAAGTCAGCATATACCATCTTCTTCCATTTCGGTTCTTGTAGCAACCCGATCGTCGGCTTCCTCGCTAACATGTGAGTTCGTATCTCACCTTGACCCTTCCGACAATCAATCACTCTGAAGATCCTCTCGATCTCCTTCAACCACTTCTAAGCACCTTCGGGATCATGTGCACCCTTGAACAATGGAGGATTATTCCTCTGAAAATTCCCCAATTGTCGGTCAGCACCAATAATAGCTCCCTTTGGTTCCTCTCGAGCACTCCGACCAACATTCGATGCTTGACAATAGCATCGTCGTTTCTTCGTTACCTCTTGGCCATTGTTACGTAACATTACAAAACAACCTCATCAGCACAAAAGTATCGGCGGTGTCATCTTACACTATCGCATACCAAAGGGATAACGACACAAGACAAGGCCGACTATACTCGATACCACTATTGTAACACCTTCTAAATACCGAATATATTAATTAATTTAATACTAAAACCAGTTTCAGATTCAACACGAAATCAGGGATGCCACAATTATGAAATAAATAAAACTCCAATTAACTTTCGGTAGCCATGCTACGAGGATCACTATCAAAAATAATCAATTAAGTTAAACCATGTCTTACACAGCGGAAATAATACCATCAAATCAAAACGGAATAAACCAAGTCTCAATTATTCCTAAAGTAATTCTAATAAAAATTGAATAATGAATAAATCCTCAACTAAACGTTCCCCAGTGTTACAACCTATCAAAGCATGACACTGACACGCAGACTTAAATATCCTAGCTCTAGAGCCATCCTCGCTAACCACATTGCTAACTTTAATAAATCATTAAAGTAAGGGTGAGATTTCTCATAATTAACATGCATTATAAGTTTCTCAATCAACATATATCACAAGCATATTATTCAACCCATTCCAGCATAGTTCAGATTCCAATACACAATTACAACCAGACAATTCATTATGCACAACCATTAACAATCAGATAATTGCAACACTGGAAGACATCCTAACATGTTACAATTCCATGCAATTACAATGCAGACACAATGCATGTGGTACTAACACGTGACCAAGTCACCCAACACTGATCCATCATCAACCGGATATAGTAACCATCGATTCGTTCATAAACACCGGACCACGAATCCGGCCTAACCACCCATCATCACCGGTATCGATTAACGGCAATACAAGTCAAATTCCTCACAATAATTAACTTCACCAAAATGCATATGCACGCACAACACCGACATGCAACATTTTATCGGTCTATGAAATACACCAACTATCATAAGCGAACCAAATTTCAAACATGATATTCTCAACAAATCATGCACAAATCAACAACATAAACATGCCTTTCATTCACACCATTCGGATATCTCAATGTCACGGTACATTACCTCTTATACACCCAATACACATCGAATAAATAATCACTTATTTGAATTCGACACATTTTCAAAATAATTTTAAGTTACGGAAATTCTTTCATTTCATAAAATAGAGCATTTAATTTAAGAAATAACGTCCAAAATGGACTTACGGTTTGAAAGTTATGAATTTTCAAAGTTTAGTATTTTTCAAAAATTCTGGTGGAACCGGTTCCTCCCTATCACGAAACGGTTCTGCAATCTGGCATGCCCCTGGAAAAATGTATGGGAACCGGTTCCTACCCTGGGAACCGGTTTCCATGTCTGAAATAGCCAATTTTAAAAGTTTTACCTTGGGACTCGGTTCCTACCCAGGAACGGTTCCCGACTTCTGAAACAAAAGCTGCTATTTTGACAGTTTACCCATTCAAATCACTTCAAACATTCCCATACAATTGCAACATGAGAAACACCAAAATACATCCATTTTACACCATTATAACATCAAACAACATTATTTCATCATTCCTATTTATTATTTGACACACTAATGGTTTCCGACCTACAATCCGACACAATAGAGACAATTCTCACGAACGGAATTTCTAAAGGATTCCCTAGCATGCTATGATCTATCTGGTTGAATTCAAAGCCGATAATACACAATAATTAATCGAAATCATCCCCACCTTGTGGGTTCTTGACTTGAGCACGAAATGGCTTTTCTCCTTCCTTTCCTCTTCTCAATTTCACGTCTTGTGAGGTTCTCCAAAGTGATTCCTTTTCTCTCTTTTCCTTCTTTTATTCCTTTTATTATTCTAATAAAATAAAATAAAGTAATTAATGTGAGTAGAGCCTTTTACTCCTCACACCCCTCGCTACCCTTCACACCACCAATAATTCCACTTCCATATAATTTAATTGATTTCCAATAATCTAAAATATTAAATATTACATTCCTAATTAAATTAATAATTAAAAATCATAATTATTTAATAATCGAATTATTTGGGGTGTCACGGGGCCGCGTGACAATGTAGATGATCCTTTGCCGGGGACTAATGTGATAAGTTAAGACGATCACTGCTCGGGGACTAACGTGATGATGTTGTAGATGATCACTGCGTGGGGACTGACGTAATGATGTTGATAGGATCACTGCTCGGGGACTAATGTGATGAAGTTGGTAGGATCCTTTGCGGGGGACTAATGTGATGAAGTTGATAGGATCCTTTGGGGACTAATGTGATGAATAGAAGTGTTGGACACTGTTGAAAGAAGATGATAGAGTAGTAGTCTTGTTTGGAAATTTGTCTTTGTCGGAGATGGCTCTGTGGGGCTTGTAGGGATTATCCTGTGGGGGGTACTTCTTATAAAAATGACTCTGTGGGGATGTACTGGTGAATTTGGTTGTCATCTTAATTCCTAGAATCTGTAGTAATTGTTTTTTATGTTTGTTTTTCGTGTATTTATGAAGAGATATTTATTGTCAGATGCATATAATCATTCAAAGCAATCATTGGACTTATGCAAACAAAACACATAAAAGTAAAAGATTTGAAATTGGAAAAGTGGAATTGTATTAATTTTGAAAAACGACCTATAGACAAGTAGTTTGTGTACAAAGAGACAAATATCCTAGTAAGAGGAAATTGTCGGAAACATTTGGAAAATAGTAAAAGCTATATGGAAACAATCTCGTCGAGTTTCAACTCTATTATTGCTCATATATTTTCGACTATCTCATCTCCTTGCTGCCAGAAGAAGGTGATTGAAATGATTTGCGCCATTTGAAGTTGATAGTAGTGTGATGCGTAAGTAGATGATCTCGTCGAGACATATTAAATGCGCTTTAATCCCTAACTTTTTCCTAGACCGGCTTTTAGGTTTTAGTCTCCGGGATACCTTTTTATTCCCAAGTCGCCTGCGGGTTTTGACTTACTAGGTATATATTTTTTATATATGTCCCTAAACTTTGCGAACCCTTTTGGTTCTCGGGACGCCGTTATTTTTGTCTAGGTTGGTCGACCTAGCGGTCTCGTTATGCATAGTATTTTTTGACTATACGTGTTCATAGGGTTTGGGAAGTCTTCTCCATCCATAGTGCTCGATATCATGGCTCCAGGAAAAGATTGTCTTGACTACAAATGGTCCCTCATGGGTGAAGTCCATTTCCCCTAGGATCACCTTGTGGTAGGATGATGCGCTTGACTACTAGATCTCCAACTTGGTACACTCGGTGCTTGACTTTTTATTGAAGGCTTTGATCATTCGTTTTGATATATCATCTATGGCGAGATAGGCTGCGATCGTTTTCATCGATCACGTTTATCGGTCAAGTTGAGTCGGATCCATTCATCTTCGTCTAACTGCATCCTTCAATACTACGGGTGAGGGACACGAACCTCGTTGGGTAGAACCGCTTCCATACCATATAGGAGAGAGGGGTTTCCGTGTAGATGTTTATACTTTAGTGCGATAACCGTGGAGAAAATGGCAACATTTATGTCGATCCTTATACGTCATTGTCATCTTACGTATGATCTTCTTGAGATTCTTATTGGCGACTTCCTTTGTGCCATTCATCTTTGGCGGTATGGAGAAGAGTTGTGATGCTTAATCTTGAGCTGCATGCGAGTTCGGTGATCATCTTATTATTGAGATGGGTACCATTATGCGTGATGATCCTTTCGAATGCCGTATCGGTGAGATTATGTTTGATGAATCGAGCCACGATATTCTTAGTGAGATGCAAGCGAGGGCTTCTACCCACTTGGTAAAGTAATCGATAGCGAGGATGAAGCGATGTCCATTAAGTGGTAGGTTTGATCTCTCCGATCATGTCAATGCCCGTATTACGAAGGCCACGGGGTAAGAACATTCAATGGGCCCGGAGGAACATGCACTTTATCTCGTATATCTAGCATTTATGACAAGATCGGCGTGGCGATAACAATCGACTTCCATAGTGGACCAATAGTAACCTACTCTCAGAATCTTCTTAGCCATTATATGTCCACTAGAATGAGTACTAAATGCGCCTTCATGTAACTCTTCCATAATTCGTCTAGTTGCCTTTTGATCTACACATCGGATAAGACCAAGTCATGATTGTGTTGGTATAAGATGTCGTTACTAAGAAAGTACTTGGCGGTGAATCTTCTTAGGAACTTCTTATCGTTGATAGATGCCTTGAGGTATTCTTGATCCTCGAGATACCTCTTCACTTAGTAGAAGGTTTCTCTTCTACTCCTTGATATCAAGTTCGCAATAATGCGCTTGTTTGTATAGTCTTTCAATAGTGATCGTGGAGCTTCGTTGTCGTTTGACTTTAAACATAGATGACATGGTAGCTAGCGTGCGTATTTGATTCTCTTCTGGTGGGATGTGCTCGAAAGTGATTTCTTGATAGGGGATCAGATTCAACACATGTTTTCGATATGGAATGAGGTTTGGATGCTTCGTATCCCATTCTCCCTTAATCTGACTAATCCCCAAAGTTGAGTGTCCGCATACTTGCAAGAATTCGATCCTCAAGTCAATGGTAGCTTTGATACCCATGATGCATGCTTTGTATTTACCCATATTATTGGTGCATTTGAAACATAGTGCGGTAGTGAAAGGTGTATGGATGCCTTTAGGAGATGTAATTATGGGCGTGTCTGGTTGCCAAGTGTGTTAAGCTCCATCAAATACCATAGTCCATCGGGATCTGGCTCGGGTCCTTCGTCTTGTCGGACTCTTCGTGTCGGTGACTAACATAATATCCTCGTGCGGGAACTCAAAATGCATAGACTAGTAGTCATCTATGGCTTGATGAGCTAAATGATCAGCTACCACACTTCCTTTGATTGCCTTCTGAGTAGTATATTGGATGTCGTTGGTCAAGATCACTTTCCATCTTGCTATTCTTACGGAGAGCGGGTTTCTCGAATATGTATTTATCGGATCCATTTTAGAGATCAACAAGGTAGTTTGAGTCAACATATACTATCTTAGTCGGAGAGTAGCCCAAGCCAAAGCGTTGCAAGTTTTCTCGAACTGTGAGTATCTTATTTCACATTCGGTAAACTTTTTGCTAAGGTAGTATATTGCATACTCTTTTCGACCAGACTCGTCATGTTGCCCCAACACACACCCTATTGAGTTCTCTAATATTGTTAAGTACATGATAAGAGGTCTTCCTTTGATTGGTGGCATCAGGATAGGAGGTTCTTATAGGTATTCCTTGATTTTGTCCAAAGTTGTCTGGCAATCATCGTTCCGTTTTACTACTTGATCTTTTTTCAATCACTTGAAGATTGGCTCACAAGTAGTAGTTAGATGTGCAATGAATCTGGCAATGTAATTCATTGGTCCCAAGAAACCTATGACTTCCTTCTCGGTGCAAAGAGTAGGCATTTCTTGAATAGCTTTGACCTTGGCGGGATCAACTTCAATACCTTTACTAGTGACAACAAAATCCAAGAGTTTATCGAATCTGACCCCAAATATGCATTTGCTCAGATTCAGCCTCAATCTATATTTCTTGATTTATCAAGACTTACCCAATGATCAAGATGTTATTATTTGATTTGTGGTAGAGCTATTATGTCGTCGACGTAGGCCTTTATCTCGTGATGGATCATATCATGGAATAAAGCCACCATAGCGCGTTGATATGTGGTGCGGCATTTTTCAACCCAACGGCATGACCACAATAACGAGAAAGTGCCCCGGGGTAGAAAGTACTCTTTTCCATGTCTTTGGGATCCATCTTGATTTGATTGTAGCGAAGAAACCATCCATGAAAGAAAACTTTGTGTTGGCGATATTTTCAACCATGACATCAATATGTGGGCGGAAAATCTTCTTTCGGGCTTGCTTTATTAAGGTCTTGATAGTCCACACATGCGCACTTTTCCATCCTTCTTAGTGCGGGCACCACGTTCAACTTTGTTGTGGATAAGAAATAACGCCTAAAACCGGCATTGAGCGCTTCATAACTTAGGCTTTAATTTTTCGGACATCTCGGGGCGCATAGCAGACATACGCTTCACGGGGAGAAAACCTTTTTCGTTGGTAGTTGGTGTACCACAATATTAATATCTAGACCTGGCATGTCTTCGTAGGACCAAGCAAAAATCTTGATGTAATCTCACAACATCTGGATCAATCTTTCTTTGACACTGTTCTCAAGACCTACTCATATCTTGATTTCTTTTCTGTCTTTGTTGGCACCTAGATTCATAACTTCGATCAGTTCTTTGTGTGGCTGTATATCCTTTTCCTCTTGCTGTAGTAGTCTGGAAAGTTCTCTTGGCACTTCACAATTATCCTCACCTTCGTCTTGACGGTAGATCGGATTATCAATGTCATATTTAGCAATAGCAGAGTCGTTATCGACGGGATCCGGAGTAAATGTGGATCTGCAGTTTATTACGTGGGTGTGTGTAAGATCACATAGCTTTTTAAAAGGTGATAAGATAAAAAGAAAGACAGGGAGCACAATATTTGAATGCAAAATTCCAATGCTTTATTGAATGAAATTATGCAAATGACAAATAGTAACTGTTGCACCCCAAATTTTACCCTGCTATTTTTCTACTTGCATTGTATTTATATTTTAAAAAAAAACAGTCATTTACTCATTGCATATGCATCATTTCGTCGTATTTAAACTGATTAAAAGTCATTCTAAATCGATATTCGCATCATTTTTAGTTATAAAATATATGTTATTCCACTTCATTTATTTTTACCTCTTTACATGTTTCTTGTATCATTTAAATTATTTATATGTCGATGATATCGATATTTCGGTTTACAAACAATTGTTAAGCGATTTGATCACGTGTGAAAATTAGCGGGAAAATATTTCAAGTTTTAATCTTTTACTCCTTTGCTTTATGAATCTACGTGTCGCGTAGATCATAAAATATGCTCTCCTAATTTTTCGATACGGTTTGAAGACTCGTATTTAGCTTGTAAGTATTTTAAAATCGGGTATTCTTTATTATTATTTTATTTCAATTTTAACCATTTCAATAATTTTCTTTAATTTATAAGACTCATAGTTTATTTTAGTTTGCTCATTTTATTTTTCGGATAATTTATTATGCAATTTTTACCGTTTTGACAATTTTAGGTTTCTAATTTTTATCTAAAAAAATATTATTGGGCTTGTTAATTTTACTAGATCTATTTTTGTGGCCCATTTAATTATGAAGGGCATTTTGGCATTTAAAAATAACTTAACCTAATTTTGTGGGTATAAATATATGTTATATCTTGTTGTAAGGGAGGCCAAAATTGAACATCGGAGGCCAGAGATCGAGAAAAAAGAAAATCTATTTTTCTTTCTCCTTCTAAACAACACTCCTTGTTGCCTTCCTCCAACCACCATTTCAATCTCTCAACATTACCTTCTTGTTTCTCACCATTCTTGTCATCACCATTATTCCTCCATTTTCCTCTCACGCCGTCTCGCTGCCGTTTCCATCTCACTACAACACTCCCTTGCCGTAACACCCCCTCCGTTCAAGAACCCACTGTCCCACTCATAACCTCATAAACCGCATCTCCTTCTGTCTTTCTCACAGCTCTGTTTCCCAAACAACAAAACTTTCTTTTCCATCGCCGTAACAGCCACCGTTAACCAAACCTTCACCGTTCACTCCCTTTTTCCTTTGACACCCTTCGTTCCCTATCCCAAACACCACAATCCCACCGTAATTCACCCCCTCTGTTTCCTCTTCTCCTTCACCGAATCAAACCCTCACCTCTGTTGTATCAGTCCAGACCGTTTCCTCCCTCTATCGCAACTTCCCTCTGCCGTGAGCTAACTCACCAAAGCTCCCACTGTCTCGCTCTCGTTACAACCTCCTTCAACCGCTGCCCTGTACCTCTCATCCTCACTGCCTTCTCACACCCTTCATCTCGCCGGCACAGCCTCTGTTCACCCCTATTACTTCCCTTCACTATGCTCACGGCAACCTCCTTACTCTTTCTCCATAAGCAGCCTCTTCATCGCCTCCGATTTGTTTTCAACATAATCTCTCTGTCATTTGCTCAACATTAAATCATGAACACCCCACACCCATTGTTTCCGATTGCTTCGACAGTTTCAACAAGTTTCAGGTAACTTTTGATTCATCTTGCTGAGTCTGTGGTTATTCAAGTTAAATGTTTGTGATGCTGGGAACACTTTGTATATGATTCTGGTTTAACCTCGAGCTTGCGATGATTCTGGTTTGTGATGCTGTGAACAATTTGTATATGATTCTGTGATAAATTGGCAAGTTTCGACTGATTGAATCTGTTTGAAAGTCAGTATTGCGTTGAATTTGTAAGCCGAAGTCCTGCGAACTTCTATTAGTTTGATTCTGTTTTACTTCTGATTGCATTAGTTTGTTAGGCTGCAAAAGCATGTTGATAAATTTTGAAAATAAAGCAGCTTGTTGTTGTTAGATTTTCATTAGAATTTTGTTTACTTAGGGATACTTTGTGTGAGAATTTGATCCTTGAATTGGTTCTATTTCTGTTTAAATTTTCGAGTTGGTAATAATGTTTTTATGTTTGTGATAAATTTTGAATAATATGAGTTCATGTATGTGTTAACATGTTAGTTGGCGTTAATTTGTTTAGTTTCGATGATGGTTCAAATATCTATGTCGTGTTTATTCGCGTAAGATGTGACCAAGAAACCATTTGGCATTTATTTGTTTTGTTTCAATGACGGTTTAATGATTATACCGCGTTACTCGCGTGAAAATCTAACCGAGAAACATGTTAGAACACCATATTTTGTGTTATTATCATTTTAATTTTTGGTTGAAGTTTGTAGTCGGTTGACATTCAAATTTAGCTTTGATGGTTTGACAATGATACCGCATTTTCTTGCGTGTGAATTTAACCGAGAAGCTCATGGGACAGCATGCTTTTCTTAAATAACCGACAACATAGTTGCTGCCCGGATTTGTTCGGTTTAATTTTTAGTTTGTTTCGATTTTAAATTGAATAATAGTGTATGTTTCTTTGGTTTTGGTTCCTTTGTGAATCGAATTACTCGCATATTTAATTGTTTTAGTCCTTCCGTTCATATACATTTTATACTAGTTTCATTTTCGATTCTATAGCTTGTAATTACTAATCGTATTCTAATTGTTATTGCAATTTCATTTTATTTCTATTTCATCTCACACTCATGCTACTAATATGTTTGCTATTTGTGTAGACATCCGAGGATTGATCGGAACATTCAATTTCTTTTAGCATACCTACACTTTTATCATTAGCATCTTAATATTCATATTAGTATTTTTATTTAATAATGTACATACAATATACTTGCATTTTATTTTATTTTATATTTTATACTGTAAATATATTTATACATACTATTTTTATTTCTTATATTTAGTATTGTAAATATATACTATATACATATTATATTTATTATTATACTTTACCTATTCATTCATAAATAAGTTCGAATTACATTACCGTAATCTTCTTCGTATACCGATTTCTTAGATTTAGTTCATATAATCTATTCTAATTAATAAAATAAAATGCAATAATCGATATTTAAGTTTCACCGTATTTAATTTCTGTTTGTATACTTTTAAATTTACCGTTTCCTCTTTAATTTCAATTTATCCCCATTCGGAAAAAATGTATCCCAATCCCCTTGTTGCGTTGTAATTAATTTACCGCTTTCCATTTTATTTTACCGTTTAATTCCCATTTATAATTCATGTATCCCTCTCCCAAAAACAATTCTTGTAATAATTATCTAGTGCACATTTATTTTATTTTAATTTAACTGTCACTTACACAAACCCAAAAAAAATCATTTTTTAAACTAATAGCTGTGAATCATTTAAACACAGTAAGTCGACAAAGCTGAAGCGTCGCGGTAACCACACATGCACACATGCGCTTGATCTGGGCCTTCTACGGTGAGCCTATTTCGATTAATTGTTCCAATTAGTCGTTATAGTGAACTATTCCACTTTGCTAGTACACATGTAATTTAATTGTTTTATACTTAGGTTGGCCACCTTGTATGCGCTTTGTCGACTTTATTTGCTATTTACAATTATTCGTTTCTCCTCCATCTCCCGCATTGATCATAACTTTGATTCTTTCTCCATTCACCAAGCATTTAAAACACTTTCAATAAAAACTTGATCCAACGTCGAGTCTTCTTCTCAAACCTCGATCCAGCGTCGAGTTGTTTTCAAAATGTTTTTTAAAATACTTGGATGAGATTTGTTTTAATTGTTAGATGTTAGCCTAATGATTTAAGCAGATCGAAGTTTCTAGTTTGTTAGATGATAGCATAATAAACTAAAACTTCTATTTCAAAACAAAATATAGTGTTATGGCATTTAATTAAATTGTTGGATGATAGCCGACGATTTAATTAAATTTAAAATATTTAGGCCGTTAGATGATAGCCTAATGACTTAAATACTTTTATTTCATACACTTAATAAATGTGAACTTTGCTTCATCTCACCCTTTTCATAATAAAGATTTCGGATGAAAGATGATTGGTTGAGCTCACTCACCAATTTCGAGTATTCGAATTGTTAGATGATAGCCTAACGTTTTGGTATTTGTCATCCACAATTTAAAATCAATTCCAACACATTCAATATCTTTTGTGCGCTCTAAGCACCTTTTACCTTTAAACCCTTTTTTAAGATTAGACATGATTCATTTATAATTGAGATGCTTCTTCCTCTATTCCCAAGGTTTTCGACTTCTCCACTTGTGTACTAGAGGTGTTCTCAAACCCTCCCTCATGTTGGTGCATAGTCCTTTATTCTTTATCACACCTTGTGGACGTTAGACGAGTCTTCTCCTTTAAAAATGACGACTTGTCTTTTCATTTAAAATCAATCAACAAACAAACATTTTCTAGCCGAACTACGGCTCGACTTTCCATTGCGAGGGAGTACGTAGGCACTAAGTCTTACGACCAAAGGCGAGCAAAAATAATAAAAACATTTCTTCTCCCTTTCTTTCTCATTTCAAACTTAGAAGATCGTAAAATTTCACACTAACACACAACCACATTTTGAACTAAATGGGTACCATCGAGTACGATGGATGTAAGGGGTGCTAATACCTTCCCCTTGCATAACCAACTCCCGGACCTATATCTCTTAATTTTGTAAACTGTCTTATTCTTTTCTCTCGTGGGTTTTATCTATATTTTCCCGTTCTTCTTTTAGAACAAATAAAATTAGGTGGCGATTTCATTGTTTTTTTTGAAAAAATTAAAAAATGATTTTTAAAAAACGAGTTTCTTCAGTTGGCGACTTCACTGGGGAAATTTTCTCAAGCGAGTTAACCCTAGTTTAGTTCTTTGTGTGGTTGTGTGTTTATCATTTTATTTTACTTTCTTCTTTGTACTTTATCTTATGTTTATGTTTCAATTATTTGTTTTTCTATGCTTTATTTATTATCTTGTTCATATATCCATTGTGTGGGAATTCTTGATGGGATTGTTGATACATAGATAAGCCCACTACCCAGGCTTCTAGGTAACCTTTTTAGGAATAGAGGGGTTGCGTAGCCTAAGTCCCCCTGACTCCAATGTCTTGTGGACCGAAGCAAAGACTCCGGCTTAGAGTTGGTTGTTTTAAGGAGGTTGTTGACCCGCATGATAGTGCAAGACATCAATTTCTAGACAAATGACCTATAACTCTAAGTTTATTTATGATATCCAAACCTGGCTGACCGCTCAAAAAAATTTTGAGTATCCCGTTAAGAGCCGTTTCTTGGGGTATACTTTTTCAAATACCGTTACCACGTAGGCCTCTCGCGTGATGATAGTGTTTGTTAAAGGGGATCTGAGACTCTGAGAAACACTTAGCAAAATCCTTAGAACTGTCCCATGGGGAATTATTGGGTAGAAAACTTAGAGCCATCCTATCATAGGAGCCCACCTAAATAGGTTGTTCTGATTACCCGTATCATTTCTGTTTAATTTCTCTGTGAACATATTACTATCACTATGTTGCATTTCAGTTCTATATATGACATTGCATTTCATTATATCTTTCTCATTGATGACATTACATTCCATTTCATCATCTGCATATTTCATGCATACATTCAAGTTTTTGAACACTCATTTCGTCTGTCTCCATCTTTGGTTAGTCGTCTACCGTCAAACTGATTCCTCAACACTTTGGATTTGAAGCATGGTTCAGAAAACTATGGAAGAACTTCGACGAGACCAAGAGCTATTAAGGGATGAAATCAACCAGTTGATGGGTCAGAGTATCTCAAGTCACCTCCTAAAGCGGTGTTTGAACATCATCCTTATGGCGATTAGTCACTAGGCCATGTTTCTTTTGTTTGCATTTTCCTTTTGTTTATGTTAAATTGTTGCTTTCAAATTTTGTTTGTAATTTCAAGTTAATTTTAATGAAATGAGCATTACCTTTTTTGATTCAAATAATTTTTATTTCTTTGCTTTCTTTCAAATATATATTTTCCACTGTGTAATTTCTTTACCGAACTCTTGTTTTTGCAAGATTGGAGGAGGATGATAAAACAAGATACCCATAATTGATGTTGGTATGCTTTCAAATAAAACTTTCTTGATGATATCTGGGCATTGTTTTAATTCCCAAACAGGAGAAATAAGGAAGTTAATCCCTTGTCGACCCTTGAGCCTAGAAGTTGGAGTTTCTTTCTATCTGAAAAAACGCATTTTTTAACACAGGGCGGGTAGTTCTCGATTAATTCGGATGTGCATTCATTCAAGATGCCTTTCAATAGAGGTTGTATTCAATCAAGCTTCCTTCGCACACATCAATAAGTGTTGAAGATGTCATCCAAGTCAAAAAGTGACGACGATGGTTCCCCGTAATCACGAAAGTCAAGCAGTCACTGTCATTAAAAAAACAATATATCAAAAAGAAAAAGCCGCTAAGTTAAAATTAAAAAGGCAACTTAGGCAAAAAAAAGTTGGGCATCACATTGACCGTAATCTTAAATGGAACGGTTTTATCAAAAGTTAGGGATGACAAAATTCAAAAAAAAGAGTCGACCAAAGTCCTCAAACAGCAAAATGTTGCAAAAACGAAGTGACTACAATCTCAACTTCTGAGCCATCATCATCATCATCAATGTACAATCCAAAATCTATTGGAATCTTAAATGCACAATCTGATTTAACTGAGCGTAGGATTGAAGAACATCACGAAGATTGGGTTGGGTACAAATAAATTTTGAGCCTTTATCCTTTGTTTCTTAAGCCGTGAACCAGACCACATTACAACCCTCAAAAGACCTAATTGAAGCAAGGTTTCTTTTGAAAGCATACTACAACAAGGTTGCGTAATATGACTCCTAAGGTCCTTTGCAAATCAATTGTCTTGGTATATCCATACTTTTGTCTTTTTCTTTCACTTTTAAATTTTTTTTAAACTGTTGTGTTTTAACTAGTGATCCATTTTTTATACAGCAATTACATCATTCTCAAAATGATTTTTATTCAAAAATTTGCATGAACTTTGCATTAAATTTACCATGTTTGAATAAACAATTTTGCTTGTTGTCATACCCCAAATTTTCCTCCTACTTCTCAAGACATTTCATACATCCATGCTCAAGGATTCCTCGAGGTTGATCGGACAAACCCTCTCAGACAATCAACCCAAACTAGAGTTTGGCAATTCTCAGATCCATATGGGCTTCCAACATCTCCAATGGTCATCATGCCTCCTCATATGCTTCAAATATTCTCCATGTCAAGTTTCAAGCTTCACAAGTCAAGTTTCCTCAGGCAATTGCTCAGATGGTTGAAAATCAGTTGTATTGGACAAAAAGTCAACTATGGTCAACATACAGTCAAACTTCCTAATTTCTGGTCAACATCCTCATTTTGAAGTCACATTCATCATTTGATCAAGGGTTGATCATGATTCATCAAGAAAACTCAAGATTTGCTCAAAAGTCAAACTTTCCAAATTAGGGTTTCTCAGTGAAAAGTCAACCAAACTTTGGTGAGCATAACTTCTTCATACTTTCTTAGAAATTTTCCACCACCTCTTGTTTTGAAGGAAATTCAATTCTCTACAACTTCATGTCTCACAAGACTGTTCAAAAAATGCTTCATTTGGAAGGTATGGATCAAAACATTATAGGTCCTTTTCAAAGTCAACAAAAGTCAACTTTTGTTTTGGAGATTATTGAGCATGGAAACTCAATTGAGATGAAACCAAAGAGGTTGGTTATAGGACTCTTAGAGCTTTCCAAAAAGTCCAAGAACACTCAAAAATGTGGAAAATTGAGCAAAATACACCATTAAGAAGTTGGGCATTTTTGAACAATTGCACAAAAGGAGATGCTTGCCAAAATCCAATTTTTTCCAAATGGGCCTATAATTTTATGATCCAAACTTGTTCATAATATTATTTGTGACCTATTGATGCCTTGCCATGACAATTTTCTATTTTATTGATTTATTTTTTAATTTAAAACCATTTAATTCAAAATTAAATTATATAAAATATGAAAATAAGATATTTTTTCAAAAGGGTGAATTTCTATCAAACTTGAGGTCCAAGATAGCCCATGAAACATACCAAATTCGTGCTAGCTCTCACATTGAAGAAAATCAAATTTTTCCAAAATTTGATTTTATTTGAAAAAATTTATTAGCGCATTCAAGATCCAATCTTTTTCACTCTCTTTGCTCTCTCAATTCACTATATAAATACCAAGCATCTTGCACATCAAAGGACACGAAACCTAGCCCCAACAACAACCTTATTTTGCCAAATTTTTCTCAAAATTGTCAAAATCGTGTTTCAAGTTCGGCCTCTCTCAATCACTCCATTGCATTCCTAGGGTAAGTTTGAGTAAGTATACATCATTACCAATGATTGAAACTTGACTGAATCGATGCATACATGTTCATACATATTCAAAATTTTCTTGAAATTGCATTTTATTACCTTGTTTTAATCAATTCTAACCGTTCAATGTGTTCATGAGGTTCCATATGAGTGATGGGCCATCGTTTCACGACTTGCGTAAAATCACGAGTTGCCATATTTAGGGTTTTGAGTTGTCTTCTTGAACCGGCTTATCTGAGACGATTCAATCGAAACTAATGGCACCAGTGTTTGCGACCCTCGATTTAGGGGTAGGGTACCTTAGAACTTTTATTTGGCGTATTTTGCAAGTTTTGATTTCGGGTTGGTAGGAGAAGGCGGCCGGAGCTAGGGCTCAACGTCGTTGGTAGCTCTGACGTGAAGGTGGCGTGGCGAGGAGATCTCGATTCGTCCATTCGTATTGACCGGGGTCCACATGGTGTTGTGTTTGAATTCAAATCCATGACACGTATGGTTATAAGCCATTGGTTTCATTTGCCAAACACCAAATACTGATGGCTCGATGGTTAAGGCGTTGGCATGTGGAAGATGCTCTCAAGGTCTCGATTCGATCCACAGCAAGACCAACGTTTTCTCTTTGCAAACTTAACTTATTTTCATATTTTCTTATTTTTCTTTAATATTTTCCATCCAATTTATTTTATCTTTAATAATTTTTATCATGCATCTAAAAAACACCAAAAATATTTATTTTTTGCATACTCATCAGAAAAATGCTTATTTAATTTTTAATATTAAAATTATTATTTTTGCATGCATATTTAATTTAATTGCTAATTTATCATTTAAATGACTTTTAATTGTTTTTTAATTACCAAATTAACTCCAAAAATTCCCAAAACATTATTTTAGCATATTAATGTTATTTCTAGCATGAAAAAAATTTCTCATTCAAAAATTATTATTTTTACTAACATTTTCCTCTTATGCAATTTCCTCGTATTTCCCGATTTTCATCTGTTTACAGGTTATACCGTTTCGGACAATTTTTATCGCTTTCTTTTCATATTATGTAATTGCCTAGGGGATGTAATAGTTTAATTAGGACTTTATTTTCCGCACTTTTAATTATGTATCTGCCCCAAAGCCATGTAATAGCGTAGGATTTATCTTTCCGCAATTTACTTTTCGCACTCTATAAACTGTTAGTAATTAGGCGTGTATGGCAAGATAAAATTGAACATAGCTCACTCTAATTTTCAAGATAACATGTATCTGAATCAACACACTCTTTTCACACATGCACCCCCTTAGGGTAATTCTCTCTCGTTGCCTTCACGAATTCAAATGGTCATGTCCCTCGAGCGTAGGGTATTCTAGCCGTTGCCTTCAAAACAAATCATCATAGTCCCTTGATACAAGATCATAGACCCACGATGTCGCCTACGAATACATGATCTTGACCCTCGATTGTCGCCTACAAAAATGGTGATAGTCCCTTGAATGTGCTAGGATACTTCCTACAGTTGCTTTCCATGACCATCGATGTCCCTTGAATGTCCGCTTACATCCAGAATGGGGTTACCTACCAACTAATGGTATGGATAGAGCTATTCTAAAGGAGCGTAAAATAACACGAAACGACCAATTCTAAGTAGGTAATAAGACTTTTAGTTGCTTGCTCTATCAAAATACTTTTTACACCTCACACTTTTGTCAAAGTTCAAACTCTTTTCAAAAACGAAACATTTCTAAAAACTTTGTATACATTCCTACATGAATCATTACAAAGTCAAAGCAAAATGCCTTTTCAAAACATTTTTGTCAAACACACAGAAAGCACAATTTTAAAGTGATCTAAGAGCAACTAAGAGCCCGTAGATAACTACGGATGGAAAGGGTGCTATACCTTCCTTTTCATAACCTCCCTTACTCGAGAATCTAACGAAGGTCTTTTCCTATTCTTTTCACCTTTCCTTAATTGGATAAAAGAAAAGTAGGTGGCGACTCTTGCTATCCGCACATTTGCGATACAAAAATCTCAAAGTCAGTTCACCGTATTATAGAGCGGCGACTCTGTAGGAGACACCTAAAGAGAATGCCTTAGGGATTTCTAGATCACCTTCTTGTTTTGTTTGACTTGCTTGCTTTATCTTTAAGAGTTGCTTGGGTATTATATTTGTGGGGATCCACACGGATCGGGTTTCCTTTTGGTAAGTAGTAATAAATCATCGTGATGTTAGGCGTATATCGAAGCGGTCAACATGATGGCTACGTTAGTGTGACACTTTGGATGTCTGATACTCTTCATTTCCAGTTGAGGATAGTATTTGGCTTCTGCGTGGTGTCATCAAGCACTAACTAAACTTTTAGAACCTTAGTTGACCCATCTTGGCCATTAGAAGGTAGTGAGATGGCGGCTTTGGTGAGACTAAGGTGGGCGATACTCGATGCTACGCTCATTAAGATCGGACTTTTGGGATATTTTCGATCGACCACTTGGTAGTCGTATTGAAATAAGCATCTGAGAAAGATCAATGATATGAGATTCCTAGAACTTGGTTACTATTATGGACGAGGATGAACCAACTCAAACTTTTGGTGGGGTAATCACCTATACCTCATACAAGCCTTAAACCTAGGCTCATTGTGTGAATTGTTTGTGTGTGCTAAACATGACATCATGACATCATCGCATTGCATATCATTTCTAACTATTTCAAGGACCTGGGATTATCTTTGCTGTTTTTGTAGAATTATGGCTAGGAAGACTATCCGAATCAACTTCATGGGTATACCTTCTCACTCAAAAATTGGTTTGAAATTCCCGACCATGCTCGGTTCATCAAAGACATGGTTATCTACTTGACTTGGTTATCTCGGTTTTGAAGAAGATATGATGCATGTCTATTCGGTTCTTTGATCCGAAACACCATTGCTTTACATTCCCAGTTATCAGTTGGTTCCTACCTTGGAAGAGTTCTCTAAGCTACTTGGGATACCTATTCTTGATCAAATGCCATTCATAGGTCTAGAAAAGGTTCCTAGATGCAGACATCATATCGACCTTACATCTTAAAGCTCCCGGACATTGAAGCGATTGGGCTTAAAGCGGAGTTAAGGGTTTGCTAAGTTCCGATTAAGAAAGCAGAGAATTCCTCAAAGTTATGAGTTTCCATGCATTTGAAGATATTGTGGCCTTGCTAATCTATGGTTTGGCTTCCTATCTTGGATCAATTCATAGATGTCAGCGCCATCAAGTTATTTCTTACCGAATGTGCCTACTTTACTTGGAGACATCTTTCTCCACTCACTATAAAGACAAGGAACTCTCGTGTTGTCACTTTCGGGTGGTTTATTTGGCACCTTCCTCCATCATTTTGAAGCGAGCAAAGGTTGAAGTGGTCTCAAGACTAATGTCACTCTCTCATTCCTTGGTATTCAAAGTTCATGCCACAACCCTTAGCTCTCGTCGGTTTGGTTTTGCTCGAAGAGATGGTCCATGATATGCTTCTCAAGACATTGTGTTCGACTACAATCACGATCTCAGAGTAAAGCGAAGGTTCATACGCTTGGGGCATGGTGAATGCGATACCAAGACTTTGGGGCACAAAACTCCATTCCTTGGGAACCTTACCTCAAATGGGTGCGAGCTCGAGCTCAAAACCTCATGATGCCATTCACACGTTACCGGTAATTATGGAACACATTGCTATAGGTGGCGTACCACCTACTATTCTCCATCGACATGCCTCGATCTTGAAGACTTGAAGAGATCACGGATTGACTTAAGAAGAAGGGATACCTTTGAAGCTCGATTACTATAGCGAGAAGAAAGTGCTAGAGTTGACGAAGCTACTTCCACGAGGAGACATCAACGCCTACCTCGGCACCAAGGAAGCCATGTGGGAGACTTAGAGCTTTAGGATTTATATGTTTCTTTTATTGTTTTGAACTATCTCTTGTACTTAAAAGAAAAAGAATAAAGAGGAACTAATAAATGTTTGTTAGTGCTTGTTTAACAAATTTAAATCTTTAGGGTCCTTGAACATTACATTGCATCTGCATAAACATTGCATATCATAGCATAACATTGCATCACGGTACATTGAAGATTGGTTTTCTCATTCTCTATTTATTTTAGCGGCTCTTGAATAATCGATCAAGATCTCGAGCTCGAATGCTCAGTTCGGGATGTTCACTAGCTTGGTCCAGGCCAGGATCTGAAAACTCATCAAGAAGAAGAAGGTTGTTGGTGTTCTCAACATGGGTGGAGCGTTACAAAGGTGGTCCTAAAGTGGTGGTCGGATAGAGCTCTCGAAGGAAGTGTCAGAATGAGGAGTGTCAAGGTGATGGCGGAGGCCGGTGATGAGTCACGAGAAGAGAGAAGATCACTATGATCATGACCGGTACTACGATGAGGATGACAAGTACAAGACTTGAAGACCGTGCGAATCTTGTGGAAAACACTGAAGATGTCAGGCTGAATTTTGATGATCGAGTCTTGTTCCACAGTGTGGTGATTCCTCCCAGTTCAAGGTTCCACTTTTGCCAAGTATGATGGCATGTCTTGTCCAAAGCGCATTTGAAGTCCTATGTGGAAAGATCAACCCCGCGCGATGACGAAAGTTGTGGATGCATTATTTCAAGAGTTTGTCAGGACTCGGTTGGAGTGGTATTATCGACTAGAAAATAACAGTATCCGTACTTGGGTGACTTAGGATGCTTTCTACAGGCGTTATGGTACAATCTTTGATGACACCTTCGCATACAACTACAAAGCATGTCTATGGTTCGTGATGAGAAGTTCAAGGTATGCTCGAGAAATGGAGAGATCTAGCGAGGAGTTCATACCCTTGTCGATGGGAGTTGGTTGATATGTTTATGAACAACAGCGGGCCCATTCTTTAATCATCGATTGGAAACTTGACAGGATTCACGAGTTGATATGACGAGGGCGTGTATTTGGTATCAAGTGGAAGATTCAGTGAAGTCACATCAAATCTTGCGAAGAGATCTTTTGGTGGTAAGAAAACTAATCTTGTGTGTGTCGTCGAGCCGAGCCAAACCATTGTGCTCAATCACAGGAGGGTTGTGATCTCGATCCTACATCACAGACCTCGGTGAGATAGCAGCGTAGCGAGGCGTGCCACGAGGCGGTTTACAAGATCGGCCATTGTCATGAGCCTTGCAACACATGTTGAAAGCGAGATTACTTTGAAGGATCCTCCTCGGTGTCAACACTTCCTCTCGAGATACAATCCTAATGCTAAGTGTGCTTACCACTCCAATAGCCAGACACGACGGTGTTGGGCTCACGAAGAACAAGATTCAAGATATGATTGAAGCTAAGCAGTTGAGTTTGACCCTCTGTTGAGACTCGAATGTGATCAGCGCTCCTATGCCTAACCATGACAAAGGTTCCAATGTTGTTGGTGGCGATACTTATGTTTTCAACATAGATGACTTGACCATTCCTCGATGTTGTTAAGAAGAATTTCTTTGCAAGCCGATGTCAATCCAGGATGCCCGATTTTCGTTGGTGCCCATCTGCACGATGGTTGTGCTTGGTTGAGAAGGCGTGTTGATTATGATGGATGCAGGTGAAATACTATTCACGAAACCACCTTTGGAAGTTTGTGTGAAGACATGTCTAAGCGAAAATCGAAGATGTGAATGGAACCTTGTGCGTCTGCGTGGGATACCTTGGGCAGAGTGGAAAATATGATTACATGGTAAATACATTCACGAGGCTACAAGATTCCTATTGAAGATGTTAAAGCGTGGGATGGGGTGATTTCCAGAAGACTATCTTGATGTTAACACCATAAGTTTCCTCTGCTAATTTGTGCCTAGGTGGCACCTCTCATCATTACTTCTCCGGACAGGTCCATATTCCTCGACAATATTCCTTGGAATTATGGGTGATGTTTACTATCATGGCGTCAAGCAAGACCCTCGACCATTGACTACCATTCGTGACATTGACAACATCATAGGATCGAGTAAGGTGACCAGGCAAGAGTATTCTCTCGGATATCTCTCCTCAAAACAACTGCGACTCGGCTCGCATTCCAGCTATTCACCCATTCCCCAAGCTAGAGGAAAGAACCGTGACTCATCACCTTTCGAGGTACCAAAGGAAGTTTCTAAGACACCTCAAACAAGAAATGGAGGAAATTGAAGATTATCAAGAAGAGTGACTACAATGTTGTGGAGCAGTTGGGACGAGACTCGTCCAGATCTCATACTTGCTCTGCTCTTGTGCTCACGAGGCTCATACTAAAGCCTTGGTGAAGTTTACGAAGAATGCTCACGTGCAAGAACCTACTTGACCCGGTTTGAAGTTTGTATTGCTAGCGCCCGAAAACGGAAACTTTTCAATCTTGATCGTCCTTGGGAAGGAAACAAACAAAGCCACATCTACCCATTGAATGCGGCGTTACGTCTCATGTTTTGGTGGATAGGTTGCAAATATCCTTCGAAAAGCGCTTTTGATCGACTTGATGTTGAAGGTTGGTTACGAAGCGGTGATATAATGTGAGAGCTTTTGATTCTAAAGCGATGCTTGGAAGCTCATTCACTTATTAAAGTCGGTTCGGACTTTTGACTCCATTTCTTTGTCATGGACATCGTCCGACTTACTCTTGCCTACTTGGGCGCCCTTGGATACATGGGCGGTGTACCTACCCTTACATCAGTGAAGTACCAGGTGAAGGGAAGGTTGTTCTGATATGTGGTGAAGAAGAGTACATGGTCGGTCATCTGGTCATTCCGATACCTCGAGTGGAAGGTGAATTCTTTGAGACTCACATCAAGCTTTTGAAACAATCCCAGTCATGCTGTGACTCTCTGTCACTCTGAAGTTGCTAAAGTTCCGCCTAGGATGGCCTCGTTGAAAGATGCTCATTGCTGTTGAAGAAGTAGTTTATTTGGGGTGTCTCAGATCTTCCTTTCAAATCGACAAAGGCGGTTTAGGCTTCACCATCGGTCCGGAAGATGATCGCGCATGACGTCGGCCAGCTTCCTTTCGCATCGGCCAGTGGAATCCATGCTATAGAAGGCGACAACGACTTCGACATCGGCAAGTGGATCTTCTGACTCGGACAATGACTCGGAATTGGAAGAATGAAGGCGTCATACCAATCTCCTTTAGCGGGAGTAATTGCTCTTGTTTTGTTTTGCTTTTCGTTATTTTCTATGTTTTGAACAATAAACTCTAAAGCCTAGTGCCTTGCGGGGCATCATGGCTCGTTGTGAGGTTATTATCATCATTTGCATATTTTCATTCAATAAAATCGTTGGACTTTTGCATTCAATTGTTGTTTTCTTTCTTTTACTTTATCACCCTTCAAAAGCTATGTGTTTCTTACACACCCCGTGATACAACTAGAATCACTCGAGATCTCGTTGATAACAGTATGCTATTGCTAAATATGACTTGATAATCCGATCTACCAAGCCGACGAAAGTGGGAGAAGATTGTGAAGTGCCGGAGAACTTGCCATTGCTACAGCAAGAAGGCGAGTTATACTGCCACCACGAAGAGCAAGTTGAGGTTGTGAATTTGAGTCGTGAAGGCGAAAAGAGATCAAGATAGGAGGCGGGTCTTGAGCAGTGTTAAAGAAAAGATTGGTTCGATTCTCGAGACTATATTGAGGTTTTGCTTGGTCATACGAAGACATAGTTTGGACATTGATATTGTGGTACATTATGACAAAAGGTTTCTCCCGTGAAGCGAAGGTTCGTCTCATCGTCCTAAGATGTCGAGAGAAAATCAAGAAGTTATAAGCGATTCGCTGGTTTCTTGCTTCGTTACTTCTATCATGATGGGTTGGTAACGTGGTGCCGTACCTAAAGGATGGTAAAGTTCGAATGTGTGTGGATTACGGAGATAGAACAAAGCGAGTCAGAAGGCGATTTTCCACTTCCTCATATTGATGTTACGGTTGACAACGCTCGGCATAAGGTTTTCTCCTTCATGGATGGTTTCTCGGTTACAATCGGATCAAAATGGCTCCGAAGACATGGAAGACTTTTGTTACGGTGGGGCACTACGCTTTCAAGGTTATGCGTTTGGATTGAAAAGCAGGCGCCACTTATCGGTGCTATGGTGACATTATTTCATGACATGATTCATCACGAGATAGAGGTCTCGTCGGCGACATGATAGCTCGATCACGGTGAAGAAGAACATCTTGATCATTTGCGAAACTATTTGAAAATTGAAGAAATGATTGAGACTTAATCCAACAAGTGCACCTTTGAGTCGGATCCAGGTAAACTCTAAGGGTTTGTTGTCGATGGTAAAGGTATTGAAGTTGACCCGCTAAGGTTAAAGCTATTCGAGATGCGGTGCCCGTCGCAGGAAGGAAGTCGAGGTTTCTTGGGCGATTGAATTACATTGCGAGTTCATTGCACACTAGCTGCTACTTGTGAGCCAATCTTCAAGTTAGAAAAAGATCAAGTAGTAGAATGGAGCGACGATTGCTAGTTTGCTTTTGACAAAATCAAGTACACAAAATCCTCATCACGATGCGCCCGAAGGAAGACCTCTTATCATGTACTTGGCGGTGAGAGAACTCAATGGGGTGTGTGTTGGGGCAACATGGCAGTCACAGTCGAAAAGAGTATGCAATATACTACCTTAGCAAAAGTTTTGTTGTGAAACAAGATACTCATGACTCGAGAAAACTTGCAGCTTAACTGGCTGCTTTCTTGGTAAGGCAGTATGTTGACTCACACTACCTTATTGATTTCTAAGATGGATCCGATAAAATACATATTTGAGAAACCACTCTCGGAAGAATAGCAAGATGGCAAATGATCTTGACGAATCGACATCAGTACACTTCTCGAGCGATCAAAGGAAGTGTAATGCCGATCATTTGGCTCATGGCCGTAGATGACTATCGATCTATCGGTTAATTTCGAGATGAAGATTTTTACTAGTCACAGTTGCGAACGAGGACGGACGAAGGACACGAACAAGGATCGATGGACTATGGTTTTGATGGACCCTCAACGCTTTCGGCAATGGCATTGGCGCCATCATTACATCCCTGCGGACATCGCCTTTCACTGCCAGTTATGTTTGATTGCACTAACAACGGCGAATAAAGCTGCATCATGGGTATCAAAGCTGCTATTGACTTAGAATCAAGTTCTTGAGTGTATGGAGACTCGGGTTTAGTGATCGGTCATTAAAGGCGAGTGGGATCTGAAGCATCCAAATCTCATTCCGTGTCGAGCATGTTTTGAGTTTGATTCCCTACTTGAAGAGATCACTTTCAATCACATTCCACGAAAGAGAATCGTTGGCGGGCATTGGCTATGTATGTCAAGTTAGGTGGGACAACGAGGCTCCCGGATCATCATTGAGAAGTTTGTGAATCGGTATTGTTATGAGCTTGATACGAGAGAAACCTTGGTACTGACGTGAAGAGTATCTTGAGATCGGGAATATCCCGAGGCATCATCAATGATAAAGTTTTTGAGAAGATTTGCATCAAATTCTTCCTCGACAGCGACATCTTATACAAAGCGCAATCACGACTTGTGCTTACTCCATTATGAGCCGGGAAAGCAGTGACGTGTCATGGAAGAGTTACGAAGGCGCATTTGGTACCCATTCCGTGGGTGATGGATAAGAAGATTTTGAGAATAGGTTACTATTGGTCCACCATGGAAGGCGATTGTCACCGCATGCTCGATCTTGTCACAAATGCGGTTATCACGGACAAAGTGCGTACCTCGGTACCTCACGATGTTCTAACGGCTCCTTGCCTTTTGCAATGTGGGGCATTGACATGATCGGAAAATCAGCCTGACTTCCAGCGGACATCGTTTCATCCTTGTGCAATTGACTATTTCACCAGTGGGTAGAAGCGACCATCGCATCTGTTACAAGAATGTTGGCTCGATTCATCAAACTAATCTTATCATCGGTATGGCACTCTGAAAGGATTATCACGGATAATGGCTCTAATCTCAACAACAAGATGATCCTGAACTACACGCCTTGATTAAGCATCACTTCTTCTGTCGGCCTAAGATGAATGGCGCGATGGAGCCGCCAAGAACATTAAGAAGATCATCTGAGAAGATGCGATGACTTACAAGATTGGCATGAGATGTTACCATTCTTCTTCATGGTTATCGCACTCTGATCTGAACATCAGCGAGAGGCAACCCCCTCTCTCTTGTATCCGGTATGGAGCGGTCCTACCCATCGAGGTTGGATACCCTCGACGAGTCCTCGGGGCCGAGAATTAGGTGACGATTGGGTCGGACTCACCTTGACCAGTTAACTTGATTGATGAGCTTGACTCATCGATGTGCCATGGACAGATCTATCGACGAATGATCGAGCATTTAACAAAGGTCGGCAAGGTACCAAGTTGGTGATCTAGTAGTCAGCGCATCATTCTTCCACAGGTGATCGAGGGCAAATGGACTCCCACCTCGAGGGACCATTTGTAGTCAAGACAATATTTTAAAGTGAGCTATGATATAGCACCATGGATGGTGAAGACTTCCACACCACAATGAGCAGAGACAGTCAAAAAATACTAATGAAAGAGACCGCTGGGTCGGTGACCTAGGAAAAATAAGGGCATCTGGCGAACCAAAGGTTCGGGCAAAATTAAGGATATATACAAAACATGTACACCAGAGTCGAAAACACGAAAAGCGGCTTGGCAAAAAGGTATCGGTGGTGAAAACCGAAAGGCGGTCTAGGAAAAGTTAGGGATTTAAGCGTCCGCTATGCCTCGTCTGATCACCTATCATATTTACTACAATCGACTTTCAAGATTCAAATGGCGAAGATCAATTCACTCACTTTCTCTTGTGACAGGAGATGAGATAGTTGAAATATATGAGTACTAGCATAGTTGGAACTTAACGAGATTGTTTCGCATAGCTTTTTACTTCTCTTGTGTACGAACTACTTGGCCATGCCGCCTTTCAAATTAATACAAGTTTCTTTCTCTTTACAATTTTGTTGTTCGTTTGCATAGAGTCCAACGTTTGCTTTGAATGATTATATGCATCGACAATAAATATCTATTCAAACATGCGAAGAGTGAACAAACAGGATAATTACTACGAGGCTCTAGGAATTGAGATGGCAGCGAAAGTCACAAACATTCCATGAAAGTGTCCCCATAGTATCTCATGACAAACCTTCCCCAGCCAGTGTATGTTAATCCACAGCGATGATTCCACTCAACTAAAGCAATTACACGGTCTTGACAATAACGTTTTATCCCGGTGATATATCCCGAAGAATATCTCCCAACAATTCCCCTTTTCGGCGGTGGTATCGGTCGGCGGGCTCCGGATCCTTGGCGGTCTACGAAGCTGTCAATCCCTCCTTGACCAAGATCCAAGATCACCGGTAGAGTACCTCCTGAGCTCTCACTGGTAGAATTACATGTATAGAGGTCCTCATTAACATGTTTCTCGATCTCTACCATCCTCGTAATATCTAGGTTCAACTTGGTCGGATAGTGCATCGGAGGAATCAAAGTTATCTTTCTTCTCATGATTTCCATCATTTCATCCCCAAACAGTCGGAAGTCCTCGAGGAGCATCCATCTTCTTCAAGATGGATATGTTTTGAAATACCTGACATCTATCATTCATACATTGCTCATAAAAGTCATAATTTATGCATATGTCATTCATAAACATCATCATGCATCATTCTTTGCATAAGACTAACAATATTTTGTCAAAGTTTCTCTTGTTTTTAAGCAGGTGAAAATCATACAGAGCAAATGGTCGGGATTAATGCAGAGCGAAGCAGGAAAACTATCGAGCAGAGCCTAGTTGTCCTCCGACAATGGTCCGATTAATGCGGCGGATGGGAAAACTATCTGAGACCTACAGTTGTCCTCAACCGGCGGTCGGGATTAATGCCCGGCCGGTGGAAAGCTATACGAGCGACCGCGGTGTCCTCCGACAAAGATCCGGTTAATACAGAAACTAGGCGGGAAAACTATCGAGCGATCACAAGTTATCCTCCGATGCGGGCATTGGATCAATACCGGCCTTGGGGAAGCATCCACATTTGCCAACTCTATCCCTCGAGTAATCTGCGAAGATGTATTCTAACTCTCTCTTATTATCAATGACTCTGGTCTAGCGTGCGACTCGGTTGCCTTGGTTACACATCTTAAGCCCATCTCCACTACTTATCAACGTTTCTCCACTTCGAATCTGCGTATTTGGTTAAAACCAATACAAACCAATAACTTCATTCAAGGGCGAGCCGAGTCTAACGTACGACTCCCTCCGGATGGCATCTTAAGCCCATCTCATGCTCCTCTCACTTCAAGAACATCTGAGCCTGGCGTCATTCACTCCCGAATCGATCTTTCCATATGGCATCTTAAGCCCATCTTGACAGTTCTCTATTCGGACAACAATCTTGAGTCTAGCGTCGACTCATTTCCCAATGAAAATCCACTTCTCAAATGGCATCTGAAGCCCATTCCGCATCATGACCGATGAGTGCACATTTTCAAGTGTACTCGGTGTTCATCATCTTACCTCCGGTCACGAAGGCCGCATGCCAATCTAACCTTTCGATACAAGAAGATTGAGCAGGCGTTGTCATACCCCAAAATTTTCCCTCCTACTTCTCAAGACATTTCATACACATGCTCGGATTCCTCGAGGTTGATCGACAAACCCTCTCTGAGCAATCAACCCAAACTAGGGTTTGGCAATTCGAATCCGGATGGGCTTCCATCTCCAATGGTCATCATGCCTCCTCATATGCTTCAAATATTCTCCATGTCAAGTTTCAAGCTTCACAAGTCAAGTTTCCTCAAGCATTTGCTCAGATGGTTAAAAATCAGTTGTATTGGACAAAAAGTCAACTATGGTCAACATACAGTCAAACTTCCTGATTTTTGGTCAACATCCTCATTTTGAAGTTACATTCATCATTTGATCAAGGGTTGATCATGATTCATCAAGAAAACTCAAGATTTGCTCAAAAGTCAAACTTTCCAAATTAGGGTTTCTCAGTGAAAAGTCAACCAAAATTTGACTGAGCATAACTTCTTCATACTTCCTCAGAAATTTTTCCACCACCTCTTGTTTTGAAGGAAATTCAATTCTCTACAACTTCATGTCTCACAAGAATGTTCACAAAATGCTTCATTTGGAAGGTATGGATCAAAACATTACGGGTCCCAAAGTCAACAAAAGTCAACTTTTGTTTGGAATTATTAGTATGGAAACTCCAATTGAGATGAAACCAAAGAGGTTGTTTAGGGACTCTTAGAGCTTTCAAAAAGTCAAGAACACTCAAAAATGTGGAAAATTGAGCAAATACACCATTGAAGAAGTTTTGAACAATTGCACAAAGGAGATGCTTGCCAAAATCCAATTTTTCCAAATGGGCCTATAATTTTATGATCAAACTTGTTCATATTATTTGACCTATTGATGCCTTGCCATGCCAATTTCCTATTTTATTGATTTATTTTGAATTTAAAACCATTTAATTCAAAAATTAAATATAAAATAATAATAAGATATTTTTTCAAAAGGGTGATTTCTATCAAACTTGAGGTCCAAATAGCCCATGAAACATACCAAATTTGTGCTAGCTCTCATTGAAGAAAATCAAATTTTCCAAAATTTGATTTTATTTGAAAAAATTTTTGCATTCAAGATCGATCTTTTTCACTCTTTGCTCTCTCAATCACTCTATAAATACCAAGCATTGCACATCAAAGGACACGAAACCCTAGCCCAACAACAACCCTTATTTTGCAAAAATTTCTCAAAATTGTCAAAATCGTTTTCAGTTTCAACCACTTTCATTTCTCGATCCTCCATTGCATTCCTAGGGTAGGTTTGATAGTATATCATTTCAATGATTAAGCATCTGAATCGATGCATACATGTTCATACATATTCAAAATTTTCTTGAAATTGCATTTTATTACTGCTTTTTTTAATCAATTCTATGGTTCAATGTGTTCATGAGGTTCCATATAGTGATCGGGCCATCGTTTCCACGACTTGCGTAAAATCACGAGTTGCCATGTTTAGGGTTTTTGATTGTCTTCTTCGAACTGCTTATACGGAACGATTCAATGAAACTAATGGCACCCGGTGTTGCGACCCTCGATTTAGGGTGTAGAATTGCCTTAGTTTTATTTTGCGTATTGCAAGTTTTGATTTCGGGTTGGTAGGAGAAACGGCCAAGACTAGCTAAGCAGTGATGGTATTGGATCGACGGTGAAGAGGGTGCGTGGTAGGAGATCTCGATTAGATCGTTCGTTTCTTAGGTCCATGGGTGTTGTGTTGAATCAAATCCATGACAACGTGTGGTTATAAGCCATTGGTTTCATTGCCAAACACCAGATGCCTGATGGCTCGATGGTTAGGCGTTGGCATGTGGAAGATGCTCAAGGTCTCAGTTCGGTCCACAGCAGAGCCAAACTTTTTCTTTTTGCAAACTTAACTTATTTTTCATATTTTCTTATTTTTCTTTAATATTTTCCATCAATTTATTTTATCTTTAATAATTTTTATCATGCATCTAAAACACCAAAAATATTTATTTTTGCATACTCATCATAAAATGTTTATTTAATTTTTAATATAAAATTATTATTTTGCATGCATATTTAATGTAATTGCTAATTTATCATTTAAATGACTTTTAATTGTTTTTAATTACAAATTAACTCAAAAATTCAAAAAAATTATTTTAGCATATTAATGTTATTTCTAGCATGAAAACTTTTCTCATTCAAAATTATTATTTTTACTAACATTTTCCTCTTATGCAATTTCCTCGTATTTCCGATTTTCATCATTTTACAGTTATCAATTTGAGACAATTTTTATACTTTCTTTTCATATTATGTAATGCCTATGGGATGTAATAGTTTAATTAGGACTTTATTTTCCGCACAATTATGTATACGCCCCAAAGCCATGTAATAGCGTAGGATTTATCTTTATACAATTTACTTTCCGCACTCTATAATTACTTAGTAATTAGGCGTGTGACAAGATAAAATTGAACATATCACTCTAATTTTCAAGATAACATTTATAAGATCAACACCTCTTTCACATACCCATAGGGTAATTCTCTCGTTGCCTTCGATTCAAATACGGTGTGTCCCTCGAGCGTAGAGGTATTCTAGCATCGTTGCCTTCAAAAAAATCATCATATGTCATACAAAATTTGCCCTCCATCTTCTCAAGATATTTCATACATCCATACTCGATTCCTCGAGTTGATGAGACAAACTCTCTCCTAGACAATCAACCCAATTGGGTTTGTTCTCACTCAAGATGGACTTCCAACATCTCCAATGGTCTCCATGCCTCCTTATATGCAAAGATTCTCCATGTCAGTTTCAGCCTTACAAGTCAAGATTGCTCGAATAATTGCTAAGATGGTTGAAAATCGGTTGTATTGGACAAAAAGTCAACTATGGTCAACATACTGATCAAACTTCATAATTTTTGGTCAACATCCTCATTTTGAAGTTACATTCATCATTTGATCAAGGTTGATCATGATTCATCAAGAAAACTCAAGATTTGTTGTCAAACTTTCTTAATTAGGGTTTAGGTGAAAAGTCAACCAAACTTTGGTGATCATAACTTCTTCATACTTTATCGAAATTTTTCCATGACCTCTTGTTTTGAAGGAAATTCAATTCTATACAACTTCATGTCACACAAGGATGTCCAAAAATGCTTCATTTGAGAGGTATGGCCCCAAACATTACAGGTCATTTTCAAAGTCAACAAAAGTCAACTTTTGTTTTGAAGATATATTGAGCATGGAAACTCAATTGATATGATACCAAAAGGTTTGTTAGAGGACTCTTAGAGCTTTCCAAAAGTCCAGAACACTCAAAAATGTGGAAAATTGAGCAAGATACACCATTCCAAGTTGGGCAATTTTGAAGAAGTGCACGAAATACTTCTAAAAATCAAAAACTTTGCAAATGGGCTTACTTTTCTTCATCCAAACTTATTCCTTACACCATTAGGAATATCAAGCCCAATGCCACGAATTTTATTTTATTTTTCTATTTAATTTGGAATTTATTCATTTAAATACAAATTAAATTTAAAATAAAGTATAAAATCAAAATTAAATGCAAAATTGATTTTCTTTTTCTTCCTTGAAGTCCAAATAACTCAATAAAGCCGACCAAATTTCGAAATTTGGATTGATATGGCAAGATTGGATTGAAAATTGATCAAAATATGAAGATTTGATTTTGTACAAAAATCAAATTTGATTGGCATTGATTATTGATTAATTCTTTCCCAAAACAACTCAGATCCCTACTATATATACATGATACATAACACACGAATTAGGGTAGAAATTTGGTGGAGAAACCCTTATTGAAGCTCAACCGTGCCTCTCAAGCAACTAGCACCATGATCATTGTTTCAATTGGTTTTGAGGATCCAAACCGTTCCTTGACATCTGAGCATTCAGAGACCTTTACATTGCCAAAAAGCATCAAGAATGGAAAATCCAAAATCGGTTTGTTCGAAAATCTCAAAATCGTATTTCAATTATCATGCATTTTAACTTGTTTTTGTTGTTGTTTTTGTGATTAGTGATGAGTTGCAAGCGTTACGTGAGTTGATTAATTTCCATGGCGGAAACACGTATCACCATGTTAGGGTTTCCTCACGCCGTTTAGGTTTTTGAAATAGGAAAAATTGGACCACGGACCACTCGTCATTGCGTTGAATGATGTCACAGAATCGAACCATGTCCTAGAATTTATTTATATTATGTGCTTGGTTTTGATTTTGAGGACATAGCGTCGATAGTAAGCAGGTTTTAAAAATTCAAAAGCGAGGACGATGATGAAGTGGCGGATTCGGTATAACCGAGGGAAATGACAGCGTGCTTGTATTTCATTCGTTCCATTTCAAAACGGATGCCGCTAGCTCGATTGGTTAAGGCGTTTCTGGAGAGATGCTCTCCGGGTCCTCGTTGAATCTCCCGGGACGGTTTTGAGTTTCTTTTCCAAACTTGCATTTTTTCATATTTTCTATTTTTACTTTATTTAATATTTTACATTTATTTTAATTCTTTTCAATATTTTTTCATGCATTAAAATCATCAAAATATTTTTTCCTTTTACATTATTTTCAGAAAATACTTATTTAATTTATAAAATTAAAAATATCATTTTGCATGCATACTTATTTTTATTCATAATTTAGCATTAAAATCAATTTTAATTAGTTTTAAATTATTAAAATGCATCCAAAAAAATTATTTTAGCATATTTATGTTATTTCCAGCATGTCATATTTTTCTCATTCAAAAATTTGCATTTTACTAACATTTTTCTCTTAATCGTTTCTCTCGTATTTTAGATTTCTCATCTTTTCACGAGTTATCCTGTTTGGACGATTTTTTCTTATGTTTATTTTTCCTATAATGTAATTGCTCATGGATGTAATAGTTTAAATTAGGTTTTATTTTCCATAAGTTTAAATTATGTATACGCCCCAAAGCCATGTAATAGCGTGGGACATTTATCTTCCGCATCTTTACATTCGCATTTTAATTTCCGCACCTATAAAGCGCTAGTAGTTAGGCGTGTATGGCAAGATAAAATTGAACTTAGCTCACTCTAATTTTCAAGATAAAATATTTGAAATCAACACACTCGTTTCACACACGCACCCCTTAGGGTAATTCTCTCTCGTTGCCTCACGAATACAAATGGTCATGTCCCTCGAGCGTGAGGTATTCTAGCACCGTTGCCTACAACAAATCATCATAGTCCCGATTACAAAGATCATAGACCCACGATGTCGCCTCCGAATACATGATCTTGACCCTCGATTGTTGCCTCGAAAATGATGATAGTCCTTCCGAATGTGCTAGGATACTTCCTACAAGTTGCCTTCTATGACCATCCGATGTCCCCGAATGTCCTTCTACATCAACGAATAGGGTTACCTACCAACTAATGGTATGGATAACTATTCTAAAGGAACATGAAAATGACCAATTAAGGTAGGTAATAAGACTTTTAGTTGCTTGCTCAATCAAATACTTTTCACACCACACTGTCAAAGTTCAAACTCTTTTAAGCGAAACATTTCCGAACATTCCATTCGCATGAATCATTACAAAGTCAAAGCGAAACCTTTTCAAAACATTTTGTCAAACACAGAAAGCACAATTTAAAGTGATCTAAGAGCAACTAAGAGCAAGTAGATAACTACGGATGGAAAGGGTGCTAATACCTTCCCTTTTTAACCTTCTCCTTACCGAGAATCTAAGGTCTTTTCGTACTTTTACCTTCCTTAATTGGATAAAGAAAAGTCGGTGGCGACTCTTGCTATCCGCATATTCTGATATAAAAATCTCAAAGTCAGTTCTATTACACTTGTAAGCATTTTCCTCATCAGTCAAACTGTTAGGAAACTTGGTCAGTGATCCTAATCAGGGGAAAAGTATCTTCCAGATCCTTTTGTGAATCAGTTCAAGATTTGTTGCTCAGTGCAAGTCATTATCAGAATTATTTTAATCAGAAGATCTTTTTCAAGACTTATCTTAAGGCACTCCTTTCCCATAGTGTTTCAAGAAATGAAGTCATGATCAGTTTATCTCCATCAACGTTTAATTGAAGCCATTATCAATTTATCTTCAACGATCAGCTAATCCGGGGCAATCCCCAAGCAGCGCTACGGTCCTTTCTCCAAGGATCATCATGTCAATGCAATTTACAAGTGTGTTAGAAGTGTTTCTTAAGACTTTTCTCTCTAAGCAAAGTTGGTAGTGTTCTTCGTTTGAGAATCGAGTTTCCATCTTACTCAAAAGTCAATCTCCGTTCATAAATATGCATTATCTACATGCATAGATCGTTCATATATCATGCATCACAAAATTCATATATCATGCATAGCAAGAGTGTTTTATCCTCATTTGCATTTCCAGGTTTTTGCGGTCAATATCACACCGGTCAAAATCCAACTTACTTGGTACCCCCAAAGCAGATGTACTGTCTCTTTCCACTCCATGCCATTCTGGATGTACATCCATTTTCACTCCGATGCCATTCTTGGATGTCGCTATTTTTACTCGGTGCCGTTTTCTGGATGTCTCTATTTTCACTCCGGTTTTATTCCTAGATGTTTATTTATTTCCTCGGTGCCATTCCTAGATGTCATCTATTTTCACTCCAGTGTCATTCCTGGATGTTTGTCTATTTTCACTCCAGTGCCATTCCCGGATGCCTTGTTTCACCCTTCATCTAAAGTTATTATTAGATGTCGAGCCTTTTTCATCCAAAGCCATTATTGGGTGTTAAGTCTTTCTCACTTTATTTAAAGCCATTATTGGATATTGTGATCTTTTCCATCTAAAGCCATTATTAGATGTTCCTTTCCATCATAAAGCCATTATTAGATGTGAATCCTTCCATCTAAAGCCATTATTAGATGTCGAGCCCTTTTTCATCCAATGCCATTATTGGGTGTTATGCCTTTCTCACTTTATTCAAAGCCATTATTGAATATTGTGATCTTTCTCCATCTAAAGCCATTATTAGATGTCGAGCCCCTTCATCTAAAGCCATTATTAGATGTAGTCCTTTTTTATTCAAAGCCATTATTGGATATTGTGATCCTTCTCCATCTAAATCCATTATTAGATGTCGGTTTTTTTTCATCCAAAGCCATTATTGGGTGTTATGCCTTTCTCACTTTATTCAAAGCCATTATTGGATATTGTGATCCTTCTCCATCTAAAGCCATTATTAGATGTCGGTCCTTTTTTCATCCAAAGCCATTATTGGGTGTTATGCTTTCTCACTATTAAAAGCCATTATGGATATTGTGATCTTTCTCCATCTAAAGCCATTATTAGATGTTGAGTCCTTTTTCATCCAAAGCCATTATTGGATGTCATGTCTTTCTCACTTTATTCAAAGCCATTATTGGATATTGTGATCTCTCTCCATCTAAAGCCATTATTAGATGTCGATTCCTTTTCCATCCAAAGCCATTATTAGATGTCGACCCCTTTTTTCGTCCAAAGCCATTATTGGGTGTTTGTCTCCATGTTGTCGGTCCATCTACCACAAATTTCTAATTTCAAGTTCTCCAACAATTTCGTAGAGTACGCCCGTATCATACATCATTCAAAAAAATGTGTCAAAAAATATTGCATTCATCACATATGTCCTTCATCATGCCCATTGCATCTCAGGGAAAAATTTTGGGTTTTTGATATTTAACTATCTCCCACTGTGATAATATGAAGCTTGATCATCTTCATATCATCTGGTTGAAGATATTTAAATAGGGGCAACTGTTGCACCCCAAATCTTACCCTGCTATTTTTCTACTTGCATTGTATTTATATTAAAAAAAAACAGTCATTTACTCATTGCATATGCATCATTTCGTCGTATTTAAACTGATTAAAAGTCAGTCTAAATCGATATTTGCATCATTTTTAGTTATAAAATATCTGTTATTCCACTTCATTTATTTTTACCTCTTTACATGTTTCTTGTATCATTTTAAATTATTTATATGTCGATGATATCGATATTTCGGTTTATACAATGCATATTAAGCGATTAACATCTTGTGAAAATTAGCGGGAAAATATTTCAAGTTTTCATCTTTTACTCAGCTTTATGAATCTACGTGTCGCGTAGATCATAAAAATGTGCTCTCTAATTTTTCGATCGGTTTGACTATTATTGTAAGTATTTTTCGGGTATTCTTTATTATTATTTTATTTCAATTTTAATTTCAATAATTTTTCTTTAATTTATAAGACTCGTAGTTTATTTTAATTTGCTCATTTTATTTTTCGGATAATTTATTGTCCGAATTTTACCGTTTTGACAATTTTAGGTGTCCAATTTTATCTAAAAATCAAACAAAAAATATTATTGGGCTTGTTAATTTTACTAGATCTATTTTTGTGGCCCATTTAATTATGAAGGGCATTTTTAGCATTTTGAAAATACCTTAACCTAATTTTGTGGGTATAAATATATGTTATATCTTGTTGCTTAAGGGAGGCCAAATTGAACATCGGAGGCATAGGAGATCGAGAAAAGAAAATCTATTTTTCTCTCCTTCTAAACAACACTCCTTCGTTTCCTTCCTCCAACCTCCATTTCAATCTCTCACCATTGCTACTCGTTGTTTCTCATTGTTGTCATCACCATTATTCCTCCATTTTCCTCTCCACCTAGTCTCGCTTCCGCTTTCCATCTCACTACAACACTCCTTGCCGTAACATCCCTCCGCTTCAGGAACCTTTGTCCCTCATAACCTCATAAATCGCAGCTCCTTCGTCTTTCTCACACTCTTTCCCAAACAACACAACTTTCTTTTCCATCGCCGTAACATTGTTAACCAAAGCTTCACGTTCACTCCCTTTTCCTTTGACCCGTTCCCCATCCCAAACACCACAATCCCAATAAATCACCCCTCTGTTTCCTCTTCTCCCCGTAGATCAAACCCTCGCCTCGGTTGTATCGTGACCGTTTCCTCCCTATCAACTTCCTGCTGTGAGCTAACTCACCAGCTCCCATTGTCTCGCTCGTTACAACCTCCTTCAACCGCTGTACATCTCATCCTCACTTCGCCTACTCACACCCTTCTCATGGCCACGGCCTCTACGTCATTTATTCCTTCCTTCCTTCACTATGCTCACGGCAACCTCCTTACTCTTTCTCCGAGCCTCTTCATCGCCTCCGATTTGTTTTCAACATAATCTCTGCAGTCATTTGCTCAACATTCGTCAAGAACCACCATACCATTTTGGTTAGCCGACAGTTTGACAAGTTTGAGTAACTTTTGATTCATCTTCTTTGATGCGTGGTTATTCAAGTTAAATGTTTGTGATCTCGAACACTTTGTATATGATTGGTTCCTCGAGCTTGCGATGATTACGGTTTGTGATGCGTGAACAATTTGTATATGATTCTGATAAATTGGCAAGTTTCGATGATTGAATCATTTGAAAGTCAGTATTGCATTGAATTTGTAAGCCGATCACTATTCTATTAGTTTGATTCTGAATTATTTTTGGCGACGTTTGTTAGATTTTCATTAGAATTTGTTTACTTAGGGATACTTTGTTGTGAGAATTTGATCCTTGAATTGGTTCTATTTATGTTTAAATTTTCGAGTTGGTAATAATTTTTTTTATGTTTGTGATAAATTTTGAATAATATGAGTTCATGTATGTGTTAACATGTTAGTTGGCGTTAATTCGTTTAGTTTCGGTGATGGTTCAAATATCTATGTCGCGTTTATTCGCGTAAGATGTGACCAAGAAACCATTTGGCATTTATTTGTTTTGTTTCAATGACGGTTTAATGATTATACCGCGTTACTCGCGTGAAAATCTAACCGAGAAACATGTTAGAACACCATATTTTGTGTTATTATCATTTTAATTTTTGGTTGAAGTTTGTAGTCGGTTGACATCCAAATTTAGCTTTGATGGTTTGACAATGATACCGCATTTTTTTGCGTGTGAATTTAACCGAGAAGCTCATGGGACAGCATGCTTTTCTTAAATAACCGACAACATAGTTGCTGCCCGGATTTGTTCGGTTTAATTTTTAGTTTGTTTCGATTTTAAATTGAATAATAGTGTATGTTTCTTTGGTTTTGGTTCCTTTGTGAATCAAATTACTATATATTAATTGTTTTAGTCCTTCCGTTCATATACATTTTATACTAGTTTCATTTTCGATTCTATAGCTTGTAATTACTAATCATTCTAATTGTTATTGCAATTTCATTTTATTTCTATTTCATCTCACACTCATGCTACTAATATGTTTTATTTGTGTAGACATCAGGATTGATCGGACATTCAATTTCTTTTAGCATACCTACACTTTTATCATTAGCATCTTAATATTCATATTAGTATTTTTTATTTAATAATGTACCTACAATATACTTGCATTTTTATTTTATTTTATATTTTATACTGTAAATATATTTATACATACTATTTTTATTTCTTATATTTAGTATTGTAAATAAATACTATATAAATATTACATTTATTATTATACTTTACCTATTCATTCATATATAAGTTCGAATTACATTACGTAATCTTCTTAGATATCTGGATTTCTTAGATTTAGTTCATATAATCTATTCTAATTAATAAAATAAAATGCAATAATCAATATTTAAGTTTCACCGTATTTAATTTCTGTTTGTATACTTTTAAATTTACCGTTTCCTCTTTAATTTCAATTTATCCCCATTCGGAAAAAATGTATCCCAATCCCCTTGTTGCGTTGTAATTAATTCTGCTTTCCATTTTATTTTACCGTTTAATTCCCATTTATAATTCATGTATCCCTCTCCCAAAACAATTCTTGTAATAATTATCTAGTGCACATTTATTTTATTTTAATTTAACGTAACACAAAACAAAAAATCATTTTTAAACTAATAACTGTGAATCATTTTAAACCCAGTAAGTCGACAAAGCTAAGAAGCGTGGTGACCACACATGCACACATATACGCTTGATCCTGGGCCTTCTTAAAGTGAGCCTATTTCGATTAATTGTTCCAATTAGTCGTTATAGTGACTAGTCCACTTTGCTAGTACACATGTAATTTAATTGTTTTATACTTAGGTTGGCCACCTTTATGGGCTTTGGACTTTATTTGCTATTTACAATTATTCGTTTCTCCTCCATCTCCGCACATTGATCATAACGATTCTTTCTCCATCACCAAGCATTTAAAACACTTTCAATAAAAACTCGATCCAACGTCGAGTCTTCTTCTCAAACCTCGATCCAGCGTCGAGTTGTTTTCAAAATGTTTTTTATAAAAATACTTGGATGAGATTTGTTTTAATTGTTAGATATTAGCTAACGATTTAAGCGAATCAAGTTTCTAGTTGTTAGATGATAGCCTAATAAACTAAAACTTATCCATGTTCCAAAACAAAATATAGTGTTATGGCATTTAATTAAATTGTTGGATGATAGCCCGAGTTTAATTAAATTTAAAGTATTTAGGCCGTTAGATGATAGCTAATGACTTAAATACTTTTATTCCATACACTTAATAAATGTGAACTGCTTCATCTCACTTTTCATAATAAAGATTTTGGATGAAAGATGATTGGTTGAGCTCACTCACCAATTTCGAGTATTCGTTAGAGTATAGCCTAACGTTTGGTATTATCATCCATAATTTAAAATCAATTCCAACACATTCAATATCTTTGTGCTCTCTAAGCACCTTTTACCTTTAAACCCTTTTTAAGATTAGACATGATTCATTTATAATTGAGATGCTTCTTCCTCTATTCCCAAGGTTTTCGACTTCTCCACTTGTGTACTAGAGGTGTTCTCAAACCCCTCATGTTGGTGCATAGTCCTTTATTCTTTATAACACCTTGTGGACGTTAGACGAGTCTTCTCCTTTATAAATGACGACTTGTCTTTTCATTTAAAATCAATCAACAAACAAACATTTTCTAGCCAAACTACGGTAGCTCGACTTTCCCATTGCGAGAGAGCGTAGGCACTTAAGTCTTACGACCAAAAGCGAGCAAAATAGTAAAAACATTTCTTCTCCTTTCTTTCTTTCAAACTTAGAAGATCGTAAATTTCACACTAACACACAACCATTTTAAACTAAATGGGTACCATCGAGTACGATGGATGTAAGGTCTGCAATACCTTCCCTTGCATAACCACTCGAACCTATATCTCAATTTCGAGACCGTCTTATCCTTTTTATTCGCGGGTTTTATCTATATTTTCCGTTCTTCTTTTAGAACAAATAAAATTAGGTGGCGATTTCACTGTTTTTGAAAAAAATAAAAATGATTTTAAAAGGCGAGTTGCTTGATAACTCTCGAAGCGAGTAGTGGTGCGGGGCCGAGGTGTAACACGGTGAAGACTTTGTAGGTTTTGTATCGCAAATGCGGATAGCGAAGTCGCCACGAATTTTCTTTTATCCAATTAAGGGAAGGTAAAGTACTGGAAAAAAGACCTCGTTAGATTGAGTAAGGAGAAGGTTATGAAAAGGAAGGTAACCTCCCTTTCATCATAGTTATCTCAGACTCTTAGTTGCTCTTAGATCACTTTAAAAATGTGCTTCATGTGTTTGACAAAAATGTTTTGAAAAGGCATTCGCTCGACTTTGTAATGATTCATGTAGGAATATACAAAGTGTTTGGAAATGTTTCGTTTTTGAAAAGTTTGAACTTTGACAAAAGTGTGAGGTGTGAAAAGTATTTTTGATAGAAAGACAACTAAAAGTCTTATTACCTACTCGAGAATTGGTCGTTTTAGGTGTTATTTTACGTTCCTTTAGAATAGTGCTATCCATACCATTAGTTGGTAGGTAACCTTATTCATTGGATGTAAGCGGGACATTCGAAGGACATCATATGGTCGTAGAGGCAACTTGTAGGAAGTATCCTAGCACGATCGAAGGGACTATCATCATTTTTGTAGGCGACAATCAGTCGAGATCATGTATTGGAGGCAACATCTTGGGCGTATGATCTTAGTATCGAAGGGACTATGATGATTTGTTTGTAGGCAGGCGGTGCTAGAATACCTCTACGTTCGAGGACTTGACCATTTGTAATCGTAAGCAGCGAGAGAAATTACCCTAAGGGTGTATGTGTGAAAGAGTGTGTTGATTCGGATACATGTTATCTTGAAAATTAGAGTGAGCTATGTTGATTTTAATCTTACCATACCGCCTAATTACTAACGGTTTATAGGGTGCGGAAATTAAATGCGGAAAGTAAAATAAAGGAAAAATCCTCGCTATTATATGGCTTTGGGGCGAGACACATAATTGAAAAGTCACGGAAAATAAAGTCCTAATTAAACTATTACATCCCATAGGAAATTACATAATATGAAAAGAAAATGATAAAATTGTCAAAGCGAGATAACGTAAGCGGATGAAAAATCGAAATCTGAGAAAATCGAATAAGAGGAAAATGTTAGTAAAAATAATAATTTTTGAATGAGAAAAATGTTTTCATGCTGGAAATAACATTAATATCCTAAAATAATTTTTTGGGATTTTTTGGAGTTAATTTAATAATTAAAAATCAATTAAAAGTGATTTAAATGATAAAATTGAAATTAAATTAAATATGCATGCAAAAATAATATTTTTAATTTTATAAATTAAATAAACATTTTCTGAAAATAATGCAAAAGAAAAATATTTTTGGTGTTTTAATGCATGATAAAAATTATTTAAAGTTAAATTAAAATAGAGGAAAATATTAAAGAAAATAGAAAATATGAAAAAATAGAAGAATAGTTAAGTTTGCAAAAAGAAAAGGAAAACCGGTCCTGGCAGGGGTTGAACTCATGACCTCTTAGGGAATCTTCTACAGCCAATGCCTTAACCACTGCGCCATGATGCTCTTGGTGTTTGGAAAACCAAAATCAAATCAATTTGAATGTACACGCGTCGGGATATTTTGAAAATCAAACACGATCGTGTAGCGGGCCCATGACTTATGAATGGATGAATCGAGAGACCCATCGCCACCATGATCCTCTGCGTCGGTCAACCCATGTCATGACGCCGGAGCCTAGCTCAGGTCGTCTTCTCCGGCGACTCGATTCAAACACCGCAAAATACGAAATCGAAGGTTGGGATTAAGGCTACCCCACAATCGAGTCTGTAGATCCAATGGTGGCCTCGGTTTTCTTTGAATCGTCCACCGCAATTAGAGATTCGAAGCTATGATTAAAAACCTAAGTATGGCATCACACGATTTTGATGTTCAAGCTTCTAACGATTGCCCGGATCATGTATAATGAACCTCATGAACACATTAAAACCATTAGAATCGATTAAAACAGCGGATAAATAAAATGCAAATTCAAGAAATATTTGAATATGTATGAACATGTATGCATCGATTCAGTGCTTTGATCATTGGCAATGATGTATACTTACTCAATCTTACCCCGAACACAATGGAATGGTTGAGAGCTTGAAAGTGGCTGGAGAATGAATTTGATTTTCACACTTTGAGAAAAAATTTGGCAAAATAAAGGGTTGTGTATGGGGCTAGGGTTCATTCCCTTTGGCAGCAACTTGGCTATTTATAGAGTGAATTGAGAGGGCAAAAGGAAAAAAGATTGGATCATGAATGTGCCATAAATATTTTCAAATAAAATCAAATTTGGAAAAAAATTTGATTTTCTCTTTAATGTGAGAGCTAGCACGAATTTGGCATGTTCCATGGGCTATCTTGGACCTCAAGTTTGATAGAAATTCACTCCTTTTGAAAAAATATCTTATTTTCATATTCTATATAATTTAATTTTGTCAAATGAGTCCTGAATAATATCATGATCAAGTTTGGATCATAAAATTATAGGCCCATTTGGAAAAATTGCATTTTGACCAATATCTCCTTTTGTGCAATTGTTCAAAAATGCCCAACTTGTGAATGGTGTATCTTGCTTAATTTTCCATTTTTAGTGTTCTTGGACTTTTGGAAAACTCTAATAGTCCTCTAACCAACATCTTTTGGTTTCATCTCAATTGGGTTTCCATGCTCAATATATCTTCAAAACAAAAGTTGACTTTTGTTGACTTTGAAAAGGACCCAATGTTTTGATCCATACCTTCCAAATGAAGCATTTTTGAACATTCTTGTGAGACATGAAGTTGTAGGAATTGAATTTCCTTCAAAAAGAGGTGGTGGAAAAATTTACGAGAAAGTATAGAAGAAGTTATGCTCAGTCAAAGTTTGGTTGACTTTTCACTAAGAAACCTAATTTAAGTTTGGCTTTGAGCAAATCTTGAGTTTTCTTGATGAATCATGATCAACCCTTGATCAAATGATGAATGTAACTTCAATGAGGATGTTGACCAAAAATCATGAAGTTTGATTTGTATGTTGACCAGTTGACTTTTGTCAATCTGATTGATTTTCACCATCCGAGCAATTGTCCGAGAAACTTGACTTCGAGGCTTGAAACTTGACATGGAGAATCTTTGAAGCAGGGATGAGACCATTGGAGATGTTGGAAATCCATTTGATCAGAAATACCAAACCTAGTTTGGGTTGATTGTCTGAGAGGGTTTGTCGATCAACCCTTGAGGAATCATAGTATGGATGTATGAAATATCTTGAGAAGATGGAGGAAAATTTTGGGGTATGACACAAGGCACTAGGCTTAAAGTTTATTGTTAAAGGCGTAAAGCATAAAGGAAAAAAGCAATTACTCCCTCTAAAGAAGATTGGCATAACATCCTAGTCAATTGTTGAGTCCATCGCCAAGAGTTGGGAAGATCCAATTGTTGATGTCGAAGTCACCATCATCGTATTCTATAGCATGAAATCCATTCTTGTTGATGCAGAATGGAGGTCCACCGGCACGTTCGCGGTGTATCATATTATGACCTTTGGAGGTGAACTCTGAACCAGTCTTGTCAGATTTGAATGGAAAGTCAGGTAGCTGACCCCAAACAGTACAACCTCCTTTTTCAACTATAGCTCTGGCATCTTTTAGTGAGGCCATCTTCGGTGGGTCTCTAGTAACTTTAGAATCTACATGAGAGTCGGCAGGCATGACTCATGGAACTACTTCGAAAGCTTGACATGGAGTTTCGACAAATTCACCTACCATTTCGATGTATCAAAATGACTACATATGGCTTACCATGTATTCTTCTTCTTCGCATACTGTAGCAATCTTCCCCTTCACTGGGTACTTCAACTTCTGATGGAGGGTAAAGGTAACAACGTCTTCCCTATGTCAAAAGGGCATCGGCGAGCAGAATAAGTTGGATGTTACAAAGAAAGTAGAGTCAGTCGGAATCCACTTTGATCGGCGAGGTTGAGCTCTCCAGTACTATTCTCTTGAACCATCAAAAGCTCTTACGATAATGTCACTTTGGGATTCATGACCACTTCTTTGCATCAATCGTTGAGCGACTCTTTGGCGGGATTTTGAGTATCCATTATCCACCAATCGTGAGACAAAGTAATGCCCCTATATAAATGTGCAAGGCTTTGTTGTGTTTCTTTTGGCGGTTAGTCAGATCAAAAATACCAAACCATTGTCTACGGTCAGGCTATGTACAACTTCGAATTGGTCGTGAAGTGTCTTCAGTATATGAGCATTCTTGAAACTTCAGCGTAACACGGTGGGAGGCGACTTGTTTGTTTTACGTTTGATCGCAAATGTTGCGGATAGCAAGAGTCGCCACCGACTTTTCTTTTATCCAATTAAGGGAAGGCGAAAAAAGACAGGAAAAGACCTTCGTTATATTTTGGTATGAAGTTGGTTATGAAAGGGAATGTAAGACTTTTCCATCCGTAGTTATCTACGGGCTCTTAGTCTTTAGCTCACTTTGAAAAATTGCTTCTGTGTTTGAAAATGTTTTGAAAAGGCATTTCTTTAAGTATATAATGATTCATGACGGAATATACAAAGTGTTTGGAAAAGTTTTTGAGAAAAGTGTGACGTGTAAAAGAATGTTTTTAATTAAGCAAGCAAAGAGACTTATTAACCTCTCTCCGAGCGGCCGTTTCGTGTTATTTTGCTTTCCTTTAGAATAAGAGTATCCATACCATTGTTTGGTAGTAACCTTATTTGTTGGATGTAAAGGACATTCGAAGGACATCAGATGGTCATAGAAGGCAACTTGTAGGGTATCTGTACGTTCGTGGGGCGATCATCATTTCGTGGCAACAATCGAGGACTAGATCATATATAGTTAGGCAACATTAAGGGACTATGATCTTTTAAGTCGAATGAATTTGTGATGATATTTCGTGAGCAACGTGCTAAGATACCCCCGTTCGAGGGACTTGACCATTTATAAGGCAACGAGAGAATAACCTAGGGGTGCATGTGAGAAGAGTGTATTGTTTTAGATATTTATCTTGCGATTAGTGATCTATGTTGATTTTATCTTGCCATACACACCTAATTACTAGCGCTTTTATAAGTGCGAAAGTAAATTGCGAATATAAAGGATCCCTCGCTATTACATGGAGGCGGATACATAATAGTAGGTACGGAAAGTTAATTGGAAAGTAAAATCCTATGCTATTACATGATAAGCTTACCTTTATACATCCTTTCTAAAATTTAAATGCAAGGAAATAAATAGCGAAAAGAAAACTAATCCTAATACTTTTAGTATTTTGAAAATATGAAAATAACCTAGTTCTAATTGATTTTAATAATTAATTAAAACATTAGTGAATCTAACCTAAATTAATTAATTAAATTAGATAAAAGAAAATATTAGTGAATTATCTAATTAATCCTAAATTAATTAACTAACTACTAATTAAATTAATTAATTATTAAAAAGAAAATAAGCAAAATATGAAGAAAAAAAAACATAAAACAAAACAAAGAAACACATGATTGGAGCTGGAAGTTAGTTCTTGGGCGCTTGATTGGGCTGCAGGGGTTACGATCTTGGGCGATTTGGAGCTTACACCGGTTCTAGGGCTAGAGCGGGTCCGTTGGAGCTTACAGAGACTCTGTCTGGGCGTCCAGTGGAGCTTCCAGGGACTTCTCATACAGGGGCATCCGAGGCGGAGCATCTGGAGGATTCTGTTGGGAGACTGGAAGTTGCACCGATGCCAGTGAGGCCCAGTGGGCCACGGTCTTTGGGAATGCCCAAAAGTTGGCACCAGGCGGGAAAGGATCCGGTGGAGCTTCTAGGCGTGACTTTGGAGATCCGGCACGCAGGCAAATAATGAAAATAAAATAGCAAAGGTGGGTTTGAACCCACGACACGATAGGAGAATGACATAGTGCGCAGAAGGGTAGCTGGGTGATACATCCATTCATCCTTTCAAGATCCATAAATAGGTAAGGGTTATTGGCCTACGGTGGAGAATACCCAACGGTTCTCGGGTCATCTCTTTTGTTGGCATCAATCATCAAAACACAGCAAATGCATCAATTTATGAAAAGTAAAAGCCCGGATTGACTATATAGGACCCTACGATCATGATGGTAAGGTTTGTTTGTCTAGCGACTTGTATCGTGGAAACCAATCTTCACTAAGTTATGCCCTAATAATGGCATCTATGATTTATGCGCCAAAACTTGTGGAGGATGGATCAAACCTCTTCTAACAAACTTCATGAACATATTAGCATGGTTAAATATCAAGAAAATGTAATAAAATGCAAAATCGATTTCAAGGAAATATGAATATGGATGCTTGTAGATGGCACGATTCAGCATGTTTTGCCATGGATAATGATCATTCTTACCTCACACACCTCGGGACAAGAATCAATGCTTGGAAGCACTTGAAACCGGGCTAGAAGTTGGAATCTGATTTGGCTAACTTTGAGAAAATTTTAAATTTTAGGGTTTGCAAGAGGTTGGTCGCTTTCGTGAAATGTGCTAAATCACTTTGTCTTGTAAGAGTGCTAGGTATATATAGGAGAGTGGAATTAGTCAAGGCATTAAGAAAATATTCTCCTTAAATGGAGAATATTTGATTTGAAAATTTGCACAAAATATTTCCAATCTTGATCAATCTCTTCCTCGATCTTCTTGCACAAAATTGACACTTGTAATGAGCTATATTGGACCCCAAGCCGTACAAATACTCCTTGACTTTCCTTATCTTTTATTTTTGCATTTTATTTAATTAAATTTGAATTTAAGCTATTAAATTCAAAAAATAAATAAATAAATAGGTGAGTGAGAGGTGTGGCATGCAGCATAGTGGTCATGGATAATCTTATGATCAAGTTTAAATCATAAATCTTATGCCCATTTGAAAAATATGGCTTTGCTAGGGTATTTTCTTCATGCCCTCCTCAAGAATGCTCAACTTACACAATTTGTATCTTGCTCAATTTTCAACATTTTTGGTGTTGGACTTTTAGAAAGCTCAAGATGTCTTAAACATCTTTTGGTTTCATCTTCATTGGGTTTCCATGCCCATGGACACTTCTTTTCAAAAGATGACTTTTGTTGACTTTTAGAAGGACTATAATGTCTTGATCCATATCTTTCAAATGAAGCATTTTACGCCCAAGCTTGTGAGACATGAAGTTGTAGAATTGGATTATATTCAAAATGAGCTTTGGTGGAGAAATTTTGATGAAGCATGTGAAAGTTATGTTGATCAAAGTTCATTGACTTTGTCTATAGAAGCCTAATTTGAAACTTTGACTTTTGATCGATCTTGACTTTTCTTGATGAATCAATCACTCTTGATAAAATGATGAACATGACTTCAAAATATTGATGTTGACCAAAATTATGAAGTTTGACTATATGTTAACCATAGTTGACTTTTTGTCCAATACAACCGATTTCAACTACTCGAGCTGGATGGCAATTTTGACTTGGGAGGCTGAGACTTGACATAGTGATCCCTTGGAACATAGGATGAGGTATTATGATCACTTGAATTATTGAAGTCCATCTTGTTGAGAATAGCAAAACCCTAGCTTGGATTGATTGCTTAGGAGGTTTATCTGTCAACCCTTGCAAACCATCGAGGATTGAGATGGATTGCCTTGAGAAGCAAGAGGGCAAATTTTAGGGTATAACATTCACCAAGGCTTTAGCATGAGCCTCGAGCATAATAATAGAGCTAGCAAATCTTGGATGATTTTGTCTCAACTGCTCCACAATATTGTAGTCATTGCTTTAATGATCTTTAAATTTCCTCCATTCTCGCTTGGGTATCTTGACAACTTCTTTTGTATCGTCGTGCGAGTA
>CM038796.1:55503754-55765668 GCA_021764765.1 Vicia sativa | reverse complement strand
GTTCATAATTAAGAGTAAAGCAGTGAAAATGGCATCATGAGGTTTTGAGCTCGAGCTCCGCACCCATTTGAGGTAAGGTTCCCAAGGAATGGAGTTACGGGTGCCCCAAAGTCTTGGTATGGGTCTTTTTTCACCATAGCCCCAAGCGTGTATGAACCTTCGTCGAGTATCGGAGATACGTGGTTATGAGTCGAACACAATGTCTTGGAGAAGCATATCATGCGGACCATCTAACCGAGCAAAACAAGCGGCGTGAAGCTAGAGAAAGGGTTATAATGTACCTCCTTATACCAAGTAGTGGTACATTAGGGAATTCTCCACGGCCTTTCGATGAATGTGAAGTCCTTTTGAGAGAAAAGACTCCAGCGGATATCTGAATAAGAGAGTGACATTAACCTTTGAGACCATCTCATCCTTTTTCATTCTTCAAAAGCGATGGAGGAAGGTGCGAAATAAACCACACAGAAAGTAGCGGTATACAACATATGAGGTTCCTTGTCTCTTAGTAATGCGAGTGTGGAGAGAATCACGAATATCTCCAAGTAAAGTAGGCACGAGGATTGCGGGTGAAACATCTTGATGGCGTTGACATCTATGAATTGATCCGAGTTAGGGAATAGAACCAAACCATAGATTAGCAAGGCCACAATGTCTTGAATGCATGGAAACTCATAACTTTGAGGAATTCTCGGGCTTTCTTAATTAGGAACTTGGCAAGTAAACCCTTAACTCGCTAGTTTCCCAATTGGATTCGATGTCTGTTAAGATGTAAGGTTGATGCAATGTCTTCGTACCTAGGAACCTTTCTAGACGATTGAATGGAATTTGATAGAGAATAGGTATCCCAAGTAGCTTAGAGAACTCTTCAAAGTAGGAACTAGCGATAATCAAGAATGTAAAGCAATGGTGTTCGGATCAAAGAACTAGAATAGGATATGCATCATATCTTCTTCAAAAGGGATAACCAAGTCAAGCAGATAACCATGTCTTTTGGTGAGCCGGGCATGATCGAGAATTTGAAACCAATTCTTTGGTGAGGAAAGGTATACCCATGAAGTTGATTCGGATAGTCTTTCTAGAAGCCATAATTCCACAAAGCACAGAAAAGATAAATCCTAGGTCCTTGAAATAGTTAGAAATGATATGCAATGCAAATGATGTCATGATATCATATTTAGCACACACAAAATTCACACAATGAGCCTAGGTTTAAGGCTTGCAAGAGGTATAGGTGATTACCCCACCAAAGTTTGAGTTAGTTCATCTGTCCTATAATAGCAACCGGGTTCTAGGAATCTCACATCATTGATCTTTCGTGGCGTTTATTTCAATCACGACTACCAAGTAGTCGACAGAAAATATCCAAAGTCGATCTTAATGAGCGTAGCATCGGTATCAACCAACCTCGGTCTACAAGCCGAGCCATCTCACTACCTTCTAATGGCCAGATGGGTCAATTAAGGTTTTAAAAGTTTAGTTAGTGCTTGATGACACCCGCGAAGCCAAATACTATCCTCAACAGGGAATGAAGAGTATCGGGAGGTCAAAGTGTCACGCTAAGCCAATCATGTTGACCGTTTTGATATCGTCTAGCAGTGTGACGATTTATTGCTACTTACCTAAAAGGAAGCCGGATCAGGTTAGTATCCCCACAAATATAATACCCGAGCAACCCTTAAGTAAAGCATACAAATCAAGCGAGCGGTGAGGTGAGCTAAATCCCTAAAATTCTCTCTTTTAGGGTGTCTCCCCGGCAGAGTCATGATTCCAATACGGTGAGCTGACTTTTAGTGTTTTGTATCGCAAATGTATGCGGATAGCAAGTCGCCACCGACTTTTATTTTTATCAATTAAGGAAGGTAAAGAATCAGAAAAAGACCTTCGTTTAGATTGAGTAAAGGAGAAAGGTTATGAAAAGGAAGGTATTACACCTTTTCATCGTAATTATCTCACAGCTCTTAGTTGCTCTTAGATCACTTTAAAATTGTCCTTTACTGTGTGTTGACAAAATGTTTTGAAAAGGCATTTCGCTGACTTTGTAATGATTCATGTAGAATGTATACAAAGTGTTAGGAAATGTTTCGTTTTGAAAAGAGTTTGAACTTTGACAAAGTGTGAGGTGTGAAAAGTATTTTGACGGAGCAAGCAACTAAAGTCTTATTACCTACTTTCGAATTAGTCGTTTCGTGTTTACGTTCCTTTAGAATAATATCATCCATACCATTAGTTGGTAGGTAACATTCGATTGGATGTAAGCGGGACATTCGAAGGACATCGATGGTCATAGAAAGCAAGTAGGAAGTATCCTAGCACATTCGAAGGACTATCATCATTTCGTGGCGACAATCGAGGTCAAGATCATGTATTCGGAGGCGACATCGTGGGTCTTATGATCTTTGTATCGAAGGACTATGATGATTTGTTTTGAAACAACGGTGCAAGGATAGCTCTACATTCGAGGACCTGACCATGAATGAAAGGCAACCGATGAGATTACCCAAGGTGGTGTGAAAAGAGTGTTGATCCATTTTATCTTGAAAAGGTGTGTATGAGATATCTTGAGGAGATGGAGGGCAAATTTTGGGTATGACACATAGATCACTCATAATTTCAAGATAACATAATTGAATATGACACACCTCTTCACACATGCACCCTTAGGGTAATTCTCTCGTTGCAAATGGTCAAGTCCCTCGAACGTAGAGGTATTCTAGCACCATAGCTTTCAAAACAAATCATCATAGTCCCTTCGATACAAAGATCATAGACCCATGACGCCGCCACGAATACATGATCTTGACCTCGATTGTACGAAAATGATGATATCCCTTCGAATGTGCTAGGATACTTCCTACAAGTTGCTTTCTATGACCATCCGATGTCCCTTCGAATGTCCCGCTTACATCCAACTAATGGGTTACCTACCAACCAATGGTATGGATAGCGTTATTCTAAAGGAACGAAACAACATGAAAACGACCAATTGAGTAGGTAATAAGACTTTTAGTGCTTGCTCAATCAAATACTTTTTACACCACACACTTTTGTCAAAGTTCAAAACTCTTTCAAAAACAAAACATTTCCGAACACTTTGTATACATTCCTACATGAATCATTACAAAGTCAAAGTGAAATGTCTTTTCAAAACATTTTCTCAAACACACGTAAAGCACTTTTTAAAATGATCTAAGAGTTAACTAAGAGTCCGTAGATAACTGGATGGAAAGGGTGCTAATACCTTCCTTTTCATAACCTTCTCCCTTACTCGTAATCTAACGAAGGTCTTTTCTTTTTTCACCTTCCCTTAATTGGATAAAAGAAGTCGTGGCGACTCTTGCTATCCGCACATTTGCGATAAAAATCTCAAAGTCAGTCGACATGTAATCATGACTGGGAGACACCCTAAAGAGAGAATGCCTTAGATTTCTAGATCACTTTATTGCTTTCTGCTTTTGCTTGCTTTATCTTTAAGGGTTTCATGGGTATTATACTTGTGGGGATCCTAAACCGGATTCGGTTTCTTTAGGTAAGTAATAAATCGTCACACTGCTAGACGTGTATCAAAACGGTCAACATGATGGCAACGTTAGTGTGACACTTTGGATGTCCCGATACTCTTCATTTCCAAGTTAAGGATAGTATTTGGCTTCATGGTGTCATCAAGCACTAACTAAACTTTTAGAACCTTAATTGACCCATCTTGGCCATTAGAAGGTAGTGAGATTTGCTTTGTGTAGACCGAGGTTGGTCGATACTGATGCTACTATCGAGATCATACTTTGGTATATTTTCGTCGACCACTTGGTAATCGTATTGAAATAAACGCCACGAAAGATCAATGATACGAGATTCCTAGAACCCTACTATTATAGGACAGATGAACCAACTCAAACTTTTGTGCAAGCCTTAAACCTAGGCTCATTGTGTGAATTGTGTGTGTGTGTGACATCATGACATCATCGCATTGCATATCATATTTAACTATTTGTGGACCTAGGGATTTATCTTTGCCTGCTTTGTAGGGATTATGGCTTCCGAAGACTATCCGAATCAACTTACGGGTATACCTTCTCACCGTAGAATTGGTTTCGAAATTCTCGATCATGCTCGCCCATCAAAAGACATGGTTCTGCTTGACTTGGTTATCTCCTTTTGAAGAAGATATGATGCATGTCCTATTCTAGTTCTTGATCCGAAACACCATTGCTTTTACATTCCCTGATTATCGCTAGTTCCTATCTTGGAAGAGTTCTCTAAGCTACTGGGGATACCTATTCTCTATCAAATTCCATTCATCGGAAAAGGTTCCTAGGTACGTAAGACATTGCATCAACCTTACATCTTAAGCGCCGTGATATCGAATCCAATTGGGAAACTAGAAGAGGGGTTTACTTGCCAAGTTCCTAATTAAGAAAGCTCGAGAATTCTCAAAGTTATGAGTTTCATGCATTTGAAGACATTGTGGCCTAATCTATGGATTGGTTCTATTCCCTAACTTGATCAATTCATAGATGTTAACGCCATCAAGTTGTTTCTTACCCGCAATCTGCTACTTTACTTGAGACATCCTACATTCTCTCCACTGCATTACTAAGAGGATAGGAACTCTATGTGTGTACCGCTACTTTCTGTGTGGTTTATTTCGCTCCATCGCTTTTGAAGAATGAACAAAGGATGAAGTGGTCTCAAAGACTCATGTCACTTTCCCATTCAGATATCCGTTGGTGTCTTTTCTCTGAAAAGGACTTCACATTCATTGAGTGTTGGAGAATTCACTCCTTGGTATAAGGAGGTATCACTTACAACCCTTCTCTAGCTCTACGTCAGTTTGGTTTTGCTCAAAGAGATGGTCCACATGATATGCTTCTCCTAGATATTGTATTCGACTACAATCACGATCTCCAAAATTACCGACGAAGGTTCATACACGCTTGGGGCATGGTAAAGAAGACCGATACCAAGACTTTGGGGCACCGTAACTCCATTCCTTGGGAACCTTACCTCAAATGGGTGAGAGCTCGAGCTCAAAACCTCATGATGCCATTCACTGCTTTACCAAGAATTATGGAACTTGTTGCTATAGGTGACGCTATACTGCTCTCCATCCCGACATGCCTGATTTTGAAGACTTGAAGAGATCCCGGATTAAGCTTAAAGAAGAAAGGGATACATTCGAAGTTCAGTGTTATGCAAGCGAGAAAAAGGTACTAGAGTTGACAAAGCTACTTCACGAGGAGCGGAACATCAATGCTTACCTCGGCACCAAGAGGAAGCGCCTAGGGGAGACTTAGAGCATTAGGATTTGTGCTTTTCTTTTATTTTCCGAACTATCTTTTGTACTTAAAAGAAAAAGAATAAAGAGAGCTAATAAATGTTTGTCCGTGCTTGTTTAACAAATTTAAATCTCTAAGGTCCTTGAAAACATTGCATTGCATTTGCATAAACATCGCATATCATGGCATAACATCTCATAACAGGTACATTGAAGATTGGTTTTCATTTCTCGCTATTTATTTTAGCGTAAATGGTTGAACAGATCACAAAGATCTTCGTGCTCGTAATGCTCTGAAATGTTCACTAGCTTGGTCCAAGGCCAAGAAGACCAAGAAGCTCATCAACGTAAAGAAGAGGGTCGCTGGTGTTCTCAACATGGGCGTATCGCTACAAAGGTGGTCCTAAAGTGGTCACCGGATAGACTCTAAAGTGTCAAGACCGAGGGAGTGTCAAGGGCAATGAAGAAGGCATGTGTGAGCCCGAGAAGGACAGAGAAGATCAATATGATAATGACCAGTACTGTAATGAAGACGACAAGTACAAGCAACTTGAAGACCGTCTGAATGCTGTGGAAAATCTGAAGATGTCAGGATTGAATTTTGATGATTTGAGTCTTGTCCCTGGTGTAGTGATTCCTCCCAAGTTCAAGGTTCCCTCTTTTGCCAAATATGATGGCATTTCTTGTCCGAAGCTACATTTGAAGTCCTATGTCCAGAAGATCAACCCCCACACTGATGATAGAAAGTTGTGGATGCATTATTTCCAAGAGAGTTTGTCCTGAACTCAATTGGAGTGGTATTATCAGTTAGAAAATGACTGTATCTGTACTTGGAGTGACTTAGCGGATGCTTTCTACAGACAATATGAGTACAATGCTGAATTGACACCCACTCGCATGCAACTACAGAGCATGTCTATGGGTCGTGATGAGAAGTTCAAAGAGTATGCTCAGAAATGGAGAGATGTAGCAGTCAGAGTTTAACCACCCTTGTCCAATAGGGAGTTGGTTGATATGTTTATGGGGACACCGACAGCCCATTCTTCAATCATCCGATTGAAACTCTTCACCGATTCACCGAAATGATATTGATAGAGAGCGTGAAGTCGGTATCAAGAGTGGAAAGATTCGATAGAGTCATCTTCAAATGTCAAGAGATCTTTGGTGGTAAGAAAAAAAATCATGTATGGTCGAAAAGCCGAGCCAAGACCGACCGTGCTCAATCGTGGGGCCAGTGATCTCCAATCCTACATCAAGACAACCTCGCCTAGACAACGCGATAGCGTAACGCGCCACGAAGACAGCATTTAAGATCAACATGCTATTGTCGCAAGCCTTGCAACACATGTTGAAAGCGGTGATTACTTTGAAGGATCCTCCTCGAGTGTCAACACTTCCTCTCCGAGATACAATCCTAATGCTAAGTGTGCTTACCACTCCAACAGCCGGCACGATAATCGACAACCGCTGGGCTCAAGAACAAGATTCAAGATATGATTGAAGCTAAGCAGATTGAGTTTGACCCTCCTGTTGAGACTCCGAATGTGATCAACGCGCCTATGTCCAACCATGACAAAAGCTCCAATGCTATTGACGAGAACTCTTATGTTTTCAACATAGATGACTTAACCATTCCTCTGATGACTATTAAGAAGAATTTGCTACAAGCCGGTGTCAATCTAGGATGCCCAGAGAATTGTCGTTGGTGCCCATCTGCACCTGATGGTTGTCTTGGTTGGGAAGACGTGTTCAGTGCATGATGGATAACCGTGAAATACTATTCCTGAAATCACCTGTGGAGAATCTGTGTGAAGACATGTCTAAGAAACTGAAGATCGAAGATGTGAATGAAGCTGTGCCATCTGCATGGGATACCTTGGGGCAGCCAAGTGGAAAGTTTGATTACATGGTGAAGTATACTGTTCCTAAGAGCTACAAGATTCCTATTGAAGATGTTAAGGCGACCGGATGGGGTGATGATTTCCCAAAAGACTATGCTGATGTTAACACAATAAGGATTTCCTCTCCTGATTCTGTGCCTAGAGTGGCACCTCTCATCATTACTTCTCCTAGACCAGTTCCATATTCCTCCGACAAGGCTATTCCTTGGAACTATGGAGCCGATGTTTACTATCATGGAGTCAAGCAAGACCCTCTGACCATAGAAGATCTTACAGTTGAAGCTACCATTCCTGGCATTGACAACATCACTGGATCAAGTAAGGTGACGTAACCGAAGAGTATTCTCCGTAAATCTCCTCCAAAAGACATCTGCGACTCACTGCATTCCACTATTCAACCAGCTCCCGAGACTAGAGGGAAAGAACCAAAGGACTCATCCCGGCCAAGTGCCAAAGGAAGTTGTCAAGACTCCTCCAAACGAAATGGAGGAAATTCAAGATTATCAAGAAAAGTGACTACAATGTTGTGGAACAGTTGGGACAGACTCCGTCCAAGATCTCCATGCTTGTTCTGCTCTTGTGCTCTGAGGCTCATGGTAATGCCTTGGTGAAGTTTCTGAAGAATGCCCACGTACCGCAAGACACTACTACTGATTAATTTGAAGTTTATATTGCTAGCCTGGCTGCCAACAACGGCCTAGACTTCTCTGATGCTGATCTGACTCCTGCCGGAAAGAAACATAACAAAGCCTTGCACATCTCTGTCGAATGCAAGGGCGTTACATTATCTCATGTTTTGGTGGATACCGGTTCTGCCTTGAATATCCTTCCAAAGACTGCTTTTGATCGACTTGATGTTGAAGGATTGGTTTTGAAACCCAGTGACATAATTGTGAGAGCTTTTGATGGTTCTAAGCTAACAAGATTGAGAGCTATTCGCACAAAGTTGGTTCCCGACTTTGATTCCACTTTCTTTGTCATGGACATCCGTCCGACTTACTTTGCCTACTTGACGCCTTTGGATACATGGGGCGGCTACCTCTACCATGCATCGGTCAAATACCCGGTGAAAGGGAAGGTTGTTACGATGTGGTGAAGAAGAATACATGGTCACCATCTCGTCATTCCGATACCTCGAGGTGGAGGTGAATTCTTCGAGACTCCTGTCAAGCTTTTGAAACAATACCGAGAGTCGATTCTGACTCTCCTGTCACTCCGGTTGCTAAAGTTCCGCCTAGGATGGCCTCACGAAAGATGCTCAAGCTGTTGAAGAAGGAAATAGTACTATTTGGGGTCACTCCCGATCTTCCTTTCAAATATGACAAGACTGGTTTAGGCTTCACCATCGAGACGAGAATATGATACGCCACGAACGTGCGGCCAACTTCCTTTCGCATCACCAGTGGAATCCATGTTATAGAAGACACGACAACGACTTCGACATCGCAAGTGGATCTTCCAACTCCCGACAACGATCGAGCAATTGGAAGATCAAGACGCTATACCAATCTCCTTTAGACAGAGTAATTGCTCTTGTTTTTTTTTCTTTTCGTATTTTCTATGTTTTGAACAATAAACTCTAAAGCCTAGTGCCTTGCCCGGGGCATCATGGCTCGTTTGTGAGGGTTATTATCTGTCGTTTGCATATTTTCATTCAATAAAATCGTTGGACTATTGCATTCAATTGTTGCTTTCCTTCTTTTACTTTATCACCCCTTCAAAAAGCTATGTGTTTCTTACACACACCCACATGATACACTACAGAATCACTTCGAATCTCGTTGATAATAGCTATGCTATTGCTATATATGACTTCGATAATCCGATCTACCAAGCCGAAGACGAAGGTGAGGAAGATTGTGAAGTGCCAGGAGAACTTGTCAGACTGCTATAGCAAGAAGAGCAAGTTATACAACCACACGAAGAGCCAGTTGAGGTTGTGAATTGGGTCGATGAAGACGAAAGAGATCAAGATAGAGCGGGTATTGAGAACAGTGTTAAAGAAAGATTGGTTCAGATGCTATGAGACTATATTAAGGTTTTTGCTTGGTCATACGAAGACATGCCGGGTTTAGACATTGATATTGTGGTACACCAATTGCCGACAAAAGAAGGTTTTCTCCCAGTGAAACAGAAGGTTCGTCACATGCGTCCTGAGATGTCAGAGAAAATCAAAGTCGAAGTTATGAAGCAGTTCAACGCCGGTTTCTTAGTACTTCCTATCCACAATGGGTTGCAAACGTGGTACCCGTACCTAAGAAGGATGGCAAGGTACGAATGTGTGTGGATTACAAAGATCTAAACAAAGCGAGTCCGAAAGATGATTTCCCACTACCTCATATTGATGTTCTGGTTGACAACACCGCTCAGCATAAGGTTTTCTCCTTCATGGATGGTTTCTCCTACATAATCGATCAAAATGGCTCTCAAGACATGGAGAAGACTACTTTGTTACATTGGGCGCTTTTTGCTACAAGGTTATGCCGTTCGAACTGAAGAACGGACGCCACTTATTAGCGTGCCATGGTGACATTATTTCATGACATGATTCATCACGAGATAGAGGTCTACGTCGACGACATGATAGCTCGATCACATACTAAAGAAGAACATCTTGATCATTTGCGGAAACTGTTTGATAGGTTGAAGAAGCACAGACTGAGACTTAATCCTAACAAGTGCACCTTTGGAGTCAGATCCGGTAAACTCCTAGGGTTTGTTGTCAGCAGTAAAGGTATTGAAGTTGATCCCGCCAAGGTTAAAGCTATTCAAGAGATGCCAGCTCCCCGCACCGAGAAGGAAGTCAGAGGTTTCTTGGGCCGATTGAACTACATTGCCAGATTCATTGCACATTTAATCGCTGCGAGCCAATCTTCAAGGATCAAGAAAGATCAAGTAGTAGAATGGAACGACGATTTCCGGATCGCTTTGACAAAATCAAGGAGTACCTGTAATCCTCCTATCCCGATGCCGAAGGAAGACCTCTTATCATGTACTTGACGTGTTAGAGAACTCAATGGGGTGTGTGTTGGGGCAACATGACGAGTCAAAAGAGTATGCAACATACTACCTTAGCGTTCGATCGTGAAACAAGATACTCACACTCGAGAAAACTTGCGCTTTGGCTTGCTCGCCGACTAAGACAGATATGTTGACTCACACTACCTTGTTGATTTCCAAGATGGATCCGATAAAATACATATTTGAGAAACCAGCTCTCTCCGGAAGAATAGCAAGATGGAAAATGATCCTGACCGAATACGACATCTAGTACACTTCTTAGAAAGTGATCAAAGGAAGTGTAGTAGCCGATCATTTGGCTCACCAAGCCGTAGATGACTATCGCCTATGCATCAATTTCGACGAAGATGTTTTGTTAGTTACAGATTGCGAAGAACCAGGACCAGACGAAGGACCTGAACAAGGATCCCGATGGACCATGGTCTTTGATGGAGCCTCAAACGCACTTGACAATGGCATTGGCGCCATCATTACATCCCCTACAGGCGGACACACGCCTTTCACCACCAGATTATGTTTCAATTGCACCAACAACATGGCCGAGTACAAAGCATGCATCATGTGTATCAAAGCTGCTATTGACTTAAGAATCAAATTCTTGCAAGTGTGTGGAGACTCAGCTTTAGTGATCAATCAGATTAAAGGCGAGTGGGATACGAAGCATCCGAATCTCATTCCGTATCGAGAGCATGTTTTGATTTTAATCCCCTACTTCGAAGAGATCACTTTCAGTCATATTCCACGAGAAGAGAATCAGTTGGCAGACGCATTGGCTACTATGTCATCTATGTTCAAGGTCAGATGGGACAACCAGGCTCCCCAGATCATCATTGAGAAGTTCGACGAACCAGCATATTGTTATGAGCTTGATACAGAAGTGAAACCTTGGTACTATGACGTGAAGAGGTATCTTGAGACTCAAGAATATCTCGCAGGGGCATCTGTCAATGATAAGAAGTTCTTGAGAAGATTTGCATCCAAATTCTTCCTCAGCAGCGGCATCTTATACAAGCGCAATCACGACTTGTGCTTACTCATTGTGTAGACCGGCAATGAAACATATTATGGAAGAGTTACGAATGCGCATTTGGTACTCACTCGGTGGACATACGATGGCTAAGAAGATTCGAGAACAGTTACTATTGGTCCACCATGGAAGTCGATTGTCCCGTTATGCTCGATCTTGTCACAAATGCCGGTTATGCCGACAAAGTACACGCATACCTCAGACCTCGAATGTTCTAACACTCCTTGGCGTGGGGCATTGACATGATTGGAGAAATCAAGCCCACCGCTTCCAACGGACATCATTTCATCCTTGTGGCAATTGACTATTTCACCAAGTGGGTAGAGGCAGCCTCGTTCGCATCTGTTACCAAGAATGTTGTGGCTCGATTCATCAAACATAATCTTATCTATCGGTGTGGCACTCCCGAAAGGATTATCACAGATAACGGCTCTAATCTCAACAATAAGATGATCACCGAACTCTGCACGCAGTTCAAGATCAAGCATCACAACTCTTCTCCTTATCGGCCTAAGATGAATGGCGTTGTGGAAGCCGCCAACAAGAACATTAAAAAGATCATACAAAAGATGACAGTAACTTACAAGGATTGGCATGAGGTGTTACCATTTGCTCTTCACGGTTATCGCACTACAATACAAACATCAATAGGGGGCAACCCCCTTCTCTCTTGTATACGGTATGGAGGCAGTCCTATCAATCGAGGTTCAGATACCCTCAACCAGAGTCCTCCAGGACGCAGAGTTAGGCGAAGATGACTGGATCCAGAATCGCCTTGACCAGATTAATTTGATTGATGAGAAACGACTCGCATCCATCTGCCATGGACAAATATATCAGAAGCGAATGATTAGAGCATTTAACAAGAAGGTCAAGCATCGAGTCTACCAAGTCGGTGATCTAGTAGTCAAGTGCATCATTCTTCCACAAGGTGATCCTATGGGAAAATGGACTCCCACCTACGAGGGACCATTTGTAGTCAAGACAGTATTTTCCGGCGGAGCTATGATACTTAGCACCATGGATGGTGAAGACTTCCCACACCCTATGAACGCAGACATAGTCAAAAAATACTACGCATAAAAGAGACCCGCTAGGTCGACTGGCCTAGGAAAAAATAAGGACATCCTGGCGAACCAAAAGGGTTCGGGCAAAAGTTAAGGATATATACAAAACATGTACACCCGGCAAGTCAAAAACCTGCAAAGGCGGCTTGGGCAAACAAGGGTATCCCGGTAGACTAAAAACCCGAAAGGGCGGTCTAGGCAAAAGTTAGGGATTTAAGCGTACGACTATGTCTCGCCCAGATCACCTATCTACAGACTACTATCAGCATTCAAGATTCAAATGGTGAAGATCAGTCTACTCACATTCTACTGACAGCAAGGAGATGAGATAGTCGAAATATATGAGTACTAGCATAATTGGAACTTAACGAGATTGTTTCCGCATAGCTTTTTGCCTTTCTTATGTACAAATTACTTGGCCATACGCCACATTTCAAATAAATACGAGTTCTTTCTCTTTACAATTTTTGTTATTTGCATAAGGTCCAATGTTTGCTTTGAATGATTATATGCATTTGACGATAAAAATACATTCACAAACATGCGAAAAGTGAACGTACGAAAGTAATTACTATAGGTGTCACCAATACGTTCCCCTGCAGAGCACGATTCCCGCAGAGGTGTCACTCGTCGCAAAATTTCCCCAACAGATTCCCAAGCAGTAACGATTCGTCACCAGCGGAGGTATCCCCAGCGAAATATCTCTTGACAATCATCACCTCCCCTGTTGCAGCAGTATCCAGACTCGAGACTTGGTCAGATAGTGCATCGGAGGGAACCTACGTCTTTTATTCCTCAGCCAGAGGTTTGAACAGGCTCCAAATCCTCCCAGCCCTATCTCCCAGCAACAATTGATTACTCCTCAGTAGGGTCTACGCACAAGATCCTCAGCAGAGCGCATCCCAATTTTTCCCCGGCAGGGTCTATGCACAAGATCCTCAACAGTGCGTATCTCATCCTCAACAATATCTAGGCTCAAGACTCGGTCAAATAGTACATCGGAGGAATCAAGGTTATTTTTCTTCTCAGGGTTTCCAATCCATTTCATCCCCAAACAGAAGTCAGAAATCTCCAAGCAGAGCATCCACGTCTTCTTCAAGATGGATATGTTTTGAAATACCACAACATCTATCATTCTTACATTATTCATAAAAGTCATAATTTGTGCATATGTCATTCATACACATTGTCATGCATCATAATTCGCATAAGACTAACGATACTCTATCAAAGTTTCTTTTGTTTTTCCCAAAACAGGTGAAAATCACTTCTGAAACGACAGGTCTAGGATTAATGCCCGAAGCCAGACGGGAAAACTATCTGAACGACCGCCCTAGTTGTTCTCCGACAACTGGTTCAGGATTAATGCCCGAAGCCAGACGGGAAAACTATCAGAACGACCGCCCTAGTTGTCCTCCGACAACAGATCCAGGATTAATACCCGAAGCCAGACGGGAAAACTATCTGAACGATCACAAGTTATCCTCCGATAATAGGCATTGGATCAATACCTGAAGCACAACAGGGAAGATATCCACATTTTGCCAACAATTATCCCCTCAGAGAAATCAAGACGAAGATTTGTTCGGACGCTCTCTTATTATCAACAACAACTATAGAGTCTGGCGTACGATTCAGTTGCCTTGGATGGCGTCTTAAGCCCATCTCCGACTACTTATCAACGTTTCTCCACTTTCAGAATGCTGCATATTTGGTTAAAAACCAATACAAACCAATAACTTCATTCAAAGATGAGCACGAAGTCTAACGTACGACCCTCTCCGGATGGCATCTTAAGCCCATCTCCGTGCCCCCTTTCATCTACGGAGCCTAGCGTACGGCTCACTCCCCAGCATCGATCTTCCCAGATGGCATCTTAAGCCCATCTCCGACGATTCTCCTATCCTGACAATGATCTCGAGTCTAGCGTACGACTCATTCCCCAGCGAAGTCTCCACCTTCTCCAAATGGCATCTGTAAGCCCATTCCCGCATCATCAACCAGCAGCGAGTGTAAATTTTCAGGTGTACTCGAGTGTTCAATCATCTTCTACCTCTGGGTCACGAAAGGCAAGCATGCCAATCTAACCCTTCCAGCACAAGAAGATTGAACAGGGGCAGCTGTCATACCCCAAAATTTGCCCTCCTACTTCTCAAGACATTTCATACATTTATACTCAAGGATTCATCAAGGGTTGATCAGACAAACCTTCTCCTAGACAATCAACCCAAACTAGGGTTTGGCTATTCTCAGATCAAGATGGACTTCCAACATCTCCATTGGTCATCATGCCTCCTCATATGCTTCAAATAATCTCCATGTCAAGTTTCAAGCCTTACAAGTCAAGTTTCCTCAAACAATTGCTCAGATGGTTGAAAATCAGTTGTATTGAACAAAAGTCAACTGTGGTCAACATACAGTCAAACTTCCTGATTTTTGGTCAACATCCTCATTTTTAAGTCACATTCATCATTTGATCAAGGGTTTATCATGATTCATCAAGAAAACTCAAGATTTGCTCAAAAGTCAAACTTTCCAAATTAGGGTTTTTCAGTGAAAAGTCAACTGAACTTTGACTGAGCATAACTTCTTCATACTTTCTCAAAAAATTTTCCACCACCTCTCATTTTGAAGGAAATTCAATTCTCTACAACATCATGTCTCACATGAATGTTCAAAAAATGCTTCATTTGGAAGGTATGGATCAAAACATTACAGGTCCTTTTCAAAGTCAACAAAAAGTCAACTTTTTGTTTTGAAGATTTATTGAGCATGGAAACTCCAATTGAGATGAAACCAAAGAGGTTGGTTAGAGGACACTTATAGCTTTTTAAAAAGTCCAAGAACACTCAAAAATATGGAAAATTGAGCAAAATACACCTTGCACAAGTTGGGTATTTTTGAAGAAGTGCACAAAGAGAGATACTTGTTAAAATCCAAAAAATTTTCAAATGGGCCTAGTTTTTCTTCATTCAAACTTGTTCCTTAGACAATTTGGAACATCCAAGCCCAATGCCACGAATTTTAGCTTTATTTTTCTATTTAATTTGGATTTTATTTATTTAAATACAAATTAAATTAAAAAATAAGGTATAAAATCAAAATTAAATGCAAAATTGATTTTTCTCTCATGCTTGAGATCCAAGTAACTCACACAAGCTGGAAAATTTTGAAATTTGCATAGATTTGGCAAGAATTTGATTGAAATTTGATCAAAAAAGGAAGATTTGATTTTATACAAAATCAAATATTTTTCACATTGATTGATCATTATTTGCTCTTGAATTCAGACCTAAATCCATCCACTATACATATACAATGCATACAACATGAGAACAAACATAAAAATTACCTCAAGAATCCTAACCTAAAGTCAAAAAAATTGTGCACTTCAAGCAATCTGCAGCCCTAGTTCCAGCTTGATTCAATTGGTTTTAAGCATTCCTTTGCATTCCTTGGAGTCCCTGGAGTCGATCCAGACCTTTACACCTCTCAAAAACATCAAGAATTGAGAGAACACGATTTCGGTTTGTCACACTTTTTCAAAAATCGAATTCTGTTTATCATGCATTTTTAACATGTTTTGTTGTTTGTTTTGTGTTTAGAACAAAGTTTGCAAGCTATCTGGACAATCCAATCGTGTTTTCATGGCCTGAATCGAAGTATACCATTGCTAGGGTTTTCTGAACCGATTTAGGGTTTCTCTAAATAGGATAAATTGGACAAAAAGAACACCACCATCGTGTTCAGAACAATGTTTCTAATCGAACCATGGCTTTAGATTTCATTTATATTGCTTGTGCTTGATTTTTGAAAGTTGCAGGGGCCATAGCGTCGAACTCAGCCGACGCTAAATTCCCAGAAATTCAAATGAAGAAGATGATGTTCTTCGCGCGTGAATTGAATTCCCAGGAGGCAATTTTGTTTAAAAAATATTCGTTCCGTTTTCTAAACACGTGTACAGGCTAGCTCGGTTGGTAAAGGCAGCGCGCATGTCACCCGTGAGACCCCGGTTCGATTCCCAGCCATGGCATTTGTTTTTTTACAAGTTAGAAAACTAACATACATTTTCATATTTTCTTATTTTCCTTTAATATTTTTCATACTATTTAATTTATCTTTAATATTTTTTCTCATGCATCTAAAAAACACCAAAAATATTTATTTTTTGCATAATCATCAGAAAAATGTTTATTTAATTTTTAATATAAAAATTATTATTTTTGCATGCATATTTAATTTAATTTCTAATTAATCATTTAAATGACTTTTAATTGTTTTTAAATTATCAAATCAACTCCAAAAATTACCAAAAAATTATCTTATCATATTTATGTCATTATTAACACAAAAAACTTTTTCTCATTCAAAAATACTTATTTTTACTAACATTTTCCTCTTATGCAATTTCCTCGTATTTCCGATTTTGTATCTGTTCACAAGTTATACCGTTTCGGGCGTTTTTTCTTGCTTTTCTTTTTCAATTATGTAACTGCCTATGGGATGTAATAGTTTAATTAGGACTTTTATTTTCCGCACTCTTATTATGTATCTTCCCCAAAGCCATGTAATAGCGTAGGACATTTACTTTCCGCACTTTACTTTCCGCAATTTACTTTCCGCACCCAATAAACTGCTAGTAATTAGGTGTGTATGGCAAGATAAAATTGGACATAGATCACTCATAATTTCAAGATAACATAACTGAATTTGACACAATCTCTTCACACATGCACCCCTTAGGGTAATTCTCTCTCGTTGCCTTTACGAATACAAATGGTCAAGTCCCTCGAACGTAGAGGTATTCTAGCACCGCCGCCTTCAAAACAAATCATCATAGTCCCTTCGATACAAAGATCATAGACCCACGATGTCACCTACGAATACATGATCTTTACCCTCGATTGTCGCCTACGAAAAATGATGATAGTCCCTTCGAATGTGCTAGGATACTTCCTACAGGTTGCTTTCTATGACCATCCGATGTCCCTTCGAATGTCCCGCTTACATCCAACGAATAGGGTTACCTACCAACTAATGGTATGGATAGCGCTATTCTTAAGGAACGTAAAACAACATGAAAATGACCAATTCTGAGTAGGTAATAAGACTTTTAGTTGCTTGCTCAATCAAATACTTTTTACACCACACACTTTTGTCAAAGTTCAAAACTCTTTTCAAAAACAAAACATTTCCGAACACTTTGTATACATTCCTACATGAATCATTACAAAGTCAAAGTGAAATGTCTTTTCAAAACATTTTTGTCAAACACACAGAAAGCACTTTTTTAAAATGATCTAAGAGCAACTAAGAGCCCATAGATAACTACGGATGGAAAGGGGTGCTAATACCTTCCCTTTTCATAACCTTCTCCCTTACTCAGAATCTAACGAAGGTCTTTTCTTGTTCTTTTCACCTCCCCTTAATTGGATAAAAGAAAAGTTGGTGGCGACTCTTGCTATCCGCACATTTGCGATACAAAAATGTCAAAGTCAGTTCACCGTATTACACCAACTAATGGTATGAATAGCCTTATCCTAAAGGAGAAGGCAAAATAACAAGAAACGACCATTCTGAGTAGGTAAATAAGACTCTATTGCTTGCTCCAATCAAAATACTTTTCACACCTCACACTTATTTTCAAACTATCTTTCAAAAACACTTTGCATACATTCCAGCGAGAATCATTACAAAGTTAAACATTTTCCAAGCAAATATTTCCAAACACTTTGTATACATTCCAACGAGAATCATTACGAAGTCAAAGTGGAATATCTTTTACATACTTTTCAAAAAATACTTTTCAAACCACACAAACCCAGAAAGCAAATTTTTCAAAAGTGAGCTAAAGAAATTAAGAGCTCGTAGATAACTACGGATGCAAAGGGTGCTAATACCTTCCCTTTTCATAACTTCCTCCTATACTCATAATCTAACGAAGGTCTTTTCCTGTTCTTTTCACCTTTCCTTTATTGGATAAAAGAAAAGTCGACGGAGACTCTTACTATCCACAACATTTGCGATAAAAGGCAAAATAAACAAGTCAGTTCTCCCACCATGTTGTAATGGTCTTCATAGGGGCACATAATGCCGACATGGAAGCAAGGATGATGAAGACACGCTACGAAAGACAACTCATCCAAAAAGACGAACTACTAGGGAAAGAAGCTCAATCTTATGGGAAAGAGATAATCAGGACTCCACTGGGGAATGGGAATGACATCAACACTCTCTAGATAAATGGCGAACTATCTCCTCACAGAGTGGTTAGCAAAAAAGAAGGGAACAACACCAAATTTCTAAAAATAGTAAACCATCAACCCCGAATAAACACCAAAAACTGTTTATAACCAAAAGGTTGTAAGAAGACAACGTAAACACTAGACTGAATACCCAAAGCGCTCTGGAACTTCAACAAAGACAGGCTAGAAGTCTTTCTTTAACCTAGATACTCCATCTGGAAAAGGTAACAAAACAGATCATACAACCAGTGAGTCAAAATTCCGTCCATTTGAGTATTTAACAAATCAATGATGAACTATCTCCCATAATGACGAGATTGCCATCCATCAGAACAACAAATATTCGATAAACTACCTTCCATAAGGACAAGGTTTCCACTCACAGGAATAACAAATCTTTGATAAACTACCTTCCATAAGGACAAGGTTGCCATTCATCAAAATAATAAATCTTCGATAAACTACCTTCCATCAAGACAAGGTTTCCATTCATCGGAATAAAAAATCTTTGATAAATTACCTTCCATCAGGACAAGGTTTCCATTCATCAGAAAAAAAATCTTCGATAAACAACCTTCTATAAGGACAAGGCTTCCATTCATTGGAATAACAAAACATTGATATACTACCTTCCATAAGGACAAGGCTGCCATTCATCGAAATAACAAAGCATCGATAAACTACCTTCTACAAGGACAAGGTTTCCATTCATCGGAATAACAAATCATCGATAAACTACCTTCCATAAGGACAAGGTTGGCATTCATTGAAATAACAAATCTTTGGTAAACTACCTTCCATAAGGACAAGGTTGTCATTCATCGGAATAACAAATCTTCGATAAACTACCTTCCATCAGGACAAGGTTTCCATTCATTGGAATAACAAATCTTCGATAAACTACCTTCTATAAGGACAAGGCTGCCATTCATCGGAATCATAAATCATCAATAACTTCTTAGTTATTTCTTGCATAACCTCAGGTCCGAGCACATCACTCTCGCCTAATTCATACCAATACAATGGAGTTTGACACCTCCTACCATACAAGGCTTCATATGGCGCCATCCCAATACTAGAGTGGAAACTATTATAGGTAAATTCAATCAATGGAAAATGGTTGTCCCAAGCACCTCCTTGTTCCAACACACAAGCCCTCAACAAATCTTCCAAAGACTGGATAGTCCTTTCTGTCTGACTGTCTGTCTATGGACGATATGTAGAACTCAACCTCAACTTAGTACTAAAAGCATTCTGCAAAATTGTCCTGAATTTTAATGTGAACCTCAGATCTCTATCCGACACAATGATCGAAGGTATTTTGTGTAGTCTCACTATCTCCTCAAAATATATCTCAGCCAACTTCTCGACTGGATGTTCAATCTTTATAGGGAGAAAATGTGCTGACTTAATCAACCTGTCAATTATCACCCAAATAGAATCATTACCTCTATAAGTCTTCGGCAATTGCGTCACAAAGTCCATGGAGCACTGTCCGATTTCCATTCGGGAATGCTCAATGGTTGCATAAAACCCATCGGCTTCTAATGTTAAATATTTGACTTCTAACAAGTCAAGCAAGCGTACACAAACTTAGCAACTTCCTTTTTCATACTCGACCGCCAAAATAACTTCTTCAACTCCTGATACATCTTTGTAGCACCTGGGTGAATACTCAAATTGCTTCGATGTCCCTCTTCAAGAATGCTCTTCTTAAGTTCTGGAACATCTGGAACACACGCCCTGTCATCAAACCTTATCAAACCATTCTCATCGATCCTAAACTTATCTCATTTACCTTGGTTAATCAAAGCCATTTGATCAACTAACATCAAATCATACTGCTGACATGCTCGTATTTCTTCAATTATACCACTAGTCAGTTTCAACATTCCCAATTTTACGAACCAAAAGTCTTTACACACACCAAAATCATATCTCGAAATTGTTCGATCATCTCTAACTCTTTCACCATAAGCATCGACATATGCAACGACTTCCTACTCAATGCATCAGCTACTACATTTGCTTAATAGGATGGTAGCTCAAATTGAAATCGAAATCCTTTAACAACTCAAGCCACCTTCGTTGCCTCATATTTAATTCCTTCTGATCAAATAAGTATTTTAAACTCTTATGATCACTGAACACCTCAAATTTAGAGCCAAAAAGGTAATGTCTCCAAATTTTCATCACAAACACTACAACCGCCAATTCCAAGTCGTGTGTAGGGTAATTCCTCTCAAGCAATTTTAATTGTTTGGAAGCATAAGCAATAACCTGTCAATTTTGCATTAGCACACCACCAAGTCCCATCTTAGAAGCATCATAATAAAATACAAATGATTCATTCGGATTCGGCAAAATTAGCACCGGGGCAGTTGTCAATCTCTTTTTCAGTTCTACAAAACTTTCTTCACATGCAACATCCCACACATAGGTTTGAACCTTTCAAGTCAATTGAGTCAATGGTAGTGCTAATTTAGAAAATCCCTCAATGAATCTTCGGTAGTAACCTGCTAACCCAAGAAAACTTCAAATCTCGGTCGCAGACTTCAGTGTCTCCCACTGCAATAACGCTTCAACCTTAGAAGGATCTACCATAATTCCACCACTAGAAATCACATAGCCAAGGAAACTCACTTCCTTCAACCAAAATTCGCATTTCGACAGTTTCACACATAACTTCTTATCTTTCAATATTTGCAACACAACTCGCAAATGTTCAACATGTTCTTCTTCTAATTCCGAATAAATCAAAATGTCGTCGATGAAACCACCACAAACTTGTCCAAGTACTTCTAAAAAAAGGTTCATGTATTCCATGAAAATGCCTGGCGCATTTGACACACCAAATGGCATCACAGTATATTCATAGTGACCATATCTTGTCCTGAAAGCTGTCTTTGGGATATCTTCTGATTTAACTCGAACCTGATGATAATCCGACCTTAGATCAATCTTGCTAAAGACACTTGCGCCAACCAACAGATCTATCAAGTCATCGATCCTCAAAAGTGGATACTTATTCTTGATCGTTACTTTACTCAACTTCCTGTAATCCACACACAACCTCATACTTCAATCTTTCTTTTTAACTAATAACACCAGACGCCCCACGGAGAGACGCTCGGGCGAATAAATTTATTTTCTAGTAATTTTTCTAATTGTTTCTTCAATTCATTCAACTCTGAAGATGACATCCTGTAAGGAGCCATCGACACTGGACTCGTACCTGATATTAAATCTAAAACAAACTCTACTTCTCATTCTGGAGGCAATTCACCAATGTCGTTCGGAAACACTTCTGGAAATTCATATACAATTGGTAATTCCTCCCTTGCAGTCTCGCGATCAACTTGTAATGATGTGAACATTGAAAACATCAAAGCTTCATCTGTTAAAATTTAATCCACTTGCTTAGAAGACAAAACATCAACTCCCCACTATCATGGAACTTGGGAAATCTCAACGTCTTATTGTAACAGTTAATGTGAACATAGTTGAATTCCAACTAGTTCATTCCAAGAATAATATCAATTTGGTGTAAAGTTAGACACACCAAATCCATCAAAAAATTCTTACCATAGATAGATAAAGGATACTTCAAACAAACAAGAGTAGTAGTAACGAAACCTTTAGCCGAAAGCTCCACTACCTACCCTCATTCATGTCAGACAATTTTAACCCCAACATAGTAGCACAGTCAAGAGAAATAAATGAATGAGTAGCACTAGTATCAATAATACCAAATAACTCGATATTATTAATAAAAAAGTACCTCTGATCAGGTTGTCTTTCTTCTCAGCTTCAGCATCACTCAAAGCAAACACTCTGCCACTAGTCCGAGTAGCAACATCCTTATTTGGTTTCTGACACTGGGTACTTATGTGACCCTGCTCACCACAATTGAAACAAGTTGGAACTTCATCCTTACATTAACTATTGCGATGACCAACCTTGCCACACTTGTAACATCTCAGCACCTTAATAGTATAAGCATTAGCACGGTGGCCTGCTTCGCCACACCGGTAACATTTCACCGAAGCGGGGGGCCCTCCCCTACTTGGCTTCTTCTAATCATAAGTTTTCTGCTTCCCTTTATCAGCTAGGGCAGCATACAGTTTACCATGATCCTGATTCTTCTCATTCTTCTCATTATAATTCTTATAATAAGAAGCTTTGTCTCTACTATCTTGATCATAGATTCTACACTTATACACCAGTATAGGAAACTTTCGAATCTGTAGATATCCTACACCCTGCTTGATCTCTGGATGTAGTCTACTCTCAAACTTAATTCACTTTGACACCTCAATCGTTGGAACGTTATAGTTCGAACAAAATTTCACCAGCTCCTCAAATCTAGTCGCATACTCAACAACTGTCAAATTTCCTTGCCTTAGCTCAAGGAAATCGATCTCCTTCTTACCACGTACGTCTTCAGGAAAGTAATTGTCCAAAAAAGCAACTCTAAATACATCCCAAGTAATTTTTGTACGCAGAATCTCCATCCTCTAGCGAGCATTGTTCCACCAGTCCTCAACTTCCTCTTCCAACATATAAGTACTGAATTGCACCTTCTGGTCTTCCGTGCAAATCACCACTCAAAAAATCTTTTCAATCCCCTTAAGCCATGCTTGTGCACCATCAGTATCATGTCTGCCATTATAGATTGGCGGGTTGTTCCTTTGGAACCTTCCCCAAGCACGGGCCTCATCATCATTCCCTCTATTCTGGTTCTGCTGACCTTGTTGGTTCTGCAGTGCCTGAGCCATGGCTTCTAAAGCGTCAGCAATAGCATTATCATTTCTTCCTCCAGCCATAACTCTGCGCATAGACTACCAGCATTAGAAACATCATCACATCGATAATACCCAACTACTAATAGATTAATAAGGGATAGACATCACATAAAATCCTGGCCGGAAGGACCGACCTGCTCTGATACCATTTCTAATGCTCTAGACTGGCTTCAGAATTATCGACTGACCCCACAAACCAACACGAGTCTTTTCAGCATAATTTGGCCTCACTTGCACGCTTTTCGAGAAACTTCCCTGAAGGTCACCCATCCCAATAGTACTCCAAGCCAAGCACGCTTAACCTTGGAGTTCTTATGGTTAGTCTACTGAAAAGAAGACACACCTTGTTGGTATAGGTAGTACCGTTTAATCCTTATAAGCCTCCTTCAACCATGCAGTTCCATACCAGCATAGTCTCAGGATCCCTCTCATTCTGATGTGTGACCACCCTTGCCTCCTTTGGCCTCAGGTGTTACATGTGGTGTAACCACCCCTGCCTTCTTTGGCCTCGGGTGTTACATGCCCACCAGCTTCCGCATGGTTCATCCTTGAACCACACCGTACTGGGAGAGGTATGGCTCTGATACAACTAATGTAACGCCCTTCTAAACCCCAAAGATTATTCATAAATATTTAATAGATAATATTAGAGTAATTCAACAATAAGGGCATCACATTTTATTCATAAACGATATGCTTGTAAGACTTACTCTGTAACATGGGTTTTCAAAAATTATTCATGACATGTGCATTATTAATTAGCAACGCCAATACTTCAATATACTTGCAGCATAATAATAGTTTCAAAATATCTTTATTAACATAACACATCATAACCCCTCATGGTTCATGGTTCACAATTCAAAACAACTTAAACTCCATGGATAACAATTCAACAAATCATAACAAAACAATAGCATAATTGTTTTCAAAACAAGTGTTCCCATCCCCGGTGTTACATATCAGAGAAAGACCTTCTAGACTCAACGAAAAGTAAATCAAACACTCCAAAGCTATTCTTCCAAGCCTTTAGGAACTATTCCTGATTACCTGCACTTTACCCATGTAGAGGCAACATCACAGCATAAAGGGTGAGTTTATCGCAATCATTATATAAGACATAAGTAATAAACATTGCAGAATAAACTAAAAGTATCACGTGAGCAATTCATCAATAACATCATTCCAATTACAATAACATATTGAAACTTCACCAAAATCAATAGTTATGTAGTGCCACATAAGATGTAGTGCAAGGACATAGACTCATGCATGTGGTACCAATTCGCTTGATGGACACTCGGCCATCACCCTCCAAAGACCCTAATCATAGGATCGATTCCTACTTGGATCCAGAGCAAATCATAGACATCCCAAATCCACACAATGGGATTGAAAACAAAATCACTGGACCAACGTCCTAAATCATCAAAACGGACCAAAGTTGTTCAATGAATGCATGATGTGCAATACTCAATTATAAATGACAACATCCAGTCATACACATCACCATTCATGTAATAACCAACATCATCATATAAGCCTCATCATACATACTCATACAATCAAAACATCATCATCATATCATCATATCATCATATAAGACAAAAATCATCATAATAACAACATATCAACAAGATAAGCAAGTCATTGTCGCAGTTCGGCACGAGAAACCTATCTTTATTCTAATTTTAGGTAATTTAAAAATACTCCTAATTCTTCATTTTATTTCATCTAATTGAAGTTCTTGTCGTTAGCTACACACCACTTCGAACGACACCTCAAACGGAGTTACGGTTCAAAAGTTATGGTCGTTACAAAATTTGTCAAAAATGTTGTCTTCTGAATGCTAAAGATTTATGATGCATATGCTGAATGCATTTAATTATGTAAAAGATTTATTATGCTAAATGCTGAATTGTATCTGAATGCAAATGTTGTCAACTTCATAATGTAAAAGATTTATTTAATTATGCAAAGAATGCAAAATTATGAAATAAAATTTAGAAATACAACCTATATGCATAAAATGATTCAAAATATTGTTTATACAATTTATGCATGGAGGAAAATATTTTAATAGTAATTAAAATGCATGAAATGCAATATAATGCCAAAATTTATTTAATTATGCAAAAATTGGAAAATTGTGAAAAAAAAAATCAGGGATAAAAAATAGACCAATGAAATAGCCTAAAATGATTTTCGTGTAATTTTTGTACCTTGAAAATGAATTTAACAAAAATAAATGAAAATATTACACAAAAATCAATTAATTAAACTCTGATTTTTTTCACCAATCAAATAATTTTCAAAAATTATGAAACAAATACACAAATTCAGAAATAATATTCTAAGCCTACTTTAATTTTTTCATAATTTTGTATGAATTTTTTATCAAGAAAATAAAATCACAAAATCAATTAAAACAAAAATTATTCAACAAGAACACAACCAATCAGATCGCGCCACCTCACTTCATCTTCAACCTCTACATGCCCTAATTCGCGTTTACATCCAGATCAAAACCCCAACTTCTGATCCTCGTATCTAACTCATTTCTCAACCATTTTTCATGATTCAAAGCACATAATAAAGATCACATGGCAAGGAACAACAAGCAACTCATAGATTTCAAAAAGATCAACCACACATCAAGAAATCAAGCCACGAAAATCATGAAAATCATCCAAGCACGAATTTCAGAACTTCATATTATGCAAATTCTTCACAAACAAGAAAAGATATACGTCAAACCTAATGTTTGGCCAGCTATACACACGCATACATGCTTTATTTCATCAAAATTCAAACAAAAATGAATATTCGAGTTCAAAATCTTACCTCTTGAGTTGAGAAATAAACTCAACTAATTCCTCTGAACACAAGAAGAAATCTCACCCTCTTGATCTCTGAGCTTCAAGGAAGAAGGAAAGAAGAAGAAACAACCCTTTAATGGAGGAAAATAAAGATTCGAAGCAAAACTTGAAAAAGAAGAAAAAATTTCAGATCTGGTTTTTGGTGTAAGGAGGCGCCTAGGGTTTGCTTCAATGAGCTTATGAGCTTATATAGAGCTCCAAGAGTGAGGGCATTGTGGTCTTAATGGACCATAATTATTTTTCGAATGTATTTGCAAAAAAAACAGAAAATGGGTGTGTTGTGTATGCCATGCGTTTTGCTTTTTATTCCCTTCATTTTGTGTGCGTTTTAATATGCTAAGGGTGAGTGGAAATGAGTGAGAGGATCATGAAATGGTGAGCTGGCTTGATAGTACAATGTTGGTGATTTTTCAAAATTCACAAAGTTTCCTTAAATGAAAATATTTGAGGAATGTAGTACAATGCACCACAATGCACATACTTGGCTTCTTTTAGCAATGGATGAGGCACTGAAATCGTGCAAGGCAAGCAAGAAATAAGAACTGAAACCAAAAAAATAAAAAAATGTGCAAAACCTGAAAAATGACCAAGATATTATACAAGTCTCAACATCCAACTTTGAGCCTGGGCCATGGATAATTGGCTCGTGCGTTTCCCTTGCAACTTGGACCATGGATAGATCTCCTCATGGTCTACAATCTGAGCTTTGAACCATTGAAAATGATCAAGTATTGAGTGAGATATCATCTTCTACAGTTTAAGAAAAACAAGTCATGGCAAGGCAAGGCCTGCGTGCGCATGAGCATGCATGTGATTCGGTTTTGGCTTGAATTTGCAATGACCATAACATGTTCCATAATTGGCCATTTGAATTAATTCAAAGCTTGTTAGAAAGCCCTCCATGTCAACTTTAAAATGCACAAAGCACATTTTTGAAACTTCTTTTGAATTGAAAGAAATGTGCTCTTACTTCTTGCCCAAAACCTGTCTGATGAAATGCGCGCATGGAAGGCAAGTCATGACCAGTACCTGGCATACTTTGTGCATAAAGCTTCAAACTCAAATATCTTTCAAATGATGAATTTTTGAGAAATTTTACAGATTGACAAAGTTGTAGCATTTTTTCCAAGCTTTCAAAAAATTTATAGTATGCAACCATTGGATAAAAAATGAGCAAGTTATGACATGCCAAAGTTCTATAGGGTGGACACTTGACTTGTAGTCAATTGACTTGCTTCTCACCAAAATTGAACCTCAATCTTTCAATCATGGATGCTCAACAATATATAGAAACACATGAAATCAAGTTTGAGTGAAAAATCTGAAGAATTTCTTATTATATACAAAACCCTAATTTTGCACCTTGTGTTAGGAGATGGTCTATCAAGCTTCAAAACTTCAAATCTTCTGAATGTATTGAGAAATTCTTTGCACCATTATAGCTCAAATGATAATAAGAGGATAATACTTCAAGAAATTGACTTAGCCAAGCTTCAAACTCCACAATGAACCAAAACCCTAATTTCATCAGATGAATGATTCAGATGAATCCCTCCTCAATTCTTTGCAAAACTTTAACTCTTGAGGAATCAATGAGACAAATGGGATGTCTTGAGCCATAATACAACTTTGTGACTTGAAAAATCCAGAGACATGAGATCCAGAGACTCCTTTAGAACAAAATGTTAATAGAATCAACCTTCATAGCTTGTGGAAGGCTTGAGAACCAAAGAACTTTGATCCTATCACAATGTATGAATGTAATGCAACATGTTGTATATGATGAAACATAAGCCTAAATCAAGAGGGTAAATTTTGGGGTACAATAAAAACCAACCATTTCTCTTTATGGAACTTAAACACAAGATTATGTGCAAACTTTCATTTGAATATAACAATCGAAACCATTGTTCTTCATAGAGTTGTCACAACTTAAAATTTTAACTTAAACATCAAACACAAACAATATAAAAACAACAGGAAACACCACATAATTTTCACATCAAAAGTTTCAAATAGCACTAACGACATCGAAATCGCTTCTAAGAATTCGTATCAAAATTCTAAATGAATATCCTACAGCAAACACACACACGCATATACAAAGCTTCGTCGTATACATTACCTAGAATCAACCTCCAATGTACGTTTACTCAGCAAGGACAACGACATAGTTTAAAAATAGTTACAATCCTACCACTCATAGCTTTCACTCTGAAAACTAATCTTTCAAATCAAACACTAGCACCACATTTCATACATCAAAGTTCCACATTTAAATTACACATAAATAAATCCTAAATAACATTCAACTATTGAAAATCCAAAAGAAAACAATTTCCAATAACAGATCAAAACTATCCTAGAAACATATTTTGAACAAGTGATGCAGTTCCAAGAAACTTTCAGTAATAACAAAAAAAAACATCCACATTCTTAATATACATAACATAATAAACATCTTAATAGTTGAAAGAACACGAATAATAAAGGTTCATTATTGCATACATTGAACAAATATTTGAGGTGTACAAGATTTTCCAAACATACAACACTTCTACAACCATCAAACATATGGAGTGCATGAATTCAATAACCAAAAATCACCCCTTGTTATAATCAAAATGGCTATACATTATAGCATCAAAATAACAACAAGAGACATGAAACTAAAACACCAAGATACAATTATGTGATTTTATGTAATGTGTAAACTAGAGGTTGAATTAAGTGGGAAATTTTAATTTTGAAGTAATATACAATTTTTATTCATAATCCAATTTTTATTGTTATTATGATACAATTATTATTATTATGATAACTATATCACAAATACAAATTGTTTGTTCTATTGTGATTGTTTGTTTTGCTGTGACATGATCCACCAAAATACTGGTTAAAAAATATGGAGAATTATAAAAGTGGGAATATATTTATTACTTCAGCTGAAAGTTTCACAACGGCTACAAATTGAACCTGGGATCTTAATATATATCACAAAAGTTCTTTAGCCCAACAATTGTGATATGACGTGTGTTTTTCAATTTTGTACAACAATTAATGTATCATAACTGTACATAACACGTATACAACTATATACTACATAACAATATATGATCCCGCGTGATTATATATCTTTTTCTAACTGTTATTAAGTGTTTTTTTTTCCGTAAAAGTGATAACTTATAACACTATTACTTATAAGAGAGATGCTATATACATGAAATTTGTTTTTGAGATCGTTAAACCAAAGCATTGTTGTCCCCGTGACATCAAATTAGGCCAAAGCATTGACAATGTATTAAATTTATTTAAAATCTTCCAACAATTATTTATGTCAAAAGTATAAACGCTTGTAACCAAAAAAAGAAGAAGGTATAGACGCTTAGATAATAGACCGTACATCACATATAAACTCATGTTTTCCATTTTAAAAATTACACACCACTCACAAATATATAATAATGTAATTTATTTCAGTAGTTCTTAAGAAAATAAATATATCTTCTACTTTGTTCGTTTTCCTTACTAATCATCTCCATACATTTTGTGCAACAATAATTATTAAAGTTCGGTATCGAGAAATATTTTTGTAGTCAAGTCTAGACAATATCCAAAATTTTAATGTATTTTAACATTTAAAAATATTTTTTTCTAGAAAATGTGCACAAATAAAGAAGATATTATCTTGTTCTTTGTTGTTTTATAGTAAAAGCATATTGCTGTTAATAAAATTGATGGCATCTACATTTCTACCACGACTTTTGTTTGTTTCTACCACTACAACCAAAATCTAGCCTCCAATAATCATTTAGGATAGTTTAATTTTTTTGAAGGTGAATATAAATTAAAGTATGTTTCTAATTAAATTTATTGAATTTATAAATGTATAATTTCAATCTTTATAAATACTTTTTTTAAAATGAATCTGTTTTTGAAAAATATATGGCGCAATTTACATAAATAATAAGATATGTGTTTGATATTAAATATATGGAGAAAAAAAATTGAAAGCATTAGGCCAAAGCATTATTGAGAGTATCAAATTAGGCCAAAAGTATTGAAAATGCATCGAAAATGTATTTAAATATTCACGTAAAAGGTAGAGGCATAGCAATAGACAGTACTTCATCATTTTCTTATTTACTTTAAAGAAGAAACGATTGAACAAACTTAGACAACTTACAGATATAGACAAATGTAATTTAATTCACTAGCTCTTAAGAAAATAAATGTATCTTATAATTTGTTCATTTTCTTTACTCATCATCTCTATACATTGTGTAACAATAATTGTTAAAGTTTGGTATGGAGAAATATTTATATAGTCAAGTCTAGACTATATCAAAATTTTTAATATATTTTAATATTTACAAATTATTTTTAATTTATTGGCTTTTATTTACAAATTATTTTTAATTATTAGCTTTTATGTTTTTTTGCAATTTAAAACATATTAATATTCTACTCTATTTTTATTGTTACGTTTTTAAAATGATTATTATAAGTTTTTATCTTAATTTTATTGAATAATATGGATTCATCTACTTTTTTTAAAATATTTTCTACAATTTTCGAAACATCTGCTCTATTTTTTATTCTTACATATTTAAAATGATTATAATAATATTTTTTTATATTAATTTGATAGGTTAACATGGATTCAGTGACGGTTATTTTTTATTTTAATTGCCTCCCTAATTGTTGTTTTACAAAACACAACATTAAATATTTATCCAACACTGCTATTGTAGCATCAGCAACGACACTGACACTAGTAGCGTCTGATTTATGACCCCTAAAGTGGACACTAACATGTTAAAGTTGTAATGTGTTTTTATTTTATATCTTTATTGTTAGTGTCGGTCTTGGTCGACACTAGAATTAATATAATATTAAATTTCATTTCCCCCAAATTATTTTGCATCCCTCCTTTATTTATTTAAATTTAAACTTATTTTATATTCTTATATAAGCGTTAACTTATTTTATATTCTTATATAAGCGTTGCTGAAGACCGACGCTAACATTAATCTATTTTGGTTTCAAAATTTTTCTTTTTTCAGACAATTTTTTCATCCCTCCATTTTTATTTATTTAATCTTATTATATATTTTAGGTTAGCGTCGCTTGAAGCCGACGCTAAAGTTAATCTGTTTTGGTGCCAAGATATTTTGTTTCGCCCTTGAATTTCGCTAAAACAATTTCTTTAAAGCTTATTTAAAAAATACAAAAACAAAAAAACAAAAAAGCTAAATAGTTAAAAACAAATTAATAAAAAAAGTAAATATAAATCAAAAATAAATATTAGTCCAAAAACTAAATAAATAAAATAAAATATGACTACATAAAATTTAAATAAGAAATTGAAAAAAATCAAATAAATAATCATATATTAGGCAACATCATATTTAAGGCGTCGAAAAGTTCTTCCATTGTAATAGGCTTAAGTAATATAGTATTATCTTCAGCACTAACCACACTATCAAACAATTTTAGAACCGCCTCAGGCTGGCTAACTGTTGCGATAAAATGGGATTCAAAATATGTTTTAGTTGTAGCACATAAACCTTCAGGATCAGTGATTTCCAAACCCTCTTCATTTTTCAACAAGTCTATATGTTTAAAGCTTCTCCTAGCTGTAGCCGACTGGTGGAAAAATCGGGTATTTCGGTCACCCTCACAGAGCTAATATACCTTTTCTCTCTGATGCCAATATAATTCTTCTGAGAGAAGAATCTTTTCGTAGGTTGTCTGAGCTTCAAAGAACCGCGACGACAACAACACCAACGCTAGTAGCGTCAGACATATGACCCCTTAACCTGTGTCTTGCACGAGTCTAAAAACTAGTAACATGTTAAAGCGGTAATGTGATTTTATCTTATATATCTTTACTGTTAGCGTCGGTCTTGGCAGACACTAAATTTAATATATAAAATTTCATTTCCCCCATAATTTTTTTCTTCCCTCCTTTACTTACTTATTTATTTAATTTAAATTTATTTAATATTCTTACATTAGCGTTGAAGACCGACGCTAAAATTAATCTATTTTGGTTCCAAAATATTTCATTTCCCAGACAATTTTTTCATCCCTCCTTTTTTATTTATTTAATTTTATTAGATATTTTAGATTAGCGTTGCATGAAGCTGACGCTAACGTTAATCTATTTTGGTGCCAAAATTTTTTTTTAAAGCTTATTTATAAAATACAAAGGAAAAACATTAAATAAGCTAAATAATTAAAATCAAATTAATAAAAAAACTAAACATATATCAAAAATAAATATTAGTCCAAAAACTAAATAAATAAAATAAAATAAAATATAACTACATAAAATTTAAATAAAAAACTGAAAAAATCAAATAAAAAATCATATATAAATAGAAACTGAATAAATAATAAAACTGAACCCCTTGATTATTGGTAAGCTAAATAATTAAAATCAAATCAAATAAAAAACTAAACATAAATCAAAAATAAACATTAGTCTAAAATAAATAAATAAAATAAAATATAACTACATAAAATATAAATAAAGCACTGAAAATCCAAATAAAAAAATTATATATAAATAGAAACTGAATAAATTTAAAACTAAATAAATAATAAAACTAAATAAAACAAAACCCTTTATTATTGGTGAGCTAATCTTAACTCTGAAACATTAAAACCATTTCTTCATCGAACGCCACCAAAACCCTTCTTCATCGAACACCATTGAAACCCATCTTCATCGAACTAACCCCAAAACTGCTTTACTTGATTGTGAGTTTCATTGATCAATGATTCTCCAATGTTTCTTTTCATTAGGTTAAAATTCATTTTAATTTTTTACTTAAAATAATTCTTCTGCATTTCAAAAATCGGTTTTCAGAAGAAACTCTTCCATAAATTACCGAAGTTTCATTTGTTTTTCGTCTCCTAGCCTACTTGATCAAAGGAATCTATTTTTTGGTAAGCTCTTCCATTAATTAAGATTCTTGTATCATCCTTTCGATATATCATTTTGATTCATAATTTCTCTAGGGAAACTATATGTGAGAATTGTATGAATGAGATGTGTCATTTCAAAATGTTTGCAATTTATTATATGTTTTTCTTTATTACTGTTCCAGGATAAGATGTATGGTCTATATTTGTATTTTTGGATGAACTTGGTGATTTGGTGTTGTTTTAGTGTAAGAATATGAAAGTTATTGTCGCTACATCAAAATGGGTGCTGCTTGTTTTGTTGTTGCGAAAAATGGAACAACCAATAAACATTAACATCGAATATTTAGTGTTCTCTAACATGGAGATTTCGTTGCTATCATCGAGGGCGTGTAGCTGGAAAATATACTTCTATAAATAGGTAATAACAAGAATGATGGATCGGAGAATAAAAGAAAAAATTGGTTAGTTCGATTTATGTTATGCTACAACGGTATAGTTCCAACATACTACAACATACCACAACTCTATAGTGGCTATTTGATATTGTTATTGTATATATGCTTGTAGATTATAGTTTGAAAATTTCAAGCTGCAGAATATCGAATATACAAAAAGTCAGTGAAAAAACCGTAGATGATGTTACATGGATGTTCGATGTTGAATCTATTGTTGAAACTATCAATGTAAACAAAGCTTTGATGGGTGGTTATGGCTTTAGTTTTTGTAAACTCCTTTACCAATTTCTTGATCATATTTTTGTTACTAATCTACTATCTCATAAAACTTTCATATTATTTCCATATCTTATTTTTATGTTTGAATTTACTTTATTGTTTGCAGTTACGTTAACGGGTCTTCATTTTGTTACAATAACTCTCCTGATGGTCGTACTACGGATGTTGTGATACTTAGTTGGATTTTATCAAGTGAGTTGGAATGAATGTCAGTGTTATATGGAACTTAGTTGTATTCTATTAAGTTAGTTGGGCTGAATTTTTTATATTGCTCTATTTGTGTCTTCAAAAGTTAAATTTGTTTGTTTATTGAACATTGGCAGGTTGAAAAACTGAATATGATCCATGTGTCCTGCTTTTTAGAAGTTTGTTTGTACCAGATTCACTACTCAAGAGACACAAAACTAGGGATAGGTGTTGTTCTTTGAGCGTCGTTGTTTACACTGTTACTAATGTGAGTGTAAAAACTAAACATTTTGTAGCCGTATTTATTTCAGTGTGGGGAAAGTCTCTGTAGAAAATATGTAAGTTCGAAAATCCACTACATGAAACATATTTCATTTTTGTGACAAGGATAAATAAGTATGGAGACAGTGGGTCCCCTTGCCTAAGTCCTCTTCCTGGTTCAACAGGTTTGGCGCTATCTAAATTTACAAGAAAAATATAGTGTATCGAAGTAACGCAGATCATGATCTAATGAATCCATTTACAATCAAACCCTAAACTGGATGGGATGCCTCGTAAAAAACCACAATACACTTTATCATACACCTTACTAATGTCAATTTTAAGCGCCACGTCCGCCTTACTACCTCTAGTATTTCTCTTGAGGGCATGACTAATCTCAAAGGAAATCATAACACTATCCAGAATTTATCTTTCTTCAACGTACGCGGATTGGTCCTCCACTACATATTTATTCAAAAGACTCTTCATTCTATTAGCCATTACCTTTGAAACCAATTTATAAACTTCATTATAGAGAGATATGGGCCGAAACTCCTTCATATTTTGAGGAATTTTGCATTTAGGAATCAAACAGCTATTCGTTTCATTAAGAGACGGAGGGAAATAGCCTCTATCTAACCAATGCAAAGTAGCCTGCCAAATATCATTACCATATAGCTCCCAATAGTGCTGATAAAAAGCAGGATTAAAACCGTCCAGGCCAGGCGATTTATTAGGCTGCATCACACTCAAGGCGTCTAAGAGTTATTCCTTTGCAATAGGCTTAAGTAATCTAGTATTATCTTAAGCGCTAACCACCCTATTAAACAATTTGAGAACCTCCACATTCAGGATAACTATTATGGTAAAAAGGGACTCAAAATGTATTTTAGTTTTAGCACACAAACCTTCAGGATTAGTGATTTCCAAACCCTCCTCATTTTTTAACAAGTCTATATGTTTAAATCTTCTCCTGGATATAGCTGACTGGTGGAAAAACAGGGTATTTCGGTCACCCTCACGGAGCCAATAAACCTTAGCTCTCTGTTTCCAATATAAGTCTTTTGAGAGAACAATCTTTTCGTAGGCTTTCTGAGCTTCAAAGAACCTCCACGACGACTCGAGATCCTGACAACTACGGTAAACTTCCATAAATGATTTATGACGGTCAATCTCTTCCTTCTTCTTATTACAATTAGATTTATTCCTCTTAACTAAGTCATTAGCACACTCTTGAATCATCTACGTAATCTCGCAACTACGGGTTTGGCTCTAGATTTTAGTAAGTACTGTATCTACCCTTTCTTCCTTTAACCATGTGTTTTGAAACATAAATTAGAAGGCATTACGCCGTTGCTAATACGGGTTACACGCAAGAATAATAGGATTTTGATTGGAATGTGTTGTTGTCATACCCCAAAATTTTACCTCCTACTTCTCAAGGCATTTCATACCTCCATACTCAAGGATTCCTCAAGGGTTGATCAGACAAACCCTCTCCTAGACAGTCAACCCTAACTAGGGTTTGGCAGTTCTCAGATGAAGGTGGTTCCCAACATCTCCAATGGTCATCATGCCTCATCAAATGCTTTAAAGAATCTCCATGTCAAGTTTCAAGCTTTACAAGTCAAGTTTCCTCAGACAATTTCTCAGATGGTTGAAAATCAATTGTATTGGACAAAAAGTTAACTGTGGTCAACATACAGTCAAACTTCATGATTTTTGGTCAACATCCATATTAGGGTTTTATTGAGGAAAAGTCAACTGAACTTTGACTAAGCATAAATTTCTTATACTTTATCAGAAATTTTTCCACCACCTCTCATTTTGAAGGAAATTCAATTCTCTACAACTTCATGTCTCACAAGCATGGTCAGAAAATGCTTCATTTTGGAGATATGGATCAAAACATTACAGGTCCCTTTCAAAGTCAACAAAAAGTCAACATTTTGTAAAGAAGTGTTATTGAGCATGGAAACTCCAATTGAGATGAAACCAAAGAGGTTGTTTATAGGACATCTAGAGCTTTCTAAAAAGTCCAAGAGCACTCAAAAATGTTAAAAATTGAGCAAAATACACCTTGCACAAGTTGGGCATTTTTGAAGAATTGCACAAAGGAAGATATATGACAAAATCCAATTTTTTCCAAATGGGCCTATAATTTTATGATCCAAACTTGATCATAATATTATTTGGGACCCCTTGATGCCTTTCCACGACCTCTTTCTATTTTTTTAATTTATTTTTGAATTTAAAAGCATTTAATTCAAATTTAAATTAAATAAAATATGAAAACAAGGTATAATTTAAGTTGGGTTGGATTTTTATCAAGCTTGAGGACCAAGGAAGCCCACAAGACATGCCACATTCGTGCTAGCTCATGCAAGGAAGAGAAAATCAAATTTTGGAAAGATTTGATCAAAATTGAAAGAGAAAATATTTTGCATTCAAAAGCATATCTTTTTTCATTCTTTTTGCTCCAACCTCTTGCTCTATAAATACCTATTGCATTCACAAAGACCAGGGACGAAACCCTAGCCTCTTAAAGCAACCCTTATTCTCTCAAATATTTTTCAAAGTTGGAAAATTCGAGTTTGGTTTTCCAGCAAGTTTCAAGTTGTTTCAAGCACTCAATCGTGTTCCTGGAGATCCCAGCAATTGATCCATACCCTTACACGAAGCCAAAGCCTTCCAGATCGTGCTCCCTAGCTCTCACCGGTTTGTTATTTTCCTTGATTTCGATTTTCATAATCCATGCATTGCTAACTGTTTTCGTTTGCTTACATGAACTCAGGACATCTATTAGAACGCATTTGATGCATTACATGTGAGGTTTTACGCATAAAACATAAACTGTCATTATTAGGGCTCCAAGAGCTGTTGGATTCGAAACTCAGGTTCCAGGTCGTTTCAGGACGAAAGGACATCACCATCGTGATCGCAAGGATCGAAATAGGCGATCTGGGCTTTTATTTTTCTTTGAATGATGCGTTTTGCAGGATTTTCAGGTTGATAGGCTGCCGGAGAAGATGACTGGAGCCTTAGCTCCGGCGGGGACTCCAGTGTTGAACGTCTGACTCTAGCGTGGCACAACGGCGTGTTTCGATTGGCTCTCACGTTATAACCTGGGCCCACTCTTTGACTGTGCGTTGAATTTCAAAATAGGACACGTTGCAATGCTTATAACGATTGGTTTTCAGGATCATAACACCAAGGCGCCTTGGTTCAGATGGCAACGTGTATGGTGATTTCCCCAGGAGGTCAGGGGTTCGATCCCTAGCTTCTCAACTATTTTTTACTTCTTGCAAACTAACTTTTCTATTTTCATATTTTTCTTAATATTTTCTTTTAATTTAATTTATCTTTAAACAATTTTCTCATACATTTAAAAATCACCAAAAATATTTTCCTTTTGCATTTTAATCAAAAAATTGTTTATTTAATTTTTGACATTAAAATTAATATTTTTGCATGCATATTTTAATTAATTGTTAATTAACTATTAAATTGACTTTTAATTGTTTTTAATTATCAAAAACGATCTAGAAAATTCCCAAAAAAAATATCTTATCATCTAATTGTCATTACTAATCTAAAATCTTTTTCGTCATTCAAAAATTCTATTTTTACTAACATTTTTCTCATGTGCGGGTTTTCTTATATTTTCCGATTATGTATCTACTTAAAGGTTGTAATGTTTCGGACTATTTTTCTCGCTTTTCTTTTCAATATTATATAACTGCCTATGGGATGTAATAGATTAATTAGGACTTTTACTTTCCGCACTCCTATTATGTAACTACCCCAAAGCCATGTAATAGCGTAGGACTTTACTTTTCCGCACTTTACTTTCCGCAATTTATTTTCCGCACCCTATAAACTGCTAGTAACTAGGCGTGTATGGCAAGATAAAAACGGACATAGATCACCTATAATTTGCAAGATAATATATCTGAATCAACACACTCTCTTCACACATGCACCCCTTAGGGTAGTTCTCTCTCGTTGCCTTTCGATTAAATGGTCAAGTCCCTCAAACGTAGAGGTATCCTAGCACCGTTGCCTACGAAACATATCATCATAGTCCCTTTGAATCAAAGATCATGAGTCCCTCGACGTGTCCTACGAAAATATGATCTCGTCCCTCGATTGTTGCCTACGAAAAGTGATGATCGTCCCTTCGAATGTGCTAGGATACTTCCTACAAGTTGCCTTCTATGACCATCCGATGTCCCTTCGAATGTCCCTCTACATCCAACGAATAGGGTTACGTACCAACTAATGGTATAGATAGCACTATTCTAAAGGAACGTAAAACAACACGAAAACGACCATTCTGAGTAGGTAATAAGACTTTTAGTTGCTTGCTCAAACAAAATACTTGTCACACCACACACTTTTGTCAAAGTTCAAACTCTTTTCAAAAACGAAACCTTTCCGAACACTTTGTATACATTCCTACATGAATCATTACAAAGTCAAAGCGAAATGCCTTTTCAAAATATTTTTGTCAAACACACAGAAAGCAATTTTAAAGTGAGCTAAAAGCAACTAAGAGCCTGTAGATAACTACGGATGGAAAGGGGTGCTAATACCTTCCCTTTTCATAACCTTCTCCCTTACTCAGAATCTAACAAAGGTCTTTTCCTGTTCTTTTCACCTTCTCTTAATTGGATAAAAGAAAAGTCGGTGGCGACTCTTGATATTCGCAACATTTGCGATAAAAAGCAAAACAAATCTCAAAGTCAGTTCACCGTATTACAATTGCTATAAGGTTAGTAAGCTTCGCGGACAGGAAGTTATCCATCCACTCATGGGTGAAAAGTGCACAATCTAGTCATTCCTCCACCATTAATTCTAAGCCTCTACTCCTAACCCAAGTATACAGATGTCCCTTGAGATGCATATCAACAAGGTTACAGTCATATACAACCTCACAAAAACCATTATAGAGCCAGTTTGGATGCGGATTGATACCTTGCTTGTCTTGCTGGAAGAGTAAGTCATTGAAGTCCCCAATGATGCATCAAGGAAGGATAAACATAGAATTAAGCTCTCTCATAAAGTCCCATGCTGACATCTTCTATTTCTTTCGGGGTAACCTTAATAACACGTTAACCTTCAACCGCCCTTCTTATCATCCTTAACATGAATATTGATAAAATTTCGAGAAACATTTTGTATACTACAAGTATCTGTATTTTTCGTGAGAACCTTCCGACTATCACTCCTACCTTTGACATCAACAACGATACAAGTTGATAACTTTAGCGAAACTTTGATTTTTCTAGCTTGTGCGATTTTGGCAAAGTCTCCGACATGAAGATGATATCTGGCTGGTGTTGTTGAGGGAATTTCCGTAAATTAGGAATTGCATGTGGGCTTCTGAAACCCCGACAATTCTAGCTTAAAATTCCCATGAGTCCCGACAGTCCTTACTTTTAGGACCTGTCGCTCAAAATGGTTTTAAGGTGATGCTCTCAAAGTTTTTGTCATTGTAGTTGTATCACTTTCTCTTCTGCGTTTCTTTTCCAGTTGTTTTGTGTTCTTCTCTGAGTCATCTTCAGGAATATGTGACTTAATGGATGGGTTATGGAAAGGGTTAGGCTTTGAATTATAGTTCTGGTGTGAGTTTCTATTTTTGGAAGTATGGTTAGATTTGACAAATGAGGTTTTGGTTTAAATTTCATTGGTTTAGGGTTTAAGAATGGTGGGGTCGGGTTTTTGGATGTTGTACTATTAAAGATGGAAATAAATTCGGGAATATAAGTAGAATTGGCCATTTGGTGGTTTAGGTTTTGTGGAGGGTGGGTCATACTTAATGGTTCATGATTAATAAGGGTGTGCCCTCTAGGTGGGGGTGGTAATGAGATGTTGTGTGGGGATGTGTTGTTTGTGTAGGCCCAAGGAATAGGTGATTGAATACTAATTGATTTTTGGGTGGGAGACAGTTGGCGGAAAGGGTAGTGATTGGGTATTAATTGAGTTTGGTGGATTGTCGGGTGACTCTTTTGTGTTACGTTCAAATCAGCTTTGGATTGACCAAGAGGGGTAGGTGCATTAAAAGCACCTGAATTTATGGCGATAATTATTGACATAGTTTGGGCATATTTTAATAATAGATTCTATTGATGAGATTGGAATTTACCTCCACTACTGTTTCTGGAATATCACCCTGTGGCGTGTGGGACTCAAACTCTTGCTGCACATGACTTTTATCCCTTTTCCCAATTTTTCCAGACTCCTCATTCCATAGCCACTTTGAAGAAGAACTAGTGAACTTCTTATTATCTGCACGGGTACTATTCGACCAGCTACGACTACCATCATCATCCTTCACAGAAAATCTTGTAACACAACAACCTGCTACTGAGCCATTTTATTTTTCCAACAATTCATTAGTAGTGTGCTAACTAGTATCATTTATTCTATTTTATTTCCTAGATGCCAAGAACTACACCTAAGCCATTATACTACTCATGCCTGCCACGTGACATCAAGGAAGCAAGGAAAAAGAGTGTGAGGCGCCCACCCCCGGGGCCTGAGGCAGCCGCCCCCTGGTTGGTGGGGCCCACACAAAAATTTCTTCTATTTATGGGGCGATCGTCCCTCTTTTCTACCTTTCACGAGTCTAATTTCCCAGTACTGCGTGTTCATTATAATTCAACCCATAATGCTTATTTTTTCAGAAAAGAACAACGTTTATCCACCAATATAAAATTCACACAGGAACAACATAATCACACAGTGCAATTAACATCAATACAAGATCACATAATCACAAATTCATCGCAAAATATAGACTTGACAGTAATTTATACAACCTAAATCCCACATAAAAACTATCATATAATTGACTATAGTAATCGAAACCCACCCCTTACCTTTGGATCGAAGGGAGCTTGAAAAATTGATCGGAAAAATGCAATTCTCGGACAACAAATTGACACTGCTAGCAACCCTATTCCCTCTTTTCTCTTCTCTGCTACGTGACTTTTTCCTTCTTTTTCTATACTACTTGTTTTTATTTTCCTTTTTATAATGCTACTACAAGTTACTAATAGTAATACTACTAGTAATAGGCCACTACCTGTATGAGATTTTACTAAATAATACACCCCTAGGTGTTATTTCACCCCTATAATTAATCCTATACATTTAATTAGTAACTCTAAATATAAAATAAATTCTAATACTATTTTTCTTCCGACTAATTTTTACCCGACCATTAACTTAACGATTCCACCTACAAATTCGACTTAATCATGAATTAATCGGAAATACTCAATAATATTAAATTAAATTATTTAATTAACTACGGGTGTTACAAATCTCACTTCACATCTTTGTTCTGAATGCCCTAGAATTCCTCAGACAAAACAAAATAGACTAAGTTTCTCGTATTTAAAATTGACAATACACCAATCTCCTCCTTTATTCTTGACTTTCGTGGCTTGCTTCAGAGGTTTTCTAACGTCAATTTTAACTCTAATGCGCATGTATTGATGCCAAAAACTAGTATTATTGTTCTAATCATACCCCGCATAAATAATAAGATATGTGTTTGATATTAAATATATGAAATTTGTTTTTGAAAGCGTTAGGCCAAAGCATTATTGATAGTATCAAATTAGGCCAAAAGCATTGAAAATGTATTTAAATATTCATGTAAAGGGTAGAGGCTTAGATAATATATAGTACTTCATCATTTTCTTATTTACCTTTAAGTAGAAACGATTGAACAAACTAAGACCACTTACAGATATAGACAAATGTAATTAGATTTACTATCTCTAAAGAAAATAAATGTATCTTATACTTTGTTCATTTTCTTTACTCATCATCTCTGTACATTGTGTAACAATAATTGTTAAAGTTTGGTACGGAGAAATATTTATAAGTCAAGTATAGACTATATCAAAAATTTTAAAATATTTTAATATTTACAAATTATTTTGAAGTTATTGGTTTTTATATTTTCTGAATTTCAAAACATATTAGTATTCTGCTCTAATTTTTATTCTTACGTTTTTACAATGATTATTATACGAAACTTTTTATCTTAATTTGATTGATTAATATGGATTGATCGATTTTTTTTAAATTTTTTCTAAAATTTCAAAACATATAATTATTCTGCTCTATTTTTTATTCCTACATATTTTAAATGATTATAACACGATATTTTTTTTATTTTAATTTGATAGGTTAATATGGGTTCACTGACAACTATTTTTATTTGGGTTAAATACACTTTACCCCCCTGTAATGTTAGCGAGTTTAGGATTACCCCCCTGGTAAAGTTATTTTTTCAATACCCCCCTTATGTTATGTAGATTCCTTCATAGAACCCCCTTAAAATGTTAAAATTCTAAGTCTTTTGCCCCCTAGGTGTAAAAATTACCCCCCTGAAAAATATATATTTTTGATTTACCACCCTGATTTTTACACGCTTAAGGGGGTCCCAAAAATTATAGGGGGGTAATTTAAAAAAATATTTTTAAAGGGGGGTAAATCAAAACTCGCCTATATTGCAGGGGGGTAAATAGCTATTAACCCTTTTTATTTTAATTGACTCCCTAATTGTTGTTTTACAAAATACAACATTAAATGCTTATCCAATACTGTTATTGTAGCATCGACAACTGACGCTAGTAGCGTCATACTTATGACCCCTAAAGTGGACGCTAACATGTTAAAGCGGTAATTTGATTTTATTTCATATATCTTTACTATTAGCGTCGGTCTTGGCCGACAGTAAATTTAATATAATATAAAATTTCAATTTCCCCACAATTTTTCGCTTACCTCCTTTATTTATTTATATATTTAAATTTAAATTTATTTAATATTCTTATATTAGCGTTGCTGAAGATCGATTTTTCATTTCTCAGAAAATTTTTTCATCCCTCCTTTTTAATTTATTTAATTTTATTATATATTTTACATTAGCTTTGCTTGAAGCCGACGCTAAAGTTAATCTATTTTGGTGCCAAGTCATTTCGTTTCCCCCTAGAATTTCGCTAAATTTTTTTTAAAGCTTATTTAAAAAATACAAAAAAAACATTAAATAATCTAAATAATTAAAATAAAATTAATAAAAAAACTAAACATAAATCAAAACTAAATATTAGTCCAAAAACTAAATAAATAAAATAAAATATAACTACATAAAATTTAAATAAAAAACTGGAAAAAAAATCATATAAAAATTGAATAAATTAAAAAGAAATAAAACTGAAACCCTTGATTATTGGTAAGCTAAATAATTAAAATTAAATTAAATAAAAAAATAAACATAAATCAAAAATAAATATTAGTCTAACATAAATAAATAAAATAAAATATAACTACATAAATTATAAATAAAACACTTAAAAACCCAAATATATATATATATATTTATATATAGAAACTGAATAAATTTAAAACTAAATAAATATAACTAAAACCCTTCATTATTGGTATGCTAATCTTAACTCTGAAACATCAAAACCCTTTCGTCATCGAACGCCACTAAAACCCCTTCTTCATCGAACACCACTAAAACCCTTCTTCATCGAACACCAATGAAACCCATCTTCATCAAACTAACCCCAAAACTGCTTTACTTGATTGTGAGTTTCATTGATTGATGTTACTCCAATGTTTCTTTTCATTAGGTTAACATTCAATTTTTCCGTAAAATAATTCTTCTGCGTTTCAAGAATCGATTTTCAGAAGAAACCCCTCCATCAATTATCGAAGTTTCATTTGTTTTTTTGTCTCCTAGGATACTTCATCAAAGGAATCTATTTTCTGGTAAGCTATTCCATTAATTAATATTCTTGTGTCATCCTTTCGATATATCATTTTAATTCATAATTTCTCTAGTGAAACTACATGTCAGAATTGTATGGATGAGATGCATCATTTCAATATGTTTGCACATTATTATATGCTTTTCTTTATTATTGTTCTAGGATGAGATGTATGGTCTATATCTGTATTTTTGGATGCAATGGGTGATTTGGTGTTGTTTTAGTGTAAGAAGATGAAAGCTATTGTCGCTTCTTCAAAATGGGTGCTGCTTGTTTTGTTGCTGTGAAAAGTGGAACAACCAATAAAAATTAACATCGAATATTCAATGTTCTCTAACATGGAGATTTCATTGGGATCATTGACGACGTGTATCTGGGAAATAAACTTCTATAAATAGGTAATAACAGGAAAGAAGGATCATAGAATAAAAGCAAAAATTGGATAGTTCGATTTATGTTATGCTACAACGGTATAGTGCCAATATAATGCACTATAACACAACTCTATAGTGGCTATTTGATATTTTATTGTATATATGCTTGTATATTACAGTTTGAAAATTTCAAGATGCAGAATGTCGAATATACAAAAATTCTGTGAAATATCCGTAGATGATGCTACATGGATGTTCGAAGTTGTCACTTTTGTTGGAGCTATCATTGTAAACAAAGCTTTCATGGGCGGTTATGGTTTAGTTTTTGTAAACTCCTTTACCAATTTCTGGATCATATTTCTGTTACTGATCTACTATCTCATAAAACTTTCATATTATTTCCATATCTTATTTTTAAGTTTGAATTTACTTTATTGTTTGCAGTTACGTTAAAGGGTCTTCATTTTTTTACAACAACTCTTATGTGGAACTTAGTTTTATTCTATTAAGTAAGTTGGGCTGAATGTTTTATATTGCTCTATTTGTGTCTTCAAAAGTGAAATTTGTTTGTTTGTTGACCATTGGAAGATTGCAAATCTGAATATGATCCATGTGTCCCGCTTGTTAGAAGTTTATTTGTACAAGATTCACTATTCAAGAGACACAAAACTAGGCATATGTGTTATTCTTTGGGCATTGTTGTTTGCACTGTTACTAATGTGAGTGTAAAAACAAAACATTTTTTAGTCGTATTTATTGCAGTGTAGAGCACATCTCTACATGAAACATATTGCATTTATTATTATGTTTCGGAATTCGGGCATGGACCATAACTTAACACCTATAAACTAGTAGATTTTCAAATCTTTTACGTGCAGTATGTTCATTATCTTCTTTGAGGGCAAGATTCATGTCTTCATCAAAATAGTTATCAATAGAGAAGGCATCAAAGTGTCGGGTATTCCTTATATAGGTTTGGCTATGGATCAATAATTTACAAGCAAGACACTCACTTTAATGGGTTTTATGTGGAATTATCAAAGGAAATGTTACTGATTTAACACCCTTCTAAAATACCCCACGATTAGTATAATAAAATTTGGAGTTGACATGTAAATAAAGGGCGTCACAATTGATAAAAATAAAATTCAAAACAGATGTCATGCTTTACCGAAGAACATAACTCAAGTAATCATAAGGTATACATGTTCTACACAGCGGAATAATTTCAAACTTGGATAAGTTCAAAAACCAACAATTATCCAAAATAACCATCAAAATAAAATAGAGTTCATCAATGACTCTAAAACATGCGTTCCCCAGTGTTACAATCAGAGCATGACATGACACACAACAAAATAAAATGCAAAGCTCAATGAGCCATCCCCACCGGCACCTAAGCCGCTAGACTTCAATTTGAAATCATTAAAGTAAGGGTGAGACTTCGTCATAATTAAAATCCATTATAAGTTTCTCAAATCAATAGAATATATCAAGTTATTAATCCACCCTTTTTAGCATAATCAGATAAGTCATTTTTCACCATTTCAATTCATGATCATACACCCAAATATAGCAAACAAATTATAACACAGGAAACTATCCTATCATGTTATAATTCACACAAAATGCAATGCGAGACTCTATGCATGTGGTACCATAAGTGAACTAAGTCACACACTGATCCATAATCACCCGGATACAATATCATCGATTCGTCCATAATCACCCGAACATGAGTCCAGCCTCACCATCCATAATCACCCGGGAATGGTTATTGGCAATACTCACTAATTCCACACAATGGGAATTATCTACCACCAGAATGTTTATGCATGCACATCATAAAGCATGCAACATTCAATACAGGTTATGATCACATCAAACATCATAAACCATCATCAAACCATAACATGATATCATAACCCATCATGAAATAAATCATCAAAGCATAAACATGCAAACACTTACTCCTCAATTAGTAAGGCTATCACCAATATACAATAACAACAAAACCTCTACATAAAGTACGAATAATCCACAACACCACGTACACGAAATACAAAACTACTATACCGGAAAAACCAACACTTTCCAATTTAAAAACAACTAATTATTATTTTCTTATTTTCATAAAATAGATTGTTTAATTTAAAGAATAATGTCCAAAACGGCGATTAAAAAGGAATTACGGTTTGAAAGATATGATTTTTCAAAGGTTAATTATTTTTCAAAATACTACAGGGGTAACTGGTTCCTCTTGGGGAGAACCCGGTTCCCACAATTGTGAAAAACACGCTCTCTAGAAAATGTATTGGGAACCTGGTTCCTCCCGCACAGGAACCGGTTCCAACGTTCAAAAATCTAATTTTCACTGAAAAACACACTGTGAACGCAGTTCCTCCCACCAGAGAACTGGTTCCTCAGACACAAAAATTCCACCTCCCTGGAATTTGTACCAGGAACCCGGTTCCACCTACACAGGAATCGGTTCCTGCGACGTCTGTAGCAGAAAATAGGCAATTTTGATAGCATGTTATTTCTCAACTCAATCCTTATCATTCCAATACGAACCCACACATCCAAATTCATCAAAATCATCCAAACAACAACATAATGCAACATAAGATATTCCAACCATACTCAATGATCCTATAACATTGATTTGTTCAAGTTCATGCAATTAGACAGTTTAAGGTCAAATTCTACAAACCTAGAAAATCCTAAATTGGCATTCCTAACATACTCAATCAATCCTATTGTTCCCCAAAACCTATAAGGCATAATAACTAAGAGAAATCACCCCTTACTAGTGAGAAATTCTTGACCTTGAGAGTTCTTGGTTCTTCTCTTCCCTTGCTCTCTGCACTTCTCACGTACGATGAAAACTCCCAATTTCCTTCTCACTTTTTCTTTCCTTCCTTTTGTTCCTTATTATTCTAAAATAATAATAATAACAAATAATGGGATTAGAGCCTTTTACTACACACACCCCCACTATACTCTTTACACCACAGTCCAACTTTTCACTTTATTTAACCAATTCCAAAATTCCAAAAATACTAATAATTTAATTTTTAATTAAATAAATAATTCAAATTCAAATTTTTAAATAATCGAAAATGTTGAGGTGTTACAACTCTCCCTTACTAAAAAGAGTTTTCGTCCTTGAAAACATACCTTAGGTGAAAAGTTCGGGATAAGAGTCTTTCATCTGACTCTCCAAGTCCCAAGTAACATTACCACCTGCTGGTCCTCCCCAAGATACTTTCACCAGAGCTATCTCTTTACCTCGCAACTGCTTCAACTTCCGATCCTCAATTCTCGCAGGCAATGCTTCCACAGTCAGATTATCTCGTACCTGTATGTCATCTACCCAAATCTCATGAGACGGATCAACAATGTACTTCATCAACTGAGATACATGGAATACATCATGCAAATTCGCAAGTGACGGTGGTAAAGCAATTTGATAAGCAACACTTCCAACCTTCTTCTTAATTTGGAACGGACCAACGCTCGACCAATACCAGTCATCAGAGTAACTCTCATAAACACATGATCTCCTTCACTAAACTCGAGATCCTTCCTTCTCTTATCATGATAACTCTTCTGACGACTCTAAGAAGCTCTCATCTTCTCCTGAATCATCTTAATCTTTTATGAAGTCTGTTGGACAATCTCTGGTCCAATCACATCACTTTCTCCAGATTTGTACCAACACAATGGTGTCCTACACCTCCTACCATACAATGCCTCAAACGGAGCCATACCAATACTCGAATGAAAACTATTTTTGTAGGTAAACTCAATCAAAGGTAAGTAACTATCCCAAGTTCCACCTTTCTCCAACACACAAGCACGTAACAAGTCCTCTAACGACTGGATCGTCTTTTCCGTATAACCATTTGTCTGCGGATGATAAGCAAAACTCAACCTCAACTTAGTACCCAATTCTTCTTGCAATCCTGTCCAGAATTTAGACGTAAACCTCGGATCTCTATCTGATACAATACTAAAAGAAATACCCTGCAAACTCACGATCCTCTCAACATACAACTGAGTCAGTTTCTCCATCAGATAATCCATTATCATCGGTATAAAGTGAGCAAATTTCGTCAACCTATCCATGATAATCCAAATAGCATCAAAATTCTTAGAAGTTCTCGGTAGACCAGACACAAAGTCCTTAGAAATTCCATCCCACTTCCAATCCGGAACAAACAACGGTTCCATCAATCCTGACGGTTTCTGATGTTCAATCTTTGACTTTTGGCAAACCAAACAAGCATAGACGAACTCAGCAATTTCCTTCTTCATTCCAGGCCTCCAAAACAACCTTTTCAAGTCATGATACATCTTAGTAACACCAGGATGAATAATCAATCCACTATGATGTCCTTCTTCCAGAATACTCTTCCTAATTTCGGCAATATCCGGAACACAAACTCTATCACCAAACCTCATAACACCATTCTCGTCAATTTGAAATTCACCTCCTTGACCTTGGTTGATCAACGTCAATTTATCAATTAAACCGACATCAGATTTCTGTCCAATTCGAATTTTCTCAAGATACCACTAGTCAACTTCAGCATACCCAACTTAACACTATTATGAGTGTTCTCACATACCAAACTCAAGTCTCTGAATTGCTCAACTAAATCCAATTCACACACCATCAACATAGACATATGCAAAGACTTCCTACTCAACGCATCTGCAACAACGTTTGCCTTAGTAGGATGGTAATTCAAACCAAAATCATAATCTTTCAGAAATTATAACCACTTTCTCTGCCTCATATTGAGCTCTTTCTGATCGAAGAGATACTTCAGACTCTTATGATCGATGAATACCTCAAATCGAGAACTATACACGTAATGCCTCTATAACTTCAAAACAAATACCACAAATTCCAGCTCTAAATCTCGAGTCAGATAATTCTTTTCATGAATCTTCAACTTCCTTGAAGCATAAGCCACTACCTGCTTATTCTGCATTAAAACACCACTTAAACCCATCAGCGAAGCATCACAGTACACGATAAAAGATTCCGCTGGGTTCGGCAATATCAAAATCGGAGCACTAGTTAATCTCTTCTTCAACTCTTGGAACCCTTTCTCACATTCAGAATCCCACACAAACACTTGTCCTTTTCTCGTCAACTTAGTTAACGGTAAAGCTAACTTCGAAAATCCCTCAATGAACTTTCTATAGTAACCTGCAAGACCAAGAAAACTATGGATTTCGATAGCGTTCTTCGGCGTTTCCCACTGAGATACCGCTTCTACCTTCATAGGATCAACAATAATGTCATTCTTAGAAATCACATGACCAAGAAAGCTTACTTCACTCAACTAGAATTCACACTTAGACAACTTCGCATATAGCTTATTGTCTTTCAACAACTCCAACACAATTCTTAGATGTTTTGCATGTTCTTCATCACTCCTTAAGTATATCAGAATATCATCGATAAAACTACCACGAACTTATCAAAATACGGAATAATATCATGTTCATATACTCCATGAAAACACCAGGTGCATTAGTAACCCCAAACGACATAACTGAATACTCATAATGTCCATACCTCGTTCTAAATGCAGTCTTCTGAATATCTTCTGTCTTCACACGAATCTGATGATATCCAGACCTCAAATCGATCTTAATGAATACACAAGCCCCAACCAGTTGATCCATCAAATCGTCAATCCTTGGCAATGGATACCGATTCTTGATCATAACTTTATTCAATTGTCTGAAATCAACACACAGTCTCATCGAACCTTCTTTCTTCTTAACAAACAACACAGGAGCACCCCACAGAGAAACACTAGGACGGATAAACTTCTTCTCGAGTAATTCCTCCAATTTCTTCTTCAATTCAGATAACTCGGATGTCGACATGTGATACGGCGCCATCGACATAGGATTAGTTCCAGGAATCAAATCTATAGAAAATTCCGCATCTCTCTTAGGTGGCAATTCACTAACATCTTCCGGAAAAACTTCTGGAAATTCATTCACAACAGGTAATCCATCACTCTTAGCTTTCCCTTTCACCTCTATCAAAGAATACAACATAAACACTACTGCACCATCATTGACAGCTAAATTCATCTTCTTAACAGACATAGTCAAATCTTCGACACTAGCCACTTTAGGAAAACTAACCGTCTTCTCAAAATAGTTTATATGAACCTGGTTTAATTCCAACCAGTTCACTCCAAGGATGATATCAAGTTGTTCTAACGGTAGGCACACTAAATCCATATGGAAACCTCTACCAAAAATTACAATAGGACAATTCCTACACACAAATGAAGTAGTCATTGTACCCGACGCAGGAGTGTCAATAACCATACTTCCATCCATATTAGATATATCCAAATTCAATCTTTTAGCATAATCCAAAGCAATAAACAAATGAGTTACTCTAGTATCAATAATTGCAATCAAAGGCGTGCCATTAATAAAACACGTACCTTTAATCAACCGATCATCTGGATTAGTCTCTGACCTAGACAAAGTGAACACCTTACCATCCAATTGTTCCTTCTTTGGCTTAGTACACTCATTAGACCTTATTCCTCTTATCATTTCTTGATCTTTACCATAAGTCTAATCCCTTCTGCGATATTTGATACCACCTTAATCTCATCACGGAGACCGTTCTCAAACTTGATACATTTAGAAAATTCTCCTTCTTCATCATTGTTGTAGTGAGCATAGTACTTAGCTAATTCAGCGAACTTGGAAGCATACTCACTTACAGTCTTGTTGCCTTGCTTGAGCTCTAGAAACTCGATCTCCTTCCTTTCCCAAATGTCTTCAGGAAAGTACCTCCTCAGAAAAGCTCTTCTGAACACAGCCCAAGTCAGCACAGTACCATCTTGCTCCATCTCAGTCCTGGTAGCAACCCACCAGTCATCAGCTTCCTCTGCCAGCATATAGGTACCATACCTCACTTTCAGATGCTCAACACAGTAAATCACTCAGAAAATTATGTCAATCTCCTTCGGCCACTTTTGAGCGCCATCAGGGTCATGCGTGCCTTTAAACAACGGAGGATTGTTCCTTTGAAAATTCCCCAGCTGCCTGTAAGCACCAATACCAGCTCCCTGCTGATTTCCTCCAAGTACACCAGCAAGCATCCCCAAAGCCTCAACAATCGCAGCGTCATCTCTTCCGTTACCTCTTCTAGCCATTGTTCTGTGAATTCACAAAATAATTCTCATTAGAACACAAGTATCAACAGTGTTACCTTGCGCTAGCCGCATACAAAAGGAAATAATGACACTAAGACATTGGTCACAACGACCGGCTATGCTCTGATACCACTATTGTAACACCTCTAAAATACCCTGCGATAAGTATAATAAAATTCAAAGTTGACATGTAAATAAAGGGCGTCACAATTGATAAAAATAAAATTCAAAATAGATGTCATGCTTTACCGATGAACATAACTCAGGTAATCATAAGGTATACATGTTCTACATAGTGGAATAATTTTAAACTAGGATAAGTTCAAAAACCAACAATTATCTAAAATAACCATCAAAATAAAATAGAGTTCATCAATGACTTTAAAACATGCGTTCCCCAATGTTACAATCAGAGCATGACACGACATGCAACAAAGTAAAACACACAACTCAATGAGCCATCCTCACCAGCTCCTAAGCCGCTAGACTTCAATCTGAATTCATTAAAGTAAGGGTGAGACTTCGTCATAATTAAATTACATTATACGTTTCTCAAATCAATAAAATATATCAAGTTATTAATCCACCATTTTTAACATAATCAGATAAGTTAATTTTCACCATTTCAATTCATGATCATACACCCAAACATAGCAAACAAATTATAACACAAGAAATCATCCTATCACGTTATAATTCACAAAATTCAATGCAAGACTCTATGCATGTGGTACCATAAGTGAACTAAGTCACACACTGATCCATAATCACCCGGATACAGTAACATCGATTCGTCCATAATCACCCGAGAATGGTTATTGGCAATACTCACTAATTCCACACAATGGGAAATAGCTACCACCATAATGTATATGCATGCACATCATAAAGCATGCAACATTCAATACAGGTTATGATCACATCAAACATCATAAACCATCATCAAACCATAACATGATATCATCACCCATCATGAAATAAATCATCAAAGCATAAACATGCAAACACTTACTCCTCAATTAGTAAGGCTATCACCAATATACAATCACAACAAAACCTGTACACAAAGTACGAATAATCCACAACACCGCGTACACGAAATACAACGCTACCATACCGGAAAAACCAACACTTTCCAATTTAAAAACAACTAATTATTATTTTCTCATTATCATAAAATAGATTGTTTAATTCAAAGAATAACATCCAAAACACCGATTAAAAAGGACTTACGGTTTGAAAGATATGATTTTTCAAAGGTTAATGATTTTTCAAAATACTACAGGGGTAACCGGTTCCCCTGGGGAGAACCCGGTTCCCACAATTGTGAAAAACATGCTCTCTAGAAAATGTACTGGGAACCCGGTTCATCCCACACAGGAACCGGTTCCAACGTTCAAAAATTTGATTTTCACTGAAAAACACAATGGGAACCCGGTTCCTTCAACCAAGGAACTGGTTCCCCAGACACAAAAATTCCACCTCCCTGGAATTTTTACCAGGAACCCGGTTCCTCCTTTCCTCCTACACAGGAATCGGTTCCTGCGACGTGTGTGAAGCAACTCGATTTTCAAAAATCTTTTAATTCTCGAAAACAGTGAAATCGCCACCTAATTTTGTGCAATGGGAAAGTCAAAACTCTGTAGTTCCTCTTAAAAAGGTTTTAATTGGTTGTATTGATTTTATAAGAAAAATCGTGCGTTTAGACGTTTCAAATGCTTTGAACTAGGACTTGTTTGTTTGTTTGAAAAGCTTAAGTCCTCGTTCGCGTTTGAAACGACTATTGCACACTCTTTATCGGAAAAGAGTTTAATGATCGCATATGAGCGATAAAAAAGAGTTTGAATGAGTTATTTTGTTTTTATGTGGGAGACGAGTATCAGACCATAAGCGTTTAACGGCTAACGCCCCAACTACTCGGATGAGTGGACAGAAACATTCGAATCATCTTTTTCTACCCAAAAGTTTTATTAAGAAAAGTGAGGTGAAACATGGTTCACGTTAATTAAATTCGATTAAAGACACCAAGCATATGGTCGAGGGTCGATACTGGACTGACTACCATATGCCTGGGAGGAGGGAGAAATAGAATATTTATTTAAGAAAGTATTTTGAAAAGAAACTCGACGTCGGATCGAGGTTTAGAACTTTAATTGCGAAAGTGTTCTGATACGCGTGCTGAGATGGAATGGAAGCGGGTTATGATTAATCAAGTATATGGACTTGATTAACCTCGTGAGGATAGGTGCTCCTATCCCCAATCATGAGACCCTGGTGCATGGTAATTGGTATATAGAGCAATATTGTTTCGGGTTATTATCGATCAAAGCAACAAGGGCTTTAACCGATCTCGTGAGGATGGCCATGCCCATCCCCAACTATGAGACCCTTTAGGACATCGACATATGAGTCAATCAAGCAGAATCGAATTGATTTTAATTTTGAATTGTGTGCAGAGTGTACAATGGTGAATAATTGCGGAATGAATAAACAGACAAAAATGTCATACAATACAATCGGAAATTTAGATAATTATGGGAGATGATCTTTTCTGTTTGATGAAAAATCGGCTAATAATTTAATCGATAAATCATCGAACACAAACTATAAGATCCAATAATTACTTAGTACATCGCACAAAAAATTTTACGAAAAATAAATTAAATGAAAAGATAAGTTCAGAAATAGCCTGAGTGACGCGGATTTGAGCGGTGCAACAAGGAAACCAGAGACAGATACTCCTGGGCCCAAATAAAGTGCCCAACGAGCCTTCAAAAAACTTCGGATGAAGCGCGATGCGTCATTGACCATGGAAGTAGTGGCAATACGGGTATGTCGAATCTTTCTTCTTCGAAAATACTCCAATGGCTCCAAGTGATGTAACATTGTATTTTAACATTTTTTCCTTTTTTACAAATTAAACTAAAAATGAAGAATATAAATAATAAAAGAAATAAAAGAATTTTTGTTTTAAAAAAAAGCAAGGTGGTGACACTTTTCACCACCAGACCCAATATAATAAATAAATTAAATTAATTTTATTTTAAAAAAGAAAAAAGGAAAATGGAAATTAGAAAAACAAAAAAACTCTGGTTTTTTCTCTCTTCATCGTATTCCATCTCTCTCACTCTCTTTGTCTTCTCCCTCTCAACCCTCACCCGTCGCTCTCTCTATCTCTCTGACCCTCATCGGCGCCGCTCTCCTCACCTCTCTCGAACCTTCATCGCCATGGCTCTCTGCCTCTCTCCCGTTTGGCCGCGATTCCTGTCTCTCTCTTCGCCGTCGCGATCTGTCTCTCCCTCGCCATCGAAAATCTCTCTTCTCTCTCGAACTGTTTGCGTGTTTGGTCGATTTTTGAGCTTAATGTTTGTTTTGATTTGTGCTTGTTTACAGATTGTTGGAACAAACTGAAAGGGAACACTGAACCCTAGCTTGAAGCGATTCCGGAGACGATGAAAAAATACCTAAGCCTTAGAGACGCGTCAACGGTGACGGCTTGCTTTCCGACCTCGTTCCGGGTGAGACATTTTCGATTTTTCTCTTCTTCTTTCTCTAAATTACAGAATTGATTTCTGAAAAAAGTCGATTTGAAGGCGTTAGGTGTAGGAACATGATGAGTTAGGCTTGCTGTTTGTCTTGGTTGTTTACGTTTTGTGTTGGTTTGAGTATGGAAACTATGTTGGTTTTTTGTATGCTGGGTTTTCGGTTTTGTTGAAGGAACTGATACTACACTTTTCTGGTTTTGATTTTTGGTTTTTGAAAGAACAAAGTTCTTCTTCTTTTTCTCTTTGTGTTTTGAAAATTCAACCGGTTCCATTTTAGAACAGATGATACTGGTATATCTATTGAACTGTTTTTTTGGATTTTGGTTTTGTAAAACAGATTTTCCTCCTCTTCCCAGAACAGATGCTTTTCTTAGTCTTTGTATTGTCAGAACAGATACCATTCTTGGTCTTTTTTCCTTCTGTATGTAAGAACAGAACAGATACTGCTAGCTTGTTTGGTGTTCTCCTTCTGATGTCTCTTCTGCTTTCCCCTTTTCACCTTTGGTGAAAAATATCCTTGAAACCACACTTTGCCTTTTCCATGCTGCTGTTGTATTAATGACTTGTAGGGTTAAGTTTACTTGTTTCAGCTTTGTTACTGCTGGCTGGCCTTGATTATGCTGATAACTATGCACCTTGTTTTACTTGCTGCCTGTTGACTTATACTTGGGCTGAACTGGTTTTCTTTTGAATGCTTCACAAACTGTTGGGCTGTATGGGCTGGATTTATTTGGAAAAATGATGTTTCTGATTTCCATTTCACACCTCCTTTTGTGAACCAACAACAAAGGTTGTTGTGATTTGCAAAAGGAAGTTGTGGCCGATGAAGGGACTTTTAGTCCTGAGGCTTTGTCGCTCGAACATGATCGCAAACTCTTAATTCTGATTCCTAACACAAACCCTAATGATGAGTCCGAAAGAACTTTTACTTGAAAATCGTATGTGCTTGGATTATGTTGCTAACCAAATTTCTCTTTGTTTTTCATGTAACATGAGTGAGGATGCTTTAGAGAACACGGACAGGGCAGAAGCTTTAGCAAGGCTTGGACAGACTTGGAGGATCGTCAATGATGAAGCCGAAATGAAGAAAGGAAAGCTCGGAGGAAACTTGAGATTCTTGTAGCAAAACCAAATTCTCATGTAGTTTGGAATCGATACAATTGTAAACCGTTTTGTACTTTGAATTGACGTTGAATTTGTACAATTCCACCATTACTTGTAACAATCTTGGATTATTACTTGGAATTTTAATAGAATTTGACTTGATACTTGCAAATGGCACAATTTGTACAACTCATAAGAATTGACGCAATATATTCAAGCTTTTCCTTTGTACCTCTTGAATCTTGTAAATGAAAAGATGGCTTGAAGTTTTGATGGACTTGTACCAATTAGAATCTTCAGATATAACAAACTCACATTCTCCTCGTATCTTGAAATTAGTATAGAACTTAGGCGTACAAAGCACTTTGAATCCCGAACAAATTAATTGCTCTAAATCTCTTGAATCGATTGAACCGACGTTTGAATTAATCTTGGTTGATACAAGAAGTAAAGCATGATGACATGTTCTAGACTTTGCTTATATTAAATAACCTTATAAGTTTTTAGACGTATCAAAACTTAATGTATCAAATAATTCGCCACAAACTCAGATTCTAAACGTTCTCAAATTCAAACTTTAATTCCAAATTTGACTCCAAACACCAGATGAATTAAGCAAGAAAGTCACGATCGTGATTCCAACCGTTGTACTACAGCTCATCTCAAACATGGGGAACTTCAATCATATACCAGGCCAAAAGGCGAGCTAAATTAGAACCAAGACATCAATAAAATCCACATTTTTGAACTCATACCCTTGCAAGAAAAATCCAAGAAAAACTTATGACAGGAGGGTAAATTTTGGGGTGCGACAGTTTCCCCTATTCAATCATCTTAAACCTGATGAGAGAGAAAAAAAACGACAGCTTTCGAACGTTCAAGGTGGAAGAGGATTGAATACCAGAGAACCCCGAAAATTTACCCGACACAGGATACCAAAACTAGGTCAAATACCTCAACTACGGAGTCAAGGAAGAAACACTTGATCAGAATAAACTTGTTAAACATCAACAACATGTCTTAACAAAAATAGTAACTATTGAGAAATATGTGGAGGTTTCAATAACACTGGGGATAACCGAATGCCGTAAATAAGCAATGAACAACAATTTTTTTAACGAAAATGCTTTGAGAAGAAAACTGAACTCCTCAAGCGAAAAGAAAAACAAAAAAATGTTATGAGAAGAAAACTGAACTTCTCAAGCGACAAGAAATAAAGACAATGCTATGAGAAGAAAAAAAACCGAACTTCTCAAGCGACAAGAAATAAAAATTAAGAGTTTGATGTGATTGAGAACTTATCAAAGAATTCCCGTGATAATTAAGGAATACCTGGAGACCTTAAACAAAATTGAAAAATTGACATGATTGAGAACTTAACAAAGAGTTCCCTGATAATTAAGGAATACCTAGAGACCTTAAATAAAATTGAAAAATTGACATGATTGAGAACTTAACAAAGAGTTCCCTGATAATTAAGGAATACCTGGAGACCTTAAACAAAATTGAAAAATTGACATGATTGAGAACTTAACAAAGAGTTCCCTGATAATTAAGGAATACCTGGAGACCTTAAACAAAATTGAAAAATTGACATGATTGAGAACTTAACAAAGAGTTCCCTGATAATTAAGGAATACATGGAGACCTTAAACAAAATTGAAAAATTGACATGATTGAGAACTTAACAAAGAGTTCCCTGATAATTAAGGAATACCTGGAGACCTTAAACAAAATTGAAAAATTGACATGATTGAGAACTTAACAAAGAGTTCCCTGATAATTAAGGAATACCTGCAGACCTTAACAAAGTTGAAAAATTGACATGATTGAGAACTTAACAAAGAGTTCCCTGATAATTAAGGAATACCTGGAGACCTTAACAAAGATATATGGCTAGAACAATCTCGAAATTGTTGGTGCACGAAGGTGCGAGGAGCCATGGCATGCTGAATGTCTTTGACCGTGTAACTTCCGAGTTACCAGCAGAACAAATTCAGTAGCGCGCCCGAGAATACAATTCTCTAGGGATAAACAAATCAATATCCAGCACACTGGTGTGATATATATGTTTATAAAGTCGGTAAATCTTGTTTCCGACATTTCTGCTGATGAGAGATCTTACTGAACATGTACGGACATGTTGAACAACTTCCGAGTTGACAAGATCTTCAATTTGTATGCAGATAGCTTTACCGGTAATAGAAGAATCAGATTCAGCGCCTGTGATTGGAAAACTTCTAGGGTAATGAGCTTCAATTTGCTGACATTGTATAGACAATGCGTTGTAGCAAGTGGATATGTGGATCAACTTCTGAGTTGGAGAAATATCCTGAGATTGAATAAACATCCCACCTGGTGGACATTTATTGTTGAGTAGTTGATGACTTACTGGGGAAATAAACACACCAGAAGTTCGATGAAATTTTTTGAGAACAGCTCAGAGGAGTATATTGCAGAAGTTACTGCCAATAGAAATTGCTGGGAAGATTCTTGTCTGAAAGAAATCTTTGAAAATACCAAGAATAACGTTGTAATAATCCTTTCTGAAGGAAACTCACTTGCGAGTAAATTAAGCTTCGTTGGGGAAACTCTATAAGAAAACCGTATGGAAAATTCATTGGGGATTCCCGGTTGATAATTTTGCTGACATTAGAGTCCATCTAAAAGAGACAACTGTCTCGCTGGGGAAGAAATCTCGATGGGAGTAACCATCAGCTGTTAAAGCCCCTACAAGCATACCGCTTGTGTTATAGAAAAGAGGATAATTGTGTCGTCTGAGAACTAATCCTTCAATTTTGATCCTTACGAGGATATTCTGTTCAATGAAGAGTCACGAAAAGAAATAGCCGGAGCTAATGTATGAGTATGACATGCATGATATGATATGCATGATGATTCTTTTATGTTTTAATGCAAATAGTATATGATTTCCTGATACTGTTGAGAGAAAGAAGATATCACTGGGGAATCCAATTTGAACAATTCTGTTGTCACAAGAATTCGCTGGGGATGATCGATCATTTCTCTGGCGAAGAGACTTCACTGGAGAATTGACACTCATCGATTATACATCACCCAAGCATTCACAGCAGGGAGAGAACTTGAATTGACATTTGGGACACGGTCCTCGACACCCGCATTTGACTTTATTCGGAATAGATCCCAAGTCCGGTGGAGGTTTATGCATGAATATACCGTGATATGATATGATATGACATGACATGAATGGATGAATGAATGAATTATGCGTGAATATACTGGTTGATGTATTGGTTATCAAACTGAATTCTCGACATAGCTGGTTCGGAGGATAGAAGAATACGGCACAATAAGATGATTGACCAAGCTCCCAATGTTGAATTGCCACTGGAAGGGCTGCAATGCTAATTCTTGTAGAAAGAAGAATAGCAAACTTCTGAATTGATCAGATGATTATGAGAGGCGTGCCCCCATGCGTGGGAATGCAGCTGCATTAGATTTTTCACTTCAGAATCTCAATATGCCCTGGTCTGGTAGACCTTCTAGAAATCTTTCCCGCAAAGAAGTGCCCCGGTATCCTGTATTCTGACACAATACTTTACTGATCATCAGTATTTCAAGGAACTGGATATTCTGATATGGGACTATCATGCCTTGATATGAGCTATGGAGGTATTTCTACATCTCAAAGTAACCTCCTTAGATTTACCGAATCTCAGAGTGATGGACTTTGCATAGATGGACGACATGCCCCAGGATGAACATTGGAGAGACTCCAACGTCTCGAAGTAGTTTCTTCAGATTAAATGAATCTTTTCAGCAAGCTTGCTTTAGAATGAATCTTGAAGATACTTCTACATCTCAAGTAATTTCCTCCGATCGACTGCATCTGAACAAAAAGCTATGCGAACATCGGGAAGACCTGCCTCAGGATGAGCTTTAGAGAGACCTCCATGTCTCGAAGTAATTGCTTCAGACTGAATGAATCTTTAACGAACACTTGCTCCAATTAAGAGAGCTTTATCGTCACGAGGTAACTGCTTCAGATCAACAACATGTGAGCAACTAACCTGACGGAATGAGAGCTCCTTTTTTTGAAGGCTTCAATGTGTCGAAGTATTTGCTTCGAATTGATTTGAACTAAGCGATTAGTTCTGCAGAAATTGGAGTGAGATGCCCCCACTTTAGCCTTAGAGAGACTTTCCCGCCTCGAGGTGATGGCTTCAAGTTGACTGAAACATGGAACGACAGTTGTCCCAGGCTAACTGCTCTTTTGAGAAGGACTAACTCAACATGATGATTGCTCTTTAAGGATTTGCCCCGGATTGGCAGAAATTCGAGGAGCTGAATTTCGATTTGATTGCCCCCAAATTAACAGGATCTTGAGAAGACAACCTGTGATATGCTCAAAGGAGTCCTTAAGCGTCTTGCCCCTTGATACAAATAAACTGCTAACTTAGCAGAATAATCGAGTTTCTCTTCTTTGGACAAAGTTAAACTCTTCACTGACGTTCATTATGAGAACTTATTCAATGTCAAATAATTGTTTTACATGTAGAAGAAATGTTTATTGTGACAATTATAATGCAACATTTATGTGTCTTGAAGTTTTGTATGAAAAACATTATGACCCCCTTTTTTTTGTGAGTGAAACACTTTTAGAGTGAAACACTGAAAACTTTCTTTTTGAAAGATAAGACGAGCATATGATACCAACATAGATACTTAGCACACACTGTAGGAGTCAGGTAAACGCGATCTCTTCGTTGTATGCTCTTGAATTAACCCACGCTTCAATTAGGACTTTTAAGGGTTGTAACGTGGCTTGGTTCACGGGTTTTTAGAAAAAGATTTTTAGGCTCAAAATATTTGGTGCCCGCCCATTCTCCATGATGTTCTTCAGTCCTAAGTTCAACTATCTTGATACGAGCACTCATCTCTCGAGAGTCGTCATGATGGTTGAGGAACCAATACGAGGTTTCTTGGACACGACAGTCACTCACGTTGTCCTTGGTGTTTAACCATACAACTTGTTCTTTGTAGATAATCCTTTCTTTGACTTCATTTCGGGATTTTGCCTAACTTTTGCCTAAGCGACTTATTACTAAGTTCCGACTTAGCGGGCTTTTTTGTCTTTTTTTTTTTGAACAAGTCGTTGAGCTTTATACTGTTTTCAACTTGTTGAAAGTGGTAGTGACTGTCTGAGTCTTTGGGTAGATGAGGGATAACTGTTGTTATGGTGTCGTCATCTGTTGACCCTCTGATGTGCGAGAGATACCCAACACGGTATCAATCTCCCTTGGTGCACACTATTGATAGATGGAGGTCGACTACTGTGGTTTTGACCTTTCTCAACCTTTTGAAGGATAGCCATTATTGTATCCTTTGATGCTTACTCTCTTTATGATTTTTAAACGCTCGATCAGATTAACTGAACACTACCCGCCCACAGGGTAAAAAATGATGAGGGTTTTTTCTGAACAGAAAAGAAACTCCTACTTCAAGGCTCAAAGGGGTTAACGAGGGTCTATCTCCCTTATAACTTCGGTGTTTGGGAATTTGAAACAAGGCCTATACATCATCAGCAAGGTTTTTACTTGAAAGCATACGACTAGAGACCTGGCGTTTCAAATATCGTCATCCTCCCTCCAATCTTTGCCTAGGCGAAAGATTCGGCAACGTTGGTATCAAAATGCTCGCAAATCATTTAAAGAGTGATAACGAATGGATTGAGTGACAACGAATGAATTAATTCAAGATAAACATACTCATTGCATTAAGATGAAAATAAACAAGTTTCTACATGCAAACAAAGTTTAAACAAATAAACAAGATACACATGAAAATGCAGTAAAGAAATACAAGATTGTCATTGTTGAGGAGACTTGGGCTCTGTCTTGACTTGTTGATTCAGATGAATTTCTGTGGTCTTGGTGCTCGCTTGAGTACCGGGTTGTCATTCACAAACAGATTCCCACCGTGAATCGTCAAGTACTTCTGGTCAATCAACTGTTGAACTTTGGCTTTGTAAGGATTGCAATCCTCTGTTGAGTGTCCTACCGTACCAGCATGGTATCCACATCGTGCATTATGATCATATCCAAACGGGAACAACCTTGGTGGCTTAAGAAACTTGGGAACCACCAATGAATTTTGAATCAGATATGGCAGAAGTTGACTGTAGGTTACTGGAATTGGATCAAGAGGAGCATTCCTTCTTTCCAAATTATTTCGGGGCACAGTTTGATTTTGAGAGTTCTGACTCTGAAGTTGAGGAAGATCAGACAAAAGTTGTTGATGCAAAGACTTAAAAGATGGTAATGGAGGATAATGAGTTGGTGTTGCAACCGACTTCCCTTTGCTAGAACTTGAGATATCTTTGCCGAAGGTTACCACCTTCTCTGAAGTGAACATTTGGTCTACTTCATCACTACTCTTCAAAGTCTCAACTCCCTTTTGGTAAGCAATTGTCCCAATGAGTTTTGAAGCTCCTCAAAATTGCTATGATCAGAACTTGCAAGCAAAATGTCTAAGCTCGATCCATTTTGTTTGAAAAACAGAATCTTATCATCAATTAGCTCTTGAACTGTGCATTTGAAGGCCGAACAATTCTCAGTTTCGTGTCCTGCAGAGTCAGCATGAAAAGCACATCTGACACTCTTATCAAACCAAGCTTTAGCAACCCCTGGTACTGGCTTCAATTCCCTTGGTATCACAACACCACTCTGAATCAAGTAAGGCAATAGTTGAGAATATGATATCGGGATTGGCTGAATATCCTGTTGAGCATATCGGCGGTAATGCGAGTTAATACGCTGATTTGGATCCTTCTTCTTTGACCGGGGATTAACCAATTGCTGTTGTCGAGGAATCTTCGAAGGTGAAGGCCGAGGGTGATGCTCAGTAGGATGATTTTGACCTGGAAAGTTCGCTACGTGCGGATGTCCTTGACCCATGGAGACATCATATGATAGAGCAGCAACCAAACTTGCGGAGATTGGTGTGGGGTTGCACTCTCTTTTCAACACAACTTTCAAGAGATCCATGACCAGGTCCATCTGATTTTTCAAATGCTTAACTTCTTCCTTCAATAGTTCCTGACCACGTTGAAGCTCGTCTATAGCCCTCTGACACATCATTGGAGTTCTGAACGTGCGTCGAGTAGACAGTTTGATATTTTCTGGACAGAAGAGATGAATGAGTTTTTCTGATGAAGATGAAATGCATGATAATGCATTAAAGAATGCAAATGTAATATAATGGTAACGCATGTCAGAATGCGATGTAAGGTAATAGTAACGCATGTAAGAATGCGATGTAATGGTAATGCATGTAAGAATGCAACATGATGGTAATGCATGTAAGAATGCAATGTGATGCGATACATATTGATGTTATGCGCAAAAATCACATGTAAAGTTAAACAGACATGGGTTTGAAAGGGACGGTCGGACATGGTTTCGACGTCTACCCAACGATTCCCCCCATGATGGCTCTTAGGGTTTTTTGATACAACAAACACAAATTCTCGTGCATCGCAAAAGATACTTGCAACGCTACAATACCTTTTTTCAAGAGAATTTGGTTTGAGGGAGAGTTACGTATTGACCGAATAGACAAAGCAGGTCTAACGATATAACAAACGTAACCCTCAATACCGGGATCTGAACGGGGTGCTCAAAATCATTGATCCCAACTTGGGTGTATCATTTTCACCGCAAATAAATTTGTGATTAGATGATATATCCAAGAATGTCTCATTTGAGCATTCTTAAAACCTACAGGTTAGGTTTCCTTAAAGGTCAAAACTAGGGGAAAAATCCCGTCTAACAACACTATCGTCAATGCAAAAGTAACTTGCAATCGGCGATAATGTCTTCGAAAGAACCTCCCCTAGATGTGGTCTTCGTACCAACTCACAAGACATTTCCCTCTAGCAAATCAATACTACGCAACCACTCTAATTTATGTGTTCTATAGCCTTGGTAGTGGGCTTTTCCTATGATCCCATCCAATATTCCCACACAACAATAAAGTATCAACAAAGTAATAATTAAAGCGATAGGAAATAAATGACTAATTTAAACACAAAAATAGAGTGATAAAAAGAAAGCGAAAATAAACACACATACGAAGAGCTAAACTAGGGTTGACACGCTTAGATTTTTTTCCCCAGTGAAGTCGCCAACTGAAGCAACTCGATTTTCAAAAATCTTTTAATTCTCGAAAACAGTGAAATCGCCACCTAATTTTATTTATTCCAAAAGGAAAGGGAAAATATAGATAAAACCCCAAACAAGCGGATAAGACGGTCTACGACCAAAAACTAGAATCGGGAGTCGGTTATGTAAGGGGAAGGTGTTAACACCCCTTACATCGATCGTATTCGATGGAACCCGTTTAGTTCTAAGTGTGTGTGTATACTCGCTACTCTCTAAGTTATAAAAGAAACGGAATTTGATTATTATTATTTTGAGTTTGGCACGGTTTCTGAACCGTGTGCCTACATATTCCCTTGTGCAATGGGAAAGTCAAAACTCTGTAGTTCCTCTTAAAAAGGTTTTAATTGGTTGTATTGATTTTATAAGAATAATCGTGCGTTTAGACGTTTCAAATGCTTTGAACTAGGACTTGTTTGTTTGTTTGAAAAGCTTAAGTCCTCGTTCGCGTTTGAAACGACTATTGCACACTCTTTATCGGAAAAGAGTTTAATGATCGCATATGAGCGATAAAAAAGAGTTTGAATGAGTTATTTTGTTTTTATGTGGGAGACGAGTATCGGACCATAAGCGTTCAACGGCTAACGCCCCAATTACTCGGATGAGTCGACAGAAACATCCGAATCATCTTTTTCTACCCAAAAGTTTTATTAAGAAAAGTGAGGTGAAACATGGTTCACGTTAATTAAATTCGATTAAAGACACCAAGCATACGAGGGTCGATCTGGATGACATATGCCAGGAGGAGGAGAAATAGAATATTTATTTAAGAAAGTATTTTGAAAAGAAACTCGACGTTGGATCGAGGTTTAGAACTTTAATTGCGAAAGTGTTCTGATACGCGTGTTGAGATGGAATGGAAGCGGGTTATGATTAAACAGACAAAAATGTCATACAATACAATCAGAAATTTAGATAATTATGGGAGATGATCTTTTCTATTTGATGAAAAATCGGCTAATAATTTAATTGATAAATCATCGAACACAAACTATCAGATCCAATAATTACTTAGTACATCGCACAAAAATTTTTACGAAAAATAAATTAAATGAAAAGATAAGTTCAGAAATAGCCTGAGTGACGCGGATTTGAGCGGTGCAACAAGAAAACCAGAGACAGATACTCCTGGGCCCAAATAAAGTGCCCAACGAGCCTTCAAAAAACTTCGGATGAAGCGCGATGCGTCATTGACCATGGAAGTAGTGGCAATACGGGTATGTCGAATCTTTCTTCTTCGAAAATACTCCAATGGCTCCAAGTGATGTAACATTGTATTTTAACATTTTTTCCTTTTTTACAAATTAAACTAAAAATGAAGAATATAAATAATAAAAGAATTTTTGTTTTAAAAAAAAAGCAAGGTGGTGACACTTGTCACCACCAGACCCAATATAATAAATAAATTAAATTTATTTTATTTTAAAAAAGAAAAAAGGAAAATGGAAATTAGAAAAACAAAAAAACTCTGGTTTTTTCTCTCTTCATCGTATTCCATCTCTCTCACTCTCTTTGTCTTCTCCCTCTCAACCCTCACCCGTCGCTCTCTCTATCTCTCTGACCCTCATCGGCGCCGCTCTCCTCACCTCTCTCGAACCTTCATCGCCATGGCTCTCTGCCTCTCTCCCGTTTGGCCGCGATTCCTGTCTCTCTCTTCGCCGTCGCGATCTGTCTCTCTCTCGCCACCGGAAATCTCTCTTCTCTCTCGAACTGTTTGCGTGTTTGGTCGATTTCTGAGCTTAATGTTTGTTTTGATTTGTGCTTGTTTACAGATTGTTGGAACAAACTGAAAGGGAACACTGAACCCTAGCTTGAAGCGATTCCGGCGACGGTGAAAAAATACCTAAGCCTTGGAGACGCGTCAACGGTGACGGCTTGCTTTCCGACCTCGTTCCGGGTGAGACAGTTTCGATTTTTCTCTTCTTCTTTCTCTAAGTTACAGAATTAATTTCTGAAAAAAGTCGATCTGAAGGCGTTAGGTGTAGGAACATGATGAGTTAGGCTTGCTGTTTGTCTTGGTTGTTTACGTTTTGTGTTGGTTTGAGTATGGAAACTATGTTGGTTTTTTGTATGCTGGGTTTTCGGTTTTGTTGAAGGAACTAATACTACACTTTATCTGGTTTTGATTTTTGGTTTTTGAAAGAACAAAGTTCTTCTTCTTTTTCTCTTTGTGTTTTGAAAAATCAACTGGTTCCCTTTTAGAACAGATGATACTGGTATATCTATTGAACTGTTTTTTTGGATTTTGGTTTTGTTAAACAGATTTTCCTCCTCTTCCCAGAACAGATGCTTTTCTTAGTCTTTGTATTGTCAGAACAGATACCATTCTTGGTCTTTTTTCCTTCTGTATGTAAGAACAGAACAGATACTGCTAGCTTGTTTGGTGTTCTCCTTCTGATGTCTCTTCTGCTTTCCCCTTTTCACCTTTGGTGAAAAATATCCTTGAAACCACACTTTGCCTTTTCCATGCTGCTGTTGTATTAATGACTTGTAGGGTTAAGTTTACTTGTTTCAGCTTTGTTACTGCTGGCTGGCCTTGATTATGCTGATAACTATGCACCTTGTTTTACTTGCTGCCTGTTGACTTATACTTGGGCTGAACTGGTTTTCTTTTGAATGCTTCACAAACTGTTGGGCTGTATGGGCTGGATTTATTTGGAAAAATGATGTTTCTGATTTCCATTTCACACCTCCTTTTGTGAACCAACAACAAAGGTTGTTGTGATTTGCAAAAGGAAGTTGTGGCCGATGAAGGGACTTTTAGTCCTGAGGCTTTGTCGCTCGAACATGATCGCAAACTCTTAATTCTGATTCCTAACACAAACCCTAATGATGAGTCCGAAAGAACTTTTACTTGAAAATCGTATGTGCTTGGATTATGTTGTTAACCAAATTTCTCTTTGTTTTTCATGTAACACGAGTGAGGACGCTTTAGAGAACACGGACAGGGCAGAAGCTTTAGCAAGGCTTGGACGGACTTGGAGGATCGTCAATGATGAAGCCGAAATGAAGAAAGGAAAGCTCGGAGGAAACTTGAGATTCTTGTAGCAAAACCAAATTCTCATGTAGTTTGGAATCGATACAATTGTAAACCGTTTTGTACTTTGAATTGACGTTGAATTTGTACAATTCCACCATTACTTGTAACAATCTTGGATTATTACTTGGAATTTTAATAGAATTTGACTTGATACTTGCAAATGGCACAATTTGTACAACTCATAAGAATTGACGCAATATATTCAAGCTTTTCCTTTGTACCTCTTGAATCTTGTAAATGAAAAGATGGCTTGAAGTTTTGATGGACTTGTACCAATTAGAATCTTCAGATATAAAAAACTCACATTCTCCTCGTATCTTGAAATTAGTATAGAACTTAGGCGTACAAAGCACTTTGAATCCCGAACAAATTAATTGCTCTAAATCTCTTGAATCGATTGAACCGACGTTTGAATTAATCTTGGTTGATACAAGAAGTAAAGCATGATGAGATGTTTCAGACTTTGCTTATATTAAATAACCCTATAAGTTTTTAGACGAATCAAAACTTAATGTATCAAATAATTCGCCACAAACTCAGATTCTAAACGTTCTCAAATTCAAACTTTAATTCCAAATTTGACTCAAAACACCAGATGAATTAAGCAAGAAAGTCACGATCGCGATTCCAACCGTTGTACTACAGCTCATCTCAAACATGGGGAACTTCAATCATATACCAGGCCAAAAGGCGAGCTAAATTAGAACCAAGACATCAATAAAATCCACATTTTTGAACTCATACCCTTGCAAGAAAAATCCAAGAAAAACTTATGACAGGAGGGTAAATTTTGGGGTGCGACAGTGTGTAGCAGAAAATAGGCAATTTTGATAGCATGTTATTTCCCAACTCAATCTTTATCATTCCAATACGAACCCACACATCCAAATTCATCAAAATCATCCAAACAACAACACCATAATGCAATATAACATATTTCAACCATACTCAATGATCCTATAACATTGATTTGTTCAAGTTCATGCAATTGGACAGTTCAGGGTCAAATTCTACAAACCTAGAAAATCCTAAATTGGGATTCCTAACATACTCAATCAATCATATTGTTCCCCAAAACCTATAAGGCATAATAACTAAGACAAATCACCCCTTACCTATGAGAAATTCTTGACCTTGAGAGTTCTTGGTTCTTCTCTTCCCTTGCTCTTTGCAGTTCTCATGTACGATAAAAACTCCCAATTGCCTTCTCACTTTTTCTTTCCTTCCTTTTGTTCCTCATTATTCTAAAATAATAATAATAACAAATAATGGGATTAGAGTCTTTTACTACATACACCCCCACTATACTCTTTACACCACAATCCAACTTTTCACTTTATTTAACCAATTCCAAAATTCCAAAAATACTAATAATTTAATTTTTAATTAAATAAATAATTCAAATTTAAATTATTTAATAATAAAAAATGTTGTGGTGTTAGAACTGACACATCGTGAGGAGCAAATGTGTGCAGCTCCACTTAACCCACAAGCAGTCACTTTTCTTGCATAAGTTCCATAAGAGCTTGAGCAAAGAGACCTTTTTCCAAACCTCAAGATCCACAATATTCAGACCACCCTTGGTTAGAAGTATGCTAACCTTATTCCAAGAAATAGGGCTCATCCTACTAGGGGACACACCACCAGTCCAAACAAAAGTCCTACAAGTAGAATTGATCTTAAACTAGACAATTTTATGAATAGGTAAATAGTTGATCCAGTAGCTAGCTATCGCAGAACAAACAATTTTAACTAATTGGACTCTTCCAGCATGGCTAAGAAGCTCTGCACTCCAATGATGGATCTTACTCAAAAGTCTCTCAATAAGAGGCAAATAGTGATTTACAGATTGCTTCTTGCAGGTAATATGGATACCTAAGTACCAGAAAGGTAATTTACCTTCCTTGAAAACAGTTAAAAGATAAATATTTTGCTTGGTGATCTCATCCACAACTCCTATATAGACATTACATTTTGTAGGATTCACCATCAGGCATGTAGAGTTAGAAACGTACTACACAGTCTTCATCATGATCTCCATCAGTCCCTCATCACCTTTGGCCATCAATAGGATGTCGTCTGCGAAGGTTAAGTGAGTGAGTTCTAAGTTTTTGCATTTAGAGTGATGCTTGAAATTTGGAGTTTTCATCATTGCATACATCTAGGGGTGTTCGCGGTGCGGTTTGAGCGGTTTTAACACAAAAAATCATCCGAACCGCGAGAGAAAAATGCGTGCGGTTTGGTTTGGTTCGGTTGGCTTTTAGAAAAAAAAACCCAAACCAAACCAATGCGGTTTGGTTCGGTGCGGTTTATTCGATTTTTACAAATATTTTGTTGAGCCATACATACACATATAGATGACAACATAACTTTGTATTTTGTCATTCTTACACTATCAAATAACAATAAAACTCATCATATTTGGACAATAACTTTCTATTTAATATGTAAAAATTAGATTAAACAAAAGTAAAATAATAAACACAAAATAATAACATAAATAATATCAAAAATATTATAATAAAACAAAAAAAAAGATGAGATGAGAGATTAGTGAAGATGAAAAAGAAAGAACATAAAAGAGAAGATATTAGAGATAAATATGTGCGATAAAACAAAATTGAAAGAGGCAATATTTGCATAAAAATGAGAAGGTGAAAAAGAAAGAATATAAGAGAGTAGATATTAGAGAAGAAGAGACAAGGATTAGAAAATTGTTTGTAATCATAAGACTAATATTAAATAAGTTTATGTTTGAGTTAGATGAGAGTTAAGTAAAATTTAGGTTGTACTATATTGCGGTTTGATTCGGTTTGCAAAATATAAACCGCAAACCGAATCGAATCATGCGGTTTTGTTAAAAGATGGCCCAAACTAATCCGAACCAAATGTGATTTTTTACGGTTTTGGTTTGGTTTAGTTTAGTTTGCGATTTTTTATTGGGTTGGTATGGTTTTGAACACCCCTACATCCATCAGTTTAAAAATTCTGGAGGTAATGACCATCTAGTAGATTTTATTAGATAATCTATAAAAAAACATTTCATATAATTTAAAATCTTTAGTTACTTTAAAGCTACAGAGCCTCCTTTCAAATACTTTTTAAGAAGAAATTCACTATCTCAAATTATTATTAACAATAAATAAACTTTTAATGTTATTTTACTTTTTTATATTTTCTATTCATCAATTTAAACAATTAATATTTTTATATTTTTTATTTTCTTCAAATAACAAACTATGCAAGAGGAATAAAAAAATATGCAACACTCTAATCATAGTGACATAAATATGTACATAATGAAATAATAAAAAAAATAATAATAATAATGTCACCAGAAAAATTCCAATAAAAAAGCTATATCAATTAAGCTACACATATAACAGATTTCAAATTTCATATATATTAGCTTTGAATTTCATTAGCAGTACTAGTACCAAATTAACTTTGAATTCCATTAGCAGCAGTACTAAAAGAAAGTGACAAGTGATATTTTAGAGTATAGTTTCATTTATGGTCTTCAACTTTTGCACAGATATATAAAGAAAAATTGTAAAAATGTATTACCATAGTATGTACTTTTATGTTTCAACATTTGTTAGTTTTAAACTTAGTACAAGTTTTTATTTACACTAGAAAATTACAGTGAAGTTAATATATTAATAAATTATTATTTAATTGTCATCAAGTACATCATGGAGAGTTTTTATGTGCCGAACTTTGCATGATTACATTTAAAGATGTGAAGAGTGAGTGATTGTATTTGTTTTTTAGCTTAAGGTTACAATAGAAAACATTCAGAGTAAGAAAAAGTAAGTCTATAAGGTGCAACTTTATCTAGAAACCCTATAATGGGGTAACGTGAAAGCTCATCTATCACGCTTGACTCCTCGTGACATATTTATTGTACAAATTTCTCACTCTTGTTCCCCTATAGTACCTCCTTGACTAAGTTTTGAAATTAGTTATTTATGATACTGAATTTTATAAAAAAAACATTTAATCAAAATTATACTTTATAAATGTAAAATTACCATTACTTCAATTTAAAATGCATACCGAATTTAATTCATGATGAAATTTGTTTTAGTACAAATATCACTTTTAATTTTTTAATTTTTAATTAAAAAATATCCCATGAATGTTATTATTAAAAAATATATATTCAGTCGAAAAATATGAATTTCATTGTAATTACGATGTTATTATTTTTTTATTCTTAAATTATTATTTGAAGATGAGGATGTTTATGGAAAGACGAGAAGTAATATCATGATTAAGTAATAGTTTTTAATAGAAGAAAAAAAGAATCTATTTGTTTATTTAGAATAATTATTACTTTGTAATTATAAAAACAGTATTCCGTGAATGTTATTCTTAATGTTTTAAAAACAGTATTCCACTGCTAAAATATATTAATATCCAATTTTTCAAAAATGGGTTTTAATAGAAAATGTAACAATGGAACAAAAATTTTTTTTAACAGGTTTGTCTTATTTATAAGTTTTGAAAATAGTTTGAATATATTTGAATAATTTATGATTTATTAAAAAAAATATTTTCGTGGTCACTGGACAAGGTCAAGTTTTATTAAGATTTTTTCTTAAAGTTTGAAGAAATAGGTATTGAAAATTGTAGAAGTGTGAAGAAGATGAAGAGACTATCCTAAAGTATAAACTAAATGACATAAAATAAAAAGGTCTCATTGTAAGGTAGTCAAGAGAAAGTCGTTGTTTGTGAAAGTATACAAACCACAAGACAGAGCAAGCATTTGACATTGGTCAAAATAAGCATTCATTTACTGTTGGATTAAGCCACAACATAAGCAAATTACATGAGCGAGCACATAAACATATGATCACTAAAAGGTTCAGATGAATTTCAAATGCACATAGCCACAAGGAGAATCTCCAATCTTCAATTAAAGATCAAAGTTTCTCATAATAGGTTCAAGTATTAAATTAAAGTTTAAAGGTCCAGATGAATCCCACAGTCTTAGATACAACCACTCAAAGAAAGGGAAAGTACTTAGTCAAATGCAGGATGGAGCAAGCATTTGACATTGGTGAAAATGAGCATTCCTTTATTGTTGGATTAAGCCACAAGATAAGAAAACTACATGATCAAGCACATAAACATATGACCAATAAAAGGTCCAGATGAATGTCAGATGCATAGAGCCACAAGGAGAATCTCAAGTCTTCAATTAAAGATTAAAGTTTCTCATAATATGGTCAAGTATTAAATTGAAGTTTAAAGGTCCAGACGAATCCCAAAGTCTTAGATACAACCACTCAAATTAAAGGAAAGAACTAAGTCATAAAGTTCGAGGTATAAAATACTCCTCTAGCAAGGGATTGTAACACAAAGTCTACAATATCAGAGACAAGTTTTTTAAAGATTTTTTCCATTTATTAATGTATTTGGTGCTTTTTGAAATAATAAAGCAAGGTAAGCGAAAAGTTAAAAGGCATAGAGTAAAAGGCAAAATAAAAGAGGCAAGAATGTAAATGACATGAATGTAACCATTAGAACCAACAATGCATATCCATGTGGTACCAACATAGCTTCATCTCCCTTCACTATTGCCAATTAATAGAGGCACAAGGCACAAGCCTTCTTCACAATCCGCCAATACAAGCCTTCATAAATGCAAATGTAATACGATGCTAACAACAACATCATAAATTCACTTCACAAGGCATACGCCTATATCACTACTTCACTGACCATAGGCCTACAACGTCATCAACGTATTCAACAACATATCACAATGACATATTCATCCTCTCATTATAAACATCACCGCATCACAACAAAATTAATATCAGTACAAAATATCCTGCAACTTCACATAAATCCACAATAACGTACAACAACATACACATCACTGATATATCACAAGAAAACAACAACACGACGTATTCGCATAACTTCACAAAAACAACACTATCACAATTATCTACTAATTAAACTTAGTTACTTTGTAAATTTTCATTAAATTTCAAACAAGCAATTATACCGCCTAATTCGACCCAACGGAACTATTTCCAATTATTTTCTATCTTAATAGTCCACTGCCAATTAACAACTATCAATTTTATCATTTTTAGTTTCTGTACTAAATTGAACTTGTTTCTAACTTCATTCTAGTACTGCTACGTGCAACACAAAAACTCCATCATACTGCGACTGTGATTATTTAATAACATACTGTAACCAAAGGATATTAATTTCATATAACCTATACTATCTTATTTTAACAATTAAAAATATACTGACCCTTAAAAATTATGCTATCTATTTTAATTGTTAAGAATACTATAGTTTCTAAAAGTTACCACGTGATGCCTACTACTCCCAACATAAACAGAAAAGAATAAACAAATAAAGTGACACCACACAAAAGTGTGTGCCGATCGCCAATGGGGGTGTGCTGAGATCGGCACCCTTCATTTTCTTCTCCTATTCCCTTTATTTCTTGCCCAGTTTATTATATAATTTCCTAACACAGTTGCAACGCATACTCAGTATTAAACCCCATTCGGCATCAACAACATGCACAAAAACCCAATTGGTTATTCAATTTCAACAACAACACAACCAATTTCAACAACAACACACTAATGAATCTAATACTCTAAACCCCATATAAAATTCATCATACTTTCATTCATTTCTTCATAACCCCACCCTGTCACAAAGGGGATCCTTCTGGAGGCAATATCAGAAGTCTATGCTTTTGACCATCGGAACTTCTGACCATCACTTCTACTTCTGACCATCAGAAATTCTGACCCTCACTTCTACTTCTAACCATCAGAACTTCTGACCATCACTTCTACTTCTGATCATCAGAACTTCTGACCATCACTTCTGCTTCTAACCATCAGAACTTCTAACCATCACTTCTACTTCTAACCATCATAACTTCTGACCATCACTTCTACATCTGACCATCAGAACTTCTGACCATCACTTCTTCTAACCATCGAACTTGACCATCACTTCTACCGACCATCGGAACTTCTGACCATCACTTCTACTTCTAACCGTCAGAACTTCTGACCATCACTTCTACTTCTAAATGTCAGAACTTCTGACCATCACTTCTACTTCTGACCATCAAAAATTCTGACCATCACTTCTACTTCTAACCATTAGAACTTCTGACCATCACTTTTACTTCTGACCATCACTTCTACTTCTAACCATTAGAACCTCAGACCATCACTTCTACTTCTAACCATCATCAGAACTTCTGACCATCACTTCTACTTCTAACCATCATAACTTCTAACCATCACTTCTACTTATAACCATCAAAACTCTTGTTACCATTATTTATTTCTGCACTAATGAGTTTGTACTGTTAACTTCATTGACTGTTACTTTACGGATATGCTGCAATTACCTTACTCCATCCAAATACTAATTCTCATTCCACAAAAATCCTACCAATAATTTATTATATCATTAATTTGCATACCTTACATGAAGGAATACAATGCAACCCAATCATACAAACTCACACACCCAGGTGAAGGTAAGGGGCGTCCACTCCTTGAGTTATCAGTGTTGTATTTTATTATTTACACCATATTTTCCTAATCCATTAAAGGTTGGAATGAAAACTTAATATAATTAGCAGAACAGGCATAAAACCAACAAACAACATAATTAAGAGAGGCTTCACGTGAAGCATGAACCCACACTCTCCCAGGCGGCCGTCTCACTCCTTTTCTTGTCATGGAGACGTTCGTCTCCCTCTCTATAGTACAAGGGGAGCTCTCCCCAACCCTGTAGCCACCATCTCCAATTCTTCAAGGGTGCAGGCACCTACCTGTACTTCAGTCTTCCATACCAAAAATTCCTCTTCTTCGCTTTAGATGTTCCGATTTAATTTACTATCTCATTGATTCGTCAATTTAATTCTCATCTAGCCTCAACCCTCACAACCAATAAAATTATTCACATATAATGAAATTTTCATGGACAATCAAAGTTAATAGAACCGATACACAATCATAGATAATTATTCTACACACAATCTACACCAACAGAGATAATTCCTTCCCCACATACCATTCATCATAAACCCAGTTATAGAGTTAGAACCCCAGCCTTATCTGGATTCAAAGCAGTTCAACTCTCCGATCGCATTTCGATTCGGTTTTTCGGTCTGCAATCTTCTCCCAGCGGCTAATTCCCATACTTGTTCCTCTTATTTTTCCCACGTACAACAACCTACTTATTTTTCTTTCTTCCCAAACCTAATTCCTTATATTTTCTATTAATCCAATAAATCAAATAATAATAATATAATTACTATTATTTTCTTAATGGGCTTATTATATTCACACCTCCACTTTGCTATTCGCTACTCACAATCCAACTTAATCTAATTAAATAAAATATTCAAAATAAATAAATAATATTATTCTTAATATTATTCCTCCAAGTTAACCGATTAAATCCAACTTTAATTTAATTAATCCAAACACGTCTCTTACAATAATACTGACAGATCCAATTACTCCGATTAATTCTCAAATTCGTCTAATTCCAACAAATAATTCATTTAATAATTTAATTAAATAATTAATTAAATTCAGGGCGTTACAAAGAACGTGTTTGATAGCACTAAGCGATAATATATGTCACGTGTTTGATATCACTTTGCAAAGAGCGGTCATCACAATTTGCAGAGTGTTGTTGGTAGTTCCATTCTGAATAAAATTAAGCAAATGATAATAAAATCCGTTAATATAAGCATGGTAACAAAAGGAGATTTAAAATAATATAATGAATGAAATATACTTTACCTTATTGTGTTTTAAAACAGAATATTAATGATTTGCGAGATAAGGAATTTGACAGCTAAAAAGAATGTGTCAACTTAAAGAAACCAAAAATAAAACACATATATAAGTGATCATCAATATAAAAATGGAATCTTTTGATTGTATGAGGTTAATGATAAGTCCCAAAATATCGTTATTTTGAATATATAATTTATGGAACCTACCCATTCTTTTGTTGATATTTAGTGAATAACTCCAACTTTGTTTGTAAATACGTTTCTTTTGCATATAATAATGTTTTTGCATAAATAATGTATTGTTTGATAGTTTTCTATTCATTTTGTAGGTATTGATGCGTATTTTGAGAATGAACTTTAAAGTGTCGAAGTCACGACTACAAACGTGTCATTTTAAGCGACTCATCAACGAATAAAGCTCAAAATCAAATAATAAAAAATCATCTATTTGTTTGATATTTTGTCATCGTTAGATAGGTCATTGAATAAGCTTTCAAACGCTTCCGACCGTGCCCAAATCTGAGTTATGGTTCTCAACTTATGGCCGAAAGAGTTTTGGTGTTCCAAGTTACTGTTGCTTGTCGCCCCATGGTCGCCAGGTGACGCAGAGGCGACCAGTAGCGTGAAAAAACGCGTTTTCAAGTGTCAGGTGAAGCTTTTTGGTTGTTGGACGAAACTGCATAGACAAAAATACATATTTAGGCGAAAAAACACATTTTTTAGGTTATGGTTGGGTATTTTTGGTCCTATTTCATCAAAAATTCATATTTTTGATAGATTAGCTTAGATAATAACTATGGATCTTGCATACGGATGATCTGGGGTGGATTTCTCTTTGATTAGCATCGATAAACCAAAAGATTTGTGGTTCATTTCTCTTCCTCTTTGTGTAATCTCTTTTAGTTGGGTTTTGTATGTATATGAACTCATGTATATTTGTCGCCTTTGGCGTGGTATAAAGCTTGCTTTATGAATCTGTGTTGGTGATTGTCTTAGGTTTTTACCTTGTGTTAGGGATTTGAGTTGTGATAGACATATACTGCTTAAATTCTTACCTATGATGATTATCTTTTAGTTTTTGAATGCTAGAAATAGGTTTAGAGATGACATTTACTTAAAGTATCTGATTTTAATGCCTCTATGTCAGAAGTGTCGGGCGAGACATCGTCGATGCAAGTGACACAGTTGAACTCTGTGTTGTTAAGGTAGGCGAGACATTGCTACCTAGGTGATGCAGTAGGATTATCAATTTAGGTTTGAAATGACTTAGGTTGTGAGAGATATGTGATGAAATAGACGAGTATCATAGGTGGAGTATAACTGGACGATAGGTTTAAGTATGTGATGGGTAATGTGCATTCGTTCTAGATAAGATGTCTATCCTTTTTGTACTTTTGTTTGCATTTAACTTTTGTTTATACCTTTTCTTTACAACCCATTTAACCCCAAACTCATTAACAAACGAATTATCGAACGATGAATCAACACACAATCTTTGTCGCTAATACCGCCGCAACAAAATGACGTTGTTGTCGGGGATTGATTTTATTGATTTTGCATCACGATAACTCCTTTGTTTTTTAGTTTTGCAATTAATGTATATGTTGTATAGACTTTGTATATGAACTTGTATATTTTTACTTATACATATGGTGTGTTTAATTTACATACTTGTGCATATTTGTATTTTTCATTATTTTTCACGTATTGTATCGGTATCGTAATGTTTGTTGAATGAATGTTAGGACACTTTTTTTAGGTTTGCACGGTGTGAAAATATCATGGCATGACAAGGGGATGTTACTAGATCGCATAATAAATGCGTCGAGCTTACGACGTAAAACAAACATGTTTTATTGTGTTTGTTAATGTGTGTGGTGACTTGTGTTTTAACAAGTTGAAACAAGGAAATGGTCTAAATTTTCAAATCTACACTTTTCAACTTGTTAATTCACTTTCACCCTTTTTTTTTGTTGTGTCAAATTGTGATTTCCGCAAGCTTGTCGTGTTTAGTTTGAGGAGTTTTGTTGGTTGTAAATTTTGTTTTTCTAATTCTTTTATTGTTTTTTGGACTCGAATTTTGGTCCGGTAGCTTGAGGTTGTGTTGTAGGTATTATCCGCAAACAAGTATTTTTAATTATCGATTCCACAGGGATTGGTGTATGTTGTAGTCTTTCATTAGGAAAGTGTATTTTAAGATTATGTAACCAAAGGGTTTGTTATCTACTCTACTAGTACCATGAGTTTCCAAACAAATAAATAAATCAATGTTTTCAAAAGAGAGTTATGGTTTGGATTCAAGAAAGTTGGAGTTTGTTTTCAAATATGGAGGCATGTCAAGATTAGTTTCATTGATCTAGTTTCATACATATTCAATTAATAAAGTGATGAACATAGTAAATGATTTCTATAAATACATATCCTCTCAATCTTGTAGATTTCCCACCAAGATTGTGAATGTTATCATGTTAATCTTTGCATGATCCCTCACTACAACTATTGACATGATAAGCATTAAGTTCAATATTTTGTAAACACTAACACACAAATCTATCCCTAGCATTTGTTCATTAGTGGATGAATATCCTAGGTCTACTTTTAAGTATTCTTTTCCAAGCAAAACTCAAAGCATAAAGATGAAGAACAAAGATATTCAACTATATTAATCATCAACCATGTTCATACACAAATGGATCAAAAGAAATACATACTATATGGATCAACTACCTCTAATCTTGACACAAAAAGAGCTTAGCCACTCATTTCCATGGTTGCTTTGCTCTCAAGATTGTTGGTAGAAAAGATGAACATCAAGAAATCAAGAAGAAAAGCTATGGTTTTTCTTTACAATTTCTTGCCCTAATTTTACAAAGATGAAAGATAATGATGATGAAGTGTTGTTTTCTCTTTTTACAAGCCAAAAAGTCAGCTGGAAGTGATGGGTTGGTGGCCAAAAGGTGAAAGCATGGGTCTGTCCTTTTTCTGATTTTCGCAGACCGCTAAGCGTTATGCAGCGCTCATTGCTATGAGCGACCTAGCATGCTTCCTTCATCCAAAAATATCTTCAAAAAGAATCATCCCAAAAGCTCTTCAAAAGTCCTTGAATCCAAGCTTGGGAGAATTAATCAATAACAACCTATAATTAAGAGTAAACTAAGTTAAATAATATATTATGAACAAAAACTAAATAAAAACTTACTTAAACCAAAATACTAGTTAAATAATTAATTAAAAATACATTGTTAAGGACCACAAAATCATGTACAAAATAACTACAATTTGGTCCTTAACAGGTTGCATTTTGTGATTTTCTAAGTTTCATCGTTTCAACTCGCGGATGTATGGTAATGATAGTTTCAAAGTTGGTACACGTCAGGTACTCGTTTGTCGCTTTCTATAGCATAACATGTTTAGTAAATTTATCATTTGTATAATTATCATATCATTGATTCTTTTTGCATTACTTGCTCGTGAATTGAATCACTTTAGTTTCCTTTTTAACCATAAATGTGAGGAAGCTTTCCATTGTTTACATATGCTAGAGGCCACATTCTTGTTTTAATTGGATTTTATTATGCTTAATCTTTTGTTTTGTGTTGATTGTATGGATGCATGAAAATGATCAAGACATTTTTGTTTGATTTCGAGCACAACTACCTTGGCCAAATATTCAATTCACCTTGTGAGTGTATGCTAATTTGTTAACCCCTTTGAGCTTTTATCAATATCCATGTTTATTTGAATTTGATACTCGTTTATGAGTGTCAATTCATATTTTTTGTATGGATGTTGTTTTCTTTGTTTCTTGAACCCTCAACTTTGTGTTGATTTTATGGATTTTTATATGTCCATAGAAAGTAGGGAGTATTCACACATTAATGTTGGTTGAATTCAAGTTGGGGAGAGAATTTTTTATGTGCTTATGTTGTGATTTGTAGGAGGTTGAGAAAAAGAAAAAGGAAAAAAATATGAGAAAAAAAGAAAGATTAGAAAAATAAAGAAAAAAGAAAAAGAAAAGTTTACAAAAAGAAAAACAAAAAGAGTGTGAATAATAATGTTGTGTTAATAAGTGAGGTGTTTTGGTTTAACAATTTATGATGAAGAAGAAGTTTGATTGGAATTGTATTGTTTGGAACTTTTTGGAATTAATTGCTCCCTTAGGTTTAGACAAGTTTATGTTTAGATTAACTTTAGGACTTATCACTTGTTTGTTAACCAAGCCACATTACAATCTTGAAAACCCTTGTGATTCTTGCTTTTGTAGTTCCAATATTAGTTTTTGGATGAATGCATAATTTTGTCTATTGTTTGCAAGATTGTGGATGTGTGTCAAAAGTCCCTCACCTTTGTGTGTTCTTCAAAAATCTAACGCAAAAGCAGTTGAGGAAATCGATCACCCGATATATGGAATTTGATTTCCTCTAATGAAAATAATAAAAACAAAATTATAAAAGAGACAATTCTTTATGAAACTTTTTATCAAACAACTTATGATCATAGACTCCGTCGAGCATAAATTTCATTAAAATTTGAGAAATTAACACCAATGAAATCACAAAACAAGGCTCAATGATTCAAATCACAAAGATCAACAAGAGATTACATTGTAAAAGATGAAGATCCAACTTACCAATTGTAGATCTTAAAAATTATCAACAAAATCACTTCAACAATTTGCTTCAATTCAACTCAAAATAACAACCTCACAAGATTTGGTCGAGAGTATTGATGAAGAAAAAGTTTTTGGATGAAGGTTTAGCTCAAAGATTAGTAAGCTTCAATACAAAGCTTACTAACTTTAATGGAGAAAGAGCTTTAGGTGAATTTGGTAGATGAGGAGAATTTAGATAGTTTTTAGCAAAGTAGTTTTGGCTATCAAAAACTTGAGATTTGAATGAAATAAAGCCTTTATTTATAAAATTTAGGCTTGGGATTAGTGGTGGTTTGATTATTGATTTAGGAATGGAAAATATGGTTGGAAATATATTTTGGAGTCAAAATTGAATCAAGTGGTGCACGTGTGATCAAATGATTGTGTATGATGGAATTTAACCACAAGGAAGCACATAATTATTAAATTTTTAATGATCAAGAAGAATATTCCCTAAAAAAAGAAACTGGAGAGAAAATGCTGAAAAATTGGAAAATTGATTTTTTTTTCAAATTTCGCGTAGGAAATCGATTTCCTAAAAATGGCTAATCGATTTCCAGAGCAAAAAAAATAGAAATTCTAGCGCAAAATTTGTTGAGGAAATCAATTATATTATATATGGAAATCGATTTCCTCTACTGAAAAAATGTTAGAAATCCTTGTTTGTTGGATGCGTTTGCTTGAATACATACGAAACAAAAATATATAAAACTAAGGCAAATATATTTGGTATTTTTATTAGAGGTTAATAAAAGTGCAAAAATGTAAATCATACACAGACACAATACACAATAAGGGTGTTTGGCGATCCCTCAAGGAAAAACTTACAGATAAGAGGTAGTAGAGGAGAGAAACAATTCTAATGTGTGATCTTGATGCATTGTGATGATATGAGATGATTGGGGATCTTAGAGGGAAAAATCGGGGTACAACAGCTGCCCTTATTTAAGTGTCTTTTATTCGGAGATACGAAGGTTAAAATATTTGTCTCGACGAGATAAAAGATACTTAAATATAAAACAAGCCCTATTTTCGGCCCTATGATGTCATATAATACTTATGATTATGAATATAAATGACCAACTACATTGCAATTTCTTATATATGCATCTTGTATGCATTTAAAATGTAACATTTGTAGGATATTCATTAACAGGTTCTGGTGCATCATAAAAGGGAAATTAAAATAAGGTTTCATATTAAACGGGTTCGGGAAGGTCCAAAAAGAAGGATGAATTAATCCGCATAGTTGATCAGGTATTTAGAGTGTCTTTTGTTACTTTTTCTTTCCTTCACTTTTGTATGTGTCCTTTTTTGCTGTGCTCTCATGTCTTTTGCTCGGATATGAGTAAGTTTAGAGTCTGTTCCGTGTCTTGTTTTTGAGTTATGAACACAAATTTTGTCTTGTGTTCTGAGTTATCCAATATAGAGGTCTGGTTCTCTATGTCTATAAGTGGATAATTCAAGTGTTTGCTTCTGTTAGTATGTTTCCTCATGTGCTCTAAAAGAGGATGTTGTGTCCTTCTGTGTTGTAGCATAGTTCTCAGTTTGAGGGGGAGTATTTAGTATCTTCTTCGTCATGTGCATTATGGCCTCAGTATTTCTCCTTCTTTGTCATGATGTAGTCTATGATGTTATGTTTCTTGTGCTATAGTGAATTCTCCTTCAAGAAGCCTTTCTCATATTATGGCTACAAAGGGGGAGAAGTGGTTATGTTATGTTATCTCTGAAGAGCAACTTTTAAGGGGGATAAACCTTGTGTGATCTATGGGATCCTTAAAAGAGAAAGAAAATTTAAGTAGGATCTCCCAGAAAGATGTCCTAGTATGATGTTTCAACATCATAAAAGAAGATTGAAGACTATCACTTGTAAAGTTCGAAATATCATAAACAGTGACTTCTGAAGACTTCTAAATTTCTGCTCATGGATTAAATTGTTTAAACCCTTGTATATTTTATTATGCTTCTATAATAAAAAGGTTATGTAAATTAGTTTTAACCAAAATAAGCCAAAGGGGGAGATTGTTGATTCTCTATTTTTAGGATTGGCTTTATGTTTGGTAAAACTAATACAACAGAAATAGGTTAAATAGGATTTATAACTTGTAAGTAAAAAGCAGGTTGAAGTTCTATTTAATGAAGAAACATGTTTTGTTGAAATGTTTCAACATCTAGAATAGCATGTCATATGAGATGTCGAGACATCAGACATCAGGACATCACGCTACAGAAACTGTTAAGTTTGTTACAATTCTGTTTTAATTAGAGCAGAATATTCTAGGAATATTATGCAACTTATGTGGCGTGATTTTAAAGGCTATGTGGAGGTCCAAGAGCTTAGGAGAAATATCAGCAAGGACCTTGATTGTAGAAGAAGTTATATGCTTGTTTATCTCTGTAGAAAGTTTTTTACTCCAGATGTTTTTACAACTTTAGAAAGATGTAATCTTTAGGGTTAGCCATGTAAGTGAACTACCCGGATTATGGGATGGTCACTGATTTGTACCTAGAAGTCTGTAGGCAAAAGGATCATTTTACTCACTCAAAAGGTGTGAAGCAATAAGTGTAGTTGTGTCCTTGGAAGAAGCTGTGAAGTAATTCCAAGTTTTGTTTATGTCACATGTCTGACTGTTTTATATTGTGTTTGAAGTGTGGTATCTTTAAACTGTTTTAGTTGTGTTTGGAGTGAGGTATCTCCAATCTGATTGTGTTAGGAGCCAAGCAATTGATGCAATTACTGGTGTGGTAGTGACTGATAGACATCACTGAGGTGATTGGGAGTGAGCGGAGGTTCTCATATCTAAAGGTGGTATCTTAGGTAGAAGGGTCATTGGGTAGTTTAATTAAGTGAGGAGTGTAAACATGGAGGTTTCCCTCTAAATTAATACGGATGATAGTGAACTTAATTTCTCGCTTGGTATGCCTCTAGATGTAGGTTGGTTAGAACCGAACTAGGTTAACAAATCCTTGTGTTCTTTTGTTTTCTGCACTGTTAATTATATGTTCGACTTTGTCTATTTTACAATGTTGGATCAGATGTCACGACATCCTGAGTCTGATGGCACCAGAATTTTAGTTATGTTAAGGGGTCTTCATTTTGTTTCAACAACTCTCCTGACGGTCGTACTACGAATGCTGGGATACTCAATTGGATTCTATCAAGTGAGTTGGAACGAATGTCAGTCTTATATGGAACTTAGTTGTATTCTATTAAGTTAGTTGGGCTGAATTTTTTTTATTGCTCTATTTGTGTCTTCAAAAGTTAAATTTGTTTGTTTTCTGACCATTGGGAGATTGCAAAACTAAATATGATCCATGTGTCCTACTTGTTAAAAGTTTGTTTGTACAAGATTCATTATTCAAGACACACAAAACTAGGCATAGGTGTTGTTATTTGGGTGTTGTCATTTGTACTGTTACTAATGTGAGTGTAAAAGTGATTCATTTTGTAGTCGTATTTATTGTAGTGTGGAGCATGTCTCTGCAGAAATATGGAAGTTCGAAAATCCACTACATGAAATATATTTTATTTATTATTATGTTTCAGAATTCGGGCATAGACCATAACTTAACACCTATAAACTCATGAATTTTCAAATCTTTTACGTGCAGTATGTTCATTATCTTCTTTGAGGGCAAGATTAATGTTTTCATCCAAAGAGTTATTAATAGCGAAGGCATCAAAGTGTCGGGTATTCCTTATATAGGTTTGGCTATGGACCAAGAATTTACAAGCAAGACACTCACTTTAATGGGTTTTCTGTGGAATTCCCAAAGGCAATGTTACAGACACATCGTGAGGAGAAATTGTGTGCAACCCCAAAATAGTGACGATAATGAGGATGAGGAAATTGATGTTCAGGATGAAGAAGAATAAGGTGGTGAAAATGCTGAGGATATGTTCGCCATCCCAATCCCCAAAGTGATTTGGGAGAACTTTATTCCCCAACCCCGTCTCCGCAGTGGGAAAATTCCCCATCTTTAGGGCTTCAAATAGGGAATCCCTGTGAATTAAGATCTACCTTGCCAACTTTTGATAAAGATCTACGTTTACCTGAATTCATCTTCTGCCAAATATGGTCCTAGACGTAAGAAAATATTTCCTTCTTGCTACGACCAATCGTGGAAGGCAAGTCGAGATACCTACTTGTTCCGATAACTAGTCTAACACCCATAATTTTAGCTAGATCTTCATGGGCTGGAATAGAGAGGTTCCGGCTGAAGAACACTTCTGACTTAACTAGATTAATCTCCAGGCCCGACTCTTCCCCATATAACTCGATCACATTTCTAAAGGAACATACTTATAAAGATTTTCCATGCAAAAAAGAAAACAATCATCAGCAAGAAGTAGATGGGACACATGTGGTTCCCCTCTACAAATTTGAATCCCGTGGAGATCCCCACGAGCCACCGAATCTTTCATGAGATTGCACAATCCTTCTGTGTCAAGGTTAAATAAGTATGTAGACAGTGGGTTCCCTTGCCTAAGTCCTCTTCCTGGTTCAATAGGTCTGACTCTATATGAATTTACAAGAAGAATATAGTGTACCGAAGTAACGCACTGATAGAACAAAGTTTGTTTCTAATAATATATATTAAAGTTTTGATGATAACAAGTATAATAAATTTTGTACAATTGAATATGATACTCTGACGTATACATGTTTCATTTCAGAAGGTGTTCTGACTCTAGCGCAAAAAATGGAAAATATCACGTTGAGCAGAAGTTAAAGTTAGAAGTTATAATGAGAGTAGAACTTCTGGACAAAGCACGCTCAAAGGAACTGCTGAAAGAAACACGCTTTAGAAGTTTGAATAAGACAAAACACGCTCAAAGGAACTGCTGAAAAAAACACGCTGTAGAAGTTTGAATAAGACAAAACACACTCATAGCAACTGTTGACAGAAACACGCCTTAGAAGTTCTAAGCAAGAACATCTGGAAGATACGCTACAAAGAAAGCTTATGAAGTAAAGATTAAAATACAACTTTTGATGGAAGCTAGCAAAGTGCAACCTATGATGAAAAGCACCAACAATATGTTCTGAATAGAAGATGTATAACAAGGATTATAGAAGATGAAGTATTAGAAGTTCTGATGAGAATAGAACTTCTGGTCAAGCAAGCACAGTGCAGAAGCAAGCACAACACAAAAGCAAGCACAACGCAACTTCTGATAGAAGCAAGCACAGTGCAGCTTCTGATAGAAGCAAGCACAACACAACTTCTTATAGAAGCAAGCACAACGCAACTTCTGATAGAAGCAAGCACAGCGCAGCTTCTGATAGAAGCAAGCACAACGCAGCTATTGATAGAAGCAAGAACAACGCGGCTTCTGATAGAAGCAAGCAGAATGCAACTTCTGATATAGTGGATTAAGTCCTCATTGAGAGAAGTGAAATCACCTTGGCGAGTGGACTGGAGTAGTTTGAGTGTCAAACGAACCAGGAGAAAAATACTTGTGTATTTTATTTGTTGTTCGGGTAAAAGATCTAAAAAGTAAGAAAAACTTATTCTGCCCCCTCCCCCTTCTAAGTGTTTTTCCATGCCTTTAATTGGCATCAGAGCTCTTGGTTTTGGGTGCAAACACTTAACAGTGTCAAATAAAGATCCAGAAGGGAAGAACACAAGATGGCAACCAATAATAACAATGCAAAAGCCCCAGTGTTTGATGGAGAAGATTTTGCATATTGGAAGGATAGACTGGAAAGTTTTATTTCAGGTTATGATCCCGATCTATGGGATGTGGTGTTGGATGGTTACAAACATCCAGTGGATGCAAAAGGAAACAAGATAGATAGAAAATCTATAGAGAAACAACAAAAGATTGATTACAAAAATCACCACAAGGCCAAAAGCATTCTGTTAAGTGCTATATCAAAAATGGAGTATGAAAAAATCACAAATAAAGATACAACACATGACATTTTTGAGTCACTCAGAATGTCACATGAATGGAACGCTCAAGTTAAGGAGACTAAGGCTCTGGAGCTGATCCAGAAGTACGAGGCATTTAAGATGGAAGAAGGCGAATTAATTGAGGCTATGTTCTCAAGGTTCCAAACTCTAACTACTGGTCTAAGAGTGCTGGACAAAGGCTATACAAATGCTGACCATGTAAAGAAGATCATTAGAAGCTTGCCCAAAAGATGGGCGCCTATGGTGACTGCTTTCAAAGTGTTAAAAGATCTAAATGAAATCTTCCTAGAAGAACTCATTAGCGCTCTAAGGAGTCATGAATTAAGCTGGATGAATTTAAACCCCAGAAGAATGGTAAGTCAATTGCATTAAAATCCATAAAAAATTCTAACGTTAATACTTTTCAGGTAGAAGATGGAAGTTGTGAAGATTCAGAGTCAGAAGATGAATTATCCATGAAATCCAGAAGGATAAATAAAATGTGGAAATATAGGCAAAATAAATTCAAGAACCACAGAAAATTTGAGGATAAAGGAGAATCTTCTAGACATAAGAGGTTCAGCAAGAGAGGCATCTAATGCTAGAATGAAAATAAATGGGACATGTCAGAAGCGAATGCCCCAACATTCAAAAAGAAAAACCAAAGAAAAGGTTTGAAAAGAGAAGAGGAATAATGGCCACTTGGGATGACTCAGAATCCTCTGAAGTTGAAACCGACTCAGAAGATGAATGTGCAAACCTTGCTTTCATGGAAACTACAGTAGATGAATCTGCCTCTGACTCTGAGTTAGAAGAGGTATTTTCTGAACTAACTAGAACTGAGTTAGAAGATAGTCTATCAGAACTTCTGGAAACATATAGTTAACTCAAAATTAAATACAAGAAACTTAGAAAGAATCTTGTATCTGAAATTGAGCAACTTAAGTTAGAAAATTATGAGCTTAAAGAAAATAATAATAAATTCAAAAATGATTTTCAAAATGTTAAACAAATTTCCAGCTCAGAAGATGCTTCAAGTTCCAAAAATATTTTGAAAGAATATGACTACAGTTTTCAGAAGTTTCTAGCTAAAAGCATAGACAAAAGCAAGATGGCTTCTATGATTTATGGAGTTTCTAGAAACAACAGAAAAGGTTTAGGATATAAAGCCCCCAGAGGGAAAGAAATATATAAACCAAAATCTGTTGATGAAATGAAAATCACGTACAAACCATTATACAAACAATTTTAATTTGGTCACACACACAACATTAAATACACGTCTGTTATACCCCAAAATTTTCCCTCCTACTTCTCAAGACATTTCACATGTCCATGCTCAAGGATTTCACAAGGGTTGACCAGACAAACCTTCTCCTAAGCAATCAACCCAAACTAGGGTTTGGCTATCCTCAAATTCAGGTGAGCCTCCAACACTTCCAGTGGCAATCATGCCTCATCATATGCTTCAAAGAATCTCCATGTCAAGTTTCAAGCCTTACAAGTCAAGTTTCCTCAGACAATTGCTCAGATGGTTAAAAATCGGTTGTATTGGACAAAAAGTCAACTGTGGTCAACATATAGTCAAACTTCATAATTTTTTGTCAACATCAATATTTTGAAGTGATATTCATCATTTGATCAAGGGTTGATCATGATTCATCAAGAAAAATCAAGAATTGATCAAAAGTCAAAGTTTCCAAATTAGGGTTTTTGAACAAAAAGTCAACAGAACTTTGACCAGACATAACTTTCACATACTTTCTCAGAAAGTTTTTCACCACAGCTCATTTTGAAGATAATTCAATTCTCTACAACTTCATGTCTCACAAGCTTGGGCAGAAAATGCTTCATTTGGAAGTTATGGATCAAAACATTACAGGTCCTTTTCAAAGTCAACAAAAAGTCATATTTTTGTAAAAAGTGTTATTGAGCATGGAAACTTAAATTGAGATGAAACCAAAGAGGTTGTTTATAGAACATCTTGAGCTTTCTAAAAAGTCCAAGAACACCCAAAAATGTTAAAAATTGAGCAAGATACACCTTGCACAAGTTGAGCATTTTTTAAGAGGTGCACAAAGAGAAATACTTGACAAATGCAATTTTTTTCCAAATGGGCTTATAATTTTATGATCCAAACTAGATCTTAACATTATCCATGGCCTCTCTGCACCTTTCCACGCCTCCTTTCCAATTTATTTAATTTATTTTGAATTTAAAGCATTTAATTCAATTTTAAATTAAATAAAATACAAAAGCAAGGTATAAGACAAGTTGGGCTTGATTTCTATCTATCTTAAGGACCAAGGAAGCCCAAAAAACATGCCAAATTCGTGCAAGATGCTACAAGGAAGGGAAAATCCAATTTTGGAAAGATTTAATGAAAATTTACAAGGAAATATTTTTGCATTCAAAGCAATATATTTTTTCATTCTTTTTGATCAAATTTCATGCTCTATAAATACATGACACATTCACAAGAACAAAGGAAGAAACCCTAGCCTCATGAGCCAACCCTAAAATTCACAAAATTCTTACTAAGTTGCAAATTTCGAAATCCTATTTGCAGCCACTTTCAAGCCTTCTCATTGATCCATTCGTGTTCTTGAGCTTTCCAGCAATCAATCCAAGCCCTTACACAAAGCCAAGCCATTCCAGATCGTGCCATCCAAGCATCACCAGTTTGGTAAATTTCTCAAAATCGATTTTCATAATTCATGCATTATTAACTGTTTTCGATTTTTGTATGATCTCAGGGTATCCATTAGAACATGTTTGATGCATAACATGTGAACTTTGACGCATAAATCACAGACTACCATTGTTAGGGCTTCAGATTGGAGAAGCTTCGAACCGGACAATCCAGGCCATTTCAGGCCAAACGGCTACCACCATTAGATTCGCAAGGGTCGATTTAGGGGGGTAGCCATGATATCTTGCTTTAAATTTCATTATTTTGCAGGTTTGAATTTTTGATGATCGGAGAAGACGAAGAAGCCCGCCCTGAGCGACGGTTTGACACGCGATTGGTTCATTCAAATGCCCAGGGGCCCACATGCGCGTGCGTGTTTATTTGTTCCAATTTGTATAATTTACAACGTTTATAATCAATTGCTTGCAGATCTAGAACACCAAGACAGCCTGGCTTAGATTGGAACGCGCGTGTGGTTTATCCAGAAGGTCAGGGGTTCGATCCCTGGCTCCAGCAATTCTTTTTACCACTTTTCAAATTAACCAACTTTTTTCATATTTTCTTATTTTTCTTATTTCATTTAATTTCTTTTCAAACAATTTTCTAATGCATTAAAAATCACCAAAAAATATTTTCTTTTTGCATTTAGGTCTGAAAAATGTTCATTTAATTTTTGGCATAAAAATTAATATTTTTGCATGCATATTCTAATTAATTGTTAATTAACCATAAAATTGACTCTTAATTATTTTTCTTTAACAAAATCAATCCAGAAAATTCCCAAAAAATTATTTTATCATCTACTTAGGATTACTAACCTAAAAACCTTTTCCTAACTCAAAAATCGTTTTTTTACTAACATTATTTTCTCTTATGCGAATTTCTTTTCTTTTCCGATTATTATGTATCTGCTTCCAAGTTGTAATAGTTTGGATTAATTTTCTTGCATTCTTTTTCCAATATTATGTAACTACTCATGGGATGTAATAGTTTAATTAGGATTTACTTTCCGCACTCCTATTATGTAACTGCCCCAAAGCCATGTAATAGCGTAGGATTTACTTTCCGCACTTTACTTTCCGCAATTTACTTTCCGCACCCTATAAACTGCTAGTAACTAGGCGTGTATGGCAAGATAAAAAACGAATGTAGATCACTTCTAATTGCAAGATAATATATCTGAATCCAACACACTCTCTTCACACATGCACCCCCTAGAGTATTCTCTCTCGTTGCCTTTCGAACAAATGGTCAAGTCCCTCGAACGTAGAGGTATTCTAGCACCGTTGCCTACAAACATATCATCATAGTCCCTTCGAATCAAAGATCATAGGCCCTCGATGTGGCCTACGAAAACATGATCGTGTCCTTCGATTGTTGCCTACGAAAAGTGATGATCATCCCTTCGAATGTGCTAGGATACTCCTACAAGTTTCCTTCTATGACCATCCGATGTCCCTTCGAATGTCCCTTTTACATCCAAAAATAGGGTTACCTTCCAACTAATGGTATGGATAGTGCTATTTTAAATGAGAGTAAAATAACACGAAAACGAGCGTTCTATGTAGGTAATAGATTCTTAATTGCTTGCTCTATCAAAACATCTTTCCACACCTTACACTTTTACAAAGTTAAAACATTTTTCCAAAACGAAACATTTTTGAACACTCCGTATACATTCCAGCGCGAATCATTACGAAGTCAAAGCGAAATTTCTTTTCAAAACATTTTCAAACACACATAGAAAGAAAATTTTAAAGTGAGCTAAAGCAAATTTTAAGAGCCCGTAGATAACTACGGATGGAAAGGGGTGCTAATACCTTCCCTTTTCATAACCTTCTCCCTTACTCAGAATCTAACAAAGGTCTTTTTCTGTTCTTTTCACCTTCCCTTAATTGGATAAAAGAAAAGTCGGTGGCGACTCTTGCTATCCGCAACATTTGCGATCAAAAGCAAAACAAATTCCAAAGTCAGTTCTCCCACCGTATTACAACGTCACACTCTAAAAGTTTTTTGTTAAACCAAGGTTCAAACAGAACCTTAGAACTTCTAACCCGAAAGGACCCATAAGGATATGGGTACCAAAAGAAAAAATTATCTATGTTACAGATATTCTAAAAGGTGACGTTGAAATACCAACATTGGCACCTGGACTCTGGATGCTAGCTAGACATGATAGGAAGAAGGTTTATGTTCCAAAGTTTGGAACTTACACTTGGATGTAACCAGAAGGAATAAATTAGAGGCTCTGGAACTATGAGAAATGGAACAGAAGTTCAGTAGTCAACCTCTGAAGAAACAGAATAGAAGATCACACAGAAGTTGCATAACTTTCAAAAGCTCTGGAACTATGGAAAATTGAACAGAAGTTCAGTTGTCAACTTCTGAAGAAACAAAATAAGAGTACAACTCAGAAGTTTCATTTATAGAAGCTCTGGATAAAAAATTAAAAAAATTCAACCAGAAGATTATCTTCTGTATGAGTGTAAGACTCCCTATCTTCTGTTACAATACATATGTTTTATATGAATGTTCAAATTAGCATCTCTTCAGAAGTTAGAAGAATTTTTAGATCAAGTTTGATTATAAGCTTAGCCAGCAAATGCCAAAGATAGTTGAAAATAATGCAGGTACAGAAGTTCTATTGCCAAACTCTGACGGAACAGCATAATGGAAAACTCAAAAGTTCACATGTCCACTTCTGAAGACTCTAAACAGTAGCGCCATCCAGAAGTTCTGACTTCTGAAGAAAATCTAAACAACGTCACAACTCTGAAGAAACTTCCCACAGAAAATATCCAAGAATTATCTCAGCTCATCTAGAAGATGTCATTATAGGAAAGAAAAATGACCCTATGAGAACTAGGTCCACCCTTAAAATAAATGAAGAATTAACTGCTTGGACTAGTTTCCATGAATGAACCAACTTCTATAGATGATGCTCTGAAAGATAATGATTGGATTATAGCTATGGAAGAGGAACTCAACAAATTCTCCAGAAATGACGTATGGGATTTAGTTCCAAAACCAAAAGGATTTAACATCATTGGAAAAAAGTGGGTGTTCAGAAACAAAGCACCACTGGTTGCACAAGGGTATAGTCAGCAAGAAGGTATTAATTATAATGAAACCTTTGCTCCAGTTTCCAGGCTAGAATCCATTAGATTACTAATTTCTTTTGTTGTACAAAACAATATTACTTTATATCAAATGGATGTTAAAAGTACATTTTTAAATGGATATATAGAAGAAGAAGTTTATGTCCGTCAACCTCCTGGTTTAGAAGATTCAAAATTTCCAGAACATGTGTTTAAATTGAAAAAATATCTTTATGGTTTAAAACAAGCTCCCAGAGCTTGGTATGAGCGCCTTGGTATGATTGGCTCTCTTCTATATCTAACTGCATCTAGGCCAGATATTCTGTTCAGTGTGTGTTTATGTGCTAGATTCCAATCAGATCCTAGATAATCTCACTTAACTATTGTTAACAGAATTCTAAGGTATCTGAAAGGTACTACTAATGATGGATTATGTTACAGAAAATCCAAATATTTCAATTTAGTAGGATTTTGCGATGCTGACTTTGCTGGAGATAATGTGGAACGTAAAAGTAGTTATGGGAGTTTTCAATTTCTGGGCAACAACTTGATATCATGGTATAGTAAGAAGCAAGCCATTATATCACTCTCAACAACAAAAGCAGAATACCTTGTTGCTGCTAGCTGTAGTACCCAGATGCTCTGGATGAAGAGTCAATTAGAGGATTATCATTTGTATGAGAGTAAGATCCCTATCATCTGCTATTTGCCTTTCTAAAAATCCTATTTTACACTCAAAGGAAAAACATATTGAAATTAAACGTCATTTCATTAGGGACTATATTCAGAAAGGAATTTTAAATTTAAACTTTTCTAATACAGACCATTAATGGGCTGACATTTTCACAAAACCATTTTCTGAAGATAGATTTAAATTTATTTTGAAAAATTTGAATATGGAAAATTTCCCTGAATGAAATTCTGTTCAATATCATTTTACTCAGAAGTTCTATGTTAAATGAACCTCTAACTAATTAACTCTTCAGAAGTGAGAAGAGAAGTTAAGTTAGAAACCATATCTAGAAGTTCTAAAACCTTCAAACGTTTCAAGTTCTGATTATGGTTAGAAGTTCATTAAAGTAAAACAGCTGTAACGCTGTAACCCGGAAGTTGAACACATGTTCAGAAGCTTCTGATAGGTTACTTAAACATGTGTGTTAGCTATTGACAAGAAATTTCTTAGTAACTGTTGATATTTTTTGAAATCTCAAGAAATACCTCCAGTGCCAGAAGCTAATTATGAGTGATGACTACTTTGCTATTAAATTTTTAAATATTTTGGTTTGTGACAAACCTTCAGTAATTTTTTTAAAAAAAGTCATCAGAACTTCGTTTCTCTTTACATTTTTAAATAAATTTTTGATTATGACAAAAAGGGGGAGAAAACTGAGATTTTGAACTGATTCACTATAACATGTTGCTGGAAAAAAATGTCAAACATTTCTAACAAAATATCCAAGTGTACATTTTATGCTTCTAAGTGAAACAGAAAAGTAAACTTTGGAAGCTCAAAAGACCGTGCTGAAAGAAAACTCTAAAAATAAACTTTGGAAGCTCAAAAGACCAAGTGCTGAAAGAAAACTCTGAAAAAGTAAACTCTGGAAGCTCAAAAGATCAAGTTCCAAAAGAAAACTTTGGAAGCTCAAAAGATCAAGTGCTGAAAGAAAACTCTGAGAAGTAAACTCTGGAAGAAAAGAAAAACTCAGGGAAGTTCTACCTTGCATTTTTTTCTTTTCAATATTTAGTTCAGGGAGAGACTATTAATTTCAGGGGGAGATTATTAATCTCAGGGGGAGATATTTTTTTTACAAATACAAAATTTCTTAAATCAAAATCTAGATAGTTTTGTCAACATCAAAAAGGGGGAGATTATTAGAACAAAGTTTGTTTCTAATAATATATCTTAATGTTTTGATGATAACAAGCATAATAAATTTTGTACAATTGAATATGATACTCTGACGTATACATGTTTCATTTCAGAAGGTGTTCTGACTCTAGCGCAAAAAATGGAAAATATCACACTAAGCATAAATTGAAGTTAGAAGTTCTAATGAGAGCAAAACTTCTGGACAAAGCACGCTCAAAGGAAATGCTGAAAGAAACACGCTTTAGAAGTTTCAATAAGATAAAACACACTCAAAGGAACTGCTGAACGAAACAGGCTATAGAAGTTTGAATAAGGAAAAACACGCTCATAGCAACTGTTGACAAAAACACGCCTTAGAAGTTCTGAGCGAGAACTTCTGGAAGACACGCTACAAAGAAAGCTTCCGAAGTAAAGAGTATACAACTTCTGATGGAAGCTAGCAAAGCGCAACCTATGATGAAAAGCACCAACAATATGTTCTGAATAGGAGATGTATAACAAGGCTTACACAAGATGAAGTATTAGAAGTTTTGATGAGAATAGAACTTCTGGTCAAGCAAGCACAATGCAGAAGCAAGCACAGAGCAGCTTCTGATAGAAGCAAGAACAGCGCAACTTCTGACAGAAGTAGGCAAGAGTAAACTTCTGATGGAAGCACCAACAAAAGCTCTAATGCTCAAATATTTAGAAGATCTTTTTCAATATGAACGTTATCTTCTAAAAGACAAAACCTGCAAACAGTAACATTGACCCACTGAGCGAAGAAAAGAAATACTTAAGTGGTTCAACTTCCAAGAAATATTTAGCAAGTTATTTACGTAAAAGGCTAAGCAAGTCACGTGAAGCTAAGCAAGTAATAATTAATTTTTCCATTCTTCAAGACACGCTACTAGCAACAGGAAAAATCTAAAAGCATTATTTAAAGATTCAAATTCAAACAACAATTCACAAGAACTTACGCAAGTACTGTACAAACAACTCACATCTACTTCTAACAGCTTGCAAATTTCATCTCCAAAGTAAACTCGTTGCAAGTACAAGAATTATTTTTTCTAAATTAGTTTACTGTTTATTGAGCTTAATTTTTGTGTAAACTTCACTTAGTGAAGAACAGATTTTCTAGAAGCACTTTTGTAAACAGTCAGTCAGAATTAACATTCTGATAGTTATTCCTTGAGAAGACCAGTTTGGGTCAGAACTCTTGAGAGGGCTTGGACTAGTTGAGTCTTAGAGGTGTTAGTCACAACGGTTGGTTGTGGGGTTTGTTCCTTGAGAAGACCAGTTGGGTCAGAATTCTTGAGAGGGCTAGGACTAGTGAGTCTTAGAGGAAGTTAGTCACACTAGTTGGGAAGCGTACTCTGTAATCATTGATTACAGTGGATTAAGTCCTCGATGAGAGAGGAGAAATCACCTTGGCGGGTGGACTGGAGTAGTTTGAGTGTCAAACGAACCAGGATAAAAATACTTGAGTATTTTATTTATTGTTTTGGTAAAAGATCTAAAAAGTAAGAAAAACTTATTCAACCCTGCCTTCTAAGTGTTTTTCCAAGCCTTCACGCACATCATGATACAATGAATCCATTTACAATCAAACCCTAACCTAGATAGGAGGCCTTGTAAAAAACCCCAATACACTTTATCATACGCCTTACTAATGTCAATTTTAAGCGCCACGTGCGCCTTACTGCCTCTAGTATTTCTCTGAGGGCATGACTAATCTCAAAGGCAATCATAGCATTATCAGAAATTTATCTTCCTTCAACGTACGCGGATTGCTCCTCCGCTACATATTTATTCAAAAGACTCTTCATTCTATTAGCCATTACCTTTGAAACCAATTTATAAACTACATTATAGAGATAGATGGGCCGAAAATCCTTCATATTTTGAGGACTTTCGCATTTAGGAATCAAACAACTATTCATTTCATTAAGAGACGGAAGGAAATAACCTCTATCTAACTAATGCAAAGCAGCCTGCCAGATATCATTACCACATTGCTCTCAATAGTGATGATAAAAAACAGGATTAAAACTATCCAGGCCAGGCGATTTATTAGGCTACATCACACTCAAGGCGTCAAAAAGTTCTTCCTTTGCAATAGGCTTAAGTAATCTAGTATTATCTTAAGCTCTAACCACCATATCAAACAATTTTAGAACCGCCTCATGCGGGCTAACTGTTGAGGTAAAAAGTGACTCAAAATGTATTTTAGTGTTAGCACAAAAACTTTCAAGATCAGTGATTTCCAAACCCTCCTCATTTTTCAACAAGTCTATATGTTTAAATCTTCTCCTAGATGTAGCCGACTGGTGGAAAAACAAGGTATTTCGGTCACCCTCACGGAGCCAAGAAACCTTAGCTCTCTGTTGCCAATATAATTCTTTTGAGAGAAGAATCTGTTCGTAGGATTTCTGAGCTTCAAAGAACCTCCACGATGACTCGAGATCCTGACAACTATGGTAAACTTCCATAACCGATTTATAACGGTCCAGCTCTTCATTCTTATTATTACAATTAGATTTATTCCTCTTAACCAACTCATTAGCATACTCTTGAATCTTCTCCGTAATCTCGCAACTACGGATTTGGCTCTAGATTTTAATAAGTACAGTATCTACCCTTTCTTCCTTTAACCATGAGTTTTTAAACCTAAATGAAAAGGCATTACGCCATTACTGATATGGGTTACACGCAAGAATAATAGGATTGTGATCTGAATTTGTTGCTATGAGCTTAGTAAGATTCGAGGACATGAACATATCCATCCACTCAGGGGTGACAATCGCACGATCTAGTCGTTCCTCCACCATTAAGTCTAAGTCTCTACTCCTAACCCAAGTATACAAATGTCCCTCAAGATGCATATCAACAAGGTTACAGTCGCATACAACCTCACGAAAACCATTATAGATCCAGTTTGGATGTGGATTTATACCTTTCTTGTCTTGCTGGGAGAGTAAGTCATTGAAGTCCCCAATGATGCACCAAGGAAGGATAGACATATAATTAAGCTCTCTCATGAAGTCCCATGCCTGACTTCATCTATTTCTTTCGGGGGTAACCTTAATAACACGTTAACCGTCAATTGCCCTTCTTATCATCCTTAACATGAATATTTATTAAGTTTCGAGAAAAATTTTGTATACTACAAGTATCTGTATTCTTCGTGAAAACTGGCACACTATCGCTCCTACCTTCGACATCAACAATAATACAAGTTGATAAGTTTAGCGAAACTCTGATTTTTTCTAGCTTGTGTGATTTTGGCAAAGTCTCTGATAAGAAGATGATATCTGGATGTTGTTGTTGGGGGAGTTTGTGTGAACTAGGAATTGCATGCGGGCTGCTGAAACCCTGACAATTCTAGCTTAAAATTTCCATGGGTCCCGACAATCCTTAATTTTAGGGTCTGCCGCTAAAAAATGGTTTTATGGTGTTGCTCTAAAAGTTTTTGTCATTGTAGTAGTATCACTTTCTCTTATGCATTTCTTTTCCAGTTGTTTTGTGTTCTTCTCTGAGTCACCTTCAGGAATATGTGAGTTACTGAATGGGTTATGGAAAGGGTTAGGCTTTAAAATTTAGATCTGGTGGGAGTTTCTATTTTTGGAAGTATGGTTAATTTAAATTTGAATGGTTTAGGGTTTTAGAATGGAGGGGTCGGGTTTTTGGATTTTTACTATTAAAGATGGAAATAAATTTGGGAATATAGGTAGAATTGGCCATTTGGTGGTTTAGGTTTTGTGGAGGGTGGGTCATACTTAATGGTTCGTGATTAATATGGGTGTGCCCTATAGGTGGGGGTGGTAATGATATGTTGTGTGGGGATGTGTTGTTTGTGTAGGCCTAGGGAATAGGTAATTGAATGCTACTTGATTTTTGGGTGGGAGATAGTTGGCTGACAGGGTAGTGATTGGGTATTAATTGAGTTTGGTGGATTGTTAGGTGACTCTTTTGTGTTACGTTCAAATCAGTTTTGGATTGACCAAGAGGGGTAGGTGTGTAACACCCCAATATTTTTAATTAATAAATAATTTGAATTTTAGTTATTTATTTAATTAAAATTTGAATTATTAGAATTATTGGGATTTTTGGAAAATAAATAAAAGGAGAAAATTGGAATTATGGTGTAATGAGTAGAAGTGAGGGGTGTATAGAGTAAAAGTCTCTAATTTTATTATTTTGTTATTATTATAATAGAATAATAAGAAAGAGAAAAGGAATTGGGAAAATTGAGAAGAGGAATCCTACGTGAAAAGCTTCAAGGAGAAAGAGGAACACTCAAAGCTTCAAGGATTCAAGATTTTGACCAAGGTAAGGGGTGATTGCTCTAATTATAGTGTATTATGGATTTTGAGAATGGTAGAATAGAGTAAGAGATTAGGAATCTCAATTTAGGATTTTTAGGTTTATGAGATTAGAACCCCAATCTCATGATTTTGATGTTTTGATGCAATTCGATGTTATAGAGTTGTTGTAGAATGTTTTGGTATGTCATTGTTGCATTGAAATCATGTATTGGGTCCTATTTTGATGTTGATGTGAATTGAATTCGTATTGGTATGATTGGGTTGAATGGGAAAATAAAGAATGTTGTCAATAAGGGTTTTTTGCTACAAACGTCGCAGGAAACGGTTACCCTGTTGGGGGAACCGGGTTCCTGGTACAATTTCCAGCAAGGTGATATTTTTGTGTCTTGGGAACCGGTTACTCCCTGGGAGGAACCGGGTTCCTAGTGTATTTTTCAGGAAAAACCACATTTTTGAACGTGGAAACCAGTTACCTTGTGGGAGGAACCGAGTTCCCAGTACATTTTCATGCAACGTGGTTTCACTATGATAGTGGAAACCGGTTACTCCCCAGGAGGAACCGGTTACCACTGTTACTTTTTGAAAAATATTAAACTTTGAAAATTCATAACTTTTGAATTGTAAGTCCTTTTTAATCGCCATTTTGGACATTAATTATTAAATTAAATATTCTATATGATGAAATAAATAAAATAATAGTAACTTAATTTTATTTTGGAAAGTGTTGGTTTCCCGATTATGCGGTTTATTCTTATGTGCATATTTGATGTATATGCAATGGTATGTTGATGTTGTGATGATGTATGAGTGCATATTGATGGATGTATTCATATGTTGGTGATAACATTACGAATTGATGTGTAATTGCTTGTGCATGTTTATGCTATTGATGATGTTCATGATAAATGCTGATTATCATGTTTTGGATTGATGATGGTTTATGATGTATGATGTTATCATAACCTGTATTGAATGTTGCATGCTTTTATGACGTGCATGCGTACACATTCTGGTGGTAGCTAATTCCCATTGTGTGGAATTAGTGAGTATTGCCAATAACCGTTCTAGGGTGATTATGGGTGGTGAGGATGGATTCATGTCCGGGTGATTATGCACATATCGATGTAATTGTATTTGGGTGATTATGGATCAGTATTTGACTTAGTTCACTTTTTTGTACCACATGCATAGAGTCTTGCATTACATTTTGTATGGATTTTAACATGATAGGATGATTTCCAGTGTTATAATTAGTTTGTTTAGTTTGATGCATGAATTTGACAATTGTTTGGTGGAATGAATGATTGAATCTGATTATGCTAAATAGGGTGAACGATAGCTTATGAAGTTCTATTTATTTTAAGAATTTATAATGCATGTGAATTATGATGTAGTCGCACCCTTACTTTGATGATTTTAGATTGAAGCTATAGCAGCTTAGGAGTTGGTGAGGATGGCTCGTAGAGCTATGCTATTTAATTATCACGTGTCGGTGTCATGCTCTGGCTTGTAACACTGGGGAACATTTGTATTTAGAGTTATTATTAAACTCTTCATTTGTTTAATTGTTTTAGTTGGAAAATTATTTCAATGGATTAAGGCGTTGACCTTTGGGATTGGTGTTTCATTGGTTTGAATTACCCAAGTTTTGAATAAATAATTCCATTGTGTTAAAAATTTACTTCTTCTTAAATGGAATTGTGTTTCCCATGAAAGCATGACATTATATTGGAATTTTATTTTATTAATTGTGACGCCCTTTAATGCATGTTAGACCTGAGATTCTCGTGTAATGGCTCCTGCTTGATGAAGATTAGAATTTACCTCCACTACTTTTTCTAGAATGTCACCTTGTGGCGCGTGGGACTCAAACTCTTGCTGCACAGAATTTTTATCGTTTTTCCAAAATTTTCCAGACTACTTATTCACATATGCATCATTGCATCACTAACAGTTTCAGAACAGGATAAATCGTGTGTGTGCTCCTGAAGCCAAATTAGGGTTTTATCAAATTTCATCTGTTCAAGATGCGATCAAGTAGAGTTTGAGTATCCACTCACCTCAATTGATCTATCTTCATCAATCATCAACATTTGATCTTCAAATTCCCAACCTTTTCTCATGATCTACCTTGAATCGACCAATTAGGGTTTTGATCGAAGATAGTGAATCATTGACTTTCTGCTCAATGAATGACCTATTTGCTTGGAGATTGATCTTAACAGAATCAACGCAACATCTTGACCTAATTTCTTGGTTCAAAAAATTCCAAAATCAAAGATTGATCATCAGCCAAATTCTGAATCATCTGATGAAAATTCAACTGTTCAAAAAGTCAAACTTTGACTTTTGGTCAACTTTTTCAAATCCAAATTTTTTCAACCATAAATTCATTTCAAATTATCCATCATGATCATAAAAAAATTAAGAAATGTGAAAAAGTCCACAAAAAAATCAAAATTGATAATTTTCTAACACTTAGAAAAATTTTCAAGTGTTAAAAATATGGTTTTTTCTCACTTTCATGGCCATTTTTCACCTAGATCCATTTTGATTCAAGAAAAACTCAAAACATGAAAGTTATAGATCTTGTTACAGTGTTTCCAAAATGTCCAAGAACTTGAAAACACACTTTTTGTAGCTAGGGTTTTGAAATTGAAACTTAGAACTCCATAACCATATTTTACAAGTCATTTTTCAAGTTAATAGGTCATTTTTCACAAATTATTCCTTCTAGAAGCCTTGTCCCCAATGAGAGATAAGTTATAACTGATAAATATCAGATGAGAGTGATTAAGAGGAAGATAAGATCAAGTGAGATTTTAACCATGGTTAAAATAATATTCCCTGTGCATTTATGGCAAAACTGTCTTTCATGCCCTTTAAGGCAAGTTGTTCAATTTCAAGCCAATCTCTTGCCCTTGTCATTAAGAAATTTTGGCTTATAAATAGAGGTCACTTATTCATTCAAAATCACCCCAAAGCATCATAAACCAAGCTTTCCTTCTTTCTTTCTTGTTTTTCAAGTTTCAAGTTTTTTAAGTGGGAAAATTTGCAAATTCTAAGTCTTGCAGTTTCTGAGCAATCTTAGGCTTCACATGCTTTCTAAACATCATTAGAAAGTTGTTAGAATCCTTTAGCCATCCCAAAAAATCTCCAAACTCAGAAATCATATCCAAGCACCATAAACTTGCAAATTGAGCCATAACCACCAAATTTCCATTCCACTCGTGCAAGCTTCAATCTTTTACTTTAAACATGATCCATATACCTCATAGAAGTGATCCAAACACCTGGAAAACATTTGTAACAGATCCAACATCAAAATAGAATCACACTTCAAGCTGTGACAGTTGGACTTGGGTGGAACGATCCAGACCTTTTCAATCCTACGTAAGCACGTCAACACCTTCCATAATCATCACTGAAGCTGTAGTAATCATCAAAACATCTCTGGAACACCTCCAGCAAGGAATTTGATTTCAACTTCAAGAGGTAAGTCACTTGAACTTTGAACTTTATGATTTCTGAATTCCAGCTCAAATATGGCTTGGCCATCTTGTTTCTACACTTTCACTGATCATTCACCCTCAATAAATTTCATAATTCACAATTCATACACGATTTCATGATTAATTCTTAGAATTAGGGTTCTTCGTGTTCTTGCAAAAATTAACAGTTCTAAACTAAAAATAAATGGAATTAATTTCCACCATCATGTTCCTGGTAAAAATCCGAGCAAGTTTGATGTTTGGGTCACTCAATGTCATCAAGAATTGAGAGAGATAGGAATCAAAAGGTTGAAGATGATATGATGCGCGCATTTTTTTTCAGTTTTTGGAAATTTAAAAACATGTTTTATAATATATATTTATGGTTTAAGTTAAGTTAATGGATGTATCACCACCCCAGCGGTTGCCAGCATGCTCTTAAAACTCTCGCCATGCCTAAGGCCCAGGGTTCGAATCCTCCTTGGACCTTTTTTTCAAAAAATAACTCCTTCAGAGGCTTCATCTTCTGACTCTAAAACTCTGCTTCAGAAGCTTCAACTTCTGACTCTCCTTCAGAAGCTTCAACTTCTTACTCTCCTTCAGAAGCTTCAACTTCTGACTCTCCTTCAGAAGCATCAACTCCTGACTCTCCTTCAGAAGCTTCATCTTATGACTCTAAACTCCGCTTCAGAAGCTTCATCTTCTGACTCTAACTCCGCTTCAGAAGCTTCATCTTCTGACTCTAACTCCTTCAGAAGTATCAACCTCTGACTCTACTCCAGAAGCTTCAACTTCTGACCCTCCTTCAGAAGTTTCAACTTCTGACCCTTCTTCAGAAGCTTCAACTTCTGACCCTTGCCTTCAGCTTCAGAGTCATCTTCAAACTCTGACTCTTTTCTTCAAAACTTCATTTTTCACTCATTTTTCAAACTTATTTAATTCAAGGTGATTAAATGACAAGCCACGCACATGGCTCAGTGGTAAAACTTTTCACTTCTAAGCCAAGGGTCCTGGGTTCAAACCTCCTTGGGACGAAAACCTTTTTTTCATCACTAATTTTCTTAAGTTTTTTTTTACCAAACTTCAACATTTTCAAAAACCAATCAAAACTTCTCATTCTGAGATGATTGTTTGCACACTTGTCATTTAATATACTTATTTTATGATTATGTCAAAAAAATCCAAATATATTTTCTTTTTTATTATATTTTTATTAGGTTAAAAATAAGACGTTTTAAGTATTTTTAATACTTTTTTAAAAATGTTTTCTTTCCGATTTTCAAACCTAATCTTTTTCAAAACTTCTTGTGAATATCCTTCACTTTTAAAAATCATATTCAAACCTTTTCAAAAACATTTTAATAAACTTACACACCTTTTTCCATGACCGATTCGATTTGAAGATAAACCGAACTAGTTTTTTCCTCGAATTTCTTTCAAATTGATCATGGGCCTCCCTCACGGTGTAAGTCCCAACCCTCCTATGTACATATTTATTTCCTTGTACATATTCACCCTTTTATGTACATATTCATTTCCTTGTACATATTCAATCATCTTTATAAATATTCAAGTATAAAACTTCGCTCGTTTATTTTCATCCACTTGTTTATACACCGATTCCATTGGTATTAAGAGGAGCATTATTCCCAGTGAAACTGCTCTTAAACCAATGGGCCTCCCTTAAGGTGTAAGTCCCAACTCCTTTGTATATATTCAAGTTACACTTGCTTTAATTTCTTGTATTATACACCTGTTTATATATTTCCTACATAAACTCCTGTGAATACACATCACACACTTTATCATATACTTGTTCATATAACTGTTCATTTATAACATAACAACTAGTTTAACAACTAGGTTCCCCTATAGCCTCCTCTTAGGTTTCGTACAAGACAAATCACCCGTCGAGTTTAGCCTCCTCTTAGGCTTCGTATAAGACAACTCACCCGTTTAGTTTAGCCTCCTCTTAGGCTTCGTATAACACAACTCACCCGTTGAGTTTAGCCTCCGCTTAGGCTTCGTATAAGACAACTCCTCTGCTGAGTTAGCCTCCTATTGGGCTTCGTTCAAAAGAACTCCCTCGTTGAGTTTAGCCTTATCTTGGGCATAAAACAAGAAAGAGACCTAGAAATCTCTTAACAACCTCCTATTGGGTTTCCAATGCAAAGAATCACCCGCGCTAGGATAGAACCCTAAGAGTATGATTTCTCGGTGAAATCACTCTTGAATCCTAAGAGGATGGTTTCATGGTGAAATCACTCTTAAAGCAAAGGCCAACCATACCCTATAGCTTCCTCTTGAGATTCATACAAGCACCCTCGATGACCCTCGGAATGCCTCATCTTGGGCTCACAATGCAAGGACCCTTGATGACCCTCAGAATCCCTCCTCTTGGACTTATAATACAAGGACCCACGGGCTTCTTAAAAGCATCCCCCTAATCAATAATCAATTTCTCCTAGAGATTTAGACATTTATCATCTCTATGGAAGAATTATCTCATCTATAACATCACATACAAATCAAACATTTTTAAAAACACTTTTGCAAACAAAACATCTTTTAATCGTAAGTGGTAACGCTTGTACACTCAAGCAAAACACCTAATACTTACGATGAAAGATTTAATCAATCAACCTTTCAAAAATGTAAGTGATGAAATAGATTAGATACATTTTTCATTAAGATGACATTTATCTTTGTCTCTTAATAGCACTCTTTGCTTCCACTAGCATAAGTGGGAACTACGATTGCTCTGACTTTCTCAACCTCCCTTTGAGAATACGTAGGCACAAGGTCTCATCCTTGGCGAGCATACTTCTTTCTCCCTCAAACCAAACAAACCATAGCTCCCTTAGATCCGAGCTACAGATGCCCTGATTCCTACTAGGGGATATGTATGCAGAGGATCCCAATGATCTTTGCGAGCATAATAATAACAAAACTTAGGACCCCGCCTAACCTACCTTTCTTAAAAATCCAAAGGAGAAACTTTCCCAAGAATAGAGTAGCAAATTAAAACACACAAACATATCAAAAATATTCATATATACAAAAGATTCTATAGATAACTATATATATAGGGTGCTAATACCTTCCCTTTATATAACAAACCCTCTTACTCAGACTCTCCCCAATGTGCTGCGTCTAGTTCACACTAGTCGCATCGCATATCTTTATTTATTTAGGGTATTTCAGCTTTCCCATTTTTCATCTCATTTTCTTATTTTGGAAACAATAAAGCTTGATGCTCGCGGCATCTTTTTTAAAACAAATCAAAAGAGTAAATCGTTTTGAGCCAGAGATTCGAATTCCGATTCGATTCCTCGTCATCACTTTTACGAGAAAAATGGCGACTACTGGGAGAACGCTAAACTTTTATTTCAAAGGAAAAAAATGGTGACTCTGCTAGGGAGCACCAAGCTTTTCTTTGTTTTCAAAAAAAGAAACAAAGGGGTTAAGCTTCATTTGTGCATATGTTTGTTTTTCTTTATTGTGTGTTTTAGTTCTCGCGATTTCATCTGATGAAAAAAAACCTAACTCGGATTTAAGAAACATTTTAAGATCTAGGTGGGGGTATAGTCATATTAACTTGTGAGAAGTCTCATTACTTACTAAGTTAATTTGAGATCCCTCACTCAATGGAGGTTGTCTTGGGGGTATTTGTGTTTAGCAAGTATTTGCGAAGACATTTTGCTTTCAAGGGAACTAACAAAGCTGAGTGGCTGTAGAACACATAACCCATCCCGCCATTTAGGTGTAGTAAGCTATTCAGGTGTAAACTTGGATTAGTTGTCATGCGAGACTACGATCAGACGAGTTTTTCTTGAAAAATATTATTGGACTTCAAGTATTTAACAAATCTGATAATATTTCAAAGAGAAGAGTTGAACCTGTATTATCAGTAGAACATGTTTTGTAGGTGAATAAGCCCTTAGAACTTACCCGCGTTTGGTTCTTATTGTTGGCCTCATGCTCGTGACTTCAAACGCTTGAACGTGTGTATAACCACTAACCATGTTTGTATCTTTGTGGCATTCATGCATTGATTCAAAAACCTCAAATTCTCATTTCTCTTCCCATTTCCAAAGAATTTAGAGATTTTTCTTTGTATACATTTTAGGTTAGAGGGATGGACGTAAGAATAAGATATACCAAGAGATACGGTTTTAGAATTCCTGATGTAGGAAAGTTAAAAGACTTAGCATCCTTGGTAGAAGATCCCTTGGATTTCAAAAAATGCTATGGAACTCTTTTAACTGTCCTGAACACTAACATTGATGAATGACTTCTCAAATCTTGCGTTTAGTTTTACGATCCAGTCTATCGCTGTTTCACTTTCCCTGATTATCAGTTGATGCCTACCTTGGAAGAGTACACACATATTTTAGGTATCTTAGTGTCTGACAAGGTGCCTTTCAATGGTTTGAAAGCCATTCCTAAGCCACAAGTCATTGTAGCGATGACTCATTTAAGGAAATCTGAGATAGACAAAAACATGACTACCAAAGGAAATCTCTTAGGACTAACTTCAAAGCTTCTAATGGAGAAGGCTTTTAATTTTGCCGAAGCCGGTAGCATGGTAGCTTTTGAAGCTGTTTTGGCTTTGCTCATTTATGGACTGGTGTTGTTTCCCAACGTCCCAAGTTTTGTTGATATCAACACCATAAGGATCTTTCTGATTGGAAATCCCGTTCCCACTTTGCTCGGCGATACGTATTTCTCCATTCATCATAGGAATCATCAAGGAGATGGAATTATCGTGTGTTGTGTACCTCTGTTATTCAAATGGATTATCTCACACTTGCCTAAGTCTCCTATCTTCCGAGAAAACAAAAACGGTTGGCATTGGTCTCGAAGACTCGTGTATCTTACTAACAACGATATCCATTGGTATACCTTGGCCAACAATGAGATGGAAATCATTGAAAGCTGTGGAGAGTTTGCCAACGTACCTCTCATTGGTACCAAAGGAGGAATTAACTACAACCCATTTTTGGCAAGACGTTAAATTGGGTACGCAAACTCCAGTAAACCCCTTGGTTTTACAGTAGAAAGTTACTTTTATCATGAAGGGGAAGATTCCCAAGGTTTGAAAGCTAGAATGATAAGAGCTTGGCATCATATTCGAAGGAAAGAAAAAGGTGATGCAAGAAATTGTGTAGCCATGGAAATCTACACTTCTTGGGTAAAAAAAAAGAGCGAAGGAATTCTGGATGCCTTATGCTTATGAAGAACCAATGTTCCCAGTGGTATCTAGATCGACCACCATTCCCATTGAGACTATGGGAGAATACCAAGAAGCTTTGGTTAAGATGAGGCTAGAAAAAGAAGCTTTGGAAGACAAGTTTCTTAAGACTGACCTTGAGAATGTAAAGCTTTAAAAGCAGGTCAAAGATCATGAAAAAACACTCTACTTTCAAGATGGATGGCTCATGGAGAAAGATGAGAAGATTCATCGAAAAGATGACGCGATCAAGAAATACATCAAAGAAAGGAAAAGAAATCTTGAAGAAATGACAATTAGCAATCCTGCTCCAGACGATTGGAAAAAAGTCGTTAACAAGCTAAAGGCCGAGAAAGTTGAGCTGAAAGCTTACTATGGAAAGAAACCCTGAAGTTGAAGCTGCATCTAGCATTTGGTTCTTCATCAGACGAAGACTCTTAATTAGTATAGTTTAGCTTTATTTTATCATTTATTTTATCAATGTAAGAGCTATGCTCCAAAAACTTGTTGTAATCTTCTTTCAAATATTAATAAAATAAGAGTTTTTCATCCAAATTTTTGCAAGAAATTTCTCTTTTAGCGTAAATTCTTTGGAAATTCTTTTCTCTTTACATTCATAATCATGCATCATTCTTTGCATTTTGAGTTTGTTATTTAGAGTCTTATCTTTTGGAATTTTTTCCAGAGATCGTCAAGCTGTCGCATCTTAGAGTTTCTCGACTACGTTCATAGTCATCTCGCAGATACAATACTCGTGCAAACAGAAGAAAAGAAGTGGAAGATTTTGAACAAGAGAATATTGAGCTTCGTGGTACAGTAACCACACTTCAAGAAGAAGTGGAAAGACTCACTGTTTTAGTAAGCTCGTTGGTAGCTGCGCAGAATTAGCAATCAACACCGAACAGTCAAAATCAAGCGACGATTTCAGAGATCATTACTTCTCCAGTTTCTGCTGTTGCAGTTGGTAATCTGCTTTTCAGTATGCCAGAAAGTTATCCATGGGGCATGCCTTTCAATTTCGGGATAGGATTTCGTCAAAATACTTCTGAAGTACCGGCGACCACGACTGAGGTTCCTACTTTGCAGAACTCAGCATTTACTCCGCAACATGGAGTAACCTTTCCTCAAGTCACCATGTCGGTTTCTCATCCGATTATGACGAATTTAGCTTTTGTGGTTCATGCTGTTGCGAATGACAAAGTCTATCATAATCTTGGCGACAACACGAATCCTCGTGGCCAAATGGAAGATCTCCAAGAACAGTTCAATAAGATGCAACTAGAGATCAAAACAATCCATGGAAAGGATTTTTTTGGGAAAATACCCACGATCTATGTATGGTTCCTCGCGTAAGGATACCCGCTAAGTTCAAAGTCCCCGACTTTGAAAAATATAGAGGTAACACTTGCCTGCAAAGTCATCTTACGATGTACGCTAGGAAGATGTCTACATATAACGATAATCATCAATTGCTCATTCACTATTTCCGAGATAGTCATACTGGCGTCGCTCTGAAGTGGTACATGGGATTGGATAGTGCGAACGTTCGAACGTTCAACGACCTAGGCGAAGCTTTTGTTCAATAGTATAAATTTAATTTGGACATGGCTCCAGATCGAGAGTAACTCAGATCAATGTCTCAAAAGGAAAAGGAGTCTTTCAAAGAATACGCCCAATGTTGGAGGGAAATTCCTGCCCAAGTTAATCCACCGTTAGAAGAAAAAGAAATGACCAAGATCTTCTTGAATACTCTTGGCCCTTTCTACTACGAACGCATGATCTCCAGTGCTCCAGGTGATTTTACTGAAATTGTAAACATGGGGATGCAGTTAGAAGAAGGAGTTCAAGCAGGACGCTTAACTAGAGAAGTGGGATCTTCAAGCGGAACCAGGAGAATTGGAACTGGTTTCTCGAAAAAGAAAGAACATGACATTGGAATGGTATCCCGAGGGAAACCCAGGAAGAATGTCAATCATTGACAACAGGTAGCCACGGTCGCACCAGTTGTTAGTACAACTTCAAACACGGGAATTACCCCACAATTCTAGCAAAATCAGCAGCCTCGACAACAGGCTCAACAATTCAACAACAATCAGAATCGTGCTCCCAGAATCTCTCAGTTTGATCCAATTCCGATGTCGTACACGGAATTATATCCTACCTTGATTGAGAGAAATCTTGTTCAAACAAGAGTACCACCTCCAGTACCAGATAAATTACCTTGGTGGTACAAAACAGATGTGTCTTGCCCTTTTCATCAAGGGGCACCAGGTCACGATCTCGAACACTGTATAGCCTTGAAAGTTGAAGTTCAAAGATTAGTTAGGGCTAATCTTCTTTCTTTCAGAAATACAAATCTGAATGTGCAAGTGAATCCACTTCCTAATCATGGAGGGCACGCTGTGAATTTGATAGCCAGAAATTCAGATCGATACCAAGTCACAAATGTAAATTTGATAAGAGAAATCTTGGTATAGTTACACACTACATTCAACATAATGGGTGTTTTTACTAAACATGACTACGCAGCCCTTAGAATTTGTTTTACAGATTCTCGAGGATGTCCAGCTGTAAAAGCAGACCTTCCGCGGTTAATTGACACCGATGACATTCAAATTTTCAGAAATAGGAATGATTATGACGTAAATATGGTAGGGTATTATCCGCATGAGCTTTTAGTCTCAAATATCAACTCGGAAATTCCCGAAGTAAACGTCATTATCCCTCACTTCAATATGCCCGAGCGCATTGAGGTTGAATACAACAGCCCAAGGGTTCCTGACTCTCCTTTTATCATCTGTCTACTCGGACCTGTTCCTTATGACTCTGACAAAAAAGTTCCCTATCTGTACAACACAACTATGATGGAAAATAGGAAGGAAATACCCATACCTACTCTTTCAGCCGTAGTTAACATTGCTGAAGTAGGACGAGTAACTCAAAGTGGGTGTGTGCATACCTCGTTGCCACCAAAGCAACCTATTGCTCCCACAGTTAGATAAAATCTTGTTGATATACCTGTTGAGAATCCTATGGGAATTCCCGTTGGTAATCCATACTTCAACATTGGTTTTCCTGATGGAACCAATATCAATTCAGACTTTGATGAAATTCTAAAGCTGGTCAAGAAGAGTGAGTACAAAGTTATGGATCAACTGATGCAAACTCCTTCCAAAATCTCAATACTCTTTTTGCTTTTGAATTCTGAAGCCCACCGAGAGGCCTTGATGATAGTGTTGGATCAAGCCTACGTAGATCACAACGTGACTACCGATCAATTTGGTGGAATATTAGGCAACATAACAGCTTGCAACAACATGAGCTTCAGTGATGAAGAACTCCTAGAGAAGGGAAGAGATCACAATTTTGCTCTACATATCTCTATGAATTTCCAATAAAACTCTCTATCTAACATGCTAGTAGACACTGGCTCATCCTTGAATGTAATGCCAAAAACGACTCTCTCTCGTTTATCTTACAAAGGAACACAAATGAAATTCAGCGGTGTAGTAGTCAAAGCCTTTGATGGATCAAGAAAATTCGTTATTGGAGAAGTTGACCTTTCGATGACGATTGGTCCACATACTTTTCAAATTACTTTCCAGGTCATGGATGTGCCTGATGCTTACATTTGTTTGTTAGGACGACCTTGGATACATGAACCAGGAGCAGTAACATTCACGCTCCTCCTGAAATTGAAATTTATGACAAATGGAAAACCGATAACCATTAGTGGTGAACAAGCTTTATTGGTAAGCCATTTGTCCACTTTTTCTTTCATCATTGTTGACGATATTGAAGGGACACAGTTCCAAGGACTTTCGTTAGAAGATGAATCTACAAAGAAAAATAGATTATCTATCTCCTCTTACAAAGAAGCAACGCAAATAGTGAAAAACGGTATTGCCGCCAGTTGGGGACAAGTGATAAATCCTGTCAACAACGAAACCAAAATAGGACTCTAATTTACTCCAGTACTTTCAAAAGCCAATGAAAGGGATGAAACTCTTCGTCCGATCAAAGAATTATTCCACAGCGTAGGTTTCATAAACCCTATTCCTCAAGAGGTCAATGTCCTTGTTGATGAAGGAAATGAAGAAAATCTCTCTGGATACGAAGCATGGAAAACTTATCTTAATAACTCTGGATACATGTCTCAGGAAGAACCGTATACACCGTTCTATCCTCCTTCAAACAAATTTGAAGGCATGTTCCTGCAAAATGATAAAGAAGTTCCACCTATCCCACCTGAGGTTTGGGATACCTTGGGGGAACCAAGCGGAAAATTTGACTTTGTGGTGAGATATACTGCTCCTGAAAGTTCAAGAATTACAATCGAAGACATCCAACCACCTGGATGGGACGATCCTCCTGAATATCTCAGTCAACTAGAAGAGGCATACATGCCTTCTCAATCTCATCATCAATCTTAGATCACAAATGAAAATCTTTGCTTTGATACGCCTGCCAAGGTTATTGAACCAGATTTTGATTATCCCCAGATTAACGCAATTTTTGGAGATGATCGAGAAGACAATTCTAAAAATGATTTGGAAAGTTCTTTAATAATGAGTCTCTTCACCCAGAGGATTGGGAAGTACTTCCTTAGAATCCAGAATACACGTCGCCTGAAAACGTATATACTGCATTCTATACTCCTCGACCTGTCAATCAAGCAGAAGAAGATCGCCTCAGTAGTACAAAGGACAAGGTTAACCAACCAGAGTCTTCAAAACCTGTTCGACAAACGATCAATGTCAACACAGAAAATTATTCAAAAGGAAAACTACCAGAATACATAGTCTTCCAAGGAGTTTGAAGCTATTGGAAAGCCGTTGAGGTTCAGACTATTGTTCATTGTCCTAAGTAGTTTATCTCACTTTTGTTTTAAACTCTCTCCCCGCCCAAGACAGAGAGATGTTTTATAGGGATAGCTTTTAAATAATTTTCTCTTTGTCTTGCCCAAGACAAATGAGTTTGTATTTAGGGCTTTGTTTCATATGTGAATCATAAATAAAGCGTTGTTTTGATTCCCACATTTTGTGTTTGTTTTTCATTTTTTACCATTTTTCTGGAAATGGTAATCCTAAAAAAACCCAATAAAAACAAACATCTTCCAAAAAAATAATCTGCATACACTTTTGCATTTACTTTTTCTAAAAAACAAAATCGAACATAAATCATATGTGCAGATTAACAATGAACAAATCCATTGAACGCAATAACTCTACGCCCTCTCTTAACTTTGAATTCCTTGTGTTCGACGCTAAAGAAGAGGATGAAGAAGAGATCCCAGATGAGATTTCCCGACAACTTAAGCACGAGGAAAGAATCACTCAGCCTCACGAAGAGCCTTTGGAAATAATCAACTTAGGTTCTGAGGAAAACAGAAAAGAAGTGAGCATCGGAGCTCTACTCGACAACGATGTCAAGAGCAGACTGATAGATCTTCTCAAAGAATATGTCGATGTGTTTGCTTGGTCCTACTGGGACATGCCAAGGTTGGACACCAACATCGTAGAGCATCACTTGCCATTAAAACCGGAATATCCGCCAGTTAAACAAAGACTGAGAAGGATTCACCCAGATATGGCCGATAAAATCAAAAAGGAGGTTCAAAAACAACTCGACGCAGGTTTCCTCGTCACCTCTGAATATCCTCAATGGTTAGCCAACATAGTGTCTATCCCAAAGAAAGATGGAAAGGTCAGAATGTGTGTTGACTACCGGGACTTGAACAAAGCTAGTCCAAATGACGATTTCCCACTACCGCATATCGACATGCTGGTGGATAGCACTGCTAAGTTCAATGTCTTTTCCTTCATGGACGGTTTCTCTGGTTATAATCAAATCAGAATGGCTCTCGAAGACATGGAGAAGACATCTTTTATCACGCCATGGGGCACATTTTTCTAGAAAGTAATGTCGTTTGGATTAAAGAATGTAGGCGCAACTTACCAAAGGGCAATGACCACTCTCTTTCATGACATGATGCACAAAGAGATCAAAGTCTATGTAGACGACATGATAGCAAAGCCTGACACTGAAGAAGAACATATATAATATCTCTTGAAGTATTTCAACGACTAAGGAAATATCAGCTTCGTCTGAATCGTAACAAATGCACCTTTGGGGTGAGATCTGGAAAACTCCTAGGTTTCATTGTCAATCAAAGAGTTATTGAAGTTGACCCCGACAAAGTCAACGCTATTCAAGAAATGCCTACGCCACATACAAAAAAGCAAGTAAGAGATTTCTTGGACGGTTGAATTATATCTCCATATTTATCTCTCAAATGACTGCTACTTGTGGACCAATATTCAAGCTTCTCCGCAAAAATCAAGAGGTTGTATGGACAGAAGATTGCCAAAGAGCATTTGACAGTACCAAGGAATACCTGTCAGAACCTCCAATATTGATTCCTCCAATCGAAGGAAGACCATTAATCATGTACCTTACCGTGTTGAAAGATTCCATGGGTTGCGTGCTTGGACAGTAAGATGAAACCGGTAAGAAGGAGCATGCCATCTACTACTTAAGTAAAAGGTTCACAGATTGTGAAACTCGTTACTCCATGCTCGAGAAAACATGTTGTGCTTTGGTGTGGGCTTCGAAACATCTCTACCAGTACATGATCAACGACACAACTTGGTTAATTTCCAAAATGGATCCAATCAAGTACGTCTTTGAAAAGCCTGCCTTAACAGGGAGAATCGCCCGATGGCAGAGTACCGCGCCCAAAAAGTAGTCAAAGGAAGCATTCTCGCTGATCACTTGGCTTATCAACCGATCAACGAATACCAATCTTTCAAGTTTGACTTCCCTGACGAGGATGTTATGTACTTAAAGATGAAAGGTTGTGAAGAACCGTTACCTGAAGAAGGTCCTGATCCAGAATCTAGATGGGGCTTAATTTTTTATGGAGCAGTTAACATTTTTGGCAATGGAATTGGGGCAGTCATCATTACTCCCGAGGGTTCTCATATCCCGTTTTCTGCCAAATTGCTATTTGATTGCACCAACAACATCGTAGAATACGAAGCTTTTATCATGGGTATCAAAGAAGCCATCGACTTAAGGATTAAGATCCTTGACATATATGGAGATTCAGCCCTTGTGATCAATCAAATCAAAGACAAGTATGAAACTCATCACCTTGGTTTGATTCCATACCGAGATTATGCAAGATGTTTGTTGACTTTCTTCAACAAAGTTGAATTGCATCATATTCCTCGAGATCAGAATCGAATGGCAGATGCCTTGGCTACTCTATCTTCCATGTTCAAGGTAAACCATTGGAACGATATGCCTAAGATCAATATCAGACGCCTTGAAAGACCTGCATATGTGTTTGCAACTAAAGCAGCCATCGATGATAAACTGTGGTTCCACGACATCAAACGCTTCCTTCAAACTCAGGAGTACCCACTCGGGGCATCGCACAAAGATAAGAAAACTCTAAGGAGGCTTTCTAGAAATTTCCTCCTAAATGGAGATGTGCTATACAAAAGAAACTTCGACATGGTCTTGCTCAGATGCATGGATAGACACGAAGCAGATATGTTAATTCACGAAGTGCATGAACGGTCCTTTGGAACCCATTCAAATGGGCATGCAATGTCCAGAAAAATCTTAAGAGCAAGTTACTATTAGATAACAATGGAATCTGATTGCTGTAAACACGTTAAGAGATGTCACAAGTGCCAGATCTACGCAGATAAGATCCATGTGCCAACGACTCTACTTAACGTTTTCTCCTATTCGTGGCCTTTCTCCATGTGGGGCATCGACATGATTTGAATGATTGATCCAAAAGCGTCAAATGGTCATCGCTTCATTTTAGTGGCCATTGATTACTTCACCAAATGGGTCGAAGCAGCGTCTTACGCCAACGTTACAAGACAAGTGGTTGTGAGTTTCATCAAGAACAACCTCATTTGCCGATATGGAGTTCCATGTAAGATCATTATAGACAATGGATTGAACTTGAACAACAAAATGATGAAAGAACTGTGTGAGGAATTCAAGATTGAGCATCATAACTCATCTCCTTACTGGCCAAAGAAGAACGGAGCTGTGGAAGCCGCCAACAAGAACATCAAAAAGATTGTCCAGAAAATGGTCATCACTTACAAAGACTGGCATGAAATACTACCATTTGCTTTACACGGGTATCATACTTCAGTACGCACTTTGACAGGGGGCAACCCCTTTTTCTTTAGTATACGGCATAAAAGCAGTGCTCCCCGTAGAAGTTGAAATTCCATCAATGAGAGTTCTCATGGAAGCTAAGTTATCTGAGGCTGAATGGTGTCAAAGCAGATACGATCAGTTGAACTTAATCGAAGAAAAACGTCTGACCGCTCTGTGTCACGGGCAATTATATCAAAGAAGGATGAAGAAAGCCTTCGACAAAAAGGTTCGACCTCGTGAATTCCAAGAAGGCGACCTTGTGCTTAAAAAGATTTTGTCTTTTTAACCAGATTCTAGGGGGAAATGGACTCCTAATTACGAAGCCCCATACATCGTCAAAAGAAGCTTTTCTGGCGGTGCTATGACTCTCACGACCATGGACGGTGATGAACTCCCGCATCCTGTAAATGTTGATGCAGTCAAGAAATACTTTGTCTAAAAAGAAAAAAGAACAGCTCGGTAAGTCGAAAACCCAAAAAGGGCGACTTAGGCAAAAATGAGCGTCTCGACGGATTGAAAACCTGAAAAGGCAGTCCAGGCAAAAATTAGAGACAATAAACAGAAATTTATCCTGGTAGATTGAAAACCTGAAAAGGAAATCTAGGCAAAAATTAAGGATCAAAATGACAAAGGAAACTGCATCAGTTCGTACTTCGCCAATCTGAAGAATCTTCCATCAACGGATCTTCAATCAAATTTTCTAAAGCAACAAGCATAGTTGGAATTCAAAGTTGTCAGGGAGAATAGCGGTTATTTGCTTTCAATGTAGCCTTTTCCCAATAAATTACCATTTCCAACTTTTGTAAATAGTCCATGGAATCACGCCTTTGGCTGATTACCATTCTATCAATAAAATTTGAGCCCTGTGCCCATTTGTTTGCAATTCTTGCTTTATTCTGTTGTGCAAAATAACGTTTTTTCTTGTGAAAATCACTTTTGAAACTTAAAAAAAAGTTTTAAATGAATTTTTACTTCAAATTTTTTGAAATAAAAGCGAAATTTTCCTTTGAACTGTGAACACAGAAGGAATTTCAACAGTTATCTCCATGAGCGTTTCGACCTTTGAAAGGTAAACAACTGCTGAGAAGTTTCTTTTCCCCGAAAGAAATCATCGAAGGACAGTATTCTTATCCAAAAAAGAATCCCCAACAAGGTTGCCAGTAAAATGTCTTTTCCAGAAAGTTTAAAGCATGCAACTCAGATTCATCATCAGTAACATCTACACCATTGCTGAAGATTTTGCTGAGTATTTGTTTGAACTGTGACGTAGTCCTTTTCCAAATACGTTTTTGTTGTCTTGTCAAGTATAGTCAGCATGCATATGACATTCATGACATTCATCATTCATACATAATTGCATCATTAATGCATTCTTGCATTTTTCAATGTTTGTTTCAATATCACTTGTTTAGGTTGCATTTATTCCCAAAAACAAGTATGGGTGTGTCATCTCTCTAGTAGATCATCCCCAAGCAGAAAAAATACATTTTTTTCTCCAGTTCCCCCAATCGAGATCATTTCTCATTGGGTACAAAGTCTTGATTGATCGTTTCTTTCCAATTCACTCCTGGAAGAACCTCGTCTCTAACCAATTCAGGTCTAGATTTCACAAAAAAATCTACCTGCAAACAATAAGCAATAGCCTCGTCATCCGAGCCGCTTATTTCCTTTTCATCTTGGAACTTATCACAAAACTATTGTTCTTCTTAACAAGTCCAATCATGAAAGTTCAAGAAATCCTCACAATTTTCTTTCTTCCCCAACATGTCACTCTTTGATACCTCCTGGGTAAACTTTCTGCAATCATATTGCATTATTCGCATTTTTTGGTATCCTAGTATTTAAGTCTCTTCACACCTATCGAGACGGAGATTTTCATCTTCATATCTCAGGTTAAAGAAACTTAAATAGGGGCATCTTTCATACCCTAATTTTTGACCTAAGATACCACATCATATCATTCACATATGCATCATTGCATCACTAACAGTTTCAGAACAAGATAAATCGTGTGTGTGTTCCAGAAGCCAAATTAGGGTTTTATCAAATTTCATCTGTACAAGATGTGATCAAGTAGGGTTTGAGTCTCCACTCACCTCAATTGATCTATCTTCATCAATCATCAACATTTGATCTTAAAATTCCCAACCTTTTCTTATGATCTACCTTGAATCGACTAATTAGGATTTTGATCGAAGATAGTGAATCATTGACTTTCTGCTCAATGAATGACCTATTTGCATGGAGATTGATCTTAACATCATCAATGAAACATCTTGACCTAATTTCTTGGTTCAAAACATTCCAAAATCTATGATTGATCATCAGACAAATTCTGAATCATCTGATGAAAATTCAACTGTTCAAAAAGTCAAACTTTGACTTTTGGTCAACTTTTTCAAATCCAAATTTTTTCAATCATAAAATCATTTCAAATTATCCATCATGATCGTAAAAAATCAAGAAATGTGAAAAAGTCAACAAAAAGTCAAAATTGAAATTTTTCTAACACAGAAAAATTTTCAAGTGTTAAAAACATGGTTTTTTCTCACTTTCATGGCCATTTTTCACCTAGATCCATTTTGATTCAAGAAAAACTCAAAAGATGAAAGTTGTAGATATTGTTACAAGCTTTCCAAAATGTCGAAGAACTTGAAAAAACACTTTGTGTAGCTAGGATTTTGAAATTGAAACTTAGTGCTCAATAACCATATTTTACAAGTCATTTTTCAAGTTTATCGGTCATTTTTCACAAATTATTCCTTCTAGAAGCCTTGTCACCATTGAGAGATAAGTTATAACTGATAAATATCAGATGAGAGTGATTGAGAGGGAGATAAGATTAAGTGAGATTTTAACCATGGTTAAAAGAATATTCTATGTGCATTTATGGCAAAAATGTATTTATTGCCCTTTAAGGCAAGTTGTTCAATTTCAAGCCAATCTTTTGCCCTTGTCATTCAGAACTTTTGGCCTATAAATAGAGATCACTTTTTCATTCAAAATCACCCCAAAGCATTATAAACCAAGCTTTTCTTCTTTCTTTCTTGTTTTTCAAGTTTCAAGTTTTTTAAGTGGGAGAATTTGCAAATTCTAAGTCTTGCAATTTCTGAGCAATCTTAGGCTTCAAATGCTTTGTAAACATCATAAGAAAGTTGTTAGAATCCTCTAGCCATCCCAAAAAATCTCCAAACTCAGAAATCATATCCAAGCACCATAAACTTGCAAATTGAGCCATAACCACCAAATTTCCAGTCCACTTGTGCAAGCTTCAATCTTTCACTTTAAACATCATCCATATACCTCATAGAAGTGATCCAAACACTTGGAACACATTTGTAACAGATCCAACATCAATATCGAATCAAACTTCAAGTTGTGACAGTTGGACTTGGGTGGAACGATCCAGACCTTTTTAATCCAAGGTAAGCACGTCAACACCTTCCATAATCATCACTGAAGCTGTAGCAATCATTAAAACATCTCTGGAACACCTCCAGCAAGGAATTTGATTTCAGCTTCAAGAGGTAAGTCACTTGAAATTTGAAATTTATGATTTCTGAATTCCAGATCAAATATGGCTTAACCATCTTGTTTCTGCACTTTCATTGATCATTCACCCTCAATCAATTTCATAAATCACAATCCATACACGACTTGATGATCAATTCTTAGAAATAGGGTTCTTCGTGTTCTTGCAAAAATTAACAGTGCTAAACTAAAAATAAATGGAAATAATTGCCACCATCATGTTCTTGGTAAAAATCTGAGCAAGTTTGATGTTTGGGTCACTCGATTTCATCAAGAATTGAGAGAGATAGGAATTAAAATCTGGAGGTTGAAGATGATATGCTGCGCGCGTTTTTTTCAGTTTCTGGAAATTTAAAAACACGTTTTATAATATATATTTATGGTTTGAGTTAAGTTAATGGATGTATCACCGCCCCAGCGGTTTCCAACATACTCTTAAAACTCTCGCCATGCCTAAGGCCCAGGGTTCGAATCCCCCTGGGACCTTTTTTTCAAAAACTAACTCCTTCAGAAGCTTCATCTTCTGACTCTAAAACTCTACTTCAGAAGCTTCAACTTCTGACTCTCCTTCAGAAGCTTCAACTTATGACTCTCCTTCAGAAGCTTCATCTTCTGACTCTAAACTCTGCTTCAGAAGCTTCATCTTCTGACTCTAACTCCGCATCACAAGCTTCATCTTCTGACTCTAACTCCTTCAGAAGTATCAACTTCTGACTCTCCATCAGAAGCTTCAACTTCTGACCCTCCTTAAGAAGTTTCAACTTCTGACCCTCCTTCGGAAGCTTCAACTTCTGACCCTCCTTCAGAAGCTTCAACTTCTGACCCTCCTTCAGAAGTTTCAACTTCTGACTCTTGCCTTCAGCTTCAGAGTCATCTTCAAACTCTGACGCTTTTCTTCAAAAATTCATTTTTCACTTATTTTTCAAACTTATTTAATTAAAGGTGATTAAATGACAAGCCACGCACATGGCTCAGTGGTAAAACTTTTCACTTCTAAGCCAAGGGTCCTGGGTTCAAACCTCCTTGGGACGAAAACCTTCTTTTTATCACTAATTTTCTTAAGTTTTTTTAACAAACTTCAACATTTTCAAAAACCAATCAAAACTTCTCATTTTGAGATGATTTTTTGCACACTTGTCATTTAATATACCTATTTTATGATTATTTCAAAAAATCCAAAAATATTTTCTTTTTGATTATATTTTTATTAGGTTATAAATAAGACGTTTTAAGTATTTTTAATACTTTTTCAAAAATGTTTTCTTTCTGATTTTCAAACCAAATATTTTTCAAAACTTCTTGTGAATATCCTTCACTTTTCAAAAACATTTTCAATCCTTTTCAAAAAAATTTCAATAAACCGAGCTAGGTTTTTCCTCGAATTTCTTTCAAATTGATCATGGGCCTCCCTCATGGTGTAAGTCCTAACCCTCCTATGTACATATTTATTTCCTTGTACATATTCACCCATTTATGTACATATTCATTTCCTTGTACATATTCAATCATCTTTGTAAATATTCAAGTATAAAACTTCGCTCGTTTGTTTTCATCCACTTGTTTATACACCGATTCCATTGGTATTAAGAGGAGTAATATTCTCGGTGAAACTGCTCTTAAACCAATGGGCCTCCCTTATGGTGTAAGTCCCAACTCCTTTGTATATATTCAAGTTACACTTGCTTTAATTGCTTGTTTTATACACTTGTTTATATATTTCCTTCATAAACTCCCGTGAATACACATCACACACTTTATCATATACTTGTTCATATAACTGTTCATTTATAACATAACAACAAGTTTAACAACTAGGTTCCCCTATAGCCTCCTCTTAGGCTTCGTACAAGACAACTCACCCGTTGAGTTTAGCCTCCTCTTAGGATTCGTATAACACAACTCACCCATTGAGTTTAGCCTCCTCTTAGGCTTCATATAAGACAACTCACCAGTTGAGTTTAGCCTCCGCTTAGGCTTCGTATAAGACAACTCCCCTGCTGAGTTAGCCTCCTCTTGGGCTTCGTTCAAAAGAACTCCCTCGTTGAGTTTAGCCTTATCTTGGGCATCAAACAAGAAAGAGACCTGGAAATCTCTTAACAGTCTCCTATTGGGCTTCCAATGCAAAGAATCACCCGCGCTAGGATAGAATCCTAAGAGTATGATTTCCTAGTGAAATCACTCTTGAATCCTAAGAGGATGGTTTCCCGGTGAAATCACTCTTAAATCCAAAGCCAACCATACCCTATAGCTTCCTCTTGAGCTTCATACAAGGACCCTCGATGACCCTCGGAATGCCTCCTCTTGGGCTCACAATGCAAGGACCCTCGATGACCCTCGGAATGCCTCCTCTTGGGCTTACAATACAAGGACCCACGGGCTTCTTAAAAGCACCCCCCTAATCAATAATCAATTTCTCCTAGAGATTTAGAAATTTATCATCTCTATGGAAGAAGTATCTCATCTATAACATCACATACAAATCAAACATTTTTTCAAACAAAACATCTTTTGTAAATGGTAACGCTTGTACACTCAAGCAAAACACCTAATACTTACGATGAAAGATTTAATCAATCAACCTTTCAAAAATGTATGTGATGAAATAGATTAGATAAAATTTTTATTAAGATGACATTCATCTTTGTCTCTTAATAACATTCTTTGCTTCCACTAGCATAAGTGGGAACTACGATTGCTCTGACTTTCTCAACCTCCCTTTGAGATTACGTAGGCACACGGTCTCATCCTTGGCGAGCATACTTCTTTCTCCCTCAAACCAAACAAACCATAGCTCCCTTAGATCCGAGCTACAGATGCCTTGATTGCCACTAGGGGATATGTATGCAGAGGATCCCAATGATCTTTGCGAGCATAATAATAATAAAACTTAGGACCCCGCCTAACCTACCTTTTTTAAAAATCCAAAGGAGAAACTTTCCCAAGAATAGAGTAGCAAATTAAAACACACAAACATATAAAAAATATTCATATATACAAAACATGCTATAGATAACTATATATATAGGGTGCTAATACCTTCCCTTTATATAACAGACCCTCTTACTCAGGTCTCTCCCCAATGCACTGCGTCTAGTTCACGCTAGTCGCATCGCATATCTTTATTTATTTAGGGTATTTCAGCTTTCCCCTTTTTCATCTCATTTTCTTTTTTTGGAAACAATAAAGCTTGATGCTCGCGGCATCTTTTTTAAGACAAATCAAAATAGTAAATCGTTTTGAGCCTGAGATTCGAATTCCGATTCGATTCCCTCGTTCGTCACTTTTTACCGCGAACACATAGCCACTTTGAAGAAGAACTAGAGAACTTCTTATTATCTGCACGGGTACTATTCGACCAGCTACGGCTACCATCATCATCCTTCATGGAAAATCTCACTTCACATCTCTGTTCTGAATGGCCCAAAATTCCTCAGACAAAACAAAACAGATTAAGTTTCTCGTATTTAAAATTGACAATACACGAATCTCCTCCTTTATTCTTAACTTTCGTGGCTTGCTTCAGAGCTTTTCTAACGTCAATTGTAACTCTAATGCGCATGTATTGATGCAAAAAACAAGTATTATTGTTCTAATCATACCCCACATAAATAATAAGATATGTGTTTGATATTAAATATATGAAATTTATTTTTGAAAGCGTTAGGCCAAAGCATTATTGATAGTATCAAATTAGGCCAAAAGCATTGAAAATGTATTTAAATATTCATGTAAAAGGTAGAGGCTTAGACAATAGATAGTACTTCATCATTTTCTTATTTACCTTTAAGAAGAAACGATTGAACAAACTAAGACCACTTACAGATATAGACAAATGTAATTAGATTTACTAGCTCTAAAGAAAATAAATGTATCTTATACTTTGTTCATTTTCTTTACTCATGATCTCTATACATTGTGTAACAATAATTGTTAAAGTTTGGTATGGAGAAATATTTATATAGTCAAGTATAGACTATATCAAAAATTTTAAAATATTTTAATATCTACAAATCATTTTTAAGTTATTAGTTTTTATATTTTTTGAATTTCAAAACATATTAGTATTCTGCTCTAATTTTTATTCTTACATTTTTAAAATGATTATTATACGAAAGTTTTTATCTTAATTTGATTGATTAATATGGATTGATCGATTTTTTTAAATATTTTCTACAATTTCAAAACATATAATTATTCTGCTCTATTTTTTATTCTTACATATTTTAAATGATTAGAATACGATTTTTTTATAATAATTTGATAGGTTAATATGGATTCACCGACAACTCCTTTTGATTTAATTGACTCCCTAATTGTTTTTTTACAAAACACAACATTAAATGTTTATCCAATACTGTTATTGTAGCATCGACAACGACATCGACGCTAGTAGCGTCAAATTTATGACCCCTAAAGTGGACGCTAACGTGTTAAAGCGGTAGTTTGATTTGATTTTATTATTAGCGTCGGTCTTGGCCGACGCTAAATTTAATATAATATAAAATTTCAAATCTCCCATAATTTTTTGCTTCCCTCCTTTATTTATTTATATATTAAAATTTAAATTTATTTAATATTCTTATATTAGCGTTGTTGAAGATCGATTTTTCATTTCCCAGACAATTTTTTCATCCCTTCTTTTTTATTTATTTAATTTTATTAAATATTTTAGATTAGCTTCGCTTGAAGCCGATGCTAATGCTAATCTATTTTGGTGCCAAGACATTTCGTTTTCCCCTAGAATTTCGCTAAAACAATTTTTTTAAACCTTATTTAAAAAATTAAAAAAAAATTAAATAAGCTAAATAATTAAAACCAAATTAATAAAAAAAATAAACGTAAATAAAAAATAAATATTAGTCCAAAAACTAAATAAATAAAATAAATATAATTACAATAAATGTAAATAAAAACTGAAAAAAATCATATGGAAACTGTATAAATTAAAACTAAATAAAATTGAAACCCTTGATTATTGGTAAGCTAAATAATTAAAATCAAATCAAATAAAAAAATAAACATAAATAAAAACACACACACACACACACACACACACACACACACACACACACACACACACACACATGTATATATATATAACTGAATAAATTTAAAACTGAAACCCTTCATTATTGGTAAGCTAATATTAACTCTGAAACATCAAAACCCTTTCTTCATCAAACGCCACTAAAACCCCTTGTTCATCGAACACCACCAAAACCCTTCTTCATCGAACACCATTTAAACCCATCTTCGTCAAACTAACCCCCAAACTGCTTTACTTGATTGTGAGTTTCATTGATCGATGTTTCTCCAATGTTTCTGTTTATTAGGTTAACATTCATTTTGATTTTTTCCGTAAAATAATTCTTCTGCGTTTCAAAAATCGATTTTCAGAAGAAACCCTTCCATCAATTACCGAAGTTTCATTTGTTTTTTGTCTCCTAGGCTACTTCATCAAAGGAATCTATTTTCTAGTAAGCTATTCCATTAATTAAGATTCTTGTGGCATCCTTTCGATATATCGTTTTAATTCATAATTTCTCTAGTGAAACTATATGTGAGAATTGTATGGATGAGATGTGTCATTTCAATATGTTTGCAATTTATTATATGCTTTTCTTTATTACTGTTCCAGGATGAGATGTATGGTCTATATCTGTAATTTTGGATGCAATTGGTGACTTGGTGTTGTTTTAGTGTAAGAAGATGAAAACTATTGTCGCTACTTCAAAAGGGGTGCTGCTTGTTTTGTTGATGTGAAAAGTTGAACAACCAATAAAAATTAACATGGAATATTCAATGTTCTCTAACATGGAGATTTCGTTGAGATCATCAACGACGTGTAGCTGAGAATAAACTTCTATAAATAGGTAATAACAGGGATGATAGATTGCAGAATAAAAAAAAAAAATTGGTTAGTTCGATTTATGTTATGCTACAAGGTATAGTTCCAACATACTACGATATACCACAACTCTTATGCTGGGATACTCAGTTGGATTCTATCAAGTGAGTTGGAATGAATGTCAGTCTTATGTGGAACTTAGTTCTATTCAATTAAGTTAGTTGGGATGAATTTTTTATATTGCTCTATTCGTGTCTTTAAAAGTTAAATTTGTTTGTTTATTGACCATTGGAAGATTGCAAATCTGAATATGATCCATGTGTCCTGCCTGTTAGAAGTTTATTTGACCATTGGTATAAGTGTTGTTCTTTGGGCGTAGTTGGTTGCACGGTTATTAATGTGAGTGTAAAAACGAAACGTTTTGTAGCCGTATTTATTGCAGTGTAGAGCACTACATGAAATGTGTAAGTGTGAAAATCCACTACATGAAACATATTGCATTTATTATTATGTTTTGGAATTCGTGCATGGACCATAACTTAACACCTATAGATTTTCAAATCTTTTACCTGCAGTATATTCATTATCTTCTTTGAGGGCAAGATTTATGTCTTCTTCCACTTTACCGTTAATGTTTCACTTCCACCGTTTATTTTTTACAATATTTTTATATGGCGTAATCTAAATTATTCCACAACACTTCAATTAATTACTCACTTTTCCTACCAAGTAAAAATTAAATGGTATTGTGTAGAAATGCTAAAATTGATCTATTTTAGAGCTACCAACCATTGATATATCAATATTTTATTCAATAATTACAAATATAGTTATATTAAATACAATGTTTATAATTAAAAATAATGCATTAAAAATGCATTTATATTGTAATCAAAAGAACCACTAAAGAAAACTTAAAATATAATTTAAACTATAAAAAAGATTTCGTATAATAAAAAAATTTTAATTACTTCAAAATTAAAGAGTGTCTTTTCAAACACTTTCAAAGACAAATGACTATTTCAAAAAATCATTAACAATAAATAAACAAAATTTTAAATAAACTTTCAATGTTGTATTACTTTTAATATTTTAAATACATCTATTTATACAATTAATATTTATTAATATTTTGTTATTTTCTTTACATACCAATAAGAAAACTATGTAAGAGTAATAAAGAAAAACTGCAAAACGATAATCATTAAAAATTCTCTTAATTATTTAAATATAAATTGAAGAAGATTAATGCAATTGAAAACTAAAACAAAAAACAAAAAACAAAATAAAAATAGTAATAATGTCACCAGAGACATTCCAATAAAAAAACTATATCAATTGAGCTACATATATAACGGATTTCAAATTTCATATATATTAGTTTTGAATTCCATTAGCAGTATCAGTACCAAATTAGCTTTGAATTCCATTAGCAGTACTCGTACCAAATTAGCTTTGAATTCCATTAGCATTACCAGTACCAAATTAGCTTTGAATTCCATTAGCAGTAGCAGTACCAAAAGAAAGTGACATGTGATATTTTAGAGTATAATTTCATTTATGGTCTTTAACTTTTGCACGGATATATAAAGAAAAATGGTAAAAATGTATTACCACAGTATGCACTTTTATGTTTCAACATTTGTTAGTTTTACACTTAGTACAAGTTTTTATTTACACTAGAAAATTACAGTGAAGTTAATATATTAATAAATAGTAATAATGTCACCAGAAAGATTCCAATAAAAAAGCTATATCAATTGAGTTACACATATAACGAATTTCAAATTTCATATATATTAGCTTTGAATTTCATTAGCAGTACCAGTACCAAATTAGCTTTGAATTCCATCAGCAGTACCAAAAGAAAGTGACAAGTGATATTTTAGAGTATAGTTTCATTTATGCTCTTCAACTTTTCCACGGATATATAAAGAAAAATTGTAAAAATGTATTACCACAGTATATACTTTTATGTTTCAACATTTGTTAGTTTTAAACTTAGTACAAGTTTTTATTACACTAGAAAATTACAGTGAATTTAATATATTAATAAATAGTAATAATGTCACCAGAAAGATTCCAATAAAAAAGCTATATCAATTGAGCTACACATATAACGGATTTCAAATTTCATATATATTAGCTTTGAATTCCATTAGCAGTACCAGTACCAAATTAGCTTTGAATTCCATTAGCTGTAAAAAAGAAAGTGACAAGTGATATTTTAGAGTAAGTTTCATTTATGGTCTTCAACGTTTGCACATATATATAAAGAAAAATTGTAAAAATGTATTACCACATTATGTACTTTTATGTTTCAACATTTGTTAGATTTAAACTTAGTACAAGTTTTTATTTACACTAGAAAATTACAGTGAATTTAATATATTAATAAATAGAAATAATGTCACCAGAAAGATTCCAATAAAAAAGCTATATCAATTGAGCTACACATATAACGGATTTCAAATTTCATATATATTAGCTTTGAATTACATTAGCAGTACCAGTACCAAATTAGCTTTGAATTCTATTAGCAGTAGCAGTACCAAAAGAAAGTGACAAGTGATATTTTAGAGTATAGTTTCATTTATGGTCTTCAACTTTTGCACAGTGTCATACCCCAAAATTTGCCCTCCATCCACTCAAGAGATTTCATACATCTATACTCAAAGATTCCTCAAGAGTTGATCAGACAAACTCTCTCCTAGACAATCAACCCAAACTAGGGTTTGGTATCTCTCAGGTCAAGATGGACTTCCAATATCTCCAATGGTCTTCATGCCTCCTCATATGTTTCAAAGATTCTCCATGTCAAGTTTCAAGCCTCACAAGTCAAGTTTCCTCGATAATTGCTCGATGGTTGAAAATCGGTTGTATAGACAAAAGTCAACTGTGGTCAACATACAACAAACTTCATAATTTCTGGTCAACATCCTCATTTTGAAGTTACATTCATCATTTTATCAAGGGTTGATCATGATTCATCAAGAAAACTCAAGATTTGCTCAAAAGTCCAACTTTCTAAATTAGGGTTTCTAGGTGAAAAGTCAACTGAACTTTGACTGATCATAACTTTCTCATACTTTCTCAGAAATTTTTCCACCACCTCTTGTTTTGAAGGAAATTCAATTCTCTACAACTTCATGTCTCACAAGAATGTCCAAAAAATGCTTCATTTGAGAGGTATAGCTCAAAACATTACAGGTCATTTTCAAAGTCAACAAAAAGTCAACCTTTTGTTTTGAAGATATATTGAGCATGGTAACTCCAATTGAGATGAGACCAAAAAGGTTGGTTAGAGGACTCTTAGAGCTTTCCAAAAAGTCCAAGAACACTCAAAAATGTGAAACATTGAGCAAGATGCACCATTCACAAGTTGGGCAATTTTGAAGGAATGCACAAAGAGAGATACTTCTAAAAATCAAATTTTTTGCAAATGGGCTTGCTTTTTCTTCATCCAAACTTATTCCTCATACAATTAGGAATATCCAAGCCCAATGCCACGAATTTTTTATTTATTTTTCTATTTAATTTGGAATTTATTCATTTAAATGCAAATTAAATTTAAAAATAAAGTATAAAATCAAAATTAATTGAATGATTGATTTTTATTCTTTCCTTGAGACTCAAGTAACTCACAAAGGCCAGCAATTTTTGAAAATTGATCAATATGGCAAGATTGGATTGGAAATTAATCAAATTTTGAAAATTTGATTTTGTACAAAAATCAATTTTGATTTACATTGAATGTTGATTGATTCTTTCCAAAAACCATGCCAAATTCATCCAGTATAAATGTGTGATGCATACCTATCAAGAGAGAACATAAAAATTGCTCTAAGAACCCTAACCTAATTCAAAAAAACCGTGGGTTACAAGCTACTAGCAGCCATCGATCCAGCCACTTTCAATTGCTTTTGAGGATTCCATTGCATTCCTTGGATTGTTCTGAGTTGATCCAGACTCTTACATCATCCAAAACCATCAAGAATCAAGCAAATACGATTTCGGTTTGTTCTTGTTTTTCCAAAATCGATTTCTGTTTTTTATGCATTATTGACAAGTTTTGATTGTTTATTCATGACCAGCATCAAGTTTGCAAGCTATCTGGGTAGCCCAATTGCGTTTTAGTGACCTGGAACGAAAATCACCATGGCTAGGTTTTCTGGTTTCGAATTAGGGTTTCCTCAAACAGGAAAAATTGGACCAAACTAGGCATACCAGAGTGATCAGGGGATGAAAACGAATTGATACATGTATTTACAATTCATTTATATTACGTATGCTGGGTTTTTGATTTTGCCAGGGCTTGTAGCGTCGAAGGAAGGCCGACGCAAGCTTTTGAATATTTGAAACGAAGAAGACGATGAATTGGCGCGAGCTCGAGGCAATGGAAGAACGACGCGTGTTTGATTCCACTCACTTCGTTTTCAAACATCAGATGCAACGTGGCCTAGTGGTTAAGGCATTCACTGTTCCTGGATCCTCTCACATGTCCCCAGTTCGAATCCTGCTAGCACCGGTTTTCATTTTTTTTTTTTCAAACTTGCACTAAACTCATATTTTTCCTATTTTCATATATTTTAATATTTTGCATCATTTTAATTTCTTTTCATATTTTTATTTATGCATTAAAAAATTGTCAAAAATTATTTTCCTTTCACATTTGTTTTCTGAAAATCTTTATTTAATTTAATAAATTAAAAAATACAATTTTGCATGCATATTTATTTTTATTCATAATTTTGCATTTAAATCATTTTAAATTCATTTTTAATTATTAAATTGCATCCAAAAAATCCCAAAAAATTTATTTTAGCATATTTACTTTATTTCCAGCATGTAATAATTTTCTCATATAAAAATTTGCATTTTTCTAACATTTTTTCTCTTATTCGATTCATCTCGTATTTTCCGATTTCTCGTTCATTTACAGGTTGATCCGCTTCAGACGTTTCTTTACCGTTTTCATGTTTTTTTTCAATAATGTAACTGTATATGGGATGTAATAGTTTAAAATTAGGTCTTTATTTTCCGCATTTTAAATTATGTATCTGCCCCAAAGCCTTGTAATAGGGTAGGATTTACCTTTCCGCATCTTTACATTCCGCATTTTACTTTCCGCACCCTATCAATTGCTAGTAACTAGGCGTGTATGGAAAGATAATAATGAACTTAGCCCACTAATTTTCAAGATAAAATATCTGAAATCAACACACTTCTTTCACACATGCACCCCTTAGGGTAATTCTCTCTCGTTGCCTTTGCGAATCACAAATGGTCATGTCCCTCGAACGTAGAGGTATCCTAGCACCGTTGCCTACAAACAAATCATCATAGTCCCTTCGATACAAAGATCATAAGACCCACGATGTCGCCTCCGAATACATGATCTTGACCCTCGATTGTCGCCTACGAAAAATGATGATAGTCCCTTCGAATGTGCTAGGATACTTCCTACAAGTTGCCTTCAATGACCATCCGATGTCCCTTCGAATGTCCCGCTTACATCCAATGAATGGAGCTACCTACCAACTAATGGTATGGCTAGCGCTATTCTAAAGGAACGTAGAAGTACGAAAATGACCAATTCCGAGTGGGTAATAAGTCTTTTAGTTGCTTGCTCTAAACCAAATGCTATTCACACCACACACTCTTTTTCAAAGTTCAAACTCTTTTCAAAACGAAACATTTCCAAACACTTTGTATACACTCCTACATGAGTCATTACAAAGTCAAAGCGAAATGCCTTTTCAAAACATTTTTGTCAAACACACAGAAAGCAATTTTTAAAAAGTGATCTAGAGCAACTAAGAGCCCGTAGAATAAACTGCGGATGGAAAGGGGTGCTAATACCTTCCCTTTTCATAACCTTCTCCCGTACTCAGAATCTAAACGAAGGTCTTTTTCTGTACTTTTACCTTCCCTTAATTGGATAAAAATAAAAGTCGGTGGCGACTCTTGCTATCCGCACATTTGCGATACAAAATCACTAAAAGTCAGTTCACCGTATTACAGAACTGGCGACTCTGCTAGGGATCATGCTCTAAAGAGAGAATTGCCTTAGGGATTTCTAGATAACCTTTAATGCTTTCTGTTTGAATTGTATGCTTTATCTTTAAGGGTTGCTTGGGTATCATATTTGTGGGGGATCCTACACCCGGATCCGGGTTTCCTTTTAGGTAAGTAGCATTAGATCATCGCGACCGCTAGACGTATAACTAAACGGTCAACATGATGGCTACGTTAGTGTGACACTTTGGATGTCCTGATACTCTTCATTTCCAAGTTGAGGATAGTATTTGGCTTCTGCGTGGTGTCATCAAGCACTAACTAAACTTTTAGAACCTTAAATGACCCATCTTGGCCATTAGAAGGTAGTGAGATGGCCGGCTTTGGTGCAGACTAAGGTTGGTTGATACTCGATGCTACGCTCATTGAGATCAGACTTTTGGGATATTTTCGATCGACCACTTGGTAGTCGTATTGAAATAAACGCCTACGAGAAAGATCAATGATGTGAGATTCCTAGAACCCGTTACTATTATAGGACAGATGAACCAACTCAAACTTTTGGTGGGTAATCACCTCTACCTCATGCAAGCCTTAAACCTAGGCTCATTGTGTGAATTGCTTGTGTGTGCCAAACATGACATCATGACATCATCCGCATTGCATATCATTTCTAACTATTTCAAGGACCTAGGATTTATCTTTGCTCTTTTGTAGGGATCATGGCTTCTAGAAAGACTATCCGAATCACTTCATGGGTATATCTTCTCACCAAAGAATTGGTTTGAAATTCGATCATGCCAGTTCATCAAAAGACATGGTTATCTACTTGACTTGGTTATCTCGGTTTTGAAGAAGATATGATGCATGTCCTATTCCATTCTTTGATCCGAAACACCATTGCTTTACGTTCCGATTATCGTTGGTTCCTACCTTGGAAGAGTTCTCTAAGCTACTTGGGATACCTATTCTTGACCAAACGCCATTCACCGGTCTAGAAAAGGTTCCTAAGTACGAAGACATTGCATCAGCCTTCCATCTTAAGCGTTCAGATATTGAAGCCAATTGGGAAACAAGAAGCGGAGTTAAGGGTTTACTTTCCAAGTTTCTAATTAAGAAAGCCCGAGAATTCCTCAAAGTTATGAGTTTCCATGCATTTGAAAACATTGTGGCCTTATTAATTTATGGTTTGGTTCTGTTCCCTAACTCGGATCAATTCATAGATGTCAACGCCATCAAGTTGTTTCTTACCCGCAATCCAGTGCCTACCTTACTTGGAGACATCCTACATTCTCTCCACACTCGTACTACTAAGAGACAAGGAACTCTCATGTGTTGTATACCGTTACTTTCAAGGTGGTTTATTTCGCACCTTCCTCCATCAGTTTTGAAGAATGAACAAAGGTTGAGATGGTCTCAAAGATTGATGTCACTCTCTCATTCAGATATTCCTTGGAGTCTTTTCTCTCAAAAGGACTTCACATTCATTGAGCGTTGTGGAGAATTCCCTAATGTACCACTACTCGGTATAAGAGGAGGTATTACTTACAACCCTTCTCTAGCTCTACGTCAGTTTGGTTTTGCCCGAAGAGATGGTCCACATGATATGCTTCTCCAAGATATTGTGTTCGACTACAATCACGATCTCCAAGAATTACCGACGAAGGTTCATACACGCTTAGGGCATGGTAAAGAAGACTGATACCAAGACTTTGGGGCACCAGAACTCCATTCCTTGGGAACCTTACCTCAAATGGGTGCGAGCTCGAGCTCAAAATCTCATGATGCCATTCACGCCTGTTTTACCAGTAATTATGGAACCTGTTGCTATAGATGACGTACCCTATACCGTTCTCCATCCTGACATGCCTACTGATTTCGAAGACTTGAAGAGATCCTGGATTCAGCTCAAGGAAGAAAAGGATACCTTTGAAGCTCAGTGCTATGCAAGCGAGAAGAAAGTGCTAGAGTTGACCAAGCTACTTCACGAGGAGCGAAACATCAACGCTTACATCGGCACCAAGAGGAAGCGCCCATGGGAGACTTAGAGCTTTAGGATTTTTTATTATTTTGAACTATCTCTTGTACTTAAAAAGAAAAAAAGAATAATAAAAAGAGTACTAATAAATGTTTGTTCATTGCTTGTTTAACAAATTTAAATCTCTAAGGTCCTTGAAAACATTGCATTGCATTCACATAAACATCGCATATCATAGCATAACATTGCATCACAGGTACATTGGAGATTGGTTTTCTCATTTGCTCGCTATTTATTTTAGCAGAAATGGCTCTTGAACAGACTGTCAAAGATCTCCAAGCTCAGAACGCTCAGTTTCAACAGATGTTCACCAACTTGGTCCAAGGCCAAGAGGATCTGAAGAAGCTCCTCAATAGAAAGAAGAAGGTTGTTGGCCTCCTCAACATGGGCAGACGCTACAAAGGTGGTCCTAAGAGGGTCAGTCGATAGAGCTTTCTGAAGGAAGTGTCAAGAATGAGGGGAGTGTCAAGGGGGATGACGAAGGCAGCCAACATGAACCTGAAAAAGACTATGATGATGGCCAATACTCTGATGAAGATGACAAGTACAAGCAACTTGAAGATCGTCTGAATGCTGTGGAAAACCTGAAGATGTCCGGGCTGAATTTTGATGATCTGAGTCTTGTCCCTGGTGTTGTGATTCCTCCCAAGTTCAAAGTTCCAACTTTTGCTAAGTATGATGGCATGTCTTGCCCTAAGCTGCATTTGAAGTCCTATGTCCAGAAGATCAATCCCCACACTGATGACAGAAAGTTGTGGATGCACTATTTCCAAGAGAGTTTGTCCGGAACTCAGTTGGAATGGTACTATCAGCTAGAGAATGACCGCATCCGTACTTGGAGTGACTTAGCAGATGCTTTCTATAGATAATATGAGTACAATGCTGAATTGACACCCACTCGCATGCAACTACAAAGCATGTCTATGGGTCGTGATGAGAAGTTCAAAGAGTATGCTCAGAAATGGAGAGATTTAGCAGGCAGAGTTCAACCACCCTTGTCCAATAGGGAGCTGGTTGATATGTTTATGGGAACACTGACGGGCCCATTCTTTAATCATCTAATTGGAAACTCTTCAGCCGGATTCACTGAGCTGATATTGACAGGCGAGCGTATTGAAGCTGGTATCAAGAGTGGAAAGATTCATGTAGAGTCATCATCAAATGCTGCGAAGAGATCTTTTGGTGGTAAGAAAGAAACTAATGCTGTGTATGGTCGGAAAAGCCGAGCCAAGACCAACCGCTCAACTGTGGGGCAGATCTCTAATCCTACATCAAGACAACCTCACGAGACAACGCGCGTAGCGCGCCGCCGACTTTACAAAGATCAACATGCCATTGTCGCAAGCCTTGCAACACATGTTGAACGCAGAGCTGATTACCTTGAGGGATCCTCCTCAGAATGTCAACACTTCCTCTCCGAAATACAATCCTAATGCTACGTGTGCTTACCATTCCAATAGCCCAGGACATAGTACTGATGATTGTTGGGCTCTGAAGAACAAAATTCAAGATATGATTGAAGCTAAGCATTGAGTTTGATCCTCCTGCTGAGACCGAATGTGATCAACGCCTATGCCTAACCATGACAAGAGTTCCAATGTCACAGGACGATACTTATGTTTTCAACATAGATGACTTGACCATTCCTCTGATGACTGTTAAAAAGAATTTGTTACAAGCCGGTGTCAATCCAGGATGCCCAGAGGATTGTCGTTGGTGCCCGTCTGCACCTGATGGTTGTGCTTGGTTAAGAAGACGTGTTCAGTGCATGATGGATAACCGTGAGATACTATTTCTGAAACCACCTGTGCAGAAGCTGTGTGAAGATATGTCTAAGCTGAAGATCGAAGATGTGAACGAAACAGTACCACCTGTGTGGGATACCTTGGGGCAGCCAAGTGGAAAGTATGATTACATGGTGAAGCACACTGTCCCTGATAGTTACAAGATTCCTATTGAAGATGTTAAGGCGACCGGATGGGGTGACGATTTCCGTAAGACTATGCCGATGTTAACACTATAAGGATTACCTCTGCGATCCGTGCCTAGAGTGGCACCTCTCATTATCACTTCTCCAAGACCAGCCCATATTCCCGACAAGGCTATCCCTTGGAATTATGGATCTGAGGTTTACTATCATGGCGTCAAGCAAGACCCTCTGACTATTGAAGATCTTACGATTGAAGCTACCATTCCTAACATTGACAACATCATCGGATCCAGTAAGGTGACCAGAACCGGAAGAGTATTCTCTCGAGATATCTCTCCTCCAAAAGACATTGCGACTCCAGCTCGCATTCCAGCTATTCAATCCATTCCCCAAGCTAGAGGAAAAGAACCAGTGGCTCATCCTGCTCAACCAGAAGTACCAAAGGAAGGTACTGAAGATACCTCCAAACAAGAAATGGAGGAAATTCTGAAGATTATCAAGAAGAGTGACTACAATGTTGTGGAACAGTTGGGACAGACTCGTCCAAGATCTCCATGCTTGCTCGCTCTTGTGCTCGAGGCTCATGCTAATGCCTTGGTGAAGTTTCAAGAATGCTCACGTGCCGCAAGACACTACTACTGATCAATTTGAAGTTTGTATTGCAGGCCTGGCTGCCAACAACGGCCTAGGTTTCTCTGATGCTGATTTGACTCCTTCCGGAAAGAAACACAACAAAGCCTTGCACATCTCTGTGGAATGCAAGGGTACTACCTTATCTCATGTCTTGGTGGATACCGGTTCGCTCTCAATATCCTACCAAGACGCTTTTGATCGGCTTGATGTCGAAGGGTTGGTTTTGAGACCCAAAGGACATTATTGTGAGAGCCTTTGATGGTTCTAAGCGGACAGTGCTTGGAGAGCTCACTCTGCTGTAAAGTCGGTTCCCGACTTTTGACTCCACTTTCTTTGTCATGAACATCCGTCCACTTATTCTTGCTTACTTGGACGCCCTGGATACATGGGGCATACCTCTACCTTACATCAAATACCGGTGAAAGGAAAGGTTGTCACAGATGTGGTGAAGAAGAGTATATGGTCACCATCTGCAATGTCCGCTACCTTGAGATGGAAGGTGAATTCTTTGAGACTCCGTCAAGCTTTTGAAACAATCCCGAGTCATGCCTGTGACTCTCCCACCACTCTGGTTACACAAGTTCCGCCTAGGATGGCCTCACCGAAAGATGCTCAAGTCTGAAGAAGGTAGCTCTATTTGGGGACAGCTCCCGATCTTCCTTTCAAATTTGACAAGACCGGTTTAGGCTTCACTATCAAGGGTCGAAGATGATACGCCGAACGTGCGCCAACTTCCTTTCCGCATTGCAGTGGAATCCATGCTATAGAAGACGACGACAACGGCTTCAACATCAGCAAGTGGATCTTCCCAACTCCAGATCATGGGCTCAGCAATTGGAAGACCGAAGACGTCATACCAATCTCCTTTAGTCAGGAGTAATTGCTTTTGTTTTGTCTTGCTTTTCGTATTTCTTTATGTTTTGAACAATAAACTTTGAAAGCCTAGTGCCTTGCCCGGGCATCATGGCTCGCTTCAGGGTTATTATCGTCGTTTGCGTATTTTCATTCAATAAATTCGTTGGACTTTTGCATTCAAATTATTTGTTTTCTTTCTTTACTTTACCACCCCTTCAAAAAGCTATGTGTTTCTTACACACCCACGTGGTACAACAGAATCACTCCGAATCTCGTTAATAACTATGCTATTGCTAAATATGACTTCGATAATCCGATCTACCAAGTCAAGATGAAAGTGAGGAAGATTGTGAAGTGCCGGAGAACTTGTCGATCGCTACAAGAAGAGCGAGTTATACCCACACGAAGAGCAAGTTGAGGTTGTGAACTGGCACCGACGAAGAGAAAAGAGATCAAGATAGAGCGGGTCTTGAGAACGTGTTAAAGAAAGGTTGGTTCGGATGCTACGAGACTATAGTGAGGTTTTTGCTTGGTCATACAAGACATGCCGGTTTAGACATTAATATTGTGGTACACCGATTCCGACAAAAGAGGGTTTTCTCCAAGAAATGAAGGTTCGTCGATGCGTCCGAGATGTCGAGAAGATCAAAGCCAAGTTATGAAGCGCTCAATGCGTTTCTTAGTTACTTCTTATCCACATGGGTTGCTAATGTGGTGCCGTGCCCAAGAAGGATGGTAAAGTACGAATGTGTGTGGATTACGAGATCCGAACAAAGCAAGTCCGAAAGATGATTTCCACTTCCTCATATTGATGTTTTGGTTGACAACACCGCCAAGATAAGGTTTTCTCCATCATGGATGGTTTCTCCTTACAATCGATCAAAATGGCTCCTCAAGACATGGAGAAGACTACTTTTTACATGGGGCACTTTCGCTACAAGGTTATGCCGCTCGGATCGAAGAACGCAGCGCCACTTATCAGCGCGCTATGGTGACATTGTTTCATGACATGATTCATCACGAGATAGAGGTCTACGTCGACGACATGATAGCTCGATCACATAAAGAAGAACATCTTGATCATTTGCAGAAACTATTTGATGATTGAAGAAGCAGATCGAGACTTAATCCTAACAAGTGCACCTTTGAGTCGATCCGAAAACTCCTAGGGTTTGTTGTCGATGGTAAAGGTATTGAGGTTGACCCGCCAAGGTTAAAGCTATTCAAGAGATGCCAGCTCCCCGCACCAAGAAGGAAGTCAGAGGTTTCTTGGGCCGATTAAACTACATTGCCAGATTCATTGCACACTTAACTGCTACTTGTGAGCCAATCTTCAAGTTACTAAAGAAAGATCAAGTAGTGGAATGGAACGACGATTGCCGATCGCTTTTGACAAAATCAAGGAGTACTTACAATCCTCCTATCCCGATGCCGCGCCAAGGAAGACCTCTTATCATGTACTTGTTGTTAGAGAATTCAATGGGTGTGTGTTGGGGCAACATGACGAGTCCGGTCGAAAAGAGCATGCAATATACTACCTTAGCAAAATTTTACCGATCGTGAAACAAGATACTCACAACTTGAGAAAACTTGCAACGCTTTGGCGGCTCACGACTAAGACAAGATATGTTGACTCACACTACCTTGTTGATTTCAAGATGGATCCGATAAAGTACATATTTGAGAAACCAGCTCTCTCCGGAAGAATAGCAAGATGGCAAATGATCTTGACCGAATACGACATCTAGTACACTTCTCAGAAAGCGATCAAAGGAAGTGTAGTAGCCGATCATTTGGCTCATCAAGCCGTAGATGACTATCGCCTATGCGATTCGAGTTTCCAGATGAAGATGTTCTACTAGTTCGATTGCGAAGAACCAGGCCTAGACGAAGGACCCGAACAAGGATCCCGATGGACCATGGTCTTTGATGGAGCCTCAAACGCACTCGGCAATGGCATTGGCGCCGTCATTACATCTCCCACAGGCGGACATACCCCTTTCACCGCCAGATTATGTTTCAGTTGCACTAACAACATGGCCGAAGCGTGCATCATGGGTCTTAAAGTCGCTATTGACTTAAGAATCAAGTTCTTACAAGTGTATGGAGACTCACTTTAGTGATCACGGATAAAGGCGAGTGGGATACGAAGCATCCGAATCTCATTCCGTATCGAGAGCATGTTCTGAGTTTGATCCCCTACTTCGAAGAGATTACTTTTGATCATATTCCACGAGAAGAGAATCAGTTGGCAGACGCATTGGCTACTATGTCATCTATGTTCAAGGTTAGATGGGACAACGAGGCTCCCGGATCATCATTGAGAAGTTCGACGAACCAGTATTGTTATGAGCTTGACACAGAGACCTTGGTACTATGACGTGAAGAGGTATCTTGAGACTCGGGAATATCCAGCAGGGCATCATTAATGATAAGAAGTTCATGAGGAGATTCGCCCAAATTCTTCCTCAAGAACGACATCTTATACAAGCGCAACCATGACTTGTGCTTACTCGTAGACGAAATGGACGTATTATGGAAGAGTTACACGAAGGCGCATTTGGTACTCACTCCAGTGGACACACCATGGCTAAGAAGATTTTGAGAACAGGTTACTATTGGTCCACCATGGAAGCTGATTGTCACCGCTACGCTCGATCTTGTCACAAATCCCAGATTTACGCAGACAAAGTACACGTACCTCCAATACCTCTGAATGTTTTAACTTCTCCTTGGCCTTTTGCAATGTGGGGCATTGACATGATTGGAGAAATCAAGCCCACTGCTTCCAACGGACATCGGTTCATCCTTGTGGCAATCGATTACTTCACCAAGTGGGTAGAAGCAGCCTCGTATGCATCTGTTACCAAGAATGTTGTGGCTCGATTCATCAAACATAATCTTATCTGTCGGTATGGCACTCCTGAAAGGATTATCACAGATAACGGTTCCAATCTCAACAATAAGATGATCACCGAACTCTGCACGCAGTTCAAGATCAAACATCACAATTCTTCTCCGTATCGGTCTAAAATGAATGGCGCAGTGGAAGCCGCCAACAAAAACATTAAGAAGATTATACTGCAGAAGATGACAGTGACTTACAAAGATTGGCATAAGATGTTACCATTTGCTCTTCATGGTTATCGCACTCTGACGACATCCACAGGGCAACTCCCTCTCTCGTATCGGTATGGAAGCCGTCTTACCCATCGAGGTTCGGATACTCTCAACTAGAGTCCTCCAGAGGCGAGTTAGGCGAGCGATTGGGTCGGACCCGCCTTGACCGATTAATTTGATTGATGAGAAACGACTGCGTCCATCGCCAGGCGATCTATCGAGCGAATGATCGAGCATTTAACAAGAAGGTCAAGCACCGAGTCTACCAAGTCGGTGATCTAGTAGTCAAGCGCATCATTCTTCCACAAGGTGATCCTGGGGCAAATGGACTCCCACCTATGAGGGACCATTCGTAGTCAAGACAGATTTTCGGGAGCCATGATACTTAGCACCATGGATGGTGAAGACTTCCCACACCACGTGAGCAGACATAGTCAAAAATACTACGATAAAGAGACCCGCTAGGTCGATGACCTAGGCAAAATAAGGGCATCTGGCGAACCAAAAGAGTTCGGGCAAAAGTTAAGGATATATACAAAACATGTACACCGCAAGTCGAAAACCAAAAGCGGCTTGGGCAAAAAGGGTATCCGTGATGAAACCGAAAGGCGGTCTAGGCAAAAGTTAGGATTTGAGCGTACGACTATGTCTCTTCCGGATCACCTTCACTACTATCCATTCAAGATTCAAATGGCGAGATCAATTCACTCACTTTCTCAAGGAGATGAGATAGTTGAAATATATGAGTACTAGCATAGTTGGAACTTAACGAGATTGTTTCGCATAGCTTTTACCTTTCTTGTGTACAAACTACTTGGCCATACGCCACATTTCGAATAAATACGAGTTTCCTTCTCTTTACAATTTTCACTGTTGTTGTTTAAAGTCCGACGTTTGCTTTGAATGATTATACGCACTTGACAATAAAAATCTCTTTGCAAACATACGAAAAGTGAACATACAAAAGTAACTGCTGCAGGCTCCAGGAATTAGGATGACGACAAAAGTCACCAATACAGTTCCCCACAGAGCGTGATTCCCACAAAGGTGTCACTCACCACAAACCTCCCAATGAGTATATGTTAGTCCCGAGCCGTGATCCATCAACTAAGCGGATTACATCGCCAAGAAGTAACATTTCATCCCGACCGAGATATTTATCCCCTGGACATCTCTCAGTCCCTTCCTTTTTCCCAGCGGTATCCAGACTCGAGACTTGGTCAGATAGTGCATCGGAGGAAACTACATCTTCATCCCCCAGCCCAAAGATTACAACGGGTTCTGACTCTTCCAACCGGTCTCCGGAACTATCAAATGCTCTCAATGAGATCTACACTGTAATCCCCAGAGGCGCCTCCTAAATTTCCTCGGCGGGATCTACATACAAGGTCCCCAACGGATCGCCTCCGGACTCTCCTCGGCGGGGTCTATATGAGATCTCCAACAACGAGCCTCTCAAATATCTACCTTCCTCAACAATATCTAGGCCCAAGACTTGGTCAGATAGTGCATCGGAGGAATCCAGGGTATCTTTCTTCTCCTTCAAAAGCAGGGATCTCACCTACTCAATTCCCCAAGCAGGAGTCAGAAATCCTCAAACAGAACATCCACATCTTCTTCAAGATGGATATGTTTTGAAATGCCACAACAGCTATCATTCATACATTTCTCATAAAGTCATAATTCATGCATACGTCATTCATATACACTGTCATGCATCATACTTTGCATAAAACTAACAAATATTCTATCAAAGTTTCTCTTGTTTTCTCCAAGCAGTGTGATCACGACGCAGACAGTCGAGATTAAGCCCGAATCGACGGAAAACTATCCGAAAGACCGCCCTTGGTTGTCCTCCTCCGACTGGTCCAGGATTAAGCCCCGAATCGACTGGAAAACTATCCGAAAGACCGGCTCTGGTTATCCTCCGATAACAGGCGATGGATCAACACCCGATGCATAACAGGGAAGATGTCCCCATTTTGCCAACTACAACCTCCCTCAGAGTAATCAGCACGAAGATTTATTCTGATTCCTTATTATCAACAGCAACTACAGAGTCTAGCGTACGACTCAGTTGCCTTGGATGGCATCTTAAGCCCATCTCCGACTATTTGTCAACAGTGCTTCACTTTCAGAATGCCGCATATATGGTTAAAAATCAATGCAAACCAATAACTTCATTCAAAAAAATGAACACAAAGTCTAACGTACGACTCCCTCCGGATGGCATCTTAAGCCCATCTCCATGCTCCTTCCGAAACGTCTACAGAGCCTAGCGTACGGCTCACTCCCCAGCATCAACCTTTCCAGATGGCATCTCAAGCCCATCTCCGACGATTCTTCTATTCAGTCAACCACCTCGAGTCTAGCGTACGACTCATTCCCCCAGCATAATCTCCAAATGGCATCTGTAAGCCCATTCCCGCATCATCAGCTAACAGCGAGTGCAAATTTTCAGGTGTACTCGAGTGTTCAATCATCTTCTACCTCCAGGTCACGAAAGACAAGCGTGTCAATCTAACCCTCCAGTACAAGAAGATTGAACAGGGGCAACTGTCATACCCCAAAATTTTCCCTCCATCCACTCAAGAGATTTCATACATCTATACTCAAAGATTTCTCAAGAGTTGATCAGACAAACTCTCTCCTAGACAATCAACCCAAACTAGGGTTTGGTATCTCTCAGGTCAAGATGGACTTCCAATATCTCCAATGGTCTTCATGCCTCCTCATATGTTTCAAAGATTCTCCATGTCAAGTTTCAAGCCTCACAAGTCAAGTTTCCTCAGACAATTGCTCAGATGGTTGAAAATCAGTTGTATTAGACAAAAAGTCAACTGTGGTCAACATACAGTCAAACTTCATAATTTCTGGTCAACATCCTCATTTTGAAGTTACATTCATTATTTGATCAAGGGTTGATCATGATTCATCAAGAAAACTTAAGATTTGCTCAAAAGTCCAACTTTCTAAATTAGGGTTTCTAGGTGAAAAGTCAACTGAACTTTGACTGATCATAACTTTCTCATACTTTCTTAGAAATTTTTCCACCACCTCTTGTTTTGAAGGAAATTCAATTCTCTACAACTTTATGTCTCACAAGAATGTCCAAAAAATGCTTCATTTGAGAGGTATAGCTCAAAACATTACAGGTCATTTTCAAAGTCAACAAAAAGTCAACCTTTTGTTTTGAAGATATATTGAGCATGGTAACTCCAATTGAGATGAGACCAAAAAGGTTGGTTAGAGGACTCTTAGAGCTTTCCAAAAAGTCCAAGAACACTCAAAAATGTGAAACATTGAGCAAGATGCACCATTCACAAGTTGGGCAATTTTGAAGGAATGCACAAAGAGAGATACTTCTAAAAATCAAATTTTTTGCAAATGGGCTTGCTTTTTCTTCATCCAAACTTATTCCTCATACAATTAGGAATATCCAAGCCCAATGCCACGAATTTTTTATTTATTTTTCTATTTAATTTGGAATTTATTCATTTAAATGCAAATTAAATTTAAAAATAAAGTATAAAATCAAAATTAATTGAATGATTGATTTTTATTCTTTCCTTGAGACTCAAGTAACTCACAAAGGCCAGCAATTTTTGAAAATTGATCAATATGGCAAGATTGGATTGGAAATTAATCAAATTTTGAAAATTTGATTTTGTACAAAAATCAATTTTGATTTACATTGAATGTTGATTGATTCTTTCCAAAAACCATGCCAAATTCATCCAGTATAAATGTGTGATGCATACCTATCAAGAGAGAACATAAAAATTGCTCTAAGAACCCTAACCTAATTCAAAAAAACCGTGGGTTACAAGCTACTAGCAGCCATCGATCCAGCCACTTTCAATTGCTTTTGAGGATTCCATTGCATTCCTTGGATTGTTCTGAGTCGATCCAGACTCTTACATCATCCAAAACCATCAAGAATCAAGCAAATACGATTTCGGTTTGTTCTTGTTTTTCCAAAATCGATTTCTGTTTTTTATGCATTATTGACAAGTTTTGATTGTTTATTCATGACCAGCATCAAGTTTGCAAGCTATCTGGGTAGCCCAATTGCGTTTTAGTGACCTGGAACGAAAATCACCATGGCTAGGTTTTCTGGTTTCGAATTAGGGTTTCCTCAAACAGGAAAAATTGGACCAAACTAGGCATACCAGAGTGATCAGGGGATGAAAACGAATTGATACATGTATTTACAATTCATTTATATTACGTATGCTGGGTTTTGATTTTGCCAGGGCTTGTAGCGTCGAAGGAAGGCCGACGCAAGCTTTTGAATATTTGAAACGAAGAAGACGATGAATTGGCGCGAGCTCGAGGCAATGGAAGAACGACGCGTGTTTGATTCCACTCACTTCGTTTTCAAACATCAGATGCAACGTGGCCTAGTGGTTAAGGCATTCACTGTTCCTGGATCCTCTCACATGTCCCCAGTTCGAATCCTGCTAGCACCGGTTTTCATTTTTTTTTTCAAACTTGCACTAAACTCATATTTTTCCTATTTTCATATATTTTAATATTTTGCATCATTTTAATTTCTTTTCATATTTTTATTTATGCATTAAAAAATTGTCAAAAATTATTTTCCTTTCACATTTGTTTTCTGAAAATCTTTATTTAATTTAATAAATTAAAAAATACAATTTTGCATGCATATTTATTTTTATTCATAATTTTGCATTTAAATCATTTTAAATTCATTTTTAATTATTAAATTGCATCCAAAAAATCCCAAAAAATTTATTTTAGCATATTTACTTTATTTCCAGCATGTAATAATTTTCTCATATAAAAATTTGCATTTTTCTAACATTTTTTCTCTTATTCGATTCATCTCGTATTTTCCGATTTCTCGTTCATTTACAGGTTGATCCGCTTCAGACGTTTCTTTACCGTTTTCATGTTTTTTTTCAATAATGTAACTGTATATGGGATGTAATAGTTTAAAATTAGGTCTTTATTTTCCGCATTTTAAATTATGTATCTGCCCCAAAGCCTTGTAATAGGGTAGGATTTACCTTTCCGCATCTTTACATTCCGCATTTTACTTTCCGCACCCTATCAATTGCTAGTAACTAGGCGTGTATGGAAAGATAATAATGAACTTAGCCCACTAATTTTCAAGATAAAATATCTGAAATCAACACACTTCTTTCACACATGCACCCCTTAGGGTAATTCTCTCTCGTTGCCTTTGCGAATCACAAATGGTCATGTCCCTCGAACGTAGAGGTATCCTAGCACCGTTGCCTACAAACAAATCATCATAGTCCCTTCGATACAAAGATCATAAGACCCACGATGTCGCCTCCGAATACATGATCTTGACCCTCGATTGTCGCCTACGAAAAATGATGATAGTCCCTTCGAATGTGCTAGGATACTTCCTACAAGTTGCCTTCAATGACCATCCGATGTCCCTTCGAATGTCCCGCTTACATCCAATGAATGGAGCTACCTACCAACTAATGGTATGGCTAGCGCTATTCTAAAGGAACGTAGAAGTACGAAAATGACCAATTCCGAGTGGGTAATAAGTCTTTTAGTTGCTTGCTCTAAACCAAATGCTATTCACACCACACACTCTTTTTCAAAGTTCAAACTCTTTTCAAAATGAAACATTTCCAAACACTTTGTATACACTCCTACATGAGTCATTACAAAGTCAAAGCGAAATGCCTTTTCAAAACATTTTTGTCAAACACACAGAAAGGAATATTTAAAAAAAAGTGATCTAGAGCAACTAAGAGCCCGTAGAATAAACTGCGGATGGAAAGGGGTGCTAATACCTTCCCTTTTCATAACCTTCTCCCGTACTCAGAATCTAAACGAAGGTCTTTTTCTGTACTTTTACCTTCCCATAATTGGATAAAAATAAAAGTCGGTGGCGACTCTTGCTATCCGCACATTTGCGATACAAAATCACTAAAAGTCAGTTCACCGTGTTACACACAGCTATATATAGAAAAATTGTAAAACTGTATTAAAGATGTAAAATTGTCATCAAGTACATCATGGAGAGTTTTTATGTGCCGAACTTTGCATAATTACATATAAAGATGTGAAGAGTGAGTGATTGTATTTGTTTTTAGCTTAAGGTTGCAATAGAAAACAATCAGAGTAAGCAGAAGTAAACCTATAAAGCCTATAGGGTGCAACTTTATCTAAAAACCCTATAGATTGTCACTATAATGGGGTAACGTGAAAGCTCATCTATCACGCTTGACCCCTCGTGACATACTTATTGTACAATTTTCTCAGTTTTATTCCCCTACAGTACCTCCTTAACTAAATTTTGAAATTAGTTATATACGATACTGAATTTTATAAAAAAATATTTAATCAAAATTATACTTTATAAATGTAAAATTATCATGACTTTAATTTAAAATGCATACTGAATTTAATTCATGATAAAATTTAAGTAATAGTTTTTAATATAAGAAAAAAAGACACTATTTGTTTATTTAGAACAATTATTACTTTGTAATTATAAAAACAATATTCCATGAATGTTATTGTTAATGTTTTAAACGTGAGTATCAATATACTCTAAAAAGCTAGTATTAATTTTTCAGTAGAGAAATAAGAACCAAAAGAAAAATACTTGACTAACAATAAACACACAAATATATTAATGAAGAGGGAATACAATCCATAATAAATACTATAACAGAACTTGTAGAAATGAAAATTGAAATAAATAATGGCAAACTAAGCATTTTCCAAGAAAATACTTTTTTTTTTAATGATAATCTTAAGGATTATCATTTTTAGTGGTGGTGGTGCTGATGTTTTTGGAATAAGCATCGGTCTTGTTGAGAAAAGCAGCACGATGTGGTGGATGTGGGCAGATTAATGGAAGAGGAGGTAGTATTTATATGGGAAGGAATATGTTGAATGGAGAGAGGGGGGAGAGAGGGAGAAAGAGACCAAATCATATAAAAATGATTATATTATATGAGAATATAAGATTGAATAAGAACTATCAAATTTAAAATAGAATGGATGAAATTAAATTGTAATCTTCACTAAATTATATGTCATTACTAGGAAAGAAATTTATTGAAGGTCATAATTTAATCTTAACCATTAATTTTTAAATTGTATGGTTCTTATTCTTTCTCATATATATATATATATATATATATATATATATATATATATATATATGAGGAGGGATCAAATTATACCCGAAGAGTTACACCATGAGTTTCACTCGCTTAAAAACGTCACTTCGGATTAATATTTTTTAAAATCAACCGTTAGATTGAAGCATATCATCATATAGATCATACCTATAAATTTTGAGATTAATCTATAGTGGTTTACTATGTCATTGAACTACATCAAAATTAACGTTATATAAAAGTCCATTTTGACGTTAATATTTGGATATCTTGATCGTATAGTAAATCCTTATAGATTAATATCAAATTTTATAGTTAATCTCAAAAACGTCACTTCAGATTAATATTTTAAAAATCAACCGTTGGATTGAAACATAGCATCATATAGGATCAAGATATCCAAATATTAACGTCAAAATGGACTTTCATATAACATTAATTTTGATGTAGTTCAATGACATAGTAAATAATTATAGATTAATCTCAAACTTTATATGTATGATCTGTATGATGTGGTATATTTCAATCCAACGGTTGATTTTAAAAACTATTAATCCGAAGTGACGTTTTGGAGCGAGTGTAACTCATGGTGTAACTCTTCGAGTGTAATTTGATCCCCTCTCTCTCTCTCTCTCTCTCTATATATATATATATATATATATATATATATATATATATATATATATATATATATATATATATATATATATATATATATATATATAAAACATGTCACACAATTTTATTTCTCAATAAATATTTTTATCATTTAATGACTGATTGATTGTATGCATTAAATATTAAATGATATCTTTTAATTAATCACTAAAATAAATTATTAGGAAATTCATGTTTTATTTTATTATTGGTTGATGCTACATAATGATTACTTTTTTAGCACCATTTAATAGGCTTATTTTATTAAATTTTATTAAATTTCTCCATATACTCAATGTGTAATAAAGAATTCAGAGTCTTGTAGTTTGTGATAAAAATAACTACAAAAGTTTGTTGATTGGTTTTAGACTCAAAAGATATTTCGTTGTATTTGAGTGGAAAACACAATTTACTACCCACAAGTATGGAAAAGTGAGCATTTGTATCATCTTGATATGGAGAATTTTTATCTGAATTTTCTCACAAGCACATGTGAACATTCAAGTGGAAAATCCGAATCACTACACAATATATAGTTGAAGTATAATGATTTGCATCACTACTAAAATATATTAATATCCAATCTTTCAAAAATGGTTTTTAATAGAAAATGAAACAATGGAACAAAAAGAAATGTTAAGAGGTTTGCCTTATTTATAAGTTTTGAAAAGAGTTTGAATATACATGAATAATTTATGATTTATTAAAAAAAATATTCACATGGTCATTGGACAATGTCAAGGTTTATTAAGATTTTTTCTTAAAGTTTGAAGAAACAGGTATTGAAAATTATAGAAGTGTGAAGGAGATGAAGAGACTATCCTAAAGTATAAACTAAATGACATAAAATAAAAAGGTCTCATTGTAAGGTAATCAAGAGAAAGTCGTTGTTTGTGAAAGTATACAAACCACAAGACGGAGCAAGCATTTGACATTGGTCAAAATAAGCATTCCTTTACCGTTGGATTAAGCCACAAGATAAGCAAATTACATGGCAAGCACATAAACATATGATCACTAAATGGTTCATATGAATTTCAAATGCACATAGCCACAAGGAGAATCTCAAATCTTCAATTAAAGATCAAAGTTTCTCATAATAAGGTCAAGTATTAAATTGAAGTTTAAAGGTCCAGATGAATCCCAAAGTCTTAGCTACAACCACTCAAAGCAAGGGAAAATACTAAGTCAAATGCAGGATGGAGCAAGCATTTGACATTGGTCAAAATGAGCATTCCTTTATCGTTGGATTAAGCCACAAGATAAGCAAACTACATGAGCAAGCACATAAACATATATTCACTAAAAGGTTCATATGAATGTCAAATGCACAGAGCCACAAGGAGAATCTCAAGTCTTTAATTAAAGATCAAAGTTTCTCATAATAGGGTCAAGTATTAAATTGAAGTTTAAAGGTCCAAAATAATCCCAAAGTCTTAGATACAACAACTCAAATTAAGGGAAAAAAACTAAGTCATAAAGTTGGAGGTAAAAAATACTCCTCTGGGAAGGGATTGTAACACAAAGTCTACAAGATCAGAGACAAGTTTTTTTAAGATTTTTTCCATTTATTAATGTATTTGGTGCTTTTTGAAATAATAAAGCAAGGTAAGAGAAAATTTAAAAGGCGTAGAGTAAAAGGAAAAATAAAAGAGGCAAGAATGTAAATGACAATTAAAGTAAATAACATAAAAGTAAAGGTTATGTGTTAGCACAATTAATATGTCATTGTTAGTGGTAATGAAAAATAAATCGAGTCCGAACAATTTAGTGCTATGTTAATTAATCATAATTGGAATTATGTAGAAGTCACACCTATATGATTTATGTCAATAGCAAATCATGTGTCATGCATGTTAGAGGAACAATACAAAATCATGCTCCTAAAACTATGTAACACAATGATCAAAACAAAAGTAAAAAGAAAAAGAAGCAGAAGTAGAGAAGATCAATCATAATTGAAACATATCAAGGGATCATCTACCATCGAATTTAAGCATTCTAATTCATAACATAGTTGGATAAATTTATCATTAATCCAAAGTATGAAAATTGACCAAATGATCATTTATAAATTCGAAATGATCAAAGTTCATGCAACCAAAGTATCATCCAAAGAACAATTAAACTTGCACTATGCCAAATAAGCTATTTAATAGCATTTTGTGGTTTTTCTAATAAAGCTAAAAAGTTCTATTAACTGTTCCGCTATTGTAAATATTTTTAGTTTGATAGCACTTTAAAAGCGCAATAAAAGTACCAATTTTTAATAGCATTTTTGCGTAAGCGCTACTTAAGAAGACATCTTGCGATATTTTTTATTAGATTTTAATAGCACTTTAAAACTAAGCGCTATTATAAAGAACATGTTTTATAGAACTTTTAAACAAAGCGATAGTATATGTCACGTGTTTGATATCACTTTGCAAAGAGCGGTCATCATAATTTGCACAGTGTTGTTGGTAGTTCCATTCTGAATAAAATTAAGCAAATGATAATAAAAGACGCTAATATATGCATGGAAACAAAAGGAGATAGCAAATAATACAATGAATGAAATACACAATACCTTATTGTATTTTAAAACTGAATATTAATGATATGCGAGATAAGGAACTTGACAACTAAAAAGAATGTGCCAACTTAAAGAAACCAAAAATAAAACACGTATATAAGTGATCATCAATAAAAAATGGAATCTTTTGATTGTATGAGGTTAATGATAAGTCCCAAAATGTCGTTATTTTGAATATATAATTTATGGAACTTATCCGTTCTTTTATTGATATTTAGTGAATAACTTCGAATTTATTTGTAAATACGTTTATTTTGCATATATCAAAGTTTTTGCATAAATAATGTATTTTTTGGTAGTTTTATATTCATTTTGTAGGTATTGATGCGTATTTGGAGAATTAGCTATAAAGTGTCGAAGTCACGGCTTCAAACGCGCAATTTTGAGTGACTCATCAACGAATAAAGCTCAAAGTCAAATAATAAAAAATCATCTATTTTGTTGATATTTTCTCATTGTTAGATAGGTCATTGAATAAGATTTCAAACGCTTCCGACCGTGCGTAAATCTGAGTTACGGTTCTCAAGTTATGGCCGAAATAGTTTTGGTGTTTCAACTTACTATTGCTTGTCGCCCCATGGTCGCCAGGTGACACAGAGGCGACCAGTAGCGTGAAAAAATGCATTTTCAAGCGTCAGGCGAAACTGCATAGACAAAAATGCATATGAAGGCGAAAAACACAGTTTTTAGGTTATGGTTGGGTATTTTTGGTCCCAATTCATAAAAAATTCATATATTTGATAGATTAGCTTAGATAACAACTATGGATCTTGCATACGAATGATCCGGGATGGTTACTCTTTGATTGGCGTTGACAAACCAAACGATTTGTGGTTCACTTCTCTTCCTCTTTGTGTAATGTCTTTTAGTTGGGTTTTGTATGTATATTTACTCTGAACTCATGTATTTTTGTCGCCTTTGGCGTTGTATAAAGCTTGCTTTTAGAATCTGTGTGGTGATTGTCTTAGGTTTTTACCTTGTGTTAGGGATTTGAGTTGTGATAGACATATACTGCTTAAATTCTTACCTAGGATGATTATCTGTTAGTTTCCAAATGCTAGAAATAAGTTTAGAGATGACATTTACTTAGAGTATCTAATTTTAATGCCTCTGTGTCAGAAGTATCGGGCGAGACATTGTCGATGCGAGTGACACAGTTGACTTCTGTGTTGTTAAGGTAGGCGAGACAATGCTACCGAGGTGATGCAGTAGGATTCTCAATTTAGGTTAGAAATGACTTAGGTTGTGAGAGATATGTGATGACATAGACGAGTATCATAGGTGGAGTATAACTGGACGATAGGTTTAAGTATGTGACGGGTAATGTGCATTCGTTTCAGACAAGTTGTCTATCCTTTTTATACTTTTGTTTGCATTTAATTTTTGTTTATACCTTTTCTTTACAACCCATCAAACTCATTAACGAACGAATTTTCGAACGGCGAATCAATAACCAATCTCTGTGGACACGATACGATATAACATATATATCACTCAGTAATAATAATACTTTCCTTTTTTCTGGTCGCTAATACCTCCGCAACAAAATGACGTTGTTGTCCGGGATTGATTTTATTGGTCTTGCATCGCGATAATTCCTTTGTTTTTGAGTTTTTTAATTAATGTATATGTTGTATAGACTTTGTATATGAACTTGTATATTTTTACTTTTACATATTGTGTGTTTAATTTACATACTTGTGGATATTTATGTTTTTCATTATTTTTCACGTATTGTTGTGAATTGTATAGGTATCGTAATGTTTGTTGAGTGAATGTTAGGACACTTTCTTTAGGTTTTTGCGATGTAAAAATACCATGGCATGACAAGGGGAGGTTACTAGCTCGCATAATAAATGCGTCGAGCTTACGACGTAAAAGAAGCATGTTTTATTGTGTTTGTTAATGTGTGTGGTGACTTGTATTTTAACAAGTTGAAACAGGTAAATGTTCTAAATTTTCAAATCTACACTTTTCAACTTGTTAATTCACTTTCACCCATTTGTTTTGTTGTGTCAAATTGTGATTTCCGCAAGCTTGTCGTGTTTAGTTTGAGGAGTTTTGTTGGTTATAAATATTGTAATTTTTGTTTTACTAATTCTTTTACTATTTTTTGGACTCGAATTTTGGTCCGGTAGCTTGAGGTTGCATTTTGTGATTTTCCGAGTTTGATCGTGTCAACTCGCGGATCTATGGTAATGATAGTTCCAAAGTTGGTACACGTCAGGTACTCGTTTATCGCTTTCTATAGCATAACATGTTTAGTAAATTTATCATTTATATAATTACCATATAATTGATTCTTTTTGCATTACTTGCTCGTGAATTGAATCACTTTAGTTCCCTTTTTAACCATAAATGTGAGGAAGCTTTCCATTGTTTACATATGCTGGAGGCCACATTCTTGTTTTAACTGGATTTTATTATGCTTAATGTTTTGTTTTCTGCTGATTGTATGAATGCATGAAAGTGATCAAGGCATTTTTGTTTGATTTTGAGCACAACTACCTTGGCCAAATATTCAATTCACCTTGTGAGTGTATGATAATTTGTTAACCTCTTTGAGCTTTTATCAATATCCATGTTTATTTGAATTTGATACTTGTCTATGTGTGTCAATTCAACTTTTTTGTATGGATGTTGATTTCTTTGTTTCTTGAACCCTCAACTTTGTGTTGATTTTATGGATTTTTACATTGCCATAGAAAGTGGCGAGTATTCACACATTAATGTTGGTTGAATTCAAGTTGGGGAGAGAATATTTATGTGCTTATGTTGTGATTTGTAGGAGGTTGAGAAAAAGAAAAAGGAAAAAAAGTATGAGAAAAAAAGAAATATTAGAAAAAGAAAGAAAAAAGAAAAACAAAAGTTTACAAAAAGAAAAACAGAAAGAGTGTGAATAATAATGTTGTGTTAATAAGTGAGGTGTTTTGGTTTGACAATTTGTGATGAAGAAGAAGTTTGATTGGAATTTTATTGTTTGGAACTTTTTGGAATTAATTGCTCCTTTAGGTTTAGGCAAGTTTTTTTGTTTAGATTAACTTTAGGACTTATCACTTGTTTGTTAACCAAGCCACGTTACAATCTTGAAAAACCCTTGTGATTCTTGCTTTTGTAGTTCCAATATTAGTTTTTGGATGAATGCATAATTTAGTCTATTGTTTGCAAGATTGTGGATGAGTGTCAAAAGTCCCTCACCTTTGTTTGTTCTTCAAAAATCTAACGCAAAAACAGTTGAGGAAATCGATCACCCGATATGTGGAATTTGATTTCCTCTACTGAAAACAATAAAAACAAAATTACAAAAGAGACAATTCTTTATGAAACTATTTATCAAACAAATTATGATCATAGATTCCGTCGAGCACAAATTCCATTAAAATTTAAAAAATTAACACCAATGAAATCACAAAACAAGGCTCAATGAATCAAATCACAAAGATCAACAAGAGATCACATTGTAAAAGATGAAGATCCAACTTACCAATTGTAGATCTTAAAAATTATCAACAAAATCACTTCAACAATTTGCTTCAATTCAACTCAAAATAACAACCTCACTAGATTTGATCGAGAGTATTGACGAAGAAAAAGTTTTTGGATGAAGGTTTAGCTCAAAGATTAGTAAGCTTCAATGCAAAGCTTACTAACTTTAATGGAGAAAGAGCTTTAGGTGAATTTGGTAGATGAGGAGAATTGAGATAGTTTTTAGCAAAGTAGTTTTGGATATCAAAAACTTGAAATTTGAATGAAATAAAGCCTTTATTTATAAATGTTAGGCTTGGGATTAGTGGTGGTTTGATTATTGATTTAGGAATGGAAAATAAGGTTGGAAATATATTTTGGAGTCAAAATTGAATCAAGTGGTGCACGTGTGATCAAATGATTGTGTATGATGGAATTTAATCACAAGGAAGCACATAATTATTAAATTTTTTATGATCAAGAAAAATATTCCCTAAAAAAAGAAATTGGAGAGAAAATGCTGAAAAATTGGAAAATTGATTTATTTTTCAAATTTCGCTGCAGGAAATCGATTTCCTAGAAATGGCTAATCGATTAACAAAGCAAAAAAATAGAAATTCTAGCGCAAAATTTGTTGAGGAAATCAATTATATTATATATAGATATCGATTTCCTCTACTGAAAAAATGTTAGAAATCCTTGTTTGTTGGATGCGTTTGCTTGAATACATACGAAACAAAAATATACAAAACTAAGGCAAATATATTTGGTATTTTTATTAGAGGTTAATAAAAGTGCAAAAATGTAAATCATACACAGACACAATATACAATAAGGGTGTTTGGCGATCGCTCAAGGGAAAACTTACAGATAAGAGGTAGTAGAGGAGAGAAACATTCCTAATGTGTGATCTTGATGCATTGTTATGATATGAGATGATAGGGGATCTTAGAGGAAAAAATCAGGGTACAACAGTTGCCCTTATTTAAGTGTCTTCTATTCGGAGATACGAAGGTTAAAATATTTGTCTCGACGAGATAAAAGATACTTAAATATAAAACAAGCCCGATTTTTGGCCCAATGATGTCATATAATGCTTATGATCATGAATGTAAATGACCAACTCCATTGCAATTTCTTATATATGGATCTTGTATGCATTTAAAATGTAACATTTGTAGGATATTCATTAACAGGTTCTGGTGCATCATAAAAAGGAAATTAAAATAAGGTTTCATATTAAACGGGTTCGAGAAGGTCCAACAAGAAGGATTCAAAAATAATATTTTAATAATTAACGTCAACCAAAGCCGCCGCTTCTTTAAACACATAAGGCACTTAGTGTTTCACAAAACCCACACTAATTAATAACGTGTAAAAACCACGTGGCACACTTCAACGTTGCCTTAGACTGGCGCTAAATCCAGTTGTAGCATTGCATTGTAATTTTCTCTTAGTGTATGACCTCCCGTATGCATATTAATCCTTGCATAATCGTACCAAAATCCCCCAATATACACCTTATTATCCATATTTCTTTGAGAGGCGTGTAGGTGTGCCAAATATACCTCCCCTATGTCTTCATCGAACAGATTGAGCTGCATACGGATGAAATTTAAAAACCTTGATACTTCTTGCGGCAAGTACTGCACAAAGTTATATTTTTTAACATAATTAGAACTTGTCCTAAATAATTTAAAACGTTGTAATGTATGAAACTTATTACATACAAGAACATTGCACCTTGCATTTTTTCAGATGTAATTATTTTAGTCCATGATATTTTTTATCCAACATCAGAAAACACAATGTTTGAATCCCTACTTCCAAAACTGCATCGTGTTAAACTAAGTCAACCTCTTAGGTAAAACAACATAACAAACATTAATGTTTGAAAACTTGAAACTTTAATCCTTCTTATACATATAAACATTAATCCCATGAACTTCTCTACTGCCATTTGCATAGAAGCTTTATAATAAGTAGTTTAAACTCCATGGTTTATAATTTTCAACAGCATTAGTGCAAGCTTTGTTAAACAAAAACTAAAGAGACTCATTTATCCTAAAACGTTTAATATTGAAATATTAATGTATTATAAACATTGACACATGAAGTTCTCTCATTCCATTTCCATAGAACCTTAATAATAATTCATTTAAACTCCATGGTTTAAAAACTTCAACAATACGACTGCAAGCTCTGTTAAACAAAAACAAGACAGACTCCTAAAAACGTTTATTTTAGACCATTAACTTAATATGTCAAATGTATAATTGACATCTACAACCCAAGGATCTATGCAATATAAACTAGTTAAAACTAGGGATTTTGAGTTTGTTAACTTTACAATAGAACACTTGATAAAAATAATTGCAATTAAACTTTGATTTATACGAATTTCACGAAAACCATAACAAACCAAACTTAGTCTACAAACTAACCATGTAATATGCAAGGAAAAATTGACTTGCATTGGGTATTGTTTACAGGGATTTCTGGTAAACAACCGCTAGTCTTCCAATCTTACTAATTACTATTGGTTACTTGCAGGATCGACTAGATTGATCCTAGGACACATGTGTCATAATAGATTTCCATGTTTAGACCTATTATCTTCATGACTTTTATATTGTAGAACGTAAAATTCTTAAATAGTTTCTCTAAAATAGCCTATATAAATATGTTGATTGAATAGGGTAAATGATTTCTAATTTGAACTTAAACTTTAACATTTAAAACGTAAAATGATTTCTGAGAACATAAAGGTATCTGGAAACATGAAGTGTTTGAATGAAAAGATAAAGTGAAAAAGACACAATTTCTGAAGGAATAAAAGTGTTTATAAAAACAAGTAAAGTAAAGACATGAAAGGAAATCGAAGTATTCTAGGAATGAAAGTGCAGTAAAATTGAAACGAATATAAAAGAACTTGTATTTAAATTGTAAAGGATCATGATGTTCATAACGTACATTTCGTCTCCTTGACTCGTTTCCCTTCAGCTACGGTAATTTGAGTATTTGGGATTTTTTAGTACATAAAACAAACACGCAAAATCTAACATAAAAACACCTATTTATAGTGTATTGACCCTAATGGTCCTACTTTAACATTGCGCCACGTTTGAAGCATGCAGACCTCCTTCGTTTACTGATTTCCACGCGTCCTCTAAAAATGGCGCTTTCATTTAAAATTCGAGTCCTTAGTCTTATTTGAAATTCAAATTCTATATTTAGTTGAATTTCGACCTAATCCTCTGTTTGGACCGTTCCAATACTGACACATTCACCAAAGGAGTTTCTTCATATTTTAAACACTAAGGTCTCCAATCGAAATTCCATCATCTATCACTGGCAATCGAAGAACCCCCTTTTTTCAGAACAAAAAGGTCTTATATTTCTTCACCAATACTTATCATTAATATTGACTTCTTTTCCCAGGTTGATTCGAAATATTATTTACTTCTGCCAATTTATCCAATCGAAATTGCCAACTAACAAATTGCCCCTCAAGAACATTTATTTCGATAGATATAAAGAAATACTTGTTCTTGAATGTCCCATGCAATTTCGATACACCAATGATGATTACACTGTATACGACGTCAGAGCAGGTATCCAACTTTCTGCAAAATGTCCAATCAGCACACCTAAACGTGCTATCATAGCAGTTTAAGACTAATAATTAGTGACAACACGTCACTTCCTAGGAAGTTGAAAAATTCAGCTTTTCTCCTTTCAATTAAATAGTTACACGTGTCCCACTATTTCCAAAGGTCAAAAACTTTCCTAACCGTTGGAGAAGGCTATAAAAGCACTTCATCTTCTCCATTTTGAACTTTTCCAAAAAACCCTCTCAGTCTTCAAACAAACCAGATTTTCATTATCAGAGAAAAAAAAAACTTTTTATCTCCAACAATGTCTTCTTCATTAGTGCCAGCCTCCACATCCAAGAAATCTGGGAAGTCCAAACAAGTTTCTGATTCCAACATTAAACCAGCAAGCAAGATCATCAATCTTGACAACCAAGAGTTCATCTCAACTCCTAAACTTACCCCAGAACAGAAAGCTATCTACGCCTCCCAGGTAATCATTCCAACTACTGTTCTTGATAAAACCCTAGGGGTTATGGGTCCTTTGATATCCACGGAACGTCTAGAAAAAACAAAGGGATTCTTTCCCGCTTATTTCCAAACAAAACCTATTATTAATAAATCCATTCCGTCAAAACCTAAAGAAAACGAATCTGCAGTTAAGTTACCCAGAAACCTAGAGGAAACTGGTGAAGGTACAACATCAACACCTAGAAGGGATGCTTTTAACATGGATTATGTTACTGTAAACTTTAAACCCTTTCGCTCATGTCCTACATCAGATCAGTTGTACCAAGACTGGCTTACGAAGATTGAGAACAAAAAATCCCAGGAATGGGAAAACCTAGGCATTCTTAACCTAATTCGAATGTCGAAACTAGGCTTTAGCTATAGTCACCCTTTTCTATTAGCCTCTTTGTATTTTTGGGATAACACCTATAACACTTTTCATCTTCCTTGTGGGATGTTGGCGCCTACTTTCTTCGACATATTTGCCATTACCGGACTCTCCCCTATTGGAGAGACTTTCGACCCTAATGAGGATGTAGACAACCTTATTGACTTCGATGTTAAGCATGCCAATTTCTCAAAATACATCACCTTCTACCACTCAACTGAAGAAAAAGTTTCAGAAGTCGAACATATAGCGTTTCTGGCACTGTGGCTGTCAAAATATGTTTTTTTGCAGTAAATCATTACAAGTGGCAAGCAGATTCATCACCTTGGCGAACCAACTACACCACGGTCGAAGAGTATGCATCAGCGAGTTGCTGCTGACCAGCTTCTATGAGAGCATATGCGTTGCAGTGTTGAAACTAAAAACTTATAAAGTTGGCACCAACCTTCTTCTCGCTGGACCTTTCTGGTTACTGCAGCTCTGGCTAAACGCCACTTTCGAACCATCTTTATCGACTTCTGGGATAACCAACGAAGAACACCCTGACGTTGCGAATCGCAGCATCGAGGGAACTAGATTGCTGAAGCTAACCTCAAATGATGAAAGAGAGAACTTCAAAACATGTTTCGTCAATTATATGATGGTTTTCTCAAAAAAACATAAGTTTGATTCTTCGATGGCCCCTTTTGCTACTCGAAACTGTGGACCACCTTGGTTCACCATGCCCCTGGAGCAAGCTATTTCAGAAAAACTATAAGGGACATCTGGCGTGCTGTCATACCCCAAAATTTGCCCTCTTACTTCTCAAGACATTTCATACATCCATACTCAAAGATTCCTCAAGGGTTGATCAGACAAACCCTCTCCTAGACAATCAACCCAAACTAGGGTTTGGCAATTCTAAGATCCAGATGGACTTCCAACATCTCCAATGGTCATCATGCCTCCTCATATTCTTCAAAGATTCTCCATGTCAAGTTTCAAGCCTCACAAGTCAAGTTTCCTCAGACAATTGCTGAGATGGTTGAAAATCAGTTGTTATTGGACAAAAAGTCAACTGTGGTCAACATACAGTCAAACTTCCTGATTTTTGGTCAACATTCTCATTTTGAAGTCACATTCATCATTTGATCAAGGTTTGATCATGATTCATCAAGAAAACTCAAGATTTGTACAAAAGTCAAACTTTCCAAATTAGGGTTTTCCAGTGAAAAGTCAACTGAACTTTGACTGAGCATAACTTCTTCATACTTTCTCAAAATTTTTTCCACCACCTCTCATTTTGAAGGAAATTCAATTATCTACAACTTCATGTCTCACAAGAATGTTCAAAAAATGCTTCATTTGGAAAGTATGGATCAAAACATTACAGGTCCTTTTCAAAGTCAACAAAAAGTCAACTTTTTGTTTTGAAGATTTATTGAGCATGGAAACTCCAATTGATATGAAACAAAAGAGGTTGGTTAGAGGACAATTAGAGCTTTCTAAAAAGTCCAAGAACACTCAAAAATGTGGAAAATTGAGCAAAATACACCTTGCACAAGTTGGGTATTTTTGAAGAAGTGCACAAAGAGAGATACTTGTTAAAATTCAAAATTTTGCAAATGGGCCTAGTTTTTCTTCATTCAAACTTGTTCCTTAGACAATTTGGAACATCCAAGCCCAATGCCACGAATTTTAGCTTTATTTTTCTATTTAATTTGAATTTTATTCATTTAAAAACAAATTAAATTAAAAAATAAGGTATAAAATCAAAATTAAATGCAAAATTGATTTTTCTCTCATGCTTGAGATCCAAGTAACTCACACAAGCAGGCAAATTTCGAAATTTGCATAGATTTGGCAAGAATTTGATTGAAATTTGATCAAAAAAGGAAGATTTGATTTTGTACAAAATCAAATATTTTTTGCATTGATTGATCATTATTTGTTCTTCAAATCAGCCCAAAATCCATCTACTATAAATGTACAATGCATATCACATGAACAAGAACAGAAAAATTGCCTCAAAGAACCCTAACCTAAAGCAAAAAAAACCGTGGTATTCAAGCTACCTGTAGCCCTAGTTCCAGCTTGTTTCAATTGGTTTTGAGCATTCCATTGCATTCCTTGGAGTCCCTGGAGTCGATCCAGACCTTTATATCAATCAAAAACATCAAGAATCACGAAATTCACTTTTGGTTTGTTCATACTTTTTCAAATTTCGATTTCTGTCATTCATGCATTATTAACGTGTTTTGATGTTTGCTTTGTGTTTAGTTTGAAGTTTGCAAGCTATCTGGACAATCCAATTTCATTTTCATGGCCTGAATCAAAATATACCATTGCTAGGGTTTTCTGAACCGATTTAGGGTTTCCTTAAAACGGAAAAATTGGACAAAACTAGCACCACCATCGTGTTTAGAATGTTATTTGCAATCGATTCATGTATTCATAACTCATTTATATTGCTTGTATGATGTTTTGGAAATTGTAGGGGCCATAGCGTCGAACGAAGCCGACGCTAACTTTTCAAAATTTCAAATGAAGAAGATGAAGATCTTCGCGCGTGTTCTTGGTTCTCAAGATTCAAAAACGTTTAAAACAACTCCGTTTCAATCTTTTGACACCAAACGCGCGTTGGCTCAGTGGTTAAGGCATGGGAGTGTGACGTGGTACCAGAGGGACACCGGTTCGATCCTTGGAAAGACCAATATATTTTTGCAAAGTTTGAAAACTAACTCTATTTTTCATATTTTCCAATTTTTCTTTAATATTTTTCATCTAATTTAATTTCTCTTCAAATAATTTTCTCATGCATCTAAAAAACACCAAAAATATTTATTTTTTGCATAATCATCAAAAAAATGCTTATTTAATTTTTAGTATAAAAATTATTATTTTTGCATGCATATTTAATTTAATTATTAATTAATCATTTAATTGACTTTTAATTGTTTTTAAATTATCAAGTCAATTTAGAAAATTACCAAAAATTTATTTTATCATATTAATGTCATTACCAACACAAAACCTTTTTCCTCATTCAAAAATATTTATTTTTACTAACATTTTCTTCTTATGCAATTTTCTCGCATTTTCCGATTTTGAATTTGTTCACAGGTTATACCGCTTCGGACGATTTTTATTGCTTTTCTTTTCCAATTATGTAATTGCCTATGGGATGTAATAGTTTAATTAGGACTTTTATTTTCCGCACTCTCATTATGTATCTGCCCCAAAGCCACGTAATAGCGTAGGACTTTATCTTTCCGCACTTTACTTTCTGCAATTTACTTTCTGCACCCTATAAACTGCTAGTAATTAGGCGTGTATGGCAAGATAAAATTGGACATAGATCACTCATAACTCCAAGATAAAATATCTGAATTTGACACACTCTTTTCACACATGCACCCCTTAGGGTAATTCTCTCTCGTTGCCTTTACGAATACAAATGGTCAAGTCCCTCGAACGTAGAGGTATTCTAGCACTGTTGACTTCAAAACAAATCATCATAGTCCCTTCGATACAAAGATCATAGACCCACGATGTCGCCTTCGAATACATGATCTTCACCCTCGATTGTCGCCTACGAAAAATGATGATAGTCCCCTCGAATGTGCTAGGATACTTCCTACAAGTTGCTTTCTATGACCATCCGACGTCCCTTCGAATGTCCCTTCTACATCCAACGAATAGGGTTACTTATCAACTAATGATACGGATAGCACTATTCTAAAGGAAAGTAAAATAAACACGAAAACGACCCATTCTGAGTAGGTAATAAGACTCTTAGTTGCTTGCTCTATCAAAATACTTTTCACACCTCACACTTTTTTGTCAAAGTTCAAACTGTTTTCAAAAATAAAACATTTCCAAACACTTTGTATACATTCCTACATGAATCATTACAAAGTCAAAGCGAAATGCCTTTTTAAAACATTTTTGTCAAACACACAGAAAGCACTTTTTAAAATGATCTAAGAGCAACTCCGTGAAAACTACGGATGGAAAGGGTGCTAATACCTTCCTTTTCATAACCTTCTCCCTTACTCAGAATCTAAGGAAGGTCTTTTTCTGTACTTTTTACCTTCCCTTAATTGGATAAAAGAAAAGTCGGTGGCGACTCTTGCTATCTGCACATTTGCGATACAAAAATCTCAAAGTCAGTTCACCGTATTACACGTGCCTTTCTAACTCCTAGGCTAATCACTTCCAGAATTACTCCTGTAAGAAGTCAGGCACATATCCTTGCCTACCATCCCAATTTTGTGGCTCGTCAGTTTGGTTTGTGCCAAATTTTACCTGAGCCTCTTTTCGACAGGAAAAGAGATATATGTTTGGCAGGGGTGCCTTACCCTTTCAAGGAAATCGAAGGTAGACAGAAACAACATGATGGCTTCGCTGATTTTACACTAGTTTTCTTTACTCCTTCTTTCTACAAAACAAAAGATTTTTATACCTGGTGGACGAACTATTATTCGAATAATATGTTCAGCACCATCGAGATTCAACAGCAATTGACAACAGCTTTTTCCATTGTGCAGAAGAACGTCAAAAAAGGTAGACTCACTCATGTCAAGGAAATTCGAGCCTTTCAAAAATACTTTGAAATTGTCTATAATCCTATGGATATACATCGAACTGTTTGTGACACAGCAAAAACTTTGAAAGAAAAATTTGAAAAAAAGCTTTCAAAGATTCGATGTCCTCCTTATGTAAAACCTGAAGATAGGTATTGGTGGGCTTTTAAACATCAACCACCTAAATTTCCAAATCTACCTACTTTAGAGCTGGCTTTGGCCTTTTTTCCACCCTACCCTGGGTGGTTATATTTTAGGGAGATTTTTCGTAGCTGCGAAAATGATGCCAAAATACCTGCCCAAAGGGTAACGTGGGCCAAACATGATTTGTACAATTTCAGAGGGCACCTTCGCTATGACTTGTCAGCCATGTCTATTACGTCTCGAAAAGGCGAAGGTGCAGAACTGAAGAAAAATCGAAGTTCCCTTATATATTTTTTATGTTGTTTTAACTTAACTGTTTCAAAATTATTTTCAGCTATTGATCTAAAATCTTTGAAGAAGGAAAAAGTTGTGCCTAAAGTAGGCTCAACTTCAACTTCGAAGGCAACAACCACCACCACTGAAAATCCTCCTGTCGAAGAAGATGATACTTTAAAGAAGAAAAAGAAAAGGGTAATACTTCACTTACTTCTTTATTATTGTCGAAATTACTTTTAAATTGACTAATTGTCTTCTTCATATTTTTAGGCAAGTGGCTTGCCCCCCAAGTCTCCCAAGAAACGGAGACATGATGATGCTCAACCAGAAAACGAATTAGAGAAGGACGAAGATGTTTCGCCCCTCAAGCGAAAGAAAAGAAGAAGACCAAACAATCTGGTGAAGCTTCTCAAACCATCGACCCCATTGGCAGAGAAATTCCTGCGACTGCTCCTAAATCCAAATCCAAAGGCCCTTCGAAATCTCCATCTTCGAAGAATGTAGTCTCAGAACGCATTGGCAGTAATGCAACTTCTGATGAGCAGAAGGTAAATTTTACTTTGATGCTTTTCCTTGATAAGTTATATAACATTCTTCTATGTTGACTCCTTATCTTGATGCAGAGTGTCCCTTCTGCTCCTGTTGATCCTCCCAACATCCAAAACCAAAAATCTACAGCTTCACCCCAACCAGAAGGTTCCAATGAAAATGTTTTTAATAAAGGCTCATCCACCGCAGCTACCCCTGTGGGAACTGTCGAAGCCCTGGATCAGCAAGCAACTTCGCCTTCATTGGCTGAGGTCTTAGATCAACAGGCAACCTCTCCTCCATTGGCAGAGGACCTTGAAGCTGGTGAACCAAACACAGGGATCGAAACTCCCGTCATTAATATTCCCAGTGACTCTTCTCCAAAAAAGGTACATTTCGCTGACCAATCTGAAGAAGAGAGCGACACAAATACTATGAGCCATTACTTTGCAGATGGTGATGAAGATGAGGGGATGCAAGTAGAAGATGAAGATGATGGGATGCAAGTAGAAGTAGAAGTTCCTGTTCCTGTTGGAACTGTTTTCACCAAACCAGACCCTCCAACCTTATCTGAAGAACAAAAAGAGGAGATGAAGAAGAGTAATCCCCTAAAATACCTCAAGTTGATGTTATCCCAACGGGGTTCTTCTTCGAGCAAAACTCAATCTGAAGGTTCGAACTCAACGAAAGAGGATGTCCCTCTCACTTCTCTTGACCAACTTCTTCAGGAAGTTGACAAAACTATCCTTCAGGCTGATCTCTTTACTATCTTAAAAGATAACCCTGGGTCTTATTTTTCGATGAAGAATTTGCTGTCTCAAATAGACCTCAGTATTTGTCCATCTGACGTAGCTGAGACTATATACGATCTGCAAATCTTTCTTGATGAAGTTAACAATGCATATATCAGGACATATGGTATCGAGGCTAAAATTCGAACCAAACAAGAAGCTTTATCTAAAGCGTATGACCAGACTTCGAAGCTTACTGAACAAGCAGAAGCTTTAGAGCTTGCAAAAAACCAAGCCCAAGATAGGCATGACGTTTTGGGTCGATCTATCTTATTTTGGGAATCTCAGATTGAAGAGCTCAAACAGAAGATTGAGGATGCAAAAAATGAACAAACAGCTTTGAAGTCTGTTGAAGACCAAGGGCTTGCAAATCTAGTCACACAAAGTCTTCAACAAATGGAGGCAGCTGAAGGGATAAACCAAGAAATTAAGGAGCTCGAAAGCCTCAGAAATGCGACTCAATGTAAAATCAACTTATGCAAAAGCAAACTCGCTAGGCTAATACGAGACACTCCTTTCACTTCCTTGCAATGTTAAAGATTCTTATTATGCATTTCTGTAATTCGAACATAACTTATTTTGGTATTTATGTAATACTTCTCTTGGCTCTATTTATCCCAGCATCTAATTATTCTGAAGTAATTTGAATCTCTTGCAAGTATGGTTTATACCTTTTTAAGTATTTCCTATTTACTTTTAAGATTCTCCTATCTTCTGCTAACTCCTCTATTTCATAAGCATTATTCGAAAATGTTTTCAAAACACGAAAAGGTCCCTCCCAATGGGGTGACCATTTACCTAAGAATCTGTTCTTTTTATCCATAGGTAAAATGACTTTCCATACCAGATCATTCGTTGAGAATACCTTATTTTTAACTCTTTTATTATATGCTCTAGCTACTCTCTCTTTCTGTCTTCTCATAACTTCCAAAGCGTGTAGCCTATCTTCATCTACATCTACTAATTCATTCATCATCATTTCCCAATATTGGTCAACTGGTATTTCGTTTTGTCTTTGGATTCTGACTGACTGTAGATGTATTTAGACTGGCAACACCGCGTCGTGTCCAAATGTAAGTCGAAACGGAGTAGTATTTGTTGCCTCTTTAGGAGATGTTCGACATGCCCATAGAGCTTGGTCCAGGGTTTTATGCCAATTTTTTGGTTTTCGACCTACATGCTTCTTTATCAAACCTATTATGACTTTATTGGCTGCTTCTACTTGACCATTTGCTTGGGCATAATAAGGTGTTGCATTTTTCTTGTGCAAAATCTACTTGAATCCCATTTCTTGTGCAAAATCTTGCATTTTTCGTCTTGTGAAAACTGAACCTTGATTTGTTGTGATACTTTCTGGTATCCCGAACCTGTAAATTATTTGCTTCTGGATAAATTCTATAATAGCTTCTTGGTCCACATTCACTAAAGGAATTGCTTCGACCCATTTTGTGAAATAGTCTATACCCACAAGAATATATTTCTGTCCTTTAGATGATGTTGGTCGAATTTCACCAATTAAATCTAATGCCCATCCTCTAAAAGGCCAAGGTTTAACAATCGAGTGTAATTCACTTGCTGGAGCATGTTGAATGCCTGCATAAATTTGGCATTCTTCGCAACCTTTGGCAAATTCTATACAGTCTTTGAGCATAGTGGGCCAATACATTCCGTATCTGAACAAAAGCCACTTCATTTTGTGACCTGCTTGATGTGCCCCACATGCCCCACTGTGCACACCGGACAAGGCTAGATACGCTTCGTTTTCCCCTAAACATTTGAGTAAGAGTCCCTCTGGGGTTTTCTTAAACAATTCATTTCCTATTAACACATAAGATAATGCTCTGTATTTGACCTTTCTCTCTGTACTCACTGAAGGATCTCTCAAATAGTTTACTATGGGATTCCGCCAATCCGTGTCTGCTAAAGCATCTATGCTTAATACTTCGAATTCTTCCTGGCCTGCATAACCCAATTTCGAATTCTCTAAGTCTAATGGTGATAATTTAGTAGCCATTATTCTACCTCTCGTTTCTACGAGGTATTGGAGTTTTTCTTTTGATATCCTATATCCTGAAGCTATCTGAGCCAAGTCATTTGCTTCTTGATTATCAACTCTAGGAATATGTTTTAAATCCACATATCCAAATTTCTTGTTTAATCTATTAGCAATAACAAAATACATGATCAAATTTTCTTTGATACACTTGTATTCTTTGGTTATCTGTTTAATGACTAACTCCGAGTCTCCTCTAATTTCGACTCTGGTTGCCCCCAATTCCAACAAAGCTTCAAGTCCAGCAATCAATGCTTCATACTCAGCTTCATTGTTCGAACAATGAGGGCCTTCCAACTTGTACTTGAATTTTGTTGGAATTCCTTCAGGCGAAATAATACATACTCCAACGCCACTTCCATTTTTATGTGTTGACCCATCGAAATATAATTTCCATGGCTGGATCTCAACATAACCTAATGCGAAGTTTTCATTCACGGAGTGATCAACAATGAAATCTGAAACAACCTATCCTTTCATAGCCTGTAAAGGCTTAAAGGCCAAATTATATTCAGTGAGCGCTAAAGCCCATTTACCAATCCTGCTGTGCATGATTGGTTTCGACAACATGTGTTTAATAACATCAAAGTGAGATGAAACATAGACATCAACTGGTTTAATATAATATTTGAGTTTTGTACAAGACAAATACAGGCAAAGACATAGTTTTTCTATACTATTGTACCTAGTCTCTGCTTTATTTGGGACCCTACTAATATAATAGATGGCTCTTTCGACGCCATCTTCGTTTTCCTGGGCCAACATACTACCTATAGTTACATTAGAGGCAGAGATATAGAGTCGCATTGGCCTATCTTTAGAAGGGGGTGCAAGTATAGGATGGTGCATCAAGTAAGTCTTGATCTTCTCAAATGCCTCTTGATGTTGTTCCGTCCATTCGAAATTTCCTTGATTTATACGCAGCAGCGGAGAAAAAGCTTGAGTTCTCCCACTCAAATTGGATATGAATCTCCTTAAAAAGTTAATTTTACCCAAGAGTGATTGCAACTCTTTCTTTGTAGAAGGGGGCTTCGTCTCCATAATGGCCTTCATTTTATTCAAGTTGATTTCGATTCCCTTCTTGTGGACCACGAAACCAAGGAAATCCCCAGCCTGCACAAAGAAAGCACACTTAAGAGGATTCATTTTCAAGCCATGTTTCCTCATTCTTTCGAATGATTGGCCCAGGTGATTTAAATGATCCTCATCAGAAACAAATTTGACTACTATGTCATCTATATAAATCTGCATAAATGACTCAATGAAATCATGAAAAATAGTGTTCATTGCTCTTTGATATGTTGCCCCAGCATTTTTTAACCCAAAAGGAATTACTACCCACTCATAGGTACCTAAAGCGCATGGACATCGAAATGCAGTTTTGGGGATATCATCCTCAGCAATGAAAATCTGATTATATCCAGAATACCCATCAAGCATGCTCAGGTATTCATAGCCCGCAGCAGAATCAATTAACATTTCCGCTATAGGCATAGAGTATTCATCTTTTGGGGTGGCAGTATTTAAATCCCTAAAGTCTATGCAAATACGTAAAGAACCATTTTTCTTAATAATAGGTACGATATTAGCAAGCCATTCAACGTACCTTGTGGTCCTGATAAACTTGCAACGAAGTAATCTTTCTACCTCTGCCTTTATCTTCGAAAGGATTGCTGGTGTGAATCTTCTAGGCGTCTGCTTGATGGGCTTCTTGCCATCCTTGATTGGGAGCCTATGTTCCACCAGTTCCCTTTTTAAACCAGGCATTTCGTCGTAGTCCCAGGCGAAACAATCTTTATTTAATTTAAGCATTTCGATCACCTTGCGTTTCAAACTGAGACTGAGTTTCGCACTAATATACGTCACTCTCTTTTCGACTTCATCCCCAATATTAACTTCCTCCAAAGGGTCTTGAGCCAACATTTTAACATTTGTTGATCCTGGATCCTTTTCGAACCCTAGGGACTCTTGATCATAGATAGCGTCTAGCCGTTGATCCATTGGTGCGGATGTTTGTCCATCATAGGGTGAGGGTAAATTGTTTCCCTCAGGACTTGCTATTTCTGCTTTGTTTTTTCCTTTTGTACCTATGGCTTTAACAGCCATGTTTTGTATTTCGGCTTCGAGAGCCGTCTTTCTTTTATTCTCAGCCAGATAGGCCGAAATCTTTTGACAGTAATTTGACTCAGTCATAGTAACCTTCGCTCCCCCAGCCAGTTGGCCGCATCGTCGAAGTCTCGCCTTCTTCCTCAACTTCCTGTCCATCCCACATCAGTTCCCTATCCCATTGAAACCCATTGGGACGAAGTGTTAGAGAATAATAAGCATTTTCATTTGGTTCGAAATATTCCTCAGGTGGATTGCATGGCCCAATGTTGGCCATGTTGCGGCCGAAATTTCTTTTATCAACATTATTGACCTCTGTCATGTAATAACTCTGGTCAGCTTCTATATTTTCAACGATTCCATCATCTCTCCGTAATACCAATCTTTGATGCATCGAAGAAGGCACTGCCCCAACTCCGTGGATCCATTCCCTGCCAAGTAGCAAATTGTAGTTGGCCTTCGCAGCTATAACCATGAACATGGTTGGTCTTGTGAGGGAACCAACTGTTAGATTCACCTGTATCACCCCCAATGTCTTACCAACTTTACCTTCATAATTTGAAAGCACCATGTTATGAGGTCGAACGTCTGAATCCTGCATCCCTATCCTTTTCAGCATGAATCTGGGCATCAAATTAACAGCAACTCCACCATCAACTAGTACTTTGTTCACCCCGTGTTGTTCTACTTTAGCCCTAATGAATAAGAGTTTCAGGTGATTTTTCATTCCTTCGTCTGGTTTTTCGAAGAAGGCATTTTGGTCTTCGACTAACATACTGGCCTGTGTCTGGCCATTTCTTATTCGTCAGTTTCCTCTCCAACATACACCTCCGTATCCTAGTTATACTCACAAGGCAACACTGACACTACATTACAGTTAGCATTAAAGAAAGACTCCCCTTCTGATTCGAAATCGTCAGTCATTAAATCTTCTTCGTTTGCAATTTCCTTATGTGCTTTATTTTCTTCAATTTCCTTCTTTGGTGAGAATAAGTTCCTGGACACCGGGGGTTTGCCCTTAGACTGGGTCACTGATTTTGGGTTGTTAGTGCTAGACTCTCCAATTTCCATAGGCTTCGATTCCTTTTCAGCCTTCTTATTTCGCTGGTGTCTGCGCCATTGAGAGCGAGACATTGGGTTTTTACCTTTGTAGTTTTCCAACCTGATTTCCTCCCTTCTGTTCGAATTAAATTGTTTCATGTACGCCATTGCGGTCCTTCTGCCTTGATCATAGCTTCGCCATTTACCCTTTCCCTTGTTAGTCTTTACTTGCAACCACCTATCTGTAGGAATTTCTGCAGGTAGTTTGAAAGACACTCTCTTTGCTCCCCTGGGATAGGGGCTATCTGGCCTCCTCAGCATGGTTCTGCCAGCATCAGCGTGACTCGAAGGCATTCCACCTTGGCGCCCCCAACCTGAAGCGAATGGGACTCTTTCGAACGCTTCAGACATCTCCTTATCATAAACTGCTGCGCATCTGGGACAAATCAAACATTCTGTCCCGATCTTGTGACAACGAACTAGGAACTCTAGAAGACTCTCATCAGCCTTTGGATAGACTCTGTACTATTGATTATCTTGCCTCCAATTGACCCCTATTCGCTCACGCTGGGCCCTCTCGAACTCAGCAGCAATTCTGGGATTGCATATGATGCTGCACCTTGGGCACAACAACTTGTCCTGGTTCTTCTTGTGACAGTGGAACAGGTATTCGCGCAGGCTCGCATCCTTCTTCGGCAAGTTTTCCCTTCTTTGTTCTCTTTCTTTCTCCAAGCATCACTCCACTTCTTCCATCTCAGCGTGGGGCTGTTCAAAATCTACCATATTCACTCCCAGCATTTGATCATCAGCAATTTTGACTCTTTCGAATTTCACCCTGAGACCTTCAGTAGCCTTAGTCAAACTTTTGTCAGCAACATTTTGGCCTTCATCAGCCTGCATCGCTTCCCTTAGTAACTTTGCTTTGAGTACTTTTGGAGGGCCATCATTAACCTCTTTCTTGCTTTTAACCAAAATGAAATCCTCATCTTCTTCGAATTCCACCTTCGATTGAACCTTGCTCTCATCAACTTCCACCACGTTGATGTCTAAGGGCTCAGCATAATTGGTCTCCGCCATCAGCAACGGATCCGTATCCACTTTCATGGGGTTCTTCCCTTTGTCTGAAAACTTTAGCCTGCCATCTTTGATTGCATTTTGTATCAGATCCCTGAAAAGAAAACATTGTGAGGTTTTATGGCCTAAAAAGTTGTGGTATTTACAGAAACCGCTCTTCTTCCTTTGTTTCAATGGAGGAATCTTAAGGTTGGGAGAAACTATTAACTGGCCATCCTTAACAAGCAGGTCAAAGATTTCATCACATTTAGTTATATCGAAAGTATATACTTTCTTAGGGAATTTGTCATTCCTCTCATTTTCGACAGGGTCCTTTCCATTAGAAGGAAGCAGAACTTTGCAAGCGTAAGGGGGTGCTTCTTTTAATTCTGCAAGATCTATTTCAAACTGATCGAAATCATATGGATCTTGAGAGTCATCTATGTTTTCCCCTTCCGCCTCTATATAAGCTATTCTTTCTTTCTTATGATTTTTACTAGCCCTAGCCTTTTCAGCTTTTAGCCTTTCGACTTGTCGAACTCTATCTGCTAATTGGGCCATGTCCCTGAGGTACTGTGTATCCAGTTTATTTCGAATGGAATAATCCAGACCCCCAGCAGCCATTTCGACCAATTCGTGTTCGAGCACTACTGTAAAACATCTGGATTTTAACAATCAGAACCTATTCAAATAATCATCTATTGGTTCTGTGAATTTTCTTTTAATACTTGTTAATTCCTTCAGACTAATTTTAGATTGACCCATGTAAAATTGTTCATGAAAAAGCCTTTCCAAATAGGGCCAAGTGTCGACAGATCCAAGGGGTAGGGTAGTGAACCAAGTAAAAGCGTTCTTTGTTAGAGAACTTGGAAAATATTTTATCCTAAGATTTTCATTATTGGATATATCTCCTGCTTCGGTTAAATATCTTGCTATGTGCTCTACTGTTGATTCACTCGTATCACCAGCAAATTTCGTGAATTTAGGGACTTTGAAGCCCCTGGGTAACTCTATTTGCAGAACGTAACCTATAATGGGAGATGTGTAATTTGGCCTTCTAAATCTTGAATTTAAACCATTCTGGGCCATTATTCTCTCTATCATAGTGGTTAGATTATTTTCTGCCACTAAATTGTCATTTCTAACCCTGTGGACAATTTCGTCTGCATTTTGGTCTCTGTTAACAACCACTATTGGTCTAGGCTGTTCGTTCTGATCTTCCTGAACGTCTTGTTGCCTCAATCTTGCCCCTACGTTTCTCTCTTCAACCACTCGTATAGGGGGTCAAACCTGTTCAATTGTGGGTTCTTCATTTCGAATCACCACTGGGTTCTGCCTACGTCTCATAGGCGCATCAGGGGCACCAAAGAAATATGCTATTCTAGACATCTAGACTGCATTTTCTTGGTTTGTTCTATTTTTGTTCTAAATTAAGGGACCAAAAATAGCATTCATTTCACGGGCTAAGACTCCTACCATATCATGGTTACTATAATCCATCTGTTGTCTAAGCGCTGCCTGATTGTTAGTTGTGAGGGTAGGCAACTGGGTATAATTTCCTAAGTTTTGGGAGTTTGTACCCAAATGGTTCATTCCTGAACCAGACCCTTGCACTGGGGACGAAGTGGATGCATTGTGCAATCCTGCCATAAACGAAGTTGGCATTCCATATGGGGGATTTCTGGGCCTCAAAGGCTCGAAACCTGGAGGCCTGGTGGGGGTCGAATACAGCTGATTTCCTATGTGTGGCATATTTTGGATTGATGACATGTTAGATGGCATTTCTGTCATACTAATTGGGACCGTATTTGAACTGCCAACAGGGATGGTACTGGAGGCATCAATCGAACTTGAAACGATTGTTGAAGCCCCTTGTGGGGGATTCTGTCCCCTATCTTGGTTAGTTGTGTTAGTCATGGTTTTGGTACGTTGTCTTCTGGGTATATGTAGATTATAGTCTTTTATTTTACCACTTTGAAGGTTCATATACCAACACGTATTCGAAATCTACAATTTTCACACAGTTTTGATAAACGGTTTCTAATATGACACTGTCCCACTAGGCGTGCCAATTTGTTTACAAGGATTTCTGGTAAACAACCGCTAGTCTTCCAATCTTACTAATTACTATTGGTTACTTGCAGGATCGACTAGATTAATCCTAGGACACATGTGTCATAATAGATTTCCATGTTTAGACCTATTATCTTCATGACTTTTATACTGTAGAACGTAAAATTCTTAAATAGTTTCTCTAAAATAGCCTATATAAATATGCTGATTGAATAGGGAAAATGATTTCTAATTTGAACTTAAACTTTAACACTTAAAACGTAAAATGATTTCTGAGAACATAAAGGTATCTGGAAACATGAAGTGTTTGAATGAAAAGATAAAGTGAAAAAGACACAATTTCTGAAGGAATAAAAGTGTTTATAAAAACAAGTAAAGTAAAGACATGAAAGGAAATCGAAGTATTCTAGGAATGAAAGTGCAGTAAAATTGAAACGAATATAAAAGAACTTGTATTTAAATTGTAAAGGATCATGATGTTCATAACGTACATTTCGTCTCCTTGACTCGTTTCCCTTCAGCTACGGTAATTTGAGTATTTGGGATTTTTTAGTACATAAAACAAACACGCAAAATCTAACATAAAAACACCTATTTATAGTGTATTGACCCTAACGGTCCTACTTTAATATTGCGCCACGTTTGAAGCATGCAGACCTCCTTCGTTTACTGATTTCCACGTGTCCTCTAAAAATGGCGCTTTCTTTTAAAATTCGAGTCCTTAGTCTTATTTGAAATTCGAATTCTATATTTACTTGAATTTTGACCTGATCCTCTGTTTGGACCGTTCCAATACTGACACATTCACCAAAGGAGTTTCTTCATATTTTAAACACTAAGGTCTCCAATCGAAATTCCATCATCTATCACTGGCAATCGAAGAACCCCCTTTTTTCAGAACAAAAAGGTCTTATATTTCTTCACCAATACTTATCATTAATATTGACTTCTTTTCCCAGGTTGATTCGAAATATTATTTACTTCTGCCAATTTATCTAATCGAAATTGCCAGCTAACAGGTATACAATTATGTATCAAAGGAATTCTTAAACCCTACCTTATAATTATGGTTTAGAGCACAATTTTCATTCTAAAAATAAATTCTAATTATAACTTACGCGATAACTACGACCATTTTGAGTACAAATGTTCTACAAGGATTTTCTGTCTTCCGATGAATCACTCAGGAGGTTCGACAAACGCTTCAGCCATTATTTGCACCTTAGAAATTATCGAAAGGGGTCATCTTAAATTCCGCCATATCCTTTCTTTATATTTGTAATGTTGCTTCTTCTTCGTCATAAACAATACGACAATTTTGTGTAGAAGTTGAAAAAATATCATCAACACTGAGATACTCCATAAATTGAATGAGTTTTAGAAGCAAGACTACCTTTTCTCATTAATTTCTGAGATTTTCACGTGATGGAATCCAACTTCACGTTGAAATGACTGAATATACTACTTACCCCGTAAGTGTCCCATCTTCCTTTACTTTCAATATCGTTTCTACAATGTTGGGCCTTTAAATTCTACATTATGGATTGCTATTATGTCCCATGTTTAAATTGTTTTGGGCTTTCACTATACCCATATTATAAAATAGGCCTAGTTTGATATTATATTTCCAATTGATGTTGTACCTTATACATCCATCTTAAAATGGCTTTTAGAACATTATTATCATTATAGTAGTCTTAATTAATCATATTTATTTAAAAATTATTTTATTTCCTATTGTTTAAATGAAATTTGCTCTTTTTTTACTTTATACATGTTCATAATATCTTCGAACAAATACTACACCATAAAAAATACACTCGTGCTACTGCACGAGTCTCCGACTTGTTAAAACTATAAAACAATATTTCATGTAGTTTAAAATTTTTAGTTACTGCAAAATTAAAGACTCATATTTCAAACACTTTTAAAATCAAATTTACTATCCCAATACTATTTTACATTTTATATTTTCTATTCATCTATTTAAACAATTAATCAATAAAAAATGAAACACTGTAAAGTCTCTAAATTATTTAAATATTATTTGAATAATATTTATTTAATTAAAAAAAATCAGAGGTTCAGGGGCTTCTTAATAAATTCAGAGGTTTAATTCTAAATTAAAAAATAGGCCAAAATTACAAAAAACAAATACAATATTTATAATTAAAAATAATGCATTACAAATAATTTTATATTCTAATCAAATGAACCACTAAACAATAGTCGAGTACAAAGGTGATCCTATAGGATCCAACCATCAAACACAATCAATACATCATGAGAGTTGCTATATTATTCATGTACTTTTTATATACCAAGTTCTATATAAAATAATATATATGATATTATTTACAACTCTTTTTATATCATTATCATTGGTACACCCAAAATAAATTCCATTTTGAAGTTGCTAGATGCAGTAAATGGTCTCCGCAATAGTAAGCTTCATCAAATTAATTTTCTTACCTTTGCCACTACAGAATCAGATAAGCCATCTCACTTCATATTCCTATCTAAGAGGTTTATGAGTTATCTCACATCAAATTTGCCACTACATCAAATTTGTTTCATTGTGCTATAGTAAAAAAAAAAATCAATGACCTCACTAAAAGGACATAAACAACACTTCTTCTCAACATTAACCCTAATTTTAGCCAATCTTTCTTTAGTTAGAATTCTTCTTTAAAAAGTAAGCCAAAGGTCAAAAATAGCTCACGGCCTCGCTATATTTCCAGCAATTAAACTATATCAGGTAATACTATTGGAATCTTCCTACAAAGCTTTATAGAAAGCCCCCATCTTGAACTTGTTTCCTGTCATACTTTGGTTCTAGACATTCTGCAAATCAGGGAGATTATGCCTAGCCTTCAAGATGTTTTTTATTATCCATGAGGAACACTGGCTAACTCCATGGATACGATGTCAAACTTTTTTACGAAGAACATATACATCCATTTAACCCAGAAGCAATCACTTTCCTTGAATAACTTCCATAAGTGCTTGAGCATAGAGACCTTGTTCCAAACCTCAAGATCAACAATATTCAGTAATAGGCAAATAGTGATTTACAGATAGCTTCTTGCTGGTAATAGGGATACCTAAGTACAAGAAATGTTATTTACCTTCATTGCTAACAATTACAAGAAAAATATTTTATTGGTGATCTGATCCACAACTCCTATGTGGACATTACATTTTGTTGGATTCACCATCATGCATGTAGAGTAATAAAAGTTATGCATAGTCTTCATCATGATCTCCACTGATCCCTCACCACCTTTAGCCCTCAACAGGATATCATTTGCAAAGGTTAAGTGAGTGAGGTTTAGCTTTTCGCATTTAAGGTGATGGTTGTAATTTGTATTTTTCTACAGTGCATACATCAATCTGCTCAAGTACTCCATAACTATCACAAATAAGAAGGGTGAAATGTGGTCATCCTGTCTTATGCCTCTCTTGTAGGTTACAATGGTAACTCCTTCCATAATCCTCTTAACAAATTGATCAGGTATGCCTAGGGATGTCAATGGGGCGGGGTAGGGGAAAAGGATACATTCCCATCTCAATCCTCACCCTTAAATTTGATTCCCATCCCTATATTGGGTCTCCGCCACGGGGGTATTTTTTCCCCATTCCCTACCCCACGGATCCCTGCGGGTCCCCACAAATCCCCACGGTTTCATGAGATATCTATAAAGATAAATTTTTATTTATTCTTTTTAACTAGTTTTGCAAAAAAATTTCAAAATCTAAAGACAATAATTTAGTAAACTAATCATGTACAATAAGTATCTTGTTTTAACAATATTTCATCTTAAGATTCATGAACACAAAGTTTTCAAACTTAAAAAAAAAAAGAAAATAGTCATTTAAATCTCTCTCTTTTAATAGCAAGTTATTTGAAATTATAAATAAACCTACATAGAAATGTTAAATATAAATTCATTAACGATATTATGGAATTCTAGTGTGGGGCGGGGATTCCACGGGGCGGGGATATGTTTGCTATCCCCATCCCAAAAGTGCTTCGGGGGAACTTTATTTCCCACCCCCGTCCCCGGGGAAGGAAAATTCCCCATCTTTGATGCTCCAAACAGGGAATCCCCGTGAATTAAGATCTACCTTGCAAGATTTTGATAAAGATCTAACTTTCCATGATTTAATCTTCTGCCAAATACGGTCCTTGATGTAAAAAACATTGCCTTCTTGCTACGACCAATCATGGAAGGCAAGCCGAGATACCCACCTGTTCCCATAACTAGTCTAACACCAATAATTTTAGCTAGATCCTCCTGAGCTGGAATAGAGAGATTCCGGCTAAAGAACACTTCAGACTTAACCATATTAATCTCATGGCCTGACGCTTCCGTATATAACTCGATCACCTTTCAAACGGAACTCACATTAGAAAGATTTGGCTTGCAAAAAAGAAACAATCCTCAGCAAAAAGTAGATGGGACACAGTCGGTGACCCTCTACAAATTTGAATCCCTTGGAGATCCCCACGAGCCAACGAATCTTTCATGAGCTTAGACAATCCTTCTGGGATACGGATAAATAACCCTTGCCTTAGTCCTCTTCCTGGTTCAATAGGTCTGACTCTATCTGAATTTACAAGAACAGTATAGTGTACCGAAGTAACGCACATCATGACCCAATGAATCCATTTACCATCAAACCCCAACTTGGATTGGACTCCTTGTACAAAACCATAATCAACTTTATTATATGCCTTACTAATGTCAATTTTCAGCGCCAAGTGTGCCTTATTACCTCTAGTCTTTCTCTTGAGGGAATGAATAATCTCAAAGGCAATCATAGTATTATCCATAATTGATCATCCTTCAACGAACGTGGATTGCTCCTCCGCTACATATTTATTCAAAAGACTCTTCATTCTATTAGCCAGTACCTTCGACACCAATTTATAAACTACATTATAGACAGAGATGCGGCGAAACTCCTTCATATTTTGTGAACTTTCACATTTAGGAATTAAATAGATATTCTTTTCATTAAGAGGCGGAGGGAAATAACCTCTAACATTACCACATATCTTCCAATATTGCTGATAAAAAACAGGATTAAAATCTTCCGGTCCATGCGATTTATTAGGCTGCATCACATTCAAGGCGTCGAAAAGTTGTTCCTTTGTAATAGGCTTAAGTAATATAGTATTATCTTCAGCACTAACCACACTATCAAACAATTTGAGAACCGCCTCATGCTGGCTAACTATTTCGGTAAAAAGGGACTCAAAATATATTTTAGTTGTAGCACATAAACCTTCAGGATTGGTGATTTATGAACCCTCCTCATTTTTCAACAAGTCTATATGTTTAAATCTTCTCCTAGCTGTAGCCGACTAGTGGAAAAACCGGGTATTTCGGTCACCCTCATGGAGCTAATATACCTTTTCTCTCTGCAGCCAATATAATTCTTTTGAGAGAAGAATCTTTTCGTAGGCTGTCTGAGCTTCAAAGAACCGCGAAGGCAACAACACCAATGCTAGTAGCGTCAGACATATGACCCCTTAACCCGTGCCTCGCACGGGTCTAAAAACTAGTAACATGTTAAAGCTGTAATGTGATTTTATCTTATATATCTTTACTTTTAGCGTCAGTCTTGGCAGACGCTAGATTTAATATATAAAATTTCATTTCCCCCATAATTTTTTTCTTCCCTCCTTTACTTACTTATTTATTTAATTTAAATTTATTTAATATTCTTACATTAGCGTTGAAGACCGACTCTAAAATTAATCTATTTTGGATCGAAAATATTTCATTTCCCAGACAATTTTTCACCCCTCCTTTTTTATTTATTTAATTTTATTAGATATTTTAGATTAGCGTTGCTTGAAGCCGACGCTAACGTTAATCTATTTTGGTGCGAAAACATTTTGTTTCCTTATAGAATTTCGCTACAAAAAATTTTAAATCTTATTTATAAAATACAAAGAAAAAACATTAAATAAACCTAATAATTAAAATCAAATTAATAAAAAAACTAAACATAAATCAAAAATAAATATTAGTCCAAAAACTGAATAAATAAAATAAAATAAAATATAACTACATAAAATTTAAATAAAAAACTGAAAAAATCAAATAAAAAATCATATATAAATAAGAACTGAATAAATAATAAAACTAAATAAAACTGAACCCCTTGATTATTGGTAAGCTAAATAATTAAAATGAAATCAAATAAAAAAATTAAACATAAATCAAAAATAAATAAATAAAATAAAGTATAACTACATAAAATATAAATAAAGCACTGAAAAAATCAAATAAAAAATTATATATAAACAGAAACTGAATAAATTTAAAACTAAATAAATAATAAAACTAAATAAAACTGAAACCCTTTATTTTTGGTGAGGTAATCTTAACTCTGAAACATTAAAACCATTTCTTCATCGAACGCCAACGAAACTCCTTCATCGAACACCACCAAAACCCTTCTTCATCGAATACCATTGAAACCCATCTTCATCGAACTAACCCCAAAACTGCTTTACTTGATTGTGAGTTTCATTGATCAATGATTCTCCAATGTTTCTTTTCATTAGGTTAACATTCATTTTGATTTTTTTCGTAAGATAATTCTTCTGTGTTTCAAAAATCGATTTTCAGAAGAAACTCTTCCATGAATTACTGAAGTTTCATTTGTTTTTCGTCTCCTAGCCTACTTGATCAAAGGAATCTATTTTTTGGTAAGCTCTTCCATCAATTAAGATTCTTGTGTCATCCTTTCGATATATCATTTTGATTCATAATTTCTCTAAGGAAACTATATGTGAGAATTGTATGGATGAGATGTGTCATTTCAATATGTTTGCAATTTATTATATGCTTTTCTTTATTACTGTTCCAGGATAAGATGTATGGTCTATATTTGTATTTTTGGATGCACTTGGTTATTTGGTGTTGTTTTAGTGTAAGAATATGAAATTTATTGTCGCTACATCAAAATGGGTGCTGCTTGTTTTGTTGCTGCGAAAAGTGGAACAACCAATAAAGATTAACATCGAATATTCAGTGTTCTCTAACATGGAGATTTCGTTTCTATCATCGAGGGTGTGTAGCTGGAAAATATACTTCTATAAATAGGTAATAACAGGAATGATGGATCAGAGAATAAAAGAAAAAATTGGTTAGTTCGATTTATGTTATGCTACAACGGTATAGTTCCAACATACTACAATATACCACAACTCTATAGTAGCTATTTGATATTGTTATTGTATATATGCTTGTATATTATAGTTTGAAAATTTCAAGATGCAGAATGTTGAATATACATAAATTCAGTGAAAAAACCATAGATGATGCTATATGGATGTTCGACGTTGTATTTATTGTTGGAACTATCATTGTAAACAAAGCTTTGATGGGTGGTTATGGCTTTAGTTTTTGTAAACTCCTTTACCAATTTCTTGATCATATTTTTGTTACTGATCTACTATCTCATAAAACTTTCATATTATTTCCATATCTTATTTTTATGTTTGAATTTACTTTATTGTTTACAATTACGTTAACGGGTCTTCATTTTGTTACAATAACTCTCCTGATGGTCGTACTACGAATGTTGTGATACTTAGTTGGATTCTATCAAGTGAGTTGGAATGAATGTCAGTGTTATGTGGAACTTAGTTGTATTCTATTAACTTAGTTGGGCTGAATTTTTTATATTGCTCTATTTATGTCTTCAAAAGTTAAATTTGTTTGTTTATTGACCATTGGCAGGTTGAAAAACTAAATATGATCCATGTGTCCTGCTTTTTAGAAGTTTGTTTGTACCAGATTAACTACTCAAGAGACACAAAACTAGGCATAGGTGTTGTTCTTTGAGCGTCGTTGTTTACACTGTTACTAATGTGAGTGTAAAAACTAAACATTTTGTAGCCGTATTTATTTAAGTGTGCAACACATCTCTGCAGAAATATGTAAGTTCGAAAATCCAATACATGAAGCATATTGCATTTCTTGACAAGGATAAATAAGTATAGAGACAGTGGGTCCCCTTGCCTAAGTCGTCTTCCTAGTTCAATAGGTCAGACTCTATCTAAATTTACAAGAACAATATATTGTACCGAAGTAACGCACATCATGATCCAATGAATCCATTTACAATCAAACCCTAACCAGGATAGGACGCCTAATAAAAAACCCAATACACTTTATCATACGCCTTACTAATGTCAAATTTAAGCGCCACGTGCGCCTTACTACCTCAAGTATTTCTCTTGAGGGCATGACTAATCACAAAGGAAATCATAGCATTATCCAAAATTTATCTTTCTTCAACGTACAGGGGTTGCTCCTCCGGTACATATTTATTCAAAAGACTCTTTATTTTATTAGCCATTACCTTTGAAACCAATTTATAAACTACATTATAGAGAGAGATGGGCCGAAACTCCTTCATATTTTGAGGACTTTCACATTTAGGAATCAAACAGCTATTCGTTTCATTAAGAGACGGAGGGAAATAACCTTTATCTAACCAATGCAAAGCAGCCTGCCAAATATCGTTACCATATAGCTCTCAATAGTGCTGATAAAAATCAGGATTAAAACCGTCCAAGCCAGGCGATTTATTAGGTTGCATCACACTTAAGGTGGCTAAAAGTTCTTCCTTTGCAATAGGCTTCAGTAATCTAGTATTATCTTAAGCACTAACCACCATATCAAGCAATTTGAGAACCTCCTCGTTCGGTCTAACCTCCTCATTTTTCAAAAAGTCTATATGTTTAAATATTCTCCTAGATGTAGCCGACTGGTGGAAAAACTTGGTATTTTGGTCACCCTCACGGAGCCAATAAACCTTAGCTCTCTGTTGCCAATATAATTATTTTGAGAGAACAATCTTTTCGTAGGCTTTCTGAACTTCAAAGAACCTCCACGACGACTCGAGATCCTGACAACTACGGTAAACTTCCATAACCGATTTATGACGGTCTAGCTCTTCCTTCTTCTTATTACAATTAGATTTATTCCTCTTAACCAACTCATTAGCACACTCTCGAATCTTCTACGTAAGCTCGCAACTACGGGTTTACCTCTGGATTTTTGTAAGTACAGTATCTACCCCTTTCTTTCTTTAACCATGAGTTTTCAAACATAAATGAGAAGGCATTACGCCATTGCTGATACAGGTTACACGCAAGAATAATAGGATTGTGATTGGAATATGTTGCTATGAGGTTAGTAAGCTTCACAGACAGGAACTTATCCATCCACTCAGGGGTGAAAAGCGCAATCTAGTCGTTCCTCCACCATTAACTCTAATCCTCTACTCCTAAACCAATTATACAGATGTCCCTCGAGATGCATATCAACAAGGTTACAGTCGCATACAGCCTCACAAAAACTAGTATAGAGCTAGTTTGGATGTGGATTGATACCTTGCTTGTCTTGTTGGGAGAGTAAGTCATTGAAGTCCCCAATGATGCACCAAGGAAGGATAAAAAGTGACGCGCGAGGGAATCGAATTTGAATTCGAATTCTCTGGCTCGAAACGATTTACTCTTTTGATTTGTTTATAAAGATGCCGCGAGCATCAAGATTTATTGTTTCCAAAACAAGAAAAATGAGATGAAAAAGGGGAAAGCTGCAATACCCTCAATAAATATGATATGCATTACGACTAGCGTGAACTAGACGCAACACATTGGGGAGATTCCGGGCAAGGGGTTTTTTTATATAAAGGGAATAGATGTGGCACCCTAAATATATATACTTATCTATAGCTTTATATATGAATAGTTTGATATGTTTATGTGTTTTAATTTGCTATTTCTATTCTTGGTAAAGTTTCTCCTTTGAATTTTAAGAAGGATAGATTATGTGGGATCCTAGGTTTTGTTATTATTATGCTCGCAAAGATCATTGGGATCTTCTGCATACATATCCCTTAATGGGAATCAGAGAATTTGTAGCTCGGATCTAAAGGGAGCTATAATTTTGTTTGGTTTGAGGGAGAAATAAGTATGCTCACCAAGGATGAGACCTTGTGCCTACGTATTCTCAAAGGGAGATTGAGAAAGTCAAAGCAAACGTAGTTCCCACTTATGCTAGTGGAAGCAACGGGATGCTATTAAGAGACAAAGACAAATGTCATCTTAATGAAAAATTTATCTAATCTATTTCATCACATACATTTTGAAGGTTTGATTGATTGATTCTTTCATCGTAAGTTATAGGTGTTTTGCTTGAGTGTACAAGCGTTACCACTTACGAGTTAAGAAAGATGTTTTGAAATATGATTGAATCTTTAATTGTAAGCATTGGGTGTTTTTCTTGAGTGTACAAGCGTTACCACTTATAGATTAAAAGATGTTTTTTGTTTGAAAAGAGTGTTTGAAAAGTTGATTGTATATGATGTGATAGATGAGATACTTCTTCCATAGAGATGATAAATGTCTAAATCTCTTTAGGAGAAATTGATTGGATTAGGGGATGCTTCTAGGAAGCTCGTGGGTCCTTGTATTGTAAGTCCAAGAGGAGGCATTCTGAGGGTCATCGAGGGTCCTTTTATTGTGAGCCCAAGAGAAGGCATTCCGAGGGTCATCGAGGGTCCTTGTATGAAGCTCAAGAGGAAACTATATGGTATGGCTGGCTTTGGCTTTAAGAGTGGTTTCACCGGGAAACCATCCTCTTAGGATTCAAGAGTGATTTCACCGAGAAATCATACTCTCAGGGTTCTATCCTAGCGCAGGTGATTCTTTGTATTGGAAGCCCAATAGGAGGTTGTTAAGAGATTTCCTGGTCTCTTTCTTGTTTGATGCCCAAGAGAAGGCTAAACTCAACGAGGGAGTTCTTTTGAACGAAGCCCAAGAGGAGGCTAACTCAGCCGGGGAGTTGTTGTCTTATATGAAGCCTAAGTGGAGGCTAAACTCAGTAAATAAGTTTTCTTATATGAAGCTTAAGAGGAGGCTAACTCATTAAATGAGTTATCTTATACGAAGCCTAAGAGGAGGCTAAACTCAGTAAATGAGTTTTCTTATATGAAGCCTAAGAGGAGGCTAACTCAATAGATGAGTTATCTTATACGAAGCCTAAGAAGAGGCTAAAGGAGAACCTAGTTGTTAGGCTAATTGTTATGTTATAACTAAACAGTTATATAAACAAGTGTGTGATGTGTATTCACGAGAGTTTATGAAGGAAATATAAACAACTGTATAAAACAAGCGTTTAAAGCAAGTGTAACTTGAATATGTACAAGGTTTTTGGATGTGTACAAGGGAATGAATATGTACACGAATGGGTGTTTATGTACAAGGAAATGAATATGTACATAGGAGGGTTGAGACTTACACCGTGAGGGAGGCCCATGATCAATTAAGAATTTCAAGGAGAAACCTGGTTTGGTTTATCTTTAAATCTAATTGATCATGGAAAAAGGTGTGTAAGTTTGTTGAAAAGTTTTTGAAAAGGTTTTGAAAATGATTTTGAAAAGTGAAGGATATTCACAAAAGTTTTAAAGTTTTAAGTTTGGAAAGAAAACATTTTGGAAAAGTATTAAAAATACTTAAAATGTCTCATTTTTTAACTTAATTAAAAATATAATCAAAAAGAAAATATTTTTGGATTTTTTTGACATAATCATAAAATAGGCATATTAAATGACAAGTGTGCAAAACATCATCTCAAAATGAGAAGTTTTGAATGGTTTTTGAAAATGTTTAATTTTGTAGAAAAACTTGCGAAAATTAGTGATAAAAAAGAGTTTTTGGTCCTAAGGAGGTTTGAACCTTGGACATTTGGCTTAGAAATGAAGATTTTCCATTGAGCCATTTGCTAGACTTGTCCTTTAATTACCTTGCATAGAAGGAGTTTTGAAAAAAAAGAAGTTTTGAAAATGTCCAGAAGTTGTACTTCTGATGGGTTCAGAAGTTGGCTACTTCTGGAAGGATCAGAAGCTAGCTTGCTTCTGGGGCGTGAGAAGGCTTGGCATGCTTCTAGAGCGTGTTGGCTTGCAACTTCTGGGCATGAGAAGGAGCTCATGGTGCTTCTGGCTGCTGGCTGCTTCTGGAGCTAGAAGCATTAGAAATGCTCCTTTGGTGTTAGAAGCTTGGGGCTTCTGGAGATGGAAGTACTAGAAGCTGAAGAGAGTGAAAATGGAGAGCTTCTAGGAGTAGAAGCTTCAGAAGCACTTCTGGAGGCTGAGCCTCAGAAGGACTTCTGGGGGGAACAAGCTTCAAAAGCTTGTGTTTCCTTTTGTTAAAAAAAAGGTTCCAGGGGGATTCGAACCCTGGACCTTGAGGCGAAGGAAGGTTTTAAGGCGTGCTGGCTTTACCACTGGGGTGACTATACATCCGTTGTTTTAACTTAAACTACAAATTTATATTATAAACCCAGCTTCAGAAATGTGAAATTACACTTCATCTTCTTCGTGAAACAGGCGCGACATGGCCATGGCTTCAGATTTGAAATTCTTCATTTCTTGATCAATTTTAAAAGTTCAAAATACAATTTTGTCTAGATTTTCATCACGATTCTGACCATGTATTTTGTTAACATTAATAATCAAAGATGAACTTGAATTTTGATAATCCCAATTTAAACCCTAACTGAAAAAGTGATTAATTCTTTGAACTCAGTTGATTTTAGTTTAAATTAAGGATCCAGGTAGCTTTAGTGATTGGATATCTACATTTTCCTTTTCAATTTTAAAGCCAAAAATGCATGTATGGAGGTATCAAAGTTTTGAAAACTCACCTCTTGGTATGAAATACCAGGTCGAGTTTGGCAGTTTCAAGGAGCAAAGTAATGATTGATTTAGCTTCCCTGAACCTCACTGAGTGTGTTCCTACTCTTAGATTGTTCTGAAAATGGCTGGAACATTCTGACCAAGTCAAGTTGCAAGTTGCTTAATTTGAAATTAGAAGATGGTGATGGAGCTGTTCCAGAACTTGTTTAAGTGTATGGAAAGTCTCTATATGTTGTATAGGATGTGTTTGAAGTGAGAAATCAAGGCTAGCACGAGTAGTTTTCTAGTTTGGAAGTTTTGGCTCAAGACTTGCGGAAATGGAGTTTTGTGTAGAAAACTGTTTCTTAGCTTGTTTTCTGATGGTTTTAAGTTTTAAACTACTTCTAAATGATGTTTAGAACATGTTAGAAACTTAAGTTTGCTCAGATTTTGCAAGGTTTGAAGATTGCAAAATTTCCCTCTTTGAACTTTGAAACTTGGAATTTAAGAAAGAAAGAAGGAAAGCTTGGATTATGATAGCTTTTGTGTAGTTTGAAAATGAAGAAATGACCTCTATTTATAGGCCTAGAAATCTGAATGACAAGGAAATGTTATCATTGAGAGAGCTTTGCAATTTGCTTAAGTGGTAAGAAGGAATCTTTTGCATTTAATGCAAAAGTTACTTTCTAACCATGGTTAATATTTTCTCTTTGATTCAATCCTCTTCTCAATCATGCCTAACTGATATTTATCAGTTGTAACCTATCCAAAACTGATGACAAGGCTTCTAGAAGAGAGGTTTGTGAAAAATGACTTATAATTTTGATACATGATCTTGGAATTCCATGGTTTTGGAGCTCTATGTTTCAAAATCAAAAGCCTAGCTAGACAAAGTGTTTTTGCAAGTTCTTGGACATTTTGGAAAGCTTGTAACAAGACCTACAACTTTCATGTTTTGAGTTTTTTTTGAATCCAAATGGATCTAGGTGAAAAATGGCCAAGAAAGTGAGGAAAAACCATGTTTCTTAACACTTGAAAATTTTTCTAAGTGTTAGAAAAAAATTCAAATCTTGACTTTTTGTTGACTTTTTCACATTTCTTGATTTTTTATGATCATGATGGATTATTTGAAATGTTTTTATGATTGAAAAAGTTTAGTCTTCAAAAATTTGACCAAAAGTTAAAGTTTGACTTTTTTGAGCAGATGAATTTTCATCAGATGATTCAGAATTTGTCTGATGAAGAAACATGGATTTTGCAATGTTTTGAACCAAGAAATTAGGTCAAGATGTTGCATTGAAGATGTTAAGATCATTATTCAATCAAATAGGTCATCCATTGAGCAGAAAGTCAATGATTCACTATCTTTGATCAAAACCCTAATTGGTCGATTCAAGGTAGATCATGAGAAAAAGTTGGGAATTTGAATGTTGATGATTGATTAGGATAGATCAATTGAGGTGAGTGGAGATCAAATCCCTAATTGATTATATCTTGAATAGATGAAATTTTGAAGAAACCCTAACTTTGACTTCTAGAAGCCACACACGATCTATTCTATTCTAAACTGTTAGTGATGCAAGATGCAAATGTAAGGTGGTATCTTAGGTCAAAAATTGGGTATGAGATGCCCCTATTTAAGTTTCTTTAACCCGAGATATGAAGATGAAGATCTTCGATAGTGAAGAGACTTAAATATCTTACGCAGATTTTGGACCTAAGATACCAAAAATGCGAATGATGCAAAAGATTAAAGTTCACCTGTGAGATATCAAAGAATGATATGCTTGGGAAAGACGTGAGGTTGTCTCAATCTGCCTAAGAGAGGAGAACTCGCTTTGTTGGGAAACAAGCAATGTGTTTCATTGGGAAAATAGATTCACCAAGCAAGTGAATATCTGCTTCGCTTTAGGAAACGAGGAGATTACTTTCTTTCAACCTTGTGACAATGTTTAAGGTAATTGAAAATGATATTACCAATTATCAGCCTTGTGATAGTTTATGGTAATAAGTTCTGAAGATATTTACCAATTATCGAAAGTGATAACTATAACAAGGTAATTCTTGAGAAATTTATCGAGTATTCACCTTGTGAATAATGTATAATGGTGGAAATGATCTCAAACAAGTTTCTATTTTCACAATTTTGCTAGGATCTCTCTTGAGAAGATGCGCATTTTGATTGTAAAGATACATGATTTTCTTTAGACAAAGACAATCATGGAGATTTCTTGAACTTTCATGATTGGACTTGAGAAGAACAATCATTTATGACAAGTTTCAAGATGAAAAGGAAATAAGCATCGGATGAGGCTATTGCTTATTGTTTGTGTAGATTTTTGTGAAATCTAAACCCGAATTGATTTAGGATACGAGGAATTCCCGAAAGAAACGGTCAATGAAGACTTTGTACCCAATAAGGAATGATCTCAATTGGGGAACAAGAGAGAAAAAGATGTTTTTTCCGCTTGGGGATAATCTATCGAGAGATGACACACCCACACTTGTCTTTGGGAATAAATGCAACCTAAACAAGTGATATTGAAGCAAACATTGAGAAATGCAGAATGCATTAATGATGCAATCATGTATGAATGATGAATGTTGTGAACGCTATATGTATGCAATACTTGACAAGACAACAAAAGTATTTGGGAAAAGGACTACGTCACAGTTCAAACAACTACTCAGCAAAATCTGCAGCCATGGTGTAGACGTTACTGATGATGAATCTGAGTTGCATGATTTAAACTTTTCTGGAAAGGCATTTCATTGGCAACCTTGTTGGGGATTCTTTTTCGGATAAGAATATATTCCTTTGAAGATCTCTTTCGAGGAGAAGAAGACTTCTTAGCAGTTATTTTATCTTTCAGAGGTTGAAACACTCATGGGGAAAACTGTTGAAGTTCTTTCTATGTTCATAGTTCAAAGGAAGATTTCGCTTTCATTTCAAAAATTTTGAAGTAAAAATTCATTTAAAACTTTTTTTTTTAGTTTCAAAAGTGATTTTCACAAGAAAAAGCGTTATTTTGCAAAATAGAATAAAACAGGAATTGCAAACAAATGGGCACAAGGCTCAAATTTTATTGATAGAATGGTAATAAGCCAAAGGCGTGATTCCATGGACTATTTACAAAAGTTGGAAATGATAATTTATTGGGAAAAGGCTACATTGAAAGCAAATAACCACTATTATCCCTAACAACTTTGAATTCCATATGTGCTTGTTGCTTTAGAAGATTTGATTGAAGATCCGTTGATGGAAGATTCTTCGATTAAATCGGCCGATGCTACTTTGTCATTTTGATCCTTAATTTTTGCCTAGATTGCCTTTTTAGGTTTTCAATCTATCGATAATTTCTGCTTATTGTCTCTAATTTTGCCTCGACCGCTTTTCGTGTTTTCACCACCGAGACGCTCATTTTTGCCTAAGCCGCCCTTTTCGGGTTTTCGACTTACCTAGCTTTTCTTTTGTCTTTTTAGACAAAGTATTTCTTGACTGGATCAACATTTACAGGATGCGGGAGTTCATCACCGTCCATGGTTGTGAGAGTCATAGCACCGCCAGAAAAGCTTCTTTTGACGATGTATGTGCCTTTGTAATTAGGAGTCCATTTGCCCCTGGAATTTGGTTGAAAAGACAAAATCTTTTTAAGCACGAGGTCGCCTTCTTGGAATTCACGAGGTCGAACCTTTTTGTCGAAGGCTTTCTTCATCCTTCTTTGATATAATTTTCCATGACATAGAGCGTTCAGACGCTTTTCTTCGATTAAGTTCAGCTGATCGTATCTGCTTTGACACCATTCGCCTTCAGATAACTTAGCTTCCATGAGAACTCTCATTGATGGAATTTCAACTTCTACGGGGAGCACTGTTTCCATGCCGTATACTAGAGAAAAAGGAGTTGCCCTTGTTGAAGTACGTACTGAAGTACGATACCCATTTAGAGCAAATGGCAGCATTTCATGCCAATCTTTGTAAGTGATGACCATCTTCTGGATGATATTTTTGATGTTCTTGTTAGCAGCTTCTACGGCGCCATTCATCTTTGGTCGGTAAGGAGATGAGTTATGATTCTCAATCTTGAATTCCTCACACAGTGCATTCATCATTTTGTTGTTCAAGTTCGATCCATTGTCTGTAATGATCTTACTTGGAACTCCATATTGGCAAATGAGGTTGTTCTTGATGAACCTCACAATCACTTGTCTTGTAACATTGGCGTAAGAAGCTGCTTCAACCCATTTGGTGAAGTAATCAATAGCCACTAAGATGAAGCGATGTCTGTTGCACGCTTTTGGTTTGATCATCCCAATCATGTCGATGCCCCACATGGAGAAAGGCCACGGAGAGGAGAGAACATTCGGAGGTAACGAGAAAATTTGCTCGAGTTGTTTTTGAACCTCCTTTTTGATTTTGTCGGCCATATCTGGGTGAATCCTTCTCAGTCTTTGTTTAACTGGCGGACATTCTGGTTTTAATGGTAAGTGATGCTCTACGATGTTGGTATCCAATCCTGGAATGTCCTTGTAGGACCAATCAAATACATCAACATATTCTTTGAGAATATCTTTTAGTTTGCCCTTGACGTTGTTGTCGAGTAGAGCTCCGATGTTTACTTCTTTTCTGTTTTCCTCAGAACCTAAGTTGATTGCTTCCAAAGGCTCTTTGTGAGGCTGAATGATTCTTTCCTCGTGCTTAAGTAGTCGGGAAATCTCATTCGGGATCTCTTCTTCATCTTCTTCTTCGGCGTCGAACACAGGGAATTCAAAGTCGAGAGAGAGCGTAGAGTTTTTTGCGTTCAATGGATTTGTCCTTTGTTAATCTGCATGTTTGATTTATGTTTAATTGATTTTTTTTTAAAAAAAGTTAATGTGAAAGTGTATGCAGATTTTTTTTTTGAAGATGCTTATTTTTATTGTGTTTTTTAGGATTATCATTTCCAAAAAAGGGTAAAAACGAAAAACAAACACAAAATATGGGAATCAAAATAACGCTTTTATTTATGATTCACAATGTGAAACAGGGCCCTAAATACAAACTCATCTGTCTTGGGAAAGACAAAGAGAAATTATTTAAAAGCTAACCCTATAAAACATCTCTCTGCCTTGGGCAAGGCGAGAGTTCAAAACAAAAGCAAGATAAACTACTTAGAACTATGAACATCAGTCTGAACTTTAATAGGCTTCCAATAGTGACGAACTCCTTGGAAGTCTAGATATTCTGGTAGTTTTTCTTTGACTTAGACTTTGATCTTTGGTGGTGTTTTGAAGACTCGGTCGGTTGACCTTGCTTTTGTATCAAGCGATCTCCTTCGCTTGATTGAGAGAGCATGCAAGATATGCGCTTTCAAGTGGCATGTATTCGATTTTGGATGTTCTTCCCAATCCTCCGGGTGAAGAGACTCATTATCCGAGACACTTTCCAAATTGTTTAATTGTCTTCCGATTCTCTCGAAATTTAACTCGGTGATAACCAAAATCGCTTAACAACCTGTGTGTATTGAAGCAAAGATTTTCATTTGGGATCTCAAATTGATGATGAGATCGAGAAGATGTGTATGACTCTTCCGGTTGATCGAGATATTCAGAGGATCGTCCCATCCATTGGTTGGATGTCTTCGATTCGATTCTTGAACTTTCAGGAGCAGTATATCTCACCATAAAGTCAAATTTCCACTTGGTTCTCCTAAGGTATCCCAAACCTCAGGTGGGATAGGTGGAATTTCTTTTTCATTCTTTTGAAGGAACATGCCTTCAAATTTGTCTGAAGGAGGATAGAACGGCGCATGCGATTCTTCCTAGGACATATATTCGTAGTTATCAAGATAGGGATAACGCTTACTTGGAATTTCGAGTTGATATCCGAGACTAAAAGCTCATGCGGATAATACCCTACCATATTTACGCCATAATCGCTCCTGCTTCAAAATCAATGTCGATGTCTATTAATCATTGAAGGTCTGCTCTTACAGTTGGACATCCTCAAGAATCTATAAAACAGATTCTGCAAGCTATGTAGTCATGTTTAGCAAAGGCGCCCATTGTGCTGAATGTAGCGTGAAGCTGTACTAAGCTTTCTCTTATCAAATTTATGTTGGTGATAAGATACCGATCTGTATTTCTTAGTATCAAATTCACGGTATGTCCACTATGATTAGGAAGTGGATTTTCTTGCACATTTGGATTTGAATTCCTGAAGGAGAGAAGATTATCCCTCACTAACCTTTGAACTTCGGCTTTCAGTGCTATGCAGTGTTCGAGATCATGACCTGGTGCCCCTTGATGAAAAGGGCAAGAAAAATCTGCTTTGTACCACCAAGATAACTTGTCTGGTACTAAAGGTGGTAATCTTGTTTGCACAAGATTTCTTTCTCTCAAGGCAGGATATAATTCTGTGTATGTCATCGGAATTGGATCAAACTGCGAGATTCGAGGAGTACGGTTCTGATTGTTGTTGAATTGTTGAGCCTGCTGTCGAGGCTGTTGATTTTGCTGGAATTATGGGGTAATTCCCATATTTGAATTTGCATTAACAACTGGTGCTATCGTGGCTACCTGTTGTCCGTGACTGACATTTTTCCTTGGTTTCCCTCGGGATACCATTCCAACGTCATGTTCTTTCTTCTTTGTGAAACCAGTTCCGACTCTCTTGGTTCCGCTTGAAGACCCCATTTCTTTGGTTAAGCGTCGTGTTCGGACTCTTTCTTCTAGTCGCATCCCCATGCTTACCATTTCGGTGAAATCTCCGGGAGCGCTGGCGACCATGCGTTCGTAGTAGAATGGGCCAAGATTATTTAGGAAGACCTTGGTCATTTCTTTTTCTTCTAACGGGGTGGATTAACTTGGGCGGCAATTTCCCTCCAACGTTGGGCGTATTCTTTGAAAGTCTCCTTTTCATTTTGAGACATAGAACGGAGTTGATCTCGATCTGGAGCCATGTCCAAATTGAATTTGTACTGTTGGAAAGAGGCTTCACCTAGGTCATTGAATGTCTGGATGTTTGCACTATCTAATCCCATGTACCACTTCAGTGCGGCACCGGTGAGACTGTCTTGGAAATAGTGAATGAACAATTGATGATTGTCATTATACGTAGACATCTTCCTAGCGTACATTGTAAGATGACTCTGCGGGGAGGAATTTCCTCTATATTTTTCAAAGTCGGGGACTTTGAACTTAGCGGGTATCCTTACGCGAGGAACTAGGCATAGATCATGGGCATTCTTCCCAAACAATTCCTTTCCACAGATTGTTTTGATCTCAAGCTGCATCTTATGGAATTGTTCTTGGAGATTTTCCATTTGGCCAAGAGGATTCGTGTTGTCGCCTGGGTTATGATAGACTTCTTCGTCTGCAATAGCGTGAACTACAAAAGCTGAGTTCGTCATGATCGGTTGAGAAACCGTCATAGTGACTTGAGGAAAGGTTACTCCGTGCTGCAGAGTAAACGCTGAGTTCTGTAAAGTAGGAACCTCAATCGTGGTCGCCTGTACTTCAGAAGCGTGTTGACGAAATCCCATGCCGAAATTGAAAGGCATGCCCCATGGATAACCTTCTGGCATACTGAAGAGAGGATTACTGACTGCAACAGCGGAAACTGGAGTAGTAGTGATCTCTGAAATCGTCGCTTGATTTTGACTGTTTAATGTTGTTTGCTGATTTTGTGTAGTTGCCAACGAGCTTACCAAAGAAGTGAGTCTCTCCACCTCTTCCTGAGATGTTGTCACTGTGCTACGAAGCTCAACATTTTCTTGCTCAAAATCTTCCATTGTTTTTCTCCTATTTGCACGAGTATTGTATCTGCGAGTTGACTGTGAACGTAGTCGAGAAACTCTAAGACGTGACAACTTGATGATCTTTCTTTCTGGAAAAAATTCCAAAAGATAAGACTCTAAATAACAAACTCGAGATGCAAAGTATGATGCATGATTATGAATGCAAAGAGAAAACAATTTCCAAAGAATTTACGCTAACAGAGAAATTTCTAGTAATCATTTGGATGGAAAACACTTATTTTATTAATATTGAAAGAAGATTACAACAAATTTTTGGAGCATGGCTCTTACAATGATAAAATAAATGATAAAGATAAAGCTAAACTAATTAATCGTCTTCGTCTGATGAAGAACCAAATGCTTGATGTAGCTTCAACTTCAGGATTTCTTTCCCATAGTAAGCTTTTAGTTCGGCTTTCTCGACTTTCAGCTTGTTGATGACTTCCTTCCAATCGTCAGGAGCAGGATTGCTAGTTGTCATTTCTTCAAGCTTTCTTTTCCTTTCTTTGATGTATCTTTTGATCGCATCATCTTTCCAACGAATCTTCTCATCTTTCTCCATGAGCCATTCATCTTGAAAGTAGAGCGTTTTTTCATGATCTTTGACCTGTTTCTTAAGCTTCTCATTTTCAAAGTCAGACTTAAGAAATTTGTCTTCCAAAGCTTCTTTCTCTAGCCTCATCTTAGCCAAAGCTTCTTGGTAGTTTCCCATAGTCTCAATGGGAATGGTGGTCGATTTAGATACCATTGGGAACATGGGTTGTTCATAAGCATAAGGCATTCGGAATTCCTTCGCTCTTTTCTTTACCCAAGAAGTATAGATTTCCATGGCTACACAATTCCTTGCATTACCCTTTTCTTTCCTTCGAATGTGATGCCAAGCTCTTATCATTCTGGCTTTCAAACACTGGGAATCTTCCCCTCATGATAAAAGTAATTTTCTACTGTAAAACCAAGGGGTTTATTGGAATTTGCGTACCCGAGTTGACGTCTTGCCAAGAATGGGTTGTAGTTAATTCCTCCTTTCGTACCAATGAGAGGTACGTTGGGAAACATGAGTCTTCGAGACCAATGCCAACCATTTTTGTTTTCGCGGAAGATAGCAGACTTAGGCAAGTGTGACACAATCCATTTGAATAACAGAGGTACACAACACACGATAGTTCCATATCCTTGACGATTCCTATGATGAATGGAGAAATATGTGTCACCAAGCAAAGTGGGAACGGGATTTCCAATCAGAAAGATCCTTATGGCGTTGATATCAACGAAACTTGGGACGTTGGGAAACAACACCAATCCATAAATGAGCAAAGCAAAAACAGCTTCACAAGCTACCATGGTACCGGTCATACCCCAATTTTTGACCTGATATACCACCTATATGCATCATGCATCACTAACAATTTCAATAATAGATGTATGGCTTCTAGAAGTCGAATCGTGGTTTCTTCAAAATTTCATCTGTTCAAGATGTGATCAATTAGGGTTTGAGTTTCCACTCACCTCAAATGATCTATCTTAATCAATCATCAACATTTGATGTTCAGATTCCCAACTTTTTCTCATGATCTATCATGAATCAACCAATTAGGGTTTTTATCGAGGATAGTGAATCATTAATTTTTTGATCAATGAATGATCTATTTTCTTGGAGATTGATCTTAACATCTTCAATGCAAAATCTTGACCTAATTTCTTGATTCAAAACATCACAAAAGTCCATGTTTCTTCATCAGACAAATTCTGAATCGTCTGATAAAAATTCATCTGCTCTGAAAAGTCAAACTTTGACTTTTGGTCAACTTTTTCAAGACCAAAATTTTTCCATCATAAAAACATTTCAAATGATCCATCATGATCATAAAAAATCAAGAAATTTGAAAAAGTCAACAAAAAAGTCAAATTTGAAAATTTTCTAACACTTAGAAAATTTTTCAAGTGTTAAAAAACATGTTTTTTTCCTACTTTCATGGCCATTTTTCACATAGATCCTTTTGGAATCAGAAAAAACTCAAAACGTGAAAGTTGTAGCCCTTGTTACAAGATTTCCAAAATGTCCAAGAACTTGCAAAACCATTTTGTCTAGCTATACTTTTGATTTTGAAACATAAAGCTCCAAAACCATGGAATTTCAAGTACATGCTTCAAAATTACAAGTCATTTTTGCATTTTCTCCTTCTAGAAGCATTGTCACCATTTAGAGACAAGTTATAACTGATAAATATCAGTTGTGAATGATTGATAAAGGATTGGATCAAGAAGAAATTTCTAACCATGGTTAGAAAAGTAACTTTTGCATTAAATGCAAAAGATTCCATCTTACCACTTAAGCCAAGTTGCAAGCTCTCTCAATGATAGCCATGCCTTGTCATTCAAAATTTTTGGCCTATAAATAGAGGTCATTTCCTAAAATTCAAACCACACCAAAGCTATCCAAATCAAGCTTTCTTTCTTTCTTGCTTAAGTTTCAAGTTACAAAGTTCAAAGAGGGAATTTTTGCAATTCTCAAACCTTGCAAAATTTGAGAGAATTGAGGGTTCAAACATGTTATAAACATCAAATAGAACTTGTTTAAAACTTAAAACCATCAAGAAACAAGCTAAGAGAGAGTTTTCTACACAAAACTCCATTTGTGTAAGTTTTGAGCCTAAACTTGCAAACTGGAAATCCACTCGTGCGTTTTCAGTTTTTATCATTCAAACACTTTCCATACATCCCATAGAGATGATCCAAGCCTTTAAACAAGTTCTGTAACATCATCGTCATCATCCTCCATTCAAAAACAAGCCACCTGCAAGTTGACTTGGTTGGAGTAATTCAAAAGGTTTCAGAACAAACTAAGGATCGAAACACACTCAGGGAGGTTCAAGGAAGCTAAATCAATCGTTACTTTGCACCTGGAAGTTGTAGAACTCGAACTAGTTTTTCATACTAAGAGGTAAGTTTTTCAAACTTTGAATCCTCAATTCATGCACTTTTAGCTTTAAAATTGAAAAGGAAAATGTAGATATTCAATCACTAAAGCTATCTGGGTCCTTAATTTGAACTAAATTCAACGGTGTTTAAAGAATTAACAACTTTTGCAGTTAGGGTTCAAATGGGAATTGATAAAATTCGTGGTCCTCTTTGATTAATAATAACAGCAAAATAGATATTCATAATCATGGCAAAAATCTAGATGAAATAGCATTTTAAACTTTTAAAATTGATCAAGATTTGAAGAAATTCGAATTTGCCATGGATATGGTGTTTTTTTCGCGGTTACAGTAAAGAGGAAGAAGATGAAGTTTTGAAATTTAATTTTTGAAGCTATGTTTAAAATATATATTTCATGTTTAACTTAAAACAACGGATGTATTACCGCCCCGGCGGTTGCAGCACGCTTTTCATGTTTCCTTTGCCTTGCCTATGGTCCAGGGTTCGAATCCCTCTGAGACCATTTTGTCAATTTTTTAACTTTCCTTCATTTTTTAAACATTTCAAAGACTTGTTTTTAAATATAATTAATTGGAAGCGTGTAAATAACAAGATAAATACTTGGCTCAGTGGTAAACTTTTCAATTCCAAGCCAAAGGTCATGGGTTCAAGCCTCCTTAAAACAAAAACAAAATTTTACCACTTGTTTTCTTCATTTTTTCTATCAAACTTCAACATTTTCAAAAACCAATCAAAACTTCTCATTTTGAGATGATTTTTTGCACACTTGTCATTTAATATACCTATTTCATGATTATGTCAAATAAATCCAAAAATATTCTCTTTTGATTATATTTTCATTAAGTCGAAAACAAGACATTTTAAGTATTCTTAAAGATGTTCTTTTCAAACATTCAAACTCAAATCTTTTCAAAACTTCTTGTGAATATATTTCACTTTTCAAAATCATTTTCAAAACCTTTTCAAAACATTTCATTAAACTTACACACCTTTTTTTTCCATGATCGATCCGATTTGAAGATAAAACCGAATCAGTTTTTTCCTCGAATTTCTTAATTGATCATGGGCCTCCCTCACGGTGTAAGTCCCAATCCTTTTATGTACATATTCAATTTTCCTTGTACATATTCAATCATCTTTGTAAATATTCAAGCATAAACAAATTTTGTTCGTTTGTTTTCATTCGCTTGTCTATACGCCAATTCCATTGGGATCAAGAGAAGAATTATTCCCAGTGAAACTCCTCTTAAACCAATGGGCCTCCCTTACGGTGTAAGTCCCAACCCTCCTATGTACATATTTATTTCCTTGTACATAAACACCCCTTCGTGTACATATTCATTCCTTTCTACACATTCAACATTTGTATATATTCAAGTTACACTTCCTTTAATTGCTCGTTTTATACACTTGTTTATATTTCTTTCATAAACTCCTGTGAATACTGTAATACGGTGAACTGACTTTGTAGAATTTTGTATCGCAAATGTGCGGATAGCAAGAGTCGCCACCGACTTTTCTTTTATCCAATTAAGGGAAGGTAAAAAGTACAGAAAAAGACTTTCGTTAGATTCTGAGTAAGCGAGAAAGTTATGAAAAGGGAAGGTATTAGCACCCCTTTCCATCCGTAGTTATCTACGGGCTCTTAGTTGCTCTTAGATCACTTTAAAATTGTGCTTTCTGTGTGTTAGACAAAAATTTTTGCAAAGGCATTTCGCTTTGACTTTGTAATGATTCATGTAGGAATGTATACAAAGTGTTCGGAAATGTTTCGTCTTTGAAAAGAGTTTGAACTTTGACAAAAGTGTGTGGTGTGAAAAATATTTGATTGAGCAAGCAACTAAAAGTCTTATTACCTACTCAGAATTGGTCGTTTTCATGTTATTTTACGTTCCTTTAGAATAGTGCTATCCATACCATCAGTTGGTAGGTAAACCTATTCATTGGATGTAAGCGGGACATTCGAAGGGACATCGTATGGTCATAGAAGGCAACTTGTAGGAAGTATCGTAGCACATTCGAAGGGAGTATCATCATTTTTCGTAAGCGACAATCGAGGGTCAAGATCGTGTATTCGGAGGCGACATCGTGGGTCTTATGATCTTTGTATCGAAGGGACTGTGATGATTTGTTTTGAAGGCAACGGTGCTAGAATACCTCTACGTTCGAGGGACTTGACCATTTGAATTCGTAAGGCAACGAGAGAGAATTACCCTAAGGGGTGCGTGTGTGAAAAGAGTGTGTCGATTTCAGGTATTTTATCTTTAAAATTAGAGTGAGCTATGCTCAATTTTAGTCTTGCCATACACGCCTAATTACTAGCAGTTTATAGGGTGCGGAAATTAAATTGCGGAAAGTAAAGTGCGGAAAGATAAATCCTACGCTATTACATGGCTTTGGGGCAGATACATAATTGAAAATGCGGAAAATAAAAGTCCTAATTAAACTATTACATCCCATAGGCAGTTACATTATTGGAAAAGAAAAGCGATAAAAATTGTCCGAAATGGGATAACCTGTAAATAGATGAAAAATCGGGAAATACGAGGAAATTGAATAAGAGGAAAATGTTAGTAAAAATAATAATTTTTGAATGATAAAAATGTTTTCATGCTGGAAATAACATTAATATGCTAAAATAATTTTTTGGGATTTTTTGGAGTTAATTTAATAATTAAAAATCAATTAAAAGTGATTTAAATGATAAAATAGAAATTAAATTAAATATGCTTGCAAAAATAATATTTTTAATTTTAAAAATTAAATAAACATTTTTCTGATGTGTATGCAAAAAATAAATATTTTTGGTATTTTTCAAATGCATGATAAAAATTATGAAAGATAAATTAAAATGGATGAAAATATTAAAAGAAAATAAAATAGGAATAAATATGAAAATAGTTAAAATATGAAGTTTTGTAAAAAAGAAAAAGAGAACCGGTCCTGGAAGGGGTTAAACTCATGACCCCTTGGAGAATCTTCTCAAACCAAAGCCTTAACCACTGCGCCATCATGCACTTGGTGTTTGGAAAGCTTGAATTAATTGAATATAAATGAATACGTGTGTCATGAATATTTGAAAATCAAAAACAGTCAGCACGCGGGCGCCAGCTGGAACGAGAGAGCGAATCAGAGAGCACGGAAACGCCACGCATGCATCCATCAGAGTCAACCGGTCAGCGACGCCGGAGCCCTAGCTCCGGTCGTCTTCTCCGGTGAGGGCAAACTCCAAACCTGCAAAATAGTGGAAATCAAAGCAAAAGAACGACCTATTCCCCTTAATTCGACCCTTCTGAGTTCAATGGTGCTATTGGTTTTGACTGAAAACGACTGTATTGTGAGTTTCGAAGAAGAGGGCAAAATTGCCCTAACAATGGCATCACACGATTCTGGCGCTGAACCTCACATGTGATACGTCAAACATGTTCTAATAAGCCTCCTGAACTCAAACAAACAAGCAAAAACAGTCTAGAATGCATGGATTTTTGAAATCGATTTCAAGAAAAACAACAAACCGGTGAGTACTGGGGAGCACGATTCTGGATGGTTTGGCTTCAAGTAAGAGTTGGGATCGACCACTGGGAAACACAGGAGCACAATAGAATTCTCAAAACACCTTGAATTTGGCTGGAGATCAGAAATCGGAAATTGCAATTTTATGGAAAATTTTGGCAAAATAAGGGTTATGTATGGGGCTAGGGTTTCGTGTCCTTTGTTGTGCAATAGGCTGAGTATTTATAGAGTGAATTAGGAGAGCAAAAAGAAGGAAAAAAGATTGGATAATGAATGTGCCATAAATTCTTTTCAAATAAAATCAAATTTTGGAAAAAATTTGATTTTCTCTTCAATGTGAGAGCTAGCACGAATTTGGTATGTTCCATGGGCTATCTTGGACCTCAAGTTTGATAGAAATTCACTCCTTTTGAAATAAAATCTTATTTTCATATTTTATATAATTTAATTTTGAATTAAATGGTTTTAAATTAAAAAATAAATCAATAAAATAGAAAATTGTCATGGCCAAGCATCAATAGGTCACAAATAATATTAAATCAATAATATTATGCCCAACTTCTGAATGGTGTATTGTGCTCAATTTTCCATATTTTTGAGTGTTCTTGGACTTTTTAGAAAGCTCTTGGAGTCCCCTAACCAACCTCTTTGGTTTCATCTCAATTGGAGTTTCCATGCTCAATATATCTTCAAAACAAAAAGTTGACTTTTTGTTGACTTTGAAAAGGACCTATAATGTTTTGATCCATACCTTCCAAATGAAGCATTTTTTGAACATTCTTGTGAGATATGAAGTTGTAGAGAATTGAATTTCCTTCAAAACAAGAGGTGGTGGAAAATTTGAGAAAGTATGAAGAAGTTATGCTCACCAAAGTTTGGTTGACTTTTCACTAAGAAACCCTAATTTAGAAAGTTTGACTTTGAGCAAATCTTGAGTTTTCTTGATGAATCATGATCAACCCTTGATCAAATGATGAATGTAACTTCAAAATGAGGATGTTGACCAAAATTTATGAAGTTTGACCGTATGTTGACCTTGACTTTTTGTCCAATACAATTTATTTTCAACCATCCGAGCAATTGTCCGAGGAAACTTGACTTGTGAAGCTTGAAACTTGACATGGAGAATATTTGAAGCATATGAGGAGGCATGATGAACATTGGAGATGTTGGAATTCCATCTGATTCGAGAATTGCCAAACCCTAGTTTGGGTGATTGTCAGGAGAGGGTTTGTCCGATCAACCCTCGAGGAATCCTCGAGCATGGATGTATGAAATATCTTGAGAAGTTGGAGGAAAATTTGGGTATGACCTGCCTGCTCAATCTTCTTGTACCGAAGGGTTAGATTGGCATGCTTGCCTTTCGTGACCTGGAGGTAGAAGATGATTGAACACTCGAGTACACCTGAAAATTTGCACTCGCTGTTGGATGATGATGTGGGAATGGGCTTACAGATGCCATTTGGAGAGGTTGGAGATTTCGCTGGGGAATGAGTCGTACGCTAGACTCAAGATTGTTGTCTGAATAGGAGAACTGTCGGAGATGGACTTAAGATGCCATCTAGAAAGATTGATGCTGGGGAGTGAGCTGTATGCTAGGCTCTGTAGACGTTTCTGGAAATGGAAGGACCATGGAGATGGGCTTAAGATGCCATCCGGAGGGAGTCGTACGTTAGACCTCGTGCTCATCTTTGAATGAAGTTATTGGTTTGTATTGGTTTTTAACCAAATATGCAGCATTCTGACAGTGGAGAAATGTTGACAAGTAGTCGGAGATGGGCTTAAGATGCCATCCAAGGCAACCGAGTCGTACGCTAGACTCTGTAGTCGCTGTTGATAATAAGAGAGAGTCAGAAGACATCTTTGTGCTGATTACTCTGAGGGGGTAGTAGTTGGAAAAATGTGGATAGCTTCCCTATTGCGCTTCGGGTATTGATCCAATGCCTGTTATCGGAGGATAACTTGTGATCATTCAGATAGTTTTCCTGTCTGGCTTTGGGTATTAATCCTGGATCTGTTGTCGGAGGACAACGTGGGTCGCTCGATAGTTTTCTGCTTCGGGTATTAATCCTGGACCAAATGTCGGAGGACAACTAGGGCGGTCGCGATAGTTTTCCGTCTGCTTGGCATTAATCTCGACCGCTTGTCGGAGGACAACTAGGCGGTCGCTCGATAGTTTTCCGCCCTGCCGCATTAATCCGGACTGCTTGCTTGGTGATTTTCATTGCTTTGGAAAAACAAGAGAAAACTTTGATAGAGTATTTGTTAGTCTTATGCAAAGTATGATGCATGACGATGTGTATGAATGACATATGCGCAAATTATGACTTTTATGAGTAATGCAATGAATGATAGATGTTGTGGCATTTCAAAACATATCCATCTTGAAGAAGATGCGAATATTCGCTTGAGGATTTCTGCTTGGGGATGGAACGGATGGAGACCCTGAGAAGAAAGATAACTTTGATTCCTCCGATGCACTATCTGGCCAAGTCTTGGGCCTAGATATTGTTGAGGATGTAAGAGATCGAGATATGCGTCGTTGAGGATCTTGTGCATAGACCCCGCTGGGAGAGTCTAGAGGTACTCTACCGGGATCTTTGTAGATCTTGCTGAAGAGTATTTGATAGTTGCTTGGAGACCGGGTTAGAAGGATCTGGAGGCCGTTGACATCTCTGGCTGAGGAATAAAAGATGTAGGTTTCCTCCAATGCACTATCTGACCAAGTTTCGTGTCCGACACCGGAGAAAAGGGGAATTGTTGAGAGATATCTTGTTGGGGATGAAATGTTATTGCTTGGAAATTGATGTAACATAATTTTAGTTGAGTGGAATCACTGCTCGGAGACCAACGTATACTCCTCTGGGGAAGGTTTGTTGTGAGTGCCACCTCTGTGGGGATCATGCTCTGTGGGGAAATGCATTGGTGACATTCGTCGTCATCTCAATTCCTGGAGCCTGTAGTAATTACTTTCGTTTGTTCACTTTTCGCATGTTTGTAAATAGATTTTTATTGTCAAATGCATATAATCATTCAAAGCAAATGTTGGACTTTATGCAAACGACAAAAGCAAAAATTGTAAAGAGAAAGAAACTTGTATTTATTTGAAAGGCGGCGTATGGCCAAGTAGTCTGTATACAAGAGAAGTAAAAAAGCTATGCGGAAACAATCTCGTTAAGTTCCAACTATGCTAGTACTCATATATTTCAACTATCTCATCTCCTTGCTGTCAGTAGAAAGTGAGTGGATTGATTTTCGCCATTTGAATCTTGAACGCTGATAGTAGTCTGGAAGTAGATAGGTGATCTGGCCGAGACATAGTCGTACGCTTAAATCCCTAACTTTTTCCTAGACCGCCTTTGGTTTTCCACCGATACCTTTTTGCCCAAGCCGCTTTGCGTGTTTTCGACTTGCCGGTGTACATTTTTTGTATATATCCTTAACTTTTGCCCGAACCCTTTGGTTCTCCAGATGCCCTTATTTTTGCCTAGGTCACCGACCCAGAGGGTCTCTTTTATGCGTAGTATTTTTGACTATGTCCGCTCATGTGTGTGGAAGTCTTCACCATCCATGGTGCTAAGTATCATAGTCTACGAAAATACTGCTTTGACTACAAATGGTCCCTCATATGTGGGAGTCCATTTGCCCTCGATCACCTTTGGAAGAATGATGCGCTGACTACTAGATCACCGACTTGGTAGACTCGGTGCTTGACCTTCTTGTTAAATGCTCGATCATTCGCTTCGATAGATCCGTCCATGGCGTATGGATGCGAGTCTTTCATCAATCAAGTTGATTTGGTCAAGACGATTTTGGATCCAATCATCTTCTCCTAGCTCGCCCGAGGACTCGTTGAGGGTATCGAACCTCGATTGGTAGGACTGCCCATACCGCATACACAAGAGAAGGGGTTGCCCTCGCCGATGTCAGATCAGAAAGCGATAACCATGAAGAGAAAATGGTAACATCTCATGCCAATCTTTGTAAGTCACCGCATCTTTCAGATAATCTTCTTGATATTTTTGTTGGCGGCTTCCATCGCGCCATTCATCTTAGTTGTGATCTTGATCCTGTAGTTCGTGATCATCTTGTTATTGAGATTAGAGCCGTTATCTGTGATAATACTTTCGGGAGTTCCATACCGACAAATAAGATTATGCTTGATGAATCGAGCCACAACATTCTTGGTAACAGATGCAAACGAGGTTGCTTCTACCCGCTTGGTGAAATAGTCAATTGCCACAAGGATGAAACAATGTCCGCTGGAAGCCGTGGGCTTGATTTCTCCAATCATGTCAATGCCCCACATTGCAAACGGCCAAGGAGTTGTTAGAACATTCAGAGGTACTGGAGGTACGTGTACTTTGTCCGCATATATCTAGCATTTGTGACAAGATCGAGCATGGCGGTGACAATCAGCTTCCATGGTGGACCAATAGTAACCTGTTCTCAGAATCTTCTTAGCCATTGTATGACCACTGGAGTGGGTACCAAATGTGCCTTCGTGTAACTCTTCCATGATACGTTCTGCTGTTTTCCGGTCTACACAGCGATGTAAGCATAAGTCGTGGTTGCGCTTGTATAAGATGTCGTTGCTGAGGAAGAATTTGGATGCAAATCTTCTCAAGAACTTCTTATCATTGACAGATGCCCCTGCGGGATATTCTTGAGTCTCAAGATACCTCTTCACATCGTAGTACCAAGGTTTCTCTTCTGCATCAAGCTCATAACAATATGCTGGTTCGTCGAACTTCTCAATGATGATCTGGGGAGCCTCGTTATCCCATCTGACCTTGAACATAGATGACATAGTAGCCAATGCGTCTGCCAGCTAATTCTCTTCTCGTGGAATGTGATAGAAAGTGATCTCTTCGAAGTAAGGGATCAAACTCAGAACATGCTCTCGATACGAAATGAGATTCGGATGCCTCGTATCCCACTCTCCTTTAATCTGACTGATCACTAAAGCTGAGTCTCCAAACACTTGCAAGAATTTGATTCTTAAGTCAATAGCAGCTTTGATACCCATGATGCACGCTCAGATTCGCCATGTTGGTGCAATCAAACATAATCTGGCAAAGGAAAGGTGTATGTCCGCAGGGATGTAATGATGGCGCCAATGCCATTGCCAAGTGCGTTGAGGCTCCATCAAAGACCATGGTCCATCGGGATCCTTGTTCGTGTCCTTCGTCTGGCCCGGCTCTTGCAATCAGAACTAGTAAAACATCTTCATCTCGAAATTGAATCGCATAGATCGATAGTCATCTACGGCTTGATGAGCCAAATGATCGGCTACCACACTTCCTTTGATTGCTTTCGAGAAGTGTACGGATGTCGATTCGGTCAAGATCATTTTCCATCTTGCTATCCTTCCGAGAGAGCTGGTTTCTCAAATATGTATTTTATCGGATCCATCTTAGAAATCAACAAGGTAGTGTGAGTCAACATATACTCCTTAGTCGGCGAGCAGCCCAAGCCAAAGCGTTGCAAGTTTTCTCGAGTTGTGAGTATCTTGTTTCACATCGGTAAATTTTTGCTAAGGTAGTATATTGCATACTCTTTTCGACTGCACTCGCCATGTTGCCCCAACACACACCCCATTGAGTTCTCTAACACCGCTAAGTACATGATAAGAGGTCTTCCTTCGGGCGGCATCCGGATAGGAGGATTCAGAGGTACTCCTTGATTTTGTCAAAGCGACCGGCAATCGCTGCTCCATTCTACCACTTGATCTTTCTTAAGTAACTTGAAGATTGGCTCACAAGTAGCTTAAATGTGCAATGAATCGCAATGTAGTTCAATCGCCCAAGAAACCTCCGACCTCCTTCTCGGTGGAGTCGGCATTTCTTGAATAGCTTTAACCTTGGCGGGGTCAACTTCAATACCTTTACCACTGACAACAAACCTTAGGAGCTTACCGGATCCGACTCAAAGGTGCACTTGTTGGGATTAAGTCTTAGTCGTACTTCTTCACCACAAATAGTTTCGCAAATGATCAAGATGTTCTTCTTCCGTCGTGATCTAGCTATCATGTCGCCGACGAGACCTCTATCTCGTGATGAATCATGTCATGAAATAACGCCACCATAACACCGATATGTGGCACCGTTCTTCAACCGAACGGCATAACCTTTTAGCGTAAAGTGCCCCACCGTAACGAAGTAGTCTTCCATGTCTTCGTGGAGCCATTTTAATCTGATTGTAACCGAGAAACCATCCATGAAGGAGAAAACCTTATGCCGAGCGGTGTTGTCAACCAGGACATCAACGTGAGGAAGTGGAAAATCGTCTTTCGGACTCGCTTTGTTCAGATCTCTGTAATCCACACACATTCGTACTTTGCCATCCTTCTTAGGTATGTACCACGTCGCAACCCATCATGGATATGAAGTAACAACTAAGAAACCGCATTGAATCGCTTCATAACTTCGCCATTTTCTCTCGACATCTCGTGACGATACGACGAACCTTCGCTTCCTGTGGAGAAATCCTTCTTTTGTCGGCAATTGTTGTACCACAATATCAATGTCCAAACCCGGCATGTCTTCGTATGACCAAGCAAAACCTCAATATAGTCTCGTAGCATCCGAACCAATCTTCCTTTAACATGCTCTCAAGACCGCTCCTATCTTGATCTCTTTTTGTCTTCATCAGCACTCCAAATTCACAACCTCAACTTGCTCTTCGTGGCTATATAACTCGCTTCTTCTTGCAGGCCCGACAAGTTCTCCGGCACTTCACAATCTTCCTCACCTTCGCCTTCGGCTTGGTAGATCGGATTATCAAGTCATATTTAGCAATAGTATAGTCATATCAACGAGATTCGGAGTGATTCGCAGTTGTATCACGGGTGTGTAAGAAACACATAGCTTTTTGAAGGGGTGATAAAGTAAAAGAAAGAAACAATTGAATGCAAAATTCCAACGATTTTATTGAATGAAAATATGCAAAAGAAAGATAATAACCCTCACAAACGAGCCATGATGCCCCGGGAAAGGCACTAGGCTTTAGAGTTTGTTGTTCAAAACATAGAAAATACGAAAAGCAAAACAAAACAAGAGCAATTACTCTGTCTAAAGGAGATTGGTATGACGTCTCGCCTTCCAATTGTCGAGTCCATTGTCGGAGTTGGAAGATCCACTTGCGATGTCAAAGTCGTTGTCGCCGCCTTCTATAGCATGGATTCCACTGCCGATGCGAAAGGAAGTTGGGCACGCTCGCGGCGTATCATCTTCCGACCTCGATGATGAAACCTAAACCATTTGTCGATTTGAAAGGAAGATCGTGGAGCCGTCCCCAAATAGTACTACCTCCTTCTTCAATCGGCTGAGGCCCTTCGAGGCCATCCTAGGCGGAGCTTGTGTAACTCAGAGTGGCGGGAGAGTCAAGGCATGACTGGGTATTGTTTCAAAAGCTTGACAGGAGTTTCAAAGAATTCACCCTCCACCTCGAGGTATCGGAATGAAGATGACCGACCATGTTTTCTTCTTCACCACACCGTAACAACCTTCCCTTTCACCGGTACTTCACCGATGCAAGGTAGAGGTAAGACCGCCCCATGTATCCAAGGGCGTAGGCAAGAGTAAGTCGGACGGATGGCCATGACAAAGAAAGTGGAATCAAAAGTCGGGAACCGACTTTAACAGTGTAATGAGCTCTCATCGTTCGCTTAGAACCATCAAAAGCTCTCACAATTATATCACTGGGTCTCAGAACCAACCCTTTGATATCAAGTCGATCAAAAGCAGTCTTCGGAAGGATATTCAAAGCAGAACCGATGTCCACCAAAACATGAGACAATGTAGTGCCCTCGCATTCAACAGATATGTGCAAGGCTTTGTTGTGTTTTTTCCGCAGAGTCAAATCAAGATCGAGAAGCCTAGGCCGTTGTTGGCAGCCAGGCTAGCAATACAAACTTCAAATTGGTCAGTAGTAGTGTCTTGCGGAACGTGAGAATTCTTCAGAAACTTCACCAAGGCTTTAGCATGAGCCTCAGAGCACAAGAGCAGAGCAAGCATGGAGATGGATGAGTTCTAACTGTTCCACAACATTGTAGTTACTTTTCTTGATAATCTTCAGAATTTCCTCCATTTCTCGTTTGGAGGTGTCTTCAGCAACTTCCTTTGGTACTTCTGTCTGAGCAGGATGAGTTACTGGCTCTTTCCCTCTAGCTTGGGTGATGGGTTGAATAGCTGGAATGCGAGCTGGAGTCGCGGTGTCTTTTGGAGGAGAGATATCTGGAGAGAACACTCTTCCGGTTCGGGTTACCTTACTTGATCCGGTGATGTTGTCAATGTTAGGAACGGTAGCTTCAACTGTAAGATCTTCAACGGTCAGAGGGTCTTGTTTGACGCCATGATAGTAAACATCAGCTCCATAATTCCAAGGAATAGCTTTGTCAGAGGAATATGGAACTGGTCTGGGAGAAGTAATGATAAGAGGCGCCACTCTAGGCACAGAATCGGCAGAGGAAATTCTTATTGTGTTGACATCAGCATAGTCTTCTGGGAAATCGTCACCCCATCCGGTCGCCTTAACATCTTCAATAGGAATCTTGTAGCTCTCGTGATGTACTTCACCATGTAATCAAACTTTCCACTTTGCCCCCAAGGTTTCCTATGCAGGTGTTTCATCTACATCTTCGATCTTCGCTTAGACATGTCTTCACACGTACTCTCCACGGTTTCGTGAATAGTATCTCATGGTTATCCATCATGCACCGAACTCGTTTCTCAACCAGCACAATGGGCACCAACGATTCTGGAACTCGGTTGACACCGCTTGTAGCAAATTCTTCTTAATCATCGAGGAATGGTCAAGTCATCTATGTTGAAAACATAAGTATCCTCCCCAACAGCATTGGAACTCTTGTCATGGTTAGGCATGGGCGCATTGATCACATTCGGAGTCTCAACAGGAGGGTCAAACTCAATCTACTTAGCTTCAATCATATCTTGAATCTTGTTTTCGTGAGCCCAACGTCGTTGTCGTGCTCGGCTATTGGAGTGGTAAGCACACTTAGCATTAGGATTATATCTCGGAGAGGAGGTGTTGACACTTTGAGGTGGATCTTTCAAAGTAATCAGCTCTGCTTTCAACATGTGTTGCAAAGCTTGCGACAATGGCATGTTGATCTTTGTAAGTCGCCTCGTGGCGCTGCTCGCCACGCTGTCTCACCGAGGTTGTGCCGATGTAGGATCGAGATCACAACCGCCCCACGGATCGAGCGGTCGGTCTTGGCTCGGCTTTTCCGACCATACACAACATTGGCTTTTCTTACCACCAAAAGATCTCTTTGCAAGATTTGAAGATAACTCTACATGAATCTTCCCACTTGATACCTTCAATACGCCTCTCGTCAATATCACGGTGAACCCAAGAGTTTCCAATCGATGATTGAAGAATGGGCCTGCTGTTGTTCCATAAACATATCAACCAATTCCCTATTGGACAAGGGTGGTTGAACTCACCGCTAGATCTCTCCATTTCGAGCATATTCCTTGAACTTCTCATCACGACCCATAGACATGCTCTGCAGTTGCATGCGAGTGGGTGTCAATTCAGCATTGTACTCATACTGTCTGTAGAAAGCATCTGCTAAGTCACTCCAAGTATGGATACGACCATTCTCTAGCTGATAGTACCATTCCAACTGAGTTCCGGACAAACTCTCTTGAAAATAGTGCATCCACAACTTTCTGTCATCAGTGTCGGGGTTGATCTTCTGAACATATGACTTCAAATGCAGCTTTGGACAGGAAATGCCATCATACTTAGCAAAAGTAGGAACTTTGAACTTGGGAGGAATCACCACACCAGGGACAAGACTCAGATCATCAAAATTCAGCCCGGACATCTTCAAGTTTTCCACAACATTCAGACGGTCTTCAAGTTGCTTGTACTTGTCACCTTCATCAGAGTACTGGCTATAGTCAGAGCGATCCTCTCTCTATTTCTCAGGCTCACGCTGGTCATCTTCATTACCCCTTGACACTCCCCTCATTCTTGACACTCCCTTCTGAGAGCTCTATGCGACTGACCACTTTAGGACCACCCTTGTAGCGTCTGCCCATGTTAAGAAGACCGACGACCTTCTTCTTTCTGTTGATGAGCTTCTTTAGATCTTCTTGGCCTTGGACCAAGCTGGTGAACATCTGCTGAAACTGAGCATTCTGAGCCTGGAGATCTTTGACAGACTGTTCAAGAGCCATTTCTGCTAAAATAAATAGCGAGAGAATGAGAAAATCAATCTTCAATGTACCTGTGATGCAATGTTATGCTATGATATGCAATGTTTATGCGAATGCAATGCAATGTTTTCAAGGACCTTAGAGATTTAAATTTGTTAAACAAGCACGAACAAACATTTATTAGTTCTCTTTTTATTCTTTTTCTTTTTAAGTACAAAAGATAGTTCAAAATAATAAAAGAAAACATATAAATCCTAAAGCTCTAAGTTTCCCATGGGCGCTACCTCTTGGTGCCGAGGTAGGCGTTGATGCTTCGCTCCTCGTGAAGTAGCTTCGCCAACTCTAGCACTTTCTTCTCACTTGCATAACACTGAGCTTCAAATGTATCCCTTTCTTCTTTAAGTTGAATCCAGGATCTCTTCAAGTCTTCAAAATCAGTAGGCATGTCGGGATGGAGAACAGTATAGGGTACGTCACCTATAGCAACAGGTTCCAGCGTGAATGGCATCATGAGGTTTTGAGCTCGAGCTCGCACCCATTTGAGGTAAGGTTCCCAAGAAATGGAGTTTTGGTGCCCCAAAGTCTTGGTGTCGGTCTTCTTTACCATGCCCCAAGCGTGTATGAACCTTCGTCGGTAATTCTGGAGATCGTGGTTGTAGTCGAACACAATATATTGGAGAAGCATATCATGTGGACCATCTCTTCGAGCAAAACCAAACTGACGTAGACCTAGAGAAGGGTTATAAGTAATACCTCCCCTTATACCAAGGAGTGGTACATTAGGGAATTCTCCACAACGCTCGATGAACGTGAAGTCCTTTTGAGAGAAAAGACTCCAACGGATATCTGAATGAGAGAGTGACATTAGTCTTTGAGACCACTTCAACCTTTGCTCGTTCTTCAAAACTGATGGAGGAAGGTGCGAAATAAACCACCTGGATAGTAACGGTATGCAACACATGAGAGTTCCTTGTCTTTTGATAGTACGAGTGTGGAGAGAATGTAGGATATCTCCAAGTAAAGTAGGCACAGGATTGCGGGTAAGAAACAACTTGATGGCGTTAACATCTATGAATTGATCCGAGTTAGGAAATAGAACCAAACCATAGATTAGCAGGGTCACAATGTCTTCAAATGCATGGAAACTCATAACTTTGAGGAATTCTCGGGCTTTCTTAATTAAGAACTTAGCAAGTAAACCCTTAACTCCGCTTCTAGTTTCCCAATTGGCTTCAATGTCTGAGCGCTTAAGATGTAAGGCGGATGCAACGTCTTCGTACCTAGGAACCTTTTCTAAACTGTTGAATGGCATTTGGTCAAGAATAGGTATCCCAAGTAGCTTAGAGAACTCTTCCAAGGTAGGAACCAACTGATAATCTGGGAATGTAAAGCAATGGTGTTTCGGATCGAAGAACTGGAATAGGACGTGCATCATGTCTTCTTCAAAACCGGAGATAACCAAATCAAGCAGATAACCATGTCTTTTAATGAACTGAGCATGGTCGGGAATCTCTGAAACCAATTCTTTGAGATGAGAAGGCATACCCATGAAGTTGATTCGGATAGTCTTTCTAGAAGCCATAATTCCCTACAAAACAGAGCAAAGATAAATCCCTAGGTCCTTGAAATAGTTAGATATGATATGCAATGCGATGATGTCATGATGTCATGTTTAGCACACACAAACAATTCACACAATGAGCCTAGGTTTAAGGCTCGCAAGAGTTATAGGTGATTACCCCACCAAAAGTTTGAGTTGGTTCATCCTGTCCTATAATAATAACCGGGTTCTAGGAATCTCACATCATTGATCTTTCTCGTAGGCGTTTATTTCAATACGACTACCAAGTGGTCGACCGAAAATATCCCAAAAGTCCGATCTCAATGAGCGTAGCATCGAGTATCAGCCAACCTTAGTCTGCACCAAAGCCGGCCATCTCACGACCTTCTAATGGCCAAGATGGGTCAATTAAGGTTCTAAAAGTTTAGTTAGTGCTTGATGACACCACGCAGAAGCCAAATACTATCCTCAACTTGGAAATGAAGAGTATCAGGACATCCAAAGTGTCACACTAACGTAGCCATCATGTTGACCGTTTTGATATACGTCTAACGGTCGCGACGATTTATTGCTACTTACCTAAAAGGAAACCCGGATCGGGGTGTAGGATCCCCCACAATTATAGTACCCAAGCAACCCTTAAAGATAAAGCAAGCAAGTCAAAAAGAAAGCAATAAAGGTGATTTAGAAATCCTTAAGGCATTCTCTCTTTAGGGTGTCTCCCCGGCAGAGTCGCCAGTTCTGTAATACGGTGAACTGACTTTGTAGAATTTTGTATCGCAAATGTGCAAATAGCAAGAGTCGCCACCGACTTTTCTTTTATCCAATTAAGGGAACGTAAAAAGTACAGAAAAGACCTTCGTTAGATTCTGAGTAAGGGAGAAAGTTATGAAAAGGGAAGGTATTAGCACCCCTTTCCATCCGTAGTTATCTACGGGCTCTTAGTTGCTCTTAGATCACTTTAAAATTGTGCTTTCTGTGTGTTTGACAAAATGTTTTGAAAAGTCATTTCGCTTTGACTTTGTAATGATTCATGTAGGAATGTATACAAAGTGTTCGGAAATGTTTCGTCTTTGAAAAGAGTTTGAACTTTGACAAAAGTGTGTGGTGTGAAAAATATTTGATTGAGCAAGCAACTAAAAGTCTTATTACCTACTCAGAATTGGTCATTTTCATGTTATTTTACGTTCCTTTAGAATAGTGCTATCCATACCATCAGTTGGTAGGTAACCCTATTCATTGGATGTAAGCGGGACATTCGAAGGGACATCGTATGGTCATAGAAGGCAACTTGTAGGAAGTATCCTAGCACATTCGAAGGGACTATCATCATTTTTCGTAAGCGACAATCGAGGGTCAAGATCATGTTTACGGAGGCGACATCGTGGGTCTTATGATCTTTGTATCGAAGGGACTGTGATGATTTGTTTTGAAGGCAACGGTGCTAGAATACCTCTACGTTCGAGGGACTTGACCATTTGAATTCGTAAGGCAACGAGAGAGAATTACCCTAAGGGGTGCGTGTGTGAAAAGAGTGTGTCGATTTCAGGTATTTTATCTTGAAAATCAGAGTGAGCTATGTTCAATTTTAGTCTTGCCATACACGCCTAATTACTAGCAGTTTATAGGGTGCGTAAATTAAATTGCGGAAAGTAAAGTGCGGAAAGATAAATCCTACGCTATTACATGGCTTTGGGGCAGATACATAATTGAAAATGCAGAAAATAAAAGTCCTAACTAAACTATTACATCCCATAGGCAGTTACATCATTGGAAAAGAAAAGCGATAAAAATTGTCCGAAACGGGATAACCTGTAAATAGATGAAAAATCGGGAAATACGAGGAAATTGAATAAGAGGAAAATGTTAGTAAAAATAATAATTTTTGAATGAGAAAAATGTTTTCATGCTGGAAATAACATTAATATGCTAAAATAATTTTTTGGAGTTAATTTAATAATTAAAAATCAATTAAAAGTGATTTAAATGATAAAATAGAAATTAAATTAAATATGCATGCAAAAATAATATTTTTAATTTTAAAAATTAAACAAACATTTTTCTGATGTGTATGCAAAAAATAAATATTTTTGGTATTTTTTAAATGCATGATAAAAATTGTGAAAGATAAATTAAAATGGATGAAAATATTAAAAGAAAATAAAATAGGAAAAATATGAAAATAGTTAAAATATGAAGTTTTGTAAAAAAGAAAAAGAGAATCGGTCCTGGCAGGGGTTGAACTCATGACCTCTTGGAGAATCTTCTCAAACCAAAGCCTTAACCACTGCGCCATCATGCACTTCGTGTTTGGAAAGCTGGAATTAATTGAATATAAATGAATATGTGTGTCATGAATATTTGAAAATCAAACACAGTCAACGCGCGGGCCCCAGCTGGAACGAGAGAGCGAATCAGAGAGCACGGAAACGCCACGCACTCCTTTTGAAAAAATATCTTATTTTCATATTTTATATAATTTAATTTTGAATTAAATGGTTTTAAATTAAAAAATAAATCAATAAAATAGAAAATTGTCATGGCCAAGCATCAATAGGTCACAAATAATATTATGATCAAGTTTGGATCATAAAATTATAGGCCCATTTGGAAGAAATTGCATTTTGACAAATATCTCCTTTTGTGCAATTGTTCAAAAATGCCCAACTTCTGAATGGTGTATTTTGCTCAATTTTCCATATTTTTGAGTGTTCTTGGACTTTTTAGAAAGCTCTTGGAGTCCCCTAACTAACCTCTTTGGTTTCATCTCAATTGGAGTTTCCATGCTCAATATATCTTCAAAACAAAATGTTGACTTTTTGTTGACTTTGAAAAGGACCTGTAATGTTTTGATCCATACCTTCCAAATGAAGCATTTTTTGAACATTCTTGTGAGACATGAAGTTGTAGAGAATTGAATTTCCTTCAAAACAAGAGGTGGTGGAAAAATTTCTGAGAAAGTATGAAGAAGTTATGCTCAGTCGAAGTTTGGTTGACTTTTCACTAAGAAACCCTAATTTAGAAAGTTTGACTTTTGAGCAAATCTTGAGTTTTCTTGATGAATCATGATCAACCCTTGATAAAATGATGAATGTAACTTCAAAATGAGGATGTTGACCAAAATTTATGAAGTTTGACTGTATGTTGACCACAATTGACTTTTTGTCCAATACAACTGATTTTCAACCATCTGAGCAATTGTCTGAGGAAACTTGACTTGTGAAGCTTGAAACTTGACATGGAGAATATTTGAAGCATATGAGGAGGCATGATGAACATTGGAGATGTTGGAAGTCCATCTGGATCTGAGAATTGCCAAACCCTAGTTTGGCCTGATTGTGTAGGAGAGGGTTTGTCTGATCAACCCTTGAGGAATCCTTGAGCATGGATGTATGAAATATCTTGAGAAGTAGGAGGGCAAATTTTGGGGTATGACAAATACATATAACTATTTAGTTATAACATTACAATTAGCCTAACAATTAGGTTCCCTTTAGCCTCTTCTTGGGCTTTGTACAAGATAACTCATTTATTGAGTTAGCCTCCTCTTAGGCTTCATATAAGAAAACTCATTTACTGAGTTTAGCCTCCGCTTAGGCTTCATATAAGACAACACTCCCCTGCTGAGTTAGCCTCCTCTTGGGCTTCGTTCAAAATAACTCCTCGTTGAGTTTAGCCTTCTCTTGGGCATCAAACAAGAAAAAGACCAGGAAATCTCTTAACAGCCTCCTATTGGGCTTCCAATACAAAGAATCACCCGCGCTAGGATAGAACCCTAAGAGGATGATTTCCCGGTGAAATCACTCTTAAAATCCTAAGAGGATGGTTTCCCGGTGAAACCATTCTTAAAACCAAAACAAGCCATACCATATAGCTTCCTCTTGAGCTTCATACAAGGACCCTCGATGACCCTCAGAATGCCTTCTCTTGGGCTAACAATACAAGGACCCTCGATGACCCTCGGAATGCCTCCTCTTGGGCTTACAATACAAGGACCCATGGGCTTCTTAAAAGCATCCCCCTAATCCAATCAATTTCTCCTCGAGATTTAGACATTTATCATCTCTATGGAAGAAGTATCTCATCTATCAAATCACATACAATCAAATACTTTTCAAACTTTTTTCAAACAAAAATATCTCTTAATCGTAACTGGTTAATCTTGTAAACTCAAGCAAAACACCCAATGCTTACAATTAAAAGATTCAATCATTTTTCAAACATTTTTCTTAATCGTAAGTGGTAACGCTTGTACACTCAAGCAAAACACGTATAACTTACAATTCAATCAATCAAACCATTCAAAATGTATGTGATGAAATAGATGAGATACATTTTTCATTAAGATGACATTCGTCTCTGTCTCTTAATAACATTTCGTTGCTTCCACTAGCATAAGTGGGAACTACGATTGCTCTGACTTTCTCAACATCCCTTTGAGAATACGTAGGCACAAGCTCTCATCCTTGGCGAGCATACTTCTTTCTCCCTCAAACCAAACAAAACAATAGCTCCCTTTAGATCCGAGCTAAAAATGCTCTGATTCCCATTAAGGGATATGTATACAGAAGATCCCAATGATCTTTGCGAGCACAATAATAACAAAACTTAGGATCCCACATAATCTATCCTTCTTAAAATCCAAAGGAGAAACTTTCCCAAGAATAGAAATAGCAAATTAAAACACACAAACATATCAAACTATTCATATATAAAGCTATAGATAACTATATATATTTAGGGTGCCACATCTATTCCCTTTATATAACAAACCCCCTTGCCCGGAATCTCCCCAATGCGTTGCGTCTAGTTCACGCTAGTCGTAATGCATATCATATTTATTGAGGGTATTGCAGCTTTCCCCTTTTTCATCTCATTTTTCTTATTTTGGAAACAATAAGAGTAAATCGTTTCGAGCTAGAGAATTCGAATTCATATTCGATTCCCTCGCGCGTCACTTTTTAACGCTAACAGAAAAAATGGCGACTCTGCTGGGGAGTACGCTAAACTTTTAGTTTCAAAAAAATTGTGACTCTGCTCAAGAGTACCAAGATTTTTTTTTTGTTTTCAAAAGAAGAAAAAAAGGGGTTAAGCTTTCATATATGCATATGTTTGTGTTTCTTTATTGTGTGTTTTCGCGATTTCATCTGATGGAAAGAAATCCTAGCCCAGATTTAAGAAACATTTTAAGATCTAGGTGGGGGTATACTCCTATTAACTTGTGGGAAGTTCCATTACTTACTAAGTTAATTTGAGATCCCTCTCTCAGTGGAGGTTGTCTTGGGAGTATTTGTGTTTAGCAAGTATTTGCAAAGACATTTTGCTTTCGAGGGAACTAACGAAGCTGAGTGGCTGTAGAACACATAACCCATCCTTGCCATTTAGGATGTAGTGCAGAAGCTATTCAGGTGTAAGCTTGGATTAGTTGTCATGCGAGACTACTATCAGGCGAGTTTTTCTTGAAAAATATTATTGGACTTCGAGTATTCAACAAATCCGATAATATTTCAAAGAGAAGCGTTGAACCTGTATTATCAGTAGAACATGTTTTGCAGGTGAATAAGCCCTTAGAACTTACCCACGTTTGGTTCTTATCGTTGGCGTCATGCTCGTGACTTCAAACGCTTGAACGTGTGTATAACCACTAACTATGTTTGTATCTTTGTGGCATTCATGCATTCATTCAAAAAGCTTCCAATTCTCATTTCTCTTCCCATTTCCAATGAATTTAGAGATTTTTCTTTGTAAACATTTTAGGTTAGAGTGATGGACGTTAGAAGAAGATTTACCAAGAAATGCAGTTTTAGAATTCCTGATGTATGAAAGTTAAAAGAGTTAGCATCCTTGGTAGAAGATCCCTCAGATTTCAGAAAACGCTATGGAACTCTTTTAACTTTCCTGAACACTAACGTTGATGAAGGACTTCTCAAAACTTTCGTTCAGTTTTATGATCCAGTCTATCGTTGTTTCACTTTCCCTGATTATCAGTCGATGCCTACTTTGGAAGAGTACGCACACATCCTAGGTATCTCAGTATCAGACACGGTGCCTTTCAATGGTTTGGAAGCCATTCCTAAGCCACCAGTCATTGCAGCAATTACACACTTAAGGAAATCTGAGATAGACAAAAACCTGACTACCAAAGGAAAACTCTTAGGACTAACTTCAAAGTTCCTAATGGAGAAGGCTCTTAAATTCTCTGAAGCCAGTAGTATGGTAGCCTTTGAAGCTGTTTTAGCTTTACTCATCTATGGATTGGTGTTGTTTCCCAACGTCCCAGGTTTCATTGATATCAACGCCATAAGGATCTTTTTGATTGGAAATCTCGTTCCCACTTTGCTTGGTGACACGTATTTCTCCATTCATCATAGGAATTGTCAAAGAGATGGAACTATTGTGTGTTGTGTACCTCTGTTATTCAAATGGATTGTCTCACACTTGCCTAAATCTCCTATCTTCCGTGAAAACAAAGACGATTGGCATTGGTCTCGAAGGATCATGTCTCTTACAAATGACGATATCCATTGGTATACCTTGGCAAACAATGAGATGGAAATCATTGAAATTTGTGGAGAATTTGCCAACGTACCTCTCATCGGTACAAAAGGAGGAATCAACTACAACCCATTCTTGGCAAGATGTCAACTCGGGTATGCAAACTCTAGTAAACCCCTTGGTTTTACAGTGGAAAACTATTTCTATCATGAAGGGGAAGATTCCCAAGGTTTGAAAGCTAGAATGATAAGAGCTTGGCATCACATCTGAAGGAAGGAAAAGAGTAATGCAAGAAATTGCATAGCCATGGAAATCTACACTTCTTGGGTGAAGAAAAGAGCAAAGGAATTCCGAATGCCTTATGCTTATGAAGAACCCATGTTCTCAACAGCTTCCAGATCAACAATTTTTCCCGTTGATACTATGGGAGAATACCAAGAAGCTTTGGCCAAGATGAGGCTTGAGAAAGAAGCATTGGAAGACAAGTTCTTTAAGACTGATCTCGAAAATGAGAAGCTTAAGAAGCAGGTCAAAGATCATGAAAAGACGCTCTACTTCCAAGATGAATGGCTCATGGAGAAAGATGAGAAGATTCGTCGGAAAGATAACGCGATCAAAAGATACATCAAAGAAGGAAAAAGAAAGCTTGAGGAAATAATAACCAGCAATCCTGCTCCTGACGAGTGGAAGAAAGTCGTCTACAATCTCAAAGCCGAGAAAGCTGAACTAAAAGCTTACTATGGGAAAGAAATCCTGAAGTTGAAGCTACATCAAGCCTTTGGTTCTTCATCCGACGAAGACGATTAATTAGTTTAGACTGTAGCTTTATCATTTATTTTATCATTGTAAGAGCTATGCTAAAAAAAAAACAAAAATTGTTGTAATCTTCTTTCAATAATTATAAAATAAGTGTTTTCCATCCAAATATTTGCTAGAAATTTCTCTTTTAGTATAAATTCTTTGGAAATTCTTTTCTCTTTGCATTCATAATCATGCATCATACTTTGCATATCGAGTTTGTTGTTTAGAGTCTTATCTTTTGGAATTTTTTCCAGAGAGAAAGATCGTCAAGCTGTCGCGTCTTAGAGTTTCTCGACTACGTTCACAGCCAACTCGCAAATACAATACTCGTGCAAATAGGAGAAAAGCAATGGAGGATTTTGAGAAAGAAAATGTTGAGCTTCGTAGCACAGTGACAACACTTAAGGAAGAGGTGGAGAGACTCACTTCTTTAGTAAGTTCATTGGCAACTACGCAAAGTCAGCAAGCAACATTAAGTAGTCAAAATCAAGCGACGATTTCAGAGATCACTACTACTCCACTTTCAGCTATTGCAGTTATTAATCCTCTCTTCAGTATGCGAGAAGGTTATCCATGGGGCATGCCTTTCAATTTCGGCATTGGATTTCGTCAACCCACTTCTGAGGTTCAGGCAGCCACGATCGAGGTTCCTACTTTACAAAACTCAGCATTTACTCCGCAACACGTAGTAACCTTTCCACAAGTCACTATGACGGTTTCTCAACCGATCATGACAAACTCAGCTTTTGTAGTTCACGCTATTGCGGACGAAGAAGTCTATCATAACCTAGGCGACAACACGAATCCTCGTGGCCAAATGGAGAATCTCCAGGAACAATTCCATAAGATGCAGCTTGAGATCAAAACAATCCGTGGGAAGGAATTGTTTGGGAAGAATTCCCACGATCTATGCCTAGTTCCTCGCGTAAGGATACCCGCTAAGTTCAAAGTCCCTGACTTTGAAAAATATAAAGGAAATTCCTGCCCGTAGAGTCATCTTACAATGTACGCTAGGAAGATGTCTACATATAATGACAATCACCAATTGCTCATTCACTATTTCCAAGATAGTCTCACCGGTGCCACGCTGAAGTGGTACATGGGATTAGATAGTGCAAATATCTAGACATTCAATGACCTAGGCGAAGCCTTTGTACAGCAGTACAAATTCAATTTGGACATGGCTCCAGATCGAGATCAACTTCGCTCCATGTCTCAAAAGGAAAAAGAGACGTTCAAAGAATACGCCCAACGTTGGAGGGAAATTGCTGCCCAAGTCAATCCACTGCTAGATGAGAAAGAAATGACCAAGGTTTTCTTGAAAACTCTTGGCCCATTTTACTACGAACGCATGATCGCCAGCGCTCCCGGAGATTTAACCGAAATGGTAAGCATGGGAATGCGACTAGAAGAAGGAGTCCGAACAGGACGCCTAACCAAATAAATAGGGTCTCCAAGCGGAACCAAGAGGGTCGGAGCCAGCTTCCCGAAGAAAAAGGAACATGACATAGGAATGATATCCCAAGGGAAAACAAGGAAAAATGTTAGTCGCCGACAACAGGTAGCCACAATAGCACCAGTTGTTAATGCAAGTTCAAACATGGGTATTACCCCGCAATTCCAGCAAACTCAACAGCCTCGACAACAGGCTCAACAAATCAACAATCAGAACCGTGCACCTCGGGTCTCGCAGTTTGATCCAATTCCGATGACATACACGGAATTATATCCTGCATTGATAGAAAGGAATCTTGTGCAAACAAGGTCACCACCTCCGGTACCAGACAAATTACCATGGTGGTACAAAGCAGATATGTCTTGCCCTTTTCATCAAGGGGCACCGTGTCATGATCTTGAGCACTGCATAGCACTAAAAGTTGAAGTACAAAGGTTAGTGAGGACTAATCTTCTCTCCTTCAGGAATGCAAATCCAAACGTGCAAGCAAATCCACTTCCCAATCATAGTGGACATACCGTGAATTTAATACTAAGGAATACAAATCGATATCTTATCACTGACATAAGTATGATAAGAGAAAGCTTGGTACAGATTCATGATACATACAGTACAATGAGCGCTTTCGCTAAACATGACTACATAGTCTGCAGAATCTGCTTCAGCGGATCTTTGAGGATGTCCAACTGTGAGAGCATACATTCAACGGTTAATAGACATTGGTGATATTCAGATCTTCAGAAACAGAAACGATTATGATGTGAATATGGTAGGGCATTATCCGCATGACCTTTTAGTCTCAGATATCAACTCGGAAATTCCCGAAGTAAACGTCATTATCCCCTGCTTCAATATGCCCACGTGTGTAGAAGTAGAGTACAATGGCCCAAAAGTTCCAGAATCTCCTTTGGTGATCTGTCTACCTGGTCCTGTTCCTTATAGCTCTGACAAAGCAATTCCCTATCAGTACAATACAACTCTTTCAACCGTTGTTAACATTGCTGAAATCGGACGAGTGACGCGAAGTGGACGTGTGTACACCCCGTTACCACCAAAGCAACCCGTTGTTCCTGTTGTTGGACAAAATCCAGTTAATACACCTCCCGAGAATCCCATGGGTATTCCTGTTGGTAATCCAAACATAAACGTTGGTCCACCTGATGGAACCAATGTCAACTCAGATTTTGATTAGATTCTGAAGCTAATCAAGAAAAGCGAGTACAGAGTTGTAGATCAACTGATGCGGACTCCTCCAAAATTTCAATACTATCTCTACTTCTGAATTCCGAAGCCCATCGAGAAGCCTTGATGAAAGTGCTAGATCAAGCTTATGTAGATCACGACGTGACTACAGATCAATTTGGTGGAATTGTAGGCAACATAACAGCTTGCAACAATTTAAGCTTCAGTGATGGAGAACTTCCAGAAGAGGGAAAAGATCACAACCTGGCCCTGTATATCTCTATGATTTGCCAATCAGACTCTCTGTCCAACGTGCTAGTGGATATCGGTTCATCCTTGAATGTGATGCCAAAAACGACTCTCGCTCGTTTATCTTACAAAGGAGCGCCGATGAAATCCAATGATATAGTGGTCAAAGCCTTTGATGGATCAAGGAAATCCGTTATTGGGGAAGTCGACCTTCCAATGACGATCAGTCCGCATACCTTCCAAATCACCTTCCAGGTCATGGACGTACCAGCTGCTTACAGTTGTTTGCTCGGAAGACCATGGATACACGAAGCAGGAGCTGTGACATCCACTCTCCACCAAAAGCTGAAGTTCACAAGAAATGGGAAGCTAGTAACCATCATCGGTGAACAAGCTTTACTAGTAAGCCATTTGTCCACCTTTTCTTTCATCACCGCCGACAACGTCGAAGGGACACAGTTCCAAGGACTTTCGTTAGAAGGTGAACTCCTCTTACAAAGAAGCAGCGCAGATAGTGAAAGACGGTAATGCCGCAGGTTGGGGACAAGTAATAAAACCTGTCAACAACGAGACAAAAATCGGGCTCGGATTTGCTCCAGTATTTCCTAAAGACAATCAAAGGGATGAAGCACTTCGCCCAATCAGAGAAGTATTCCACAGTGGGGGTTTTTTAAACCCTGTTCTTCAAGAGGTTAACGTTCTTACCGATGAAGGTAATGAAGACAATCTCTTTGAATCCGAAGAGTGGAGCACTTATCTTAATAGTCCTAAATATGTGTCCTAGGAAGAATCATACGCGCCGTTATATCCTCTGACTGACCAATTCAAAGGCATGTCCCTACAAAACAATGAGAATGAAAATCCACCTATCCCTTCTGAAATTTGGGATACCTTGGGAGAACCAAGTGGAAAGTTTGACTACATGGTGAAATACACTGCACCTGAAAGCTCAAAAATCAGAATTGAAGACATCCAACCAACTGGATGGGACGATCCTTTTGAGTATCCTAGTCAACCAGACGAGTTATACACATCTTCTCGATCTCATCATCATATTGGGATCCCAAATGAAGATCTCTGCTTTAACACGCTCGCCGAGTTTGTTAAGCCAGATTTTAACTATCACTACATCAATGTAATTACCGAAGATCAAGAGGACAATTCTGGAAACGAGTTAGAAAGCGCCGCACACAATGAGTCTCTCCACTCAGAAGATTGAAAGGAACATCCCAAGAATCCAGGATACATGCCACTTGAAAGCATATATGCGGCATATTATGCTCCTCGATCTATCAATCAAGCAGATGAAGATTGCTTCAGCAGCACAAAAGGCAAGGTCAACCGTCCAGAGTCTTCAAAGCCTGTTCGACCAACGACCAAAGTCTACTCAAGAAATAAGCCAAAAGGAAAACTACCAGAGTATCTAGACTTTCAAGGAGTTCGCCACTATTGGAAGCCTGTTAAAGCTTAGACCGATGTTCATAGTTCTAAGTAGTTTATCTTGCTTTTGTTTTGAACTCTCGCCTAAGAGATGTTTTATAGGGTTTAGCTTTTAAATAATTTCTCTTTGTCTTGCCCAAGACAAATGAGTTTGTATTTAGGGCCCTGTTCATATTGTGAATCATAAATAAAAGCGTTATTTTGATTCCACATTTTGTGTTTGTTTTTCGTTTTACCTTTTTGAAATGGTAATCTAAAAAACCCAAATAAAACAAACAATCAAAATATAATAAATAATCTGCATACACTTTCACATTAACTTTTTCTAAAAAAAAGAAAAGAAGAGTTAATAAATCAAACATAAATCAAACATGCAGATTAGCAGATGGACAAATCCATTGAACACAATAACTCTATGCTCTCTCCCGACTTTGAATTCCCTGTGTTCGACGCCGAGGAAGAAGTTGAAGAAGAGATCCCGGATGAGATTTCTCGACTACTTAAGCATGATGAAAGAATCATTCAACCTCACAAAGAGCCTTTGGAAGCAATCAACTTAGGTTCTGAGGAAGACAAAAAAGAAGTGAACATCGGAGCTCTACTCGACAACAAAGTCAAGGGCAAACTGATAGATCTTCTCAAAGAATATGTTGATGTTTTCGCTTGGTCTTACCAAGACATGCCGGGTTTAGATACCAACATCGTGGAGCATCACTTGCCATTAAAACTAGAGTGTCCACCAGTTAAACAAAGACTGAGAAGAGTTCACCCAGACATGGCCGACAAAATAAAAAAGGAGGTTCAAAAGCAGCTCGACGTAGGTTTCCTCGTCACCTCTGAATATCCTCAATGGTTAGCCAACATAGTACCTGTCTCAAAGAAAGACGGAAAGGTCAGAATGTGTGTTGACTACCGGGACTTGAACAAAGCTAGTCCAAAAGATGATTTCCCACTACCGCATATCGACATTCTGGTGGATAGCACTGCTAAGTTTAACGTCTTTTCTTTCATGGACGGTTTCTCTGGCTATAATCAGATCAGAATGGCTCCCGAAGACATGGAGAAGACATCCTTCATTACACCATGGGGCACATTTTGCTACAAAGTAATGCCGTTTAGATTAAAGAATGCAGGCGCAACTTACCAAAGGGCGATGACTACTCTCTTTCATGACATGATGCACAAAGAGATCGAAGTCTACGTGGACAACATGATAGCTAAGTCTGACACTGAAGAAGAGCATATAGAATATCTCTTGAAGTTGTTTCAGTGACTAAGGAAATTTCAGCTTCGCCTGAATCCTAACAAATGCACCTTTGGGGTAAGATCTGGAAAACTCCTAGGTTTCATCGTCAATCAAAGAGGTATTGAAGTTGACCCTAAAAAAGTCAAGGATATTCAAGAAATGCCTAAGCCACATACAGAAAAGCAAGTAAGAGGATTTCTTGGAAGGTTGAATTACATCTCCAGATTCATCTCTCAAATGATGCTACACTGGCCGATATTCAAGCTTCTCCGCAAAATCAAGAGGTTGTGTGGATGTAAGATTGCCAAAAGCGTTTGACAGTATCAAGGAATACCTGTCAGAACCTCCAATATTGATTCCTCCAATCGAAGGAAGACCATTAATCATGTACCTTACCGTACTAGAAGATTCCATGGGCTGCGTGCTTGGACAACAAGATGAAACTGGTAAGAAAGAGCATGCCATCTACTACTTGAGTAAAAGTTCAGATGTGAAACTCGTTACTCCATGCTCGAGAAAACATGTTGTGCTTTGGTGTGGGCTTCGAAACGTCTCCGCCAGTACATGATCAATCACACGACTTGGTTAATCTCCAAAATGGATCCAATCAAGTACGTCTTTGAAAAGCCCGCTTAACAGAAGAATCGCTCGATGGCGATGCTATTATCGAATATGACATCCGATCGTGCCCAAAAAGAGGTCAAAGGAAGCATTCTTGCCGATCACTGGGCTTATCAACCGATCAACGAATACCAATCTCTCAAGTTCGACTTCCCTGACGAGGATGTTATGTACTTAAAGATGAAAGATTGTGACGAACCATTACCTGAAGAAGGTCCTGATCCAGAATCTAGATGGGGCTTAATCTTTGATGGAGCAGTTAATGTCTTTGGCAATGGAATTAGGGAAGTCATCATTACTCCCGAGGGTTCTCATATCCCGTTTTCCGCCATATTACTATTTGATTGCACCAACAACATTGCAGAATATGAAGCTTGTATCATGGGTATCGAAGAAGCCATCGACATGAGGATCAAGATCCTTGACATATATGGAGATTCAGCCCTTGTGATCAATCAAATCAAAGACAAGTATAAAACTCATCATTTTGGTTTGATTCCCTACAGAGATTATGCAAGATGTTTGTTGACTTTCTTCAACAAGGTCGAACTGCATCATATCCCTCGAGATCAGAATCGAATGGAAGATGCCTTGGCTACTCTATCTTCCATGTTCAAAGTCAACCATTGGAACGATATTCCTAAGATCCGTATCAGACGCCTTGAAAGACCTGCATATGTGTTTGCAACAGAAGCAGTCTTTGATGATAAACCATGGTTCCACGACATCAAATGCTTCCTTCAAACTCAGGAGTACCCACTCGGGGCATCGCACAAAGATTGGAAAACTCTAAGGAGGCTTTCTAGAAATTTATTTCTGAATGAAGATGTGCTATACAAAAGAAACTTCGACATGGTTTTGCTCAGATGCGTGGACAGACGTGAAGCAGACACGATAATTCACGAAGTTCATGAAGGGTCCTTTGGAACCCATTGAAATGGGCATGCAATGTCCAGAAAGATCTTAAGAGCAGGATACTATTGGATAACAATGGAATCTGATTGTTGTAAACACGTCAAGAGATGTCACAAGTGCCAGATCTACGCAGATAAGATCCATGTGCCACCGAGTCTACTCAACGTTCTCTCTTCTCTGTGGCCTTTCTCCATGTGGGGCATCGACATGATTGGGATGATCGAACCAAAAGCGTCCAACAAACATCGTTTCATTTTAGTGGCTATTGATTACTTCACCAAATGGGTCGAAGCAGCATCTTACTCCAACGTTACAAGACAAGTGGTTGTGAGGTTCATCAAGAACAACCTCATTTGCCGATATGGAGTTCCAAGTAAGATCATTACAGATAATGGATCAAACTTGAACAGCAAAATGATGAAAGAACTGTGTGAGGAATTCAAGATCGAGCATCATAACTCATCTCCTTATCGACCAAAGATGAATAGCATCGTCGAAGCTGCCAACAAGAACATCAAAAAGATCGTCCAGAAGATGGTCATCACCTACAAAGACTGGCACGAAATGCTGCCATTTGCTCTGCATGGGTATCGTCCTTCAGTACACACTTCAACAGGGGCAATCCTTTTTCTCTGGTATACGACATGGAAGTAGTGCTCCCCGTAGAAGTTGAGATTCCGTCAATGAGAGTTCTCATGGAAACTAAGTTATCTGAGGCCGAATGGTGTCAAAGTAGATACGACCAGCTGAACTTAATCGAAGAAAAGCGTCTGACCGCTATGTGTCATGGGCAATTATATCAAAGAAGGATGAAGAAAGCCTTCGACAAAAAAGTTCGACCTCGTGAATTCCAAGAGGGCGACCTCGTGCTTAAAAAGATTTTGTCTTTTCAACCAGATTCTAGGGGCAAATGGACTCCTAATTACGAAGGCCCATACATCGTCAAAAGAAGCTTTTCTGGCGGTGCTATGACTCTCACAACCATGGACGGTGATGAACTCCCGCATCCTGTGAATGCTGATGCAGTTAAGAAATACTTTGTCTAAAAAAACAAAAGAACAACTCGGTAAGTCGAAAACCCGAAAAGGGCGGCTTAGGCAAAAATGAGCGTCTCGGTGGAATGAAAACCTGAAAAGGCGGTCCAGGCATAAATTAGAGACAATAAACAGAAATTATCCTGATAGATTGAAAACCTGAAAAGGTAATCTAGGAAAAATTAAGGATCAAAATGACAAAGTAACTGCATTAGTCCGTACTTCGTCAATCTGAAGAATCTTCCATCAACGGATCTTCAATCAAATCTTCTGAAGCAACAAGCACAGTTGGAATTCAAATTTGTTAGGGATAATAGTGGTCATTGCTTTCAATGTAGCCTTTTCCCCATAAATTATCATTTCCAACTCTTGTAAATAGCTCATGGAATCACGCCTTTGGCTGATTACCATTCTATAAATAAGATTTGAGCCTTGTGCCCATTTGTTTGCAATTCTTGCTTTATTTTGCTTTGCAAAATAACGCTTTTTATTGTGAAAATCACTTTTGAAACTAAAAAAAAAAAGTTTTAAATGAATTTTTACTTCAAAATTTTGAAATAAAAGCGAAATTTTCCTTTGAATTATGAACACAGAAAGAACTTCAACAGTTTTCTCCATGAGTGTTTCGACCTCTGAAGGATAAATAACTGCTAAAGAAGTCTTCTTCTCCTCAGTAGAGATCATCAAAGGACGACATTCTTATCCAAAAAGAAGCCCCAACAAGGTTTCTATTTGAGATGCTTTTTCCAGGAAAGAAAAGGCATGCAACTCAAATTCATCATCAGTAAACGTCTACACCATGATTGTAGATTTTGATGAGTATTTGTTTGAACTGTGACGTAGTCCTTTTCCCAAATACCCTTTTTGTTGTCTTGTCAAGTATCTTCAGCATGCATATGACATTCACGACATTCATCATTCATACGTAAATAGCATCATTAATGCATTCCTGTATTTCTCAAATGTTTGCTTCTATATCACTTGTTTAAGTTGCATTTACTCCCAAAAACAAGTATGGGTGTGTCATCTCTCCAGAAGATTATCCCAAGCAGAGAAATACATTTTTCTCTATCATGTTCCCCAGCTGAGATCATTCCTCATTAGGAACGAAATCTTGATTGACCATTCTTTCCAGTTCATTCTTGGATAGAATCTTGTCTCTAATCAATTCAAGTCTATATTTCACAAAAAAAATCTACCTGCAAACAATAAGCAATAGCCTCGTCATCCGAGCTGCTTATTTTCCTTTTCATCTTGAAACTCGTCATAAAATGATTGTTCTTCTCAGCAAGTTCAAATCACGACAGTTCAAGAAATTCCCACAGTTGTCTTTCTGTCTAAAAAGGGAAAACCTGTGTCTTTTCAATCAAAATGCCTGCATCTTCTCAAAAGAGAGATCCCCGACAAGATTGTAGCTGTGAAAATAGAAACTCATTTGAGATCTGTTTCCATCATTGTCTGTTATTCACAAGGCTGAATACTCAGTAAATTTCTCAAAGAATTACCTTGTTATAGTTATCACTCTGCTGATAATTGGTAATTTCTTTAGAACTCATTACCATAAACTATCACAAGGCTGATAATTGGTAATATCATTTTCACTTACCTTAAACATTGTCACAAGGCTGACAGAAGGTAATCTCCTCGTTTCCCAAAGCGAAACAGATATTCACATGCTTTATGAATCTATTTTCCTAGTGAAACATATTGCTTGTTTCCCAACAAACAGGATTTTCCTTTCTTAGACATATTGAGTAATCCTCACAATCATTCCCCTGGTATATCAATCTTTGATACCTCCTGGGTGAACTTTTTGCAATCATTTTGCATCATCCGCATTTTTTGGTATCTTAGGTCCAAAATTTGCGTATTCTGATATTTAAGTCTCTTCACACCTATCGAGACGAAGATCCCCATCTTCATATCTCAGGTTAAAGAAACTTAAATAGGGGCATCTGTCATACCCTAATTTTTGACCTAATATACCACCTCATATATGCATCACTGCATCACTAACAATTTCAGAATAACATAGATCGTGTATGGCTTCTAGAAGTCAAAATCAGGGTTTCTTCAAAATTTCATCTATTCAAGATGTGATCAATTAGGGTTTGAGTTTCCACTCACCTCAAATGATCTATCTTAATCAATCATCAACATTTGATGTTCAGATTCCCAACTTTTTCTCATGATTTATCATGAATCGACCAAATAGGGTTTTTATCGAGGATGGTGAATCATTGATTTTCTGATCAATGAATGATCTATTTGCTTGGAGATTGATCTTAACATCTTCAATGCAACATCTTGACCTAATTTCTTGATTCAAAACATCACAAAAGTCCATGTTTCTTCATCAGACAAATTCTGAATCGTCTGATAAAAATTTATCTGCTCGAAAAGTCAAACTTTGACTTTTGGTCAACTTTTTCAAGACCAAACTTTTTCCATCATAAAAACATTTCAATTGATCCATCATGATCATAAAAAATCAAGAAATTTGAAAAAGTCAACAAAAAAGTCAAATTTGTAAAATTTCTAACACTTAGAAAATTTTTCAAGTGTTAAAAAACATGTTTTTTTCCTACTTTCATGGCCATTTTTCACATAGATCCTTTTGGAATAAGAAAAAACTCAAAACATGAAAGTTGTAGCCCTTGTTACAAGCTTTCTAAAATGTCCAAGAACTTGCAAGTCCATTTTGTCTAGCTATACTTTTGATTTTGAAACATAAAGCTCTAAAACCATGGAATTTCAAGTACATGCTTCAAAATTACAAGTCATTTTTGCATTTTCTCCTTCTAGAAGCCTTGTCACCATTTAGAGACAAGTTATAAATGATAAATATCAGTTGTGAATGATTGATAAAGGATTGGATCAAGAAGAAATTTCTAACCATGGTTAGAAAAGTAACTTTGCATTAAATTAAGCCAAGTTGCAAGCTCTCTCAATGATAGCCATGCCTTGTCATTCAAAAATTTGGCCTATAAATAGAGGTCATTTCCTAAAATTCAAACCACACCAAAGCTATCCAAATCAAGCTTTTCTTTCTTGCTTAAGTTTCAAGTTACAAAGTTCAAAGAGGAAATTTTTGCAATTCTCAAACCTTGCAAAATTTGAGAGAATTGAGGGTTCAAACATGTTATAAACATCAAATAGAACTTGTTTAAAACTTAAAACCATCAAGAAACAAGCTAAGAGAGATTTTTCTACACAAAACTCCATTTGTGTAAGTTTTGAGCCTAAACTTGCAAACTGAAAATCTACTCGTGCGTTTTTTATCATTCAAACACTTTCCATACATCCCATAGAGATGATCCAAGCCTTTAAACAAGTTTTTTAACATCATCATCATCATCCTCCATTCAAAAACCATCCACCTTCAAGTTGACTTGGTTGGAGTAATTCAAAAGGTTTCAGAACAAACTAAGGATCGAAACACACTCAGGGAGGTTCAAGGAAGCTAAATCAATCGTTACTTTGCACCTGGATGTTGTAGAACTCGAACTGGTTTTTCATACTAAGAGGTAAGTTTTTCAAACTTTGAATCCTCAATTTATGCACTTTTAGCTATAAAATTGAAAATGAAAATGTAGATATTCAATCACTAAAGCTATCTGGGTCCTTAATTTGAACTAAAATCAACTGTGTTTAAAGAATTAACAACTTTTGCAGTTAGGGTTCAAATGGGGATTGATAAAATTCGTGGTCCTCTTTGATTAATAATAACATCAAAATACATATTCATAATCGTGGCAAAAATCTAGATGAAATATCATTTTAAACTTTTAAAATTGATCAAGATTTGAAGAAATTCGAATTTGCCATGGATATGGTGTTTTTTTCGCGGTTACAGTAAAGAGGAAGAAGATGAAGTTTTGAAATTTAATTTTTGAAGCTATGTTTAAAATATATATTTCATGTTTAACTTAAAACAACGTATGTATTACCGCCCCAGCAGTTGCCAGCACGCTTTTCATGTTTCCTTTGCCTTGTCTATGGTCCAGGGTTCGAATCCCCCTGAGACCATTTTGTCAATTTTTTCACTTTCCTTCATTTTTTAAACATTTCAAAGACTTGTTTTTAAATATAATTAATTGGAAGCGCGTAAATAACAAGATAAACCCTTGGCTCAGTGGTAAACTTTTCAATTCCAAGCCAAAGGTCATGGGTTCAAGCCTCTTTAAGACCAAAACAAATTTTTACCACTTATTTTCTTTATTTTTTCTATCAAACTTCAACATTTTCAAAAACCAATCAAAACTTCTCATTTTGAGATGATTTTTTGCACACTTGTCATTTAATATACCTATTTCATGATTATGTCAAAAAAATCCAAAAATATTCTCTTTTGATTATATTTTCATTAAGTCGAAAACAAGAGATTTTAAGTATTCTTAAAGATGTTCTTCTCAAACTTTCAAACTCAAATCTTTTCAAAAATTCTTGGGAATATATTTCACTTTTCAAAATCATTTTCAAAACCTTTTCAAAACATTACATTAAACTTACACACCTTTTTTTTCCATGATCGATCCGATTTGAAGATAATACCAAATCAGTTTTTTCCTCGAATTTCTTAATTGATCATGGGCCTCCCTCACGGTGTAAGTCCCAATCCTTTTATGTACATATTCAATTTTCCTTGTACATATTCAATCATCTTTGTAAATATTCAAGCATAAACAAATTTTGTTCGTTTGTTTTCATTCGCTTGTCTATACGCCGATTCCATTGGGATCAAGAGAAGAATTATTCCCGGTGAAACTCCTCTTAAACCAATGGGCCTCCCTTACGGTGTAACTCCAAACCCTCCTATGTACATATTTATTTCCTTGTACATAAACACCCCTTCGTGTACATATTCATTCCTCTGTACACATTCAACCTTTATATATATTCAAGTTACACTTGCTTTAATTCCTCATTTTATACACTTGTTTATATTTCCTTCATAAACTCCTGTGAATACATATAACTATTCAGTTATAACATTACAATTAGCCTAACAATTAGGTTCCCTTTAGCCTCCTCTTGGGGTTTGTACAAGATAACTCATTTATTGAGTTAGCCTCCTCTTAGGCTTCATATAAGAAAACTCATTTACTGAGTTTAGCCTCCGCTTAGGCTTCATATAAGACAACACTCCCCTGCTGAGTTAGCCTCCTCTTGGGCGTCGTTCAAAAGAACTCCTCGTTGAGTTTAGCCTTCTCTTGGGCATCAAACAAGAAAGAGACCAGGAAATCTCTTAACATCCTCCTATTGGGCTTCTAATACAAAGAATCGCCCGCGCTAGGATAGAACCCTAAGAGGATGATTTTCCGGTGAAATCACTCTTAAAATCCTAAGAGGATGGTTTCCCGGTGAAACCACTCTTAAAGCCAAAACCTGCCATACCATATAGCTTCCTCTTGAGCTTCATACAAGGACCCTCGATGACCCTCGGAATTCCTTCTCTTGGGCTAACAATACAAGGACCCTCGATGACCCTCGGAATGCCTCCTTTTGGGCTTACAATACAAGGACCCATGGGCTTCTTAAAAGCATCCCCCTAATCCAATCAATTTCTCCTCGAGATTTAGACATTTATCATCTCTATGGAAGAAGTATCTCATCTATCACATCACATACAATCAAATACTTTTCAAACTTTTTTCAAACTAAAACATCTCTTAATCGTAAGTGGTAACGCTTGTACACTCAAGCAAAACACCCAATGCTTACAATTAAAAGATTCAATCATTTTTCAAACATCTTTCTTAATCGTAAGTGGTAACGCTTGTACACTCAAGAAAAACACCTATAACTTACAATTCAATCAATCAAACCCTTCAAAATGTATGTGATGAAATAGATTAGATACATTTTTCATTAAGATGACATTCGTCTTTGTCTCTTAATAACATTCCGTTGCTTCCACTAGCATAAGTGGGAACTACGATTGCTCTGACTTTCTCAACATCCCTTTGAGAATACGTAGGCACAAGGTCTCATCCTTGGCGAGCAAAACTTCTCCCTCAAACCAAACAAACCATAGCTCCCTTTAGATCCGAGCTACAAATGCTCTGATTCCTATTAAGGGATATGTATGCAAAAGATACCAATGATCTTTGCGAGCACAATAATAACAAAACCTAGGATCCAACATAATCTGTCCTTTCTTAAAATCCAAAGGAGAAACTTTCCGAACAATAGAAATAGCAATTTAAAACACACAAACATATCAAACATATTCATATATAAAGCTATAGATAACTATATATATTTAGGGTTCCCCATCTATTCCCTTTATATAACAAACCCCCTTTCCCGAAATCTCCCCAATGCGTTACGTCTAGTTCGCGCTAGTCGTAATGCATATCAAATCAATTGAGGGTATTGCAGCTTTCCCCTTTTTCATAATCATTTTTCTTGTGTTGGAAAAAAAAGCTTGATGCTCGCGGCATCTTTATAAACAAATCAAAAGAGTAAATCGTTTCGAGCCAGAGAATCCGAATTCAGATTCGATTCCCTAGCGCATCACTTTTTAACGCGAACACTATCGGCCTCAGAAAATTTAAAAGCCTTCTCCATTAGGAACTTTGAAGTTAGTCCTAAGAGTTTTCCTTTGGTAGTCAGGTTTTTGTCTATCTCAGATTTCCTTAAGTGTGTAATTGCTGCAATGACTGGTGGCTTAGGAATGGCTTCCAAACCATTGAAAGGCACCGTGTCTGATACTGAGATACCTAGGATGTGTGCGTACTCTTCCAAAGTAGGCATCGACTGATAATCAGGGAAAGTGAAACAACGATAGACTGGATCATAAAACTGAACGAAAGTTTTGAGAAGTCCTTCATCAACGTTAGTGTTCAGGAAAGTTAAAAGAGTTCCATAGCGTTTTCTGAAATCTGAGGGATCTTCTACCAAGGATGCTAACTCTTTTAACTTTCATACATCAGGAATTCTAAAACTGCATTTCTTGGTAAATCTTCTTCTAACGTCCATCACTCTAACCTAAAATGTTTACAAAGAAAAATCTCTAAATTCATTGGAAATGGGAAGAGAAATGAGAATTGGAAGCTTTTTGAATGAATGCATGAATGCCACAAAGATACAAACATAGTTAGTGGTTATACACACGTTCAAGCGTTTGAAGTCACGAGCATGACGCCAACGATAAGAACCAAACGTGGGTAAGTTCTAAGGGCTTATTCACCTGCAAAACATGTTCTACTGATAATACAGGTTCAACGCTTCTCTTTGAAATATTATCGGATTTGTTGAATACTCGAAGTCCAATAATATTTTTCAAGAAAAACTCGCCTGATAGTAGTCTCGCATGACAACTAATCCAAGCTTACACCTGAATAGCTTCTGCACTACATCCTAAATGGCAAGGATGGGTTATGTGTTCTACAGCCACTCAGCTTCGTTAGTTCCCTCGAAAGCAAAATGTCTTTGCAAATACTTGCTAAACACAAATACTCCCAAGACAACCTCCACTGAGAGAGGGATCTCAAATTAACTTAGTAAGTAATGGAACTTCCCACAAGTTAATAGGAGTATACCCCCACCTAGATCTTAAAATGTTTCTTAAATCTGGGCTAGGATTTCTTTCCATCAGATGAAATCGCGAAAACACACAATAAAGAAACACAAACATATGCATATATGAAAGCTTAACCCCTTTTTTTCTTCTTTTGAAAACAAAAAAAAAATCTTGGTACTCTTGAGCAGAGTCACAATTTTTTTGAAACTAAAAGTTTAGCGTACTCCCCAGCAGAGTCGCCATTTTTTCTGTTAGCGTTAAAAAGTGACGCGCGAGGGAATCGAATATGAATTCGAATTCTCTAGCTCGAAACGATTTACTCTTATTGTTTCCAAAATAAGAAAAATGAGATGAAAAAGGGGAAAGCTGCAATACCCTCAATAAATATGATATGCATTACGACTAGCGTGAACTAGACGCAACGCATTGGGGAGATTCCGGGCAAGGGGGTTTGTTATATAAAGGGAATAGATGTGGCACCCTAAATATATATAGTTATCTATAGCTTTATATATGAATAGTTTGATATGTTTGTGTGTTTTAATTTGCTATTTCTATTCTTGGGAAAGTTTCTCCTTTGGATTTTAAGAAGGATAGATTATGTGGGATCCTAAGTTTTGTTATTATTGTGCTCGCAAAGATCATTGGGATCTTCTGTATACATATCCCTTAATGGGAATCAGAGCATTTTTAGCTCGGATCTAAAGGGAGCTATTGTTTTGTTTGGTTTGAGGGAGAAAGAAGTATGCTCGCCAAGGATGAGAGCTTGTGCCTATGTATTCTCAAAGGGAGATTGAGAAAGTCAGAGCAATCGTAGTTCCCACTTATGCTAGTGGAAGCAACGGGATGTTATTAAGCGACAAAGACAAATGTCATCTTAATGAAAAATGTATCTAATCTATTTCATCAAATACATTTTGAAGGTTTGATTGATTGAATTTTTCGTCGTAAGTTATAGGTGTTTTGCTTGAGTGTACAAGCGTTACCACTTACGAGTTAAGAAAGATGTTTTGAAAGATGATTGAATCTTTAATTGTAAGCATTGGGTGTTTTGCTTGAGTGTACAAGCGTTACCACTTACATATTAAAAGATGTTTTTTGTTTGAAAAGAGTGTTTGAAAAGTTGATTGTATGTGATGTGATAGATGAGATACTTCTTCCATAGAGATGATAAATGTCTAAATCTCTTTAGGAGAAATTGACTGGATTATGGGATGCTTCTAAGAAGCCCGTGATTCCTTGTATTGTAAGCCCAAGAGGAGGCATTCCGAGGGTCATCGAGGGTCCTTGTATTGTGAGCCCAAGAGAAGGCATTCCGAGGGTCATCGAGGGTCCTTGTATGAAGCTCAAGAGGAAGCTATAGAGTATGGCTGGCTTTGGCTTTAAGAGTGGTTTCACTGGGAAACCATCCTCTTAGGATTCAAGAGTGATTTTCACTGGGAAATCATACTCTCAGGGTTCTATCCCAGCGCGGGTGATTCTTTGTATTGGAAGCCCAATAGGAGTTTGTTAAGAGATTTCCTGGTCACTTTCTTGTTTGATGCCCAAGAGAAGGCTAAACTCAACGAGGGAGTTCTTTTGAACGAAGCCCAAGAGGAGGCTACCTCAGCAGGGGAGTTGTTGTCTTATATGAAGCCTAAGTGGAGGCTAAACTCAGTAAATGAGTTTTCTTATATGAAGCCTAAGAGGAGGCTAACTCAGTAAATGAGTTATCTTATACGAAGCCTAAGAGGAGGCTAAACTCAGTAAATGAGTTTTCTTATATGAAGCCTAAGAGGAGGCTAACTCAATAGATGAGTTATCTTATACGAAGCCTAAGGGGAGGCTAAAGGGGAACCTAGTTGTTAGGCTAATTGTTATGTTATAACTAAACAGTTATATAAACAAGTCTGTGATGTGTATTCACAGGAGTTTATGAAGGAAATATAAACAAGTGTATAAAACAAGCGTTTAAAGCAAGTGTAACTTGAATATGTACAAGGTTTTTGGATGTGTACAAGGGAATGAATATGTACACGAAGGGGTGTTTATGTACAAGGAAATGAATATGTACATAGGAGGGTTGGGACTTACACCGTGAGGGAGGCCCATGATCAATTAAGAATTTCAAGGAGAAACCTGGTTTGGTTTATCTTTAAATCTAATTGATCATGGAAAAAGGTGTGTAAGTTTGTTGAAAGGTTTTTGAAAAGGTTTTGAAAATGATTTTGAAAAGTGAAGGATATTCACAAGAAGTTTTGAAAAAAGTTTTAAGTTTGAAAATTGGAAAGAAAAGATTTTGGAAAAGTATTAAAAATACTTAAAATGTCTCATTTTTTAACTTAATTAAAAATATAATCAAAAAGAAAATATTTTTGGATTTTTTTGACATAATCATAAAATAGGCATATTCAATGACAAGTGTGCAAAAAATCATCTCAAAATGAGAAGTTTTGAATGGTTTTTGAAAATGTTTAAGTTTGTAGAAAAACTTGAGAAAATTAGTGATAAAAAAGAGTTTTTGGTCCTAAGGAGGTTTGAACCTTGGACATTTGGCTTAGAAATGAAGATTTTCCATTGAGCCATTTGCTAGACTTGTCCTTTAATTACCTTGCTTAGAAGGAGTTTCGAAAAAAAAGAAGTTTTGAAAATGTCCAGAAGTTGTACTTCTGAAGGGTTCAGAAGTTGGCTACTTCTGGAAGGATTAGAAGCTAGCTTTCTTCTGGGGCGTGAGAAGGCTTGGCTTGCTTCTAGAGCGTGTTGTCTTGCAACTTCTGGGCATGAGAAGGAGCGCATGGTACTTCTGGCTGCTGGCTGCGCTAGAAGCATTAGAAATGCTCCTCGAGGTGTTAGAAGCTTGGGGCTTCTGGAGATGGAAGTAATAGAAGTACTTCTGAAGAGAGTGGAAATGGAGAGCTTCTTAGAAGCTTCAAAAGCACTTCTGGAGGCTGAGCCTCAGAAGGACTTCTAGGGGGAACAAGCTTCAGAAGCTTGTGTTTCCTTTTGTTGAAAAAAAGGTTCCAGGGGGATTCGAACCCTGGACCTTGAGGCGAAGGAAGGTTTTAAGGCGTGCTGGCTTTACCACTGGGGTGGCTATACATCCATTGTTTTAACTTAAACTACTAATATATATTATAAACCCAGCTTCAGAAATTTGAAATTACACTTCATCTTCTTCGTGAAACAGGTGCGACATGGACATGGCTTCAGATTTGAAATTCTTCATTTCTTGATCAATTTCAAAAGTTCAAAATACAATTTTGTCTAGATTTTCATCACGATTCTGACCATGTATTTTGTTAACATTAATAATCAAAGATGAACTTGAATTTTGATAATCCTAATTTAAACCCTAACTGAAAAACTGATTACTTCTTTGAACTCAGTTGATTTTAGTTTAAATTAAGGATCCAGATAGCTTTAGTGATTGGATATCTACATTTTCCTTTTCAATTTTAAAGCCAAAAACGCATGTATGGAGGTATCAAAGTTTTGAAAACTCACCTCTTGGTATGAAATACCAGATCGAGTTTGGCAGCTTCCAGGTGCAAAGTAATGATTGATTTAGCTTCCTTGAACCTCACTGAGTGTGTTCCTACTCTTAGATTATTCTGAAAATGGCTGGAACTTTCTGACCAAGTCAAGTTGCAAGTTGCTTAATTTGAAAATGGAAGATGGTGATGGAGTTGTTCCAAAACTTGTTTAAGTGTATGGACAGTCTCTATATGTTGTATAGGATGTGTTTGAAGTGAGAAATCAAGGCTAGCACGAGTAGTTTTCTAGTTTGGAAGTTTTGGCTCAAAACTTGAACAAATGGAGTTTTGTGTAGAAAACTATTTCTTAGCTTGTTTTCTGATGGTTTTATGTTTTAAACTACTTCTAAATGATGTTTAGAACATGTTAGAAACTTAAGTTTGCTCAGATTTTGCAAGGTTAGAAGATTGCAAAATTTCCCTCTTTGAACTTTGAAACTTGGAATTTAAGAAAGAAAGAAGGAAATCTTGGTATATGATAGCTTTGGTGTAGTTTGAAAATGAAGAAATGACCTCTATTTATAGGCCAAGAAATCTGAATGACAAGGCAACGTTATCATTGAGAGAGCTTTGCAACTTGCTTAAGTGGTAAGAAGGAATCTTTTGCATTTAATGCAAATGTTACTTTCTAACCATGGTTAATATTTTCTCTTTGATTCAACCCTCTTCTCAATCACGCCTAACTGATATTTATCAGTTGTAACCTATCCAAAACTGATGGCAAGGCTTCTAGAAGAGAGGTTTGTGAAAAATGACTTATAATTTTGATACATGATCTTGGAATTCCATGGTTTTAGAGCTTTATGTTTCAAAATCAAAAGCCTAGCTAGACAAAGTGTTTTTGCAATTTATTGGATATTTTGGAAAGCTTGTAACAAGACCTACAACTTTCATGTTTTGAGTTTTTTCTGAATCCAAATGGATCTAGGTGAAAAATGGCCAAGAAAGTGAGGAAAAACCATGTTTCTTAACACTTGAAAATTTTTCTAAGTGTTAGAAAACATTCAAATCTTGACTTTTTGTTGACTTTTTCACATTTCTTGATTTTTTATGATCATGATGGATTATTTGAAATTTTTTTATGATTGAAAAAGTTTAGTCTTGAAAAAGTTGACCAAAAGTCAAAGTTTAACTTTTTTGAGCAGATGAATTTTCATCAGATGATTCAGAATTTGTCTGATGAAGAAACATGGATTTTGCAATGTTTTGAACCAAGAAATTAGGTCAAGATGTTGCATTGAAGATGTTAAGATCATTCTTCAAGCAAATAGGTCATCCATTGAGCAGAAAGTCAATGATTCACTATCTTCGATCAAAACCCTAATTGGTCGATTCAAGGTAGATAATGAGAAAAAGTTGGGAATTTTAAGATCAAATGTTGATGATTGATTAAGATAGATCAATTGAGGTGAGTGAAGATCCAATCCCTAATTGATTATATCTTGAACAGATAAAATTTTGAAGAAACCCTTGTCATACCCCAAATTTTGACCTAATATACCACCTTACATCTGCATCATTGCCTCACTAACAGTTCAGAACAGAATTAATCGGGTGTAGCTTCTATAGGTAAAAATTAGGGTTTCAGCAAATTTTCATCTGATTCAAAGGTAATAAATTAGGGTTTGAGTTTTACTCACCTCAATTGACCTATCCTAATCAACCATCAGCCTCTGATCTTCAGATATCAAATTTTTCCTCATGATCTATCGAGGATCGACCAATTAGGGTTTTCATCGAGGATAAGCAATAACTGATTTTCTGATCAATAAATGACTTTTTTGATTAGAGATTGATCTTCATATCTCCAATACAACATGTTGACCTAATTTCTTGATTCAAAACATCACAGAAGTTCACAAAGTTCATCAGTCAATATCTGGATCATCTGATGAAATTTCATCTACATGAAAAGTCAAACTTTGATTTTGGTCAACTTTTCAAAATAAAACTTTTCCATCATCAAAATACTTCAAATGATCCATCATGATCATAAAAATCAAGAAATTTGGAAAAGTCAACAAAAGTTCACATTTTTCCAAACCTCATGGCATTTTTCACATAGTTCCATATGGAATTAGAAAAAACTCAAAACATGAAAGTTGTAGCTCTTGAAACAAGCTTTCCAAAATGTCAAAGAACTTGCAAATCCATGGTGTCTAGCTATACTTTTGATTTTGAAACATAGAGCTCCAAAATCCTTGATTTTCAAGTACAACTTTCAAAATTACAAGTCATTTTTTTTGCAAAATCTCTTTCTAGAAGCCTTGTCACTAATTGGAGATAGGCTAGAGCTGATAAAAATCAGTTGAAAGTAATTATGATGAGATAAGATCAAGTTAAATTTAACCATGGTTAAAAGGAAGCTTCCTTTTGCATTTATTGCAAAAATGACTTTCTTGCCCTCAAAGGCAAGTTGTCCAAACCAAAGCCTATCTTCTTTGCTTGCTATTGAAATCTTGACCTATAAATAGAGGTCATGTTTGCCATTCCAAACTACACCAAAGCTATGCCAAAACAAGCTTTCTCCATTCTTTCTTAATTTTCAAGTAACATAGTTCAATTTGAGAAATCTTGCATTTTTCAAAACTTGTGAAAAAACATGAGAGATTTGGTGTCTAACATGTCGTAAACATCATATGTAATTGGTTTGTAACTTAAAATCAACATAAGAAAAGCTAAAAACCAGAATTGCATTTCATGTTTCCAAACTTGCCAAAACTGCCTTAACCTTCGAATTTGATGTTTGGCTCGAGCAAGTTGTGATTTTTCCATTCAAACATCATCAATATACTTCATATGGATGATGCAGACCATTAACCTTAACCTGTAACACCTCTAACATCGATTTCGAGTTTCACTTTGAAGCATGTGCAGGTGGACTTGGTTGGAATGATCCAGGCAAATTCATAGTGAGCAGACCATCCTCACACGATCCTTGAAGTCCACTGGTGCTATAGGAATCATCAAAACAAATTTGGAAACACTCCATTGAAGATTTCGATCTCAGCTTCAAGAGGTAAGAACTCAAACTCTGAACTCCTTGATTTCTTGCTTCCAGTTCAAAAAGCTCTTGGCCGTGTTGTTTCTGCACTATCACTGATCATTAACCCTCAATCAATTGCTTATTTCATTAACCATACACGATTTCAATTTGATTTTAAAGAATTAGGGCTCTTCGTGATTTCTGGGAATTTAATCATGTTAATCTAAAAATAAATGAAATTAAACCACACCATCATGTTCCTGGTTCAATTTCGATCAAGTTTGATGTTTACATCGAGCAATTTCATTAAGAAACAAGGAATCCATGGCTGATTGAAGGATTGAGGAAGAAGAAGGTGATTGCGCGCGTTTTTTCAAATTCAAACAGTTGGTTTATAATATTATAACATGATTTGGCATCAATACACGGATGTATTGCCGCCTGATTGCCACTCACTCTTAAGTCATTCCTTGCCACGCCTTGCCCAATGGTCCGGGTTCGAGTAGCCTTGGGACCATTTTAAACTTTGTCATTTTCTCTTCATATTTTTTCAAACTTTGACTCTTTCAAAACCCAATCAAAACTCCTCATTTTGAGGTGATTTTTTGTACACTTGTCAATTAACATGTCTATTTTATGATAGTGTCAAAAAAATTCAAAAATACTTTCATCTGATTATATTTTTATCGAGCCAAAAACGATACATTTGAGTACTTTTTAAAGCACTTTCAAAGGCGTTTTTTTCAAACTTTCGAAGCCCGATTCTTTTCCAAACTTCTTGTAAGTAAACTTCACATTTCAAAAAAACTTTCAAGATCTTTTTTCAAACTTACATCTTTTCCCATGATTGATCCGATTTGACGATAAAACCGAATTCGTTTTTTCCTCGAATTTCTTAACCGATCATGGGCCTCCCTCACGGTGTAAGTCCCAAAATTCTTTTTATGTACATAATTATTTCCTTGTACATATCCAATTCTTTTATGTACATACCAATTTTACCTGTACATAATACAGATGTCCCTCTGTAAATACTCAAGGATAGACAAACTTCTTCTGTTTGTTTTCATTTTACACTGAATACCATTGGTATTAGAAGGAGCATTATTCCCGGTGAAACTGCTTTTAAACCAATGGGCCTCCCTTATGGTGTAAGTCCCAACCCTCCTATGAACATCCACACCTCCTTGTACATAAATACTCGTTCGTGTACATATTTATTTCCTTGTACACAATTCAAACTTGTAAATAATCAAGTTACGCTCGTTTCAAACGTTCGTTTTACACACACTTGTTTATATTTCCTTCATAAACTCTTGTAAATAAACTTTACATGCATTGTTTATATTTCCTTCATAAACTCCTGTGAATAAACTTCATATACTTGTTCATACAACTGTCTAGTTATAACATAACAACTAGTCTAACCAATAGGTTCCCCACAAAGTTAGCCTCCTCTTGGGCTTTGTACAAGGTAACTCATTCATCTGAGTTTAGCCTCCGCTTAGGCTTCATATAAGACAACACTCCCCTGCTGAGTCAGCCTCCTCTTGGGCTTCGTTCAAAAGAACTCCTCATTGAGTTTAGCCTTCTCTTGGGCATCAAACAAGAAAGAGACCAGGAAATCTCTTAACAGCCTCCTATTGGGCTTCCAATACAAAGAATCACCCGCGCTAGGTTAGAACCCTGAGAGTATGATTTCCCGGTGAAATCACTCTTGAAATCCTAAAAGGATGGTTTCCCGGTGAAATCCCTTTTAAAGCCAAAGCCAACCATACCCTATAGCTTCCTCTTGAGCTTCATACAAGGACCCTCGATGACCCTCGGAATGCCTCCTCTTGGGCTTACAATACAAGGACCCATGGGCTTCTTAAAAGCATCCCCTTAATCCAATCAATTTCTCCTTGAGATTTAGACATCTATTATCTCTATGGAAGAAGTATCTCATCTATCATATCACATACAATCAAAAACTTTTCAAACTCTTTTTAAACAAAAACATCTCTTAATTGTAAGTGGTAACGCTTGTACACTCAAGCAAAACATCCAATGCTTACAATTAAAAGATTCAATCATCTTTTTCAAACATCTTTCCAAAACTCGTAAGTGGTAACGCTTGTACACTCAAGCAAAACACCTATAACTTACGATGAAAGATTTCAAATCAATCAAACCCTTTCAAAATGTATGTGATGAAATAGATTAGATACATTTTCATTAAGATGACATTTATGCATGTCTCTTACTAACTCCGTTGCTTCCACTAGCATAAGTGGGAACTACGATTGCTCGACTTTCTCAACATCCTTTTGAGAATACGTAGGTACAAGGTCTCATCCTTGGCGAGCAAATTTCTTTCTCCTCAAACCAAACAAACCATAGATCCCTTTAGATCCGAGCTACAAATGCTCGATTCCCTTAAGGGATATGTATGCGAAGATCCCAATGATCTTTGCGAGCACAATAATAACAAAACCTAGGATCCCACATAATCTATCCTTCTTAAAATCCAAAGGAGAAACTTTCCCAATCATAGAAATAGTAATTAAAACACACAAACATATCAAACATATTCATATATAAAGCTATAGATAACTATATATATTTAGGGTGCTCCATCTATTCCCTTTATATAACAAACCCCCTTGCCCGGAATCTCCCCAATGCGTTGCGTCTAGTTCGCGCTAGTCGTAATGCATATCATATCAATTGAGGGTATTGCAGCTTTCATATGTGCATATGTTTGTTTTTCTTTATTGTGTGTTTTCGCGATTTCATCTGATGGAAAGAAATCTAACCATTTAAGAAACATTTTAAGATCTAGGTGGGGTATAGTCCTACTAACTTGTGAGAAGTCTCAGTACTTACGGAGTTAATTTGAGATCCCTCTCTCAGTGGAGGTTGTCTTGGGAGTATTTGTGTTTAGCAAGTATTTGCGAAGACATTTTGCTTTCAAAAGAACTTTGTCGAGTGGTAGAACACATAACCCATCCTGGCCATTTAGGATGTAGTGCAGAAATTATTCAAGCGTAAGCTTAGAATAATTGTCATGCGAGACTACGATCATGCGAGTTTTTCTTGAAAAATATTATTGGACTTTGAGTATTCAACAAATCCGATAATATTTCAAAGAGAAGCGTTGAGCCTGTATTATCAGTAGAACCCGTTTCACAGATGAATAAGCCCTTAGAACTTACCCACGTTTGATTCTTATAGTTGGCCTCATGCTCGTGACTTCGAACACTTGACCATGTGTATAACTACTAACCATGTTTGTAGCATTCATGTATTCATTCGAAAACTTCATTTCTCTTCACATTTCCAAAGAATTTAGAGATTTTTCTTTGTAAATATTTTAGGTTAGAGTGATGGACGTCAGAGGAAGATTCACCAAGAGATACAGTTTTAGAATTCCTGATGTAGGAAAGTTGAAAGAGTTAGCATCCCTGGTAGAAGATCCCTCGGATTTCAGAAAATGCTATGGAACTCTTTTAACTATTCTGAACACTAACGTTGATGAAGGACTTCTCAAAACTTTCGTTCAGTTTTATGATCCAGTCTATCGTTGTTTCACTTTCCCTGATTATCAGTCGATGCCTACTTTGGAAGAGTACGCACACATCCTAGGTATCTCAGTATCAGACACGGTGCCTTTCAATGGTTTGGAAGCCATTCCTAAGCCACCAGTCATTGCAGCAATTACACACTTAAGGAAATCTGAGATAGACAAAAACCTGACTACCAAAGGAAAACTCTTAGGACTAACTTCAAAGTTCCTAATGGAGAAGGCTCTTAAATTCTCTGAAGCCGGTAGTATGGTAGCCTTTGAAGCTATTCTAGCTTTACTCATCTATGGATTGGTCTTGTTTCCCAACGTCCCAAGTTTCGTTGATATCAATGCCATAAGGATTTTTCTGATTGGAAATCCCGTTCCCACTTTGCTTGGTGACACGTATTTCTCCATTCACCATAGGAATCGTCAAGGAGATGGAACTATTGTGTGTTGTGCGCCTCTGTTTTTCAAATGGATTGTCTCGCACCTGCCTAAATCTCCTATCTTTCGCGAAAACAAAGACGATTGGCATTGGTCTCGAAGACTCATGTCTATTACAAACGACGATATCCATTGGTATACCTTGGCAGACAATGAGATGGAAATCATTGAAAGTTGTGGAGAATTTGCCAACGTACCTCTCATTAGTACAAAAGGAGGAATCAACTACAACCCATTCTTGGCGACACGTCAACTCGGTTATGCAAACTCTAGTAAACCTCTTGGTTTTACAGTTGAGAGTTACTTCTATCATGAAGGGGAAGATTCTCAAGGTTTGAAAGCCAGAATGATAAGAGCTTGGAATCACATCCGAAGGAAGGAAAAGGGTAATGCAAGGAATTGTGTAGCCATGGAAATCTACACTTCTTGGGTGAAGAAAAGAGCAAAGGAATTTCGAATGCCTTATGCTTATGAGGAACCTATGTTTTCAACAGCTTCCAGATCAACAATTTTTCCCGTTGAGACTATGGGAGAATACCAAGAGGCTTTGGCCAAGATGAGGCTTAAGAAAAAGGCTTTGGAAGACAAGTTCTTTAAGACTAACCTCGAAAACGAGAAGCTTAAGAAGCAGGTCAAAGATCATGAAAAGACACTTTACTTCCAAGATGAATGGCTCATGGAGAAAGATGAGAAGATTCGTCAGAAAGATAACGCGATCAAAAGATACATCAAAGAAAGGAAAAGAAAGCTTGAGGAAATGACAACCAGCGATCCTGCGCCTGATGAGTGGAAGAAAGTCATTAGCAAGCTAAAAGCCGAGAAAGCTGAACTAAAAGCTCACTATGGGAAGGAAATCCTGAAGTTAAAACTACATCAAGCCTTTGGATCTTCATCCGACGAGGATGATTAGTTAGTTTAGATTTGTGATTTTATCATTTATTTTATCATTGTATTGAGCTATGCTCAAAATTTTTGTAATCTTCTTTCAATAATTAATAAAATAAGCGTTTTCCATCCAAATATTTGCCAGAAATTTCTCTTTTAGCGTAAATTCTTTGGAAATCTTTCTTTGCATTCATAATCATGCATCATACTTTGCATATCGAGTTTATTGTTTAGAGTCTTATCTTTTGGAATTTTTTCCAGAAAGAGAAAGATCGCCAAGCTGTCGCGTCTTAGAGTTTCTAGACCACGTCCACAGCCGACTCGTACATACAATACACGTTCAAAAAGAAGGAAAATAATGGAAGGCTTTGAGCAAGAAAATGTTGAGCTTCGTAGCACAGTGACAACACTTCAGGAAGAGGTGGAGAGACTCACTTATTTAGTAAATTTGTTGGCAACTGCGGAAAGTCAGCAAGCAACATTGAGCAGTCAAAATCAAACGACAATTTCAGAGATCACTACTACTCCAGTTTCAACTGTTGCAGCCAGTAGTTCACTCTTCAGTATGCCAGAAGGTTATCCATGGGGCATGCCTTTCAATTTCGGCATCGGGTTTCGTCAACCCACTTCCCAGGTACAAACAACCACGCTTGAAGTACCTACTTTGTAGAATTCAACACTTACTCCACGACATGGAGTAACCTTTCCGCAAGTCACTATGACGGTTTCCCAATCGATCATGACAAACTCAGTATCTATAGTTCACACTACTGCAGACGAAGAAGTCTATCATAATCCAGGCAACAACACGAATCCTCGTGGCTAGATGGAGAATCTCCAGGAACAGCTCCTCAAGATGCAGCTTGAGATTAAAACAATCCGTGGAAAGGAATTGTTTGGAAAGAATGCCCATAATTTGTGCTTAGTTCCTCGCGTAAGGATACCTGCGAAATTCAAAGTCTCTGAATTTGAAAATTATAAAGGAAATTCCTGTCCGCAGAGTCATCTTACGATGTACGCTAGGAAAATGTCTACGTACAATGATAATCACCAATTGCTAATTCACTATTTCCAAGATAGTCTCACTGGTGCTGCACTGAAGTGGTACATGGGACTAGACAGTGCGAATATCCAGACGTTCAATGACCTAGGCGAAGCCTTTGTCCAACAATACAAATTCAACTTGGACATGGCTCTAGACCGGGATCAACTCCGCTCCATGTCTCAGAGGGAAAAAGAGACATTCAAAGAGTATGCCCAACGTTGGAGGAAAATTGCTGCCCAAGTTAACCCACCATTAGAGGAGAAGGAAATGACAAAGGTTTTCTTAAACACTCTTGGCCCATTTTACTACGAACGAATGATCGCCAGCGCTCCCGGAGATTTCACTGAGATGGTAAGCATGGGAATGCGGCTAGAGGAAGGGGTTCGAATAGGACGCCTGACCAGAGAAATAGGATCCTCCAGTGGAACTAAGAGGATTGGAACCAGTTTTCCAAAGAAAAAGGAACATGACATAGGAATGGTATCCCGAGGGAAACCACGAAAGAATGTCGGCCGACAACAATGTGGCCATAGCACCCACTGTTAATACAAGTCCAAATACGGAATTGCTCATGATTCCGGCAAACTCAACAACCTCGACAAGGCTCGGTGGTTCAACAATCGAACCGTGCCGGTCTCACAATTTGATCAATTCCGATGGCGTGAAGGAACTATATCCTGCATTAATAGAAAGGAATCTTGTGCAAACAAGGTCACCACCTCCGGTACTAGACAAATTGCCATGGTGGTACAAAGCGGACGTAGCTTGCCCTTTTCATCAAGTGGAGAATGATCTTGAGCATTGCGTCTGTAACACGGTGAACTGACTTTGTAGGTTTTTGTATCGCAAATGTGCGGATAGCAAGAGTCGCCACCGACTTTTATTTTTATCCAATTAAGGGAAGGTAAAAGTACAGAAAAAGACCTTCGTTAGATTTTGAGTAAGGGAGAAGGTTATGAAAAGGGAAGGTATTAGCACCCCTTTCCATCCGTAGTTATCTACGAGCTCTTAGTTGCTCTTAGATCACTTTAAAAATTGTGCTTCCTGTGTGTTTGACAAAAATGTTTTGAAAAGGCATTTCGCTTTGACTTTGTAATGATTCATGTAGGAATGTATACAAAGTGTTCGGAAATGTTTCGTTTTGAAAAGAGTTTGAACTTTGACAAAAGTGTGTTGTGTGAAAAGTATTTGATTTGAGCAAGCAACTAAAAGTCTTATTACCTACTCAGAATTGGTCGTTTTCGTGTTATTTTACGTTCCTTTAGAATAGTGTTATCCATACCATTAGTTGGTAGGTAACCCTATTCGTTGGATGTAGAAGGGACATTCGAAGGGACATCGGATGGTCATAGAAGGCAACTTGTAGGAAGTATCCTAACACATTCGAAGGGACTATCATCATTTTTCGTAGGCGACAATCGAGGGTCAAGATCATGTATTCGTAGGCGACATCGTGGGTCTATGATCTTTGTATCGAAGGGACTATGATGATTTGTTTTGAAGGCAACGGTGCTAGAATACCTCTACGTTCGAGGGACATGACCATTTGTATTCGTAAAGGCAACGAGAGAGAATTACCCTAAGGGGTGCATGTGTGAAAAGAGTGTGTTGATTTCAGATATTTTATCTTGAAAATTAGAGTGAGCTAAGTTCAATTTTATCTTGCCATACACGCCTAATTACTAGCAATTTATAGGGTGCGGAAATTAAAATGCGGAATGTAAAGATGCGGAAAGATAAATGTCCTACGCTATTACATGGCTTTGGGGCAGATACATAATTTAAACTTGCGGAAAATAAAAACCTAATTTAAACTATTACATCCCATGAGCAATTACATTATAGGAAAAATAAAAGCGATAGAAGAAAAATCGTCCAAAGCAGGATAACTGTGAAAAGATGAGAAATCGGAAAATACTGAGAGAAATCGATTAAGAGAAAATGTTAGTAAAATGCAAATTTTGAATGAGAAAAATATGACATTTGGAAATAACATAAATATGCTAAAATAATTTTTGGATTTTTGGATGCATTTAATAATTTCAAACTAATTAAAATTGATTTTAATGCTAAATTATGAATAAAAATAAATATGCATGCAAAATGATATTTTTAATTTTATAAATTAATTAAGTATTTTCGAAAATAATGTAAAAAGGAAAAATATTTTGATGATTTTTAATGCATGAGAAAAATATTGAAAAGAATTAAAATAAATGTAAAATATTAAATAAAGTAAAATAGAAAATATGAAAAATGCAAGTTTGGAAAAGAAACTCAAAACCGGTCCCGGGAGATTCGAATCGAGGACACAGGAGAGCATCTGTCAACAGGAAACGCCTTAACCAACTGAGCTAGCGTGCATCCGTGTTTGAAAGCTGGAACGAATGAAATACAAGCACGCGTCGTCTCCTGGTTGTACCGAACTCGCGCCACTTCATCATCGTCCTCGTTTTGAATTTTTAAAAACCCAGCGTCGGCCATTGTTCGACGCTATGTCCCTGGCAAAATCAAAAACCAAGCACACATAATCTAAATAAATTCTAAGGACATGGTTCGATTCCAGACATCATTCCGAACGCAATGGACAGGGTCTCGTGGTCCAATTTTTCCTATTTCGAAAAACCCTAAAACGGCGTAGGAAACCCTAACAATGGTGATACGTGTTTCCGGCCATGGAAATTCAATCAACCTGCCCAGAACGCTTGCAAACTCATCACTAATCACAAAAACAACAACAAAACAAGTTAAAAATGCATGATAATTGAAATACGATTTTAAGATTTTCTTGAACAAACCGATTTCGGATTTTCCAATTCTTGATGTTTTTTGGCAATGTAAAGGTCTGGAATGCTTCCAGGGATGTCAAGGAACGTGTTTGGATCCTCAAAACCAATTGAAACAAGCTGGATCAATGGCTGCTAATTGCTTGAGAGGCACAGTTTTTTGAGCTTCAATAAGGGTTTCTCGACCAAATTCTACCCTCGTGTGGTATGTATCATGTATATATAGTAGAAGGATTCAGAGTTGTTATGGGAAAGAATTAATCAATAATCAATGCCAATCAAATTTGATTTTTGTACAAAATCAAATCTTCATATTTTGATTAATTTTCAATCCAATCTTGCCATATCAATCCAAATTTCGAAATTTGCTGGCTTTATTGAGTTACTTGGACTTCAAGGAAGAAAGAAAAATCAATTTTGCATTTAATTTTGATTTTATACTTTATTTTTAAATTTAATTTGTATTTAAATGAATAAATTCCAAATTAAATAGAAAAATAAAATAAAAATTCGTGGCATTGGGCTTGGATATTCCTAGTGGTGTAAGGAATAAGTTTGGATGAAGAAAAAGTAAGCCCATTTGCAAAGTTTTTGATTTTTAGAAGTATTTCTCTTTGTGCACTTCTTCAAAATTGCCCAACTTGTGAATGGTGTATCTTGCTCAATTTTCCACATTTTTGAGTGTTCTTGGACTTTTTGGAAATCTCTAAGATTCCTATAACCAACCTTTTTGGTCTCATCTCAATTGGAGTTTCCATGCTCAATATATCTTCAAAACAAAAAGTTGACTTTTTGTTGACTTTGAAAATGACCTGTAATGTTTTGGGCCATACCTCTCAAATGAAGCATTTTTTGGACATCCTTGTGTGACATGAAGTTGTAGAGAATTGAATTTCCTTCAAAACAAGAGGTGGTGGAAAAATTTCTGATAAAGTATGAAGAAGTTATGATCAGTCAAAGTTTGGTTGACTTTTGACCTAGAAACCCTAATTTAGAAAGTTTGACTTTTGAACAAATCTTGAGTTTTCTTGATGAATCATGATCAACCCTTGATCAAATGATGAATGTAACTTCAAAATGAGGATGTTGACCAAAAATTATGAAGTTTGATTGTATGTTGACCACGTTGAGTTTTGTCAATCTGTTGATTTTCAACCATCTGAGCAATTTGTCTCAGCAATCTTGACTTGTAAGGCTTGAAACTTGACATGGAGAATCTTTGAAGCATATGAGGAGGCATGAAGACCATTGGAGATGTTGGAAGTCCATCTTGGTGAGAATTGTCAAACCCTAGTTTGGGTTGATTGTCTAGAGAGAGTTTGTCGATCAACTCTTGAGGAATCCTTGAGTATGGATGTATGAAATATCTTGAGAAGATGGAGGGCAAATTTTGGGGTATGACTGCCCTGTTCAATCTTCTTGTTTGGAAGGTTAGATTGACACGCTTTGTCTTCGTGACTGGAGGTAGAAGATGATTGAACACTCAATACACGAAATTTGCACTCATTGTTGGTGACGATGCGGAATGGGCTTATAGATGCCATTTGGAGAAGTTGGAAATTTCTTTGGGAATGAGTCGACGCTAGACTCGAGGTTGTTGACATGAGAATTGACGGTGATGGGCTTAAGATGCCATCTGGAAGGGTCGATTCTGGGGAGTGAGCCGTACGCTAGGCTCTGTGAGCGTTTGGAAGGAGCGGAGATGGGCTTAAGATGCCATCCGGAAGGAGTCGTATGTTAGACTTTGTGCTCATCTTTGAATGAAGTTATTGATTTGTATTGATTTTTAACCAAATATGCAGCATTCCAAAAGGGAGAAATGTTGACAAGTAGTCGGAGATGGGCTTAAGATGCCATCCGAGGCAACTGAGTCGTACGCCAGACTCTGTAGTTGCTATTGATAATACGGGAGGGTCATAATAGATCTTCGTGCTGATCACTCTGAGGGGATAGTAGTTGACAAAATGTGGATATCGTCCCTGTTGTGCATCGGGTATTGTTCCACTGCCTGTTATCGGAGGATAACCTGTGATCGTTCGGATAGGGTTTCCGTCTGGCTTCGGGTATTAATCCTGGATCCATTGTCGGAGGACAACGAGGGCAGTCGTTCAGATAGTTTTCCCGTCGAGATTCGGGGCTTAATCCTGGACCAGTCGTCGAAGGACAACTAGGGGCGGTCTTTCAGATAGTTTTCCCGTCGAGATTCGGGGCTTAATCCTGGACATGTTTGCGTCAGAAGTGATTTCCACCTGTTTTGGAGAAAACAAGACAAACTTTGATAGAATATTTGTTAGTCTTATGCAAAGTATGATGCATGACAATGTATATGAATGACATATGCATGACTTTATGAGTAATGTATGAATGATAGATGTTGTGGAATTTCAAAACATATCCATCTTGAAGAAGATGCGGATGTTCTGCTTGAGGATTCCTGACTTCTGTTTGGGGATGGAGATCCTGAGAACAAAAGAACTTTGATCCCTCCGATGCACTATCTGACCAAGTCTCGGGCCTAGATATTGTTGAGGAAGGTAGAGATTGAGAAACTCGTTGTTGGAGATCTCATAGACCTATTTGGGGAGAGTGCGGGAGGAAATGTTGGGGATCTTGTATGTAGATCTGTTGGGAAGAATTAGGGCGCTCTGGGGATTTTGAGTATAGACCTTGGAGAGCGTTTGATGGTTCTTTGGGAGACGGGTTGGGGCCGTTGGAATCTCCGGGGAATAGAAGATGTAGATTTTCTCCGTGCACTATCGACCAAGTCTCAAGTCCGGATACCTTTGGAGGAAGGGAATTGTTGAGATATTCTGCGATGATAAATACCTCGGGATGAAGTGTTCTTGCTTGGAGGCGATGCAACATTGCTCAGTTGAGTGGAATCACTGCTCGTGGATTAACATATACTCCGCTGGGGGAGGTTTAGTGAGTGACACCTCTGCGGGGATTATGTTCTGCGGGGGAATGTTTTTGGTGACCTTTGTTGTCATCTCAATTCCTGGAGCCTGTAGTAATTACTTTTGTTCGTTCACTTTTCGTATGTTTGTGAATAGATTCTTATTGTCAAATGCATATAATCATTCAAAGCAAACGTTGGACTTATTGCAAACGACATTAGTGAAACTTGTAAAGAAAGAATCTGCATTTATTTGGAAGGTGGCGTATGGCCAAGTAGTTTATACACAAGAAAAGTAAAAAGCTATGCGGAAGCAATCTCGTTAAGTTCCAACTATGCTAGTACTCATATATTTCAACTATCTCATCTCCTTGCTGTCAGTAGAAAGTGAGTGAATTGATCTTCGCCATTTGAATCTTGAATGCTGATAGTAGTGCAGGGGTGATCTGGAAGAGACATAGTCGACGCTTAAATCTAACTTTTGCCTAGACCGCCTTTCGGTTTTCACCAGGATACCTTTTTGCCCAAGCCGCCTTTTCAGGTTTTCGACTTGCGGGGTGTACATTTTTTTGTATATGTCCTTAACTTTTGCCCGAACCCTTTTGGTTCGCCAGGATGCCCTTATTTTTGCCTAGGTCCGTCGTCCTAGCGGGTCTCTTCATGCGTAGTATTTTTTGACTATGTCTGTGTTCACAGGGTGTGGGAAGTCTTCACCATCCATGATGCTAAGTATCATAGCTCCGCCGGAAAATACTGTCTTGACTACAAACGGTCCCTCGTAGGTGGGAGTCCATTTGCCGCTGGGATCACCTTGTGGAAGAATGATGCGCTTGACTACTAGATCACCAACTTGGTAGACTCGGTGCTTGACCTTCTTGTTAAATGCTCTGATCATTCGCTTCTGATAGATCTGTCCATGGCAAATGGACGCGAGTCGTTTCTCATCAATCAAGTTAATCGGTCGGCGATGCGGATCAATCGTCTTCGCCTAACTCTGCGTCTGGAGGACTACGGTTGAGGTATCGAACCTCGATGGGTAGGACGGCTTCCATACCGTACACAAGAGAGAGGGGTTGCCCTGTTGATGTTCGTCTTGTAGTCACGATAACCATGAAGAGCAAATGGTAACATCTCATGCCAATCTTTGTAAGTCACTGTCATCTTACACAATCTTCTTAATATTCTTGTTGGCGGCTTCCTGCGCCATTCATCTTAGGCCGATAAGGAGAAGAATTATGATGTTTGATTTTGAACTGCGTGCAGAGTTCGGTGATCATCTTGTTGTTGAGATTAGAGCCATTATACGTGATAATACTTTCGAGTGCCATATCGACAAATAAGATTATGCTTGATGAATCGAGCCACAACATTCTTGGTAATAACGAGGTCGCTTCTACCCACTTGGTAAAGTAATCAATTGCCACAAGGATGAAGCGATGTCCATTGGAAGCTGGGCTTGATTTCTCCGATCATGTCAATGCCCCACATTGCAAAGGCCAAGGAGCTGTTAGAACATTGGAGGTGCGAGGTACTTTTCGGCATCGTCGACACTTGTGACAAGATCGAGCATAACGGTGACAATCAGCTTCCATGGTGGACCAATAGTAACCTGTTCTCAAAATCTTCTTAGCCATCGTATGTCCAATGGAATGGGTACCAAATGCGCCTTCGTGTAACTCTTCCATGATACGTATTGTTGTTTTCTGGTCTACACAGCAGAGTAAGCACAAGTCGTGGTTGCGCTTGTATAAGATGCCATTGTTGAGGAAGAATTTGGAAGAAAATCTTCTCAAGAACTTCTTATCGTTGACAGATGCCCCTGCGGGATATTCCTGAGTCTCAAGATACCTTTTCACGTCATAGTACCAAGGTTTCTCTTCTGTATCAAGCTCATAACAATCTGGTTCGTCAAACTTCTCAATGATGATGGGAGCCTTGTTGTCCCATCGACCTTGAACATAGGCGACATAGTAGCCAATGTATGCACCGATTCTCTTCTCGTGGAATGTGATCAAAAGTAATCTCTTCAAAGTAGGGGATCAAGCTCAGAACATGCTCTCGATACAGAATGAGATTAGGATGTTTCGTATCCCACTCGCCCTTAATCTGACTGATCACTAAAGCTGAGTCTCCATACACTTGTAAGAACTTGATTCTTAAATCAATAACAGCTTTGATACCCATGATGCACGCTTCGTATTCGGCCATTTTATTAGTGCAACTGAAACATAATCTGGCGGTGAAAGGCGTATGTCCGCCTGCAGCGGATGTAATGATGGCGCCAATGCCATTGCCAAGTGCGTTTGAGGCTCCATCAAAGACCATGGTCCATCGGGATCCTTGTTCAGGTCCTTCGTCCGGGCCTGGTTCTTCACAATCAGTGACTAGTAAAACATCTTCATTTGGAAATTCGAACTGCATAGACTGATAGTCATCTACGGCTTGATGAGCCAAATGATCGGCTACTACACTTCCTTTGATCGCTTTCGAAGTGTCTTTGGATGTCGATTCGGTCAAGATCATATGCCATCTTGCTATTCTTCCGAGAGAGCTGGTTTCTCGAATATGTATTTTATTGGATCCATCTTAGAAATCAACAAGGTAGTGTGAGTCAACATATCTGTCTTAGTCGGTGAGCAGCCCAAAAAGCGTTGCAAGTTTTCTCATTTGTGAGTATCTTGTTTCACGATCGGTAAACTTTTGCTAAGGTAGTATATGGCATGCTCTTTTCGACTGGACTCGTCATGTTGCCCCACACACACCCATTGAATTCTCTAGCACATCAAGTACATGATAAGAGGTCTTCCTTCGGTGGCATCGGGATAGGAGGATTCGTAGGTACTCCTTGATTTTGTCGAAAGCGATCTGGCAATCGTCGTTCCATTCCACTACTTGATCTTTCTTTAGTAACTTGAAGATTGGCTCACAAGTAGCAGTTAGATGTGCAATGAATCGCAATGTAGTTCAATCGCCCAAGAAACCTCGACTTCCTTCTCGGCAGGGAGGCATCTCTTGAATGGCTTTAACCTTGGCGGGGTCAACTTCAATACCTTTACCGCTGACAACAAACCCTATGAGTTTTCTGGACTTGACTCCAAAGGTGCACTTGTTGGGATTAAGTCTCGATTTTTCACCTGTTAAATAGTTTCGCAAATGATCAAGATGTTCCTCTTGACGTGATCGAGCTATCATGTCGTCGGCGTAGACCTCTATCTCGTGATGAATCATGTCATGAAATAATGTCACTATAGCATCTTGATAAGTGGCGCCGCGTTCTTCATCCGAGCGGCATAACCTTGTAGCAAAGTGCCATAACAAAAGTAGTCTTCTCCATGTCTTGAGAGCCATTTTGATCCGATTGTAAGGAGAAACCATCCATGAAGGAGAAAACCTTATCTGGCGGTGTTGTCTACGAACATCAATATGAGGAAGCGGAAAATCGTCTTCGGACTTGCTTTATTGGATCTACGTAATCCACACACATTCGTACTTTGCCATCCTTCTTAGATGGTACCACATTTGCAACCATTGTGGATAGGAAGTGATGACTAAGAAACGGCGTTGAACTACTTCATAACTTGACTTTGATTTTCTCGACATCTCGGGACGCATGCGACAACCTTCATTTCCGAGAAAACCTTCTTTTGTCGGTGTACCACAATATCAATGTCAAACACGGCATGTCTTCGTATGACCAAGCAAAACCTCAATATAGTCTCGTAGCATCTGAACCATCCTTTCTTTAACATGTTCTCAAGACCCGCTCCTATCTTGATCTCTTTTACATCTTCGTCGACCCAATTCACAACCTCGACTTGCTCTTCGTGTGGTGTATAACTCGCTCTTCTTGTTGTAGATCGGCAAGTTCTCTGGCACTTCACAATCTTCCTCACTTTCGCTTGGTAGATCGGATTATCGAAGTCATATTTAGCAATAGCATAGTTATTAACGAGATTCGGAGTGATTCTGTATCACGTGGGTGCGTGTAAGAAACACATAGCTTTTGAAGGGGTGATAAAGTAAAGAAAGAAAACAAACAATTGAATGCAAAGTCAACGAATTTATTGAATGAAAATCAAACGACGGATAATAACCCTCAAGCGAGCCATGATGCCGGGCAAGGCACTAGGCTTTAGAGTTTATTGTTGAAACATAAAAATCGAAAAGCAAAACAAAACAAGAGCAATTACTCGACTAAAGGAGATTGGTATAGCGTCTTGATCTTCCAATTCTTGAGCCCATTGTCGGAGTTGGAAAGATCCATTTGTCGATGTCGTTGTCGTCATCTTCTATAGCATGGATTCCACTCGGCGATGCGGAAAGGAAGTTGGCGGCACGTTCGTGGCGTATCATCTTCTGACCCTTGATGGTGAAGCCTAAACCAGTCTTGTCGGATTTGAAAGGAAGATCAGGGAGCTGACCCCAAATAGCACTACCTCCTTGTTCAACAGCAGCTTGAGCATCCTTGAGCGAGGCCATCCTAGGTGGAACTTGTGTAACCGGAGTGAGGGAGAGTCAACAGGCATGACTCTGGGGATTGTCTCAAAAGCTTGACAGGGAGTCTCAAAGAATTTACCTTCCATCTCAAGGTATCGGAATGACTGTAGATGACTGACCATATACTCTTCTTCACCGCATACTGTAACAACCTTCCCTTTCATCGGGTACTTGACTTGCAAGGTAGAGGTATTGCCCCATGTATCCAAGGGCGTCCAAGTAGGCAAGAATAGGCTGGACGAATGTCCATGACAAAGAAAGTGGAGTCAAAAGTCTGGGAATCGACTTTAATAGGCAGAGTGAGCTCTCCAAGCACTGTTCGCTTAGAACCATCAAAAGCTCTCACAACAATGTCACTGGGTCTCAAAACCAACCCTTCAACATCAAGCCGATCAAAAGCAGTCTTCGGAAGGATATTCAGAGCAGAACCGGTGTCCACCAAAACATGAGACAATGTAGTGCCCTTACATTCAACAGAGATGTGCAAGGCTTTGTTGTGTTTCTTTCCGGCAGGAGTCAAATCAGCATCAGAGAAGCCTAGGCCGTTTTTGGCAGTCAGGCTAGCAATACAAACTTCAAACTGGTCAGTAGTAGTGTCTTGCGGTACGTGAGCATTCTTCAGAAACTTTACAAAGGCTTTAGCATGAGCCTCGGAGCACAAGAGCAGAGCAAGCATGGAGATTTTGGATGGAGTCTGTCCCAACTGTTCCACAACATTGTAGTCACTCTTCTTGATGATCTTCAGAATTTCCTCCATTTCTTGTTTGGAGGTGTCTTCAGTAACTTCCTTTGGTACTTCTGGTTGAGCAGGATGAGTCACTGGTTCTTTCCCTCTAGCTTGGGGAAAGGGTTGAATAGCTGGAATGCGAGTTGGAGTCGCGGTGTCTTTTGGAGGAGAGATTTCTAGAGAGAAAACCCTCCCGGTTCTGGTCACCTTACTTGATCCGGTGATGTTGTCAATGTCAGGAATGGTAGCTTCAACTGTAAGATCTTCAATGGTCGGAGGGTCTTGCTTGGCCATGATAGTAAACATCGACTCCATAATTCCAAGGAATAGCTTTATCGGAGGAATGGGCGGCTGGAAAAGTAATAATGAGAGGTGTCACTCTAGGTGCAGGATCAACAGAGGAAATCCTTATAGTGTTTACATCAGCATAGTCTTCTGGGAAATCGTCACCCCATCCGGTTGCTTTAACATCTTCAATAGGAATTTTGTAGCTTGGAACAGTGTACTTCACCATGTAATCAAACTTTCCACTTGGCTGCCCCAAGGTATCCCACACAGGTGGTGTAGTTTCATTCACATCTTCGATCTTCAGCTTAGACATATCTTCACATAGCTTCTGCACAGGTGGTTTCAGAAATAGTATCTCACGGTTATCCATCATGCATTGAACACGTCTTCTCATCCAAGGACAACCATCAGGGCACCAACGGCACTGGGCATCTGGGTTGACACCACTTGCAACAAGTTCTTCTTAACAGTCATCAGAGGAATGGTCAAGTCATCTATGTTGAAAACATAAGTATCATCACCAACAGCATTGGAACTCTTGTCATGGTTAGGCATAGGCGCGTTGACCATATTCGGAGTCTCGACAAGAGGGTCAAACTCAATCTGCTTAGCTTCAATCATATCTTGAATCTTGTTCTTTAGAGCCCAACAATCATCAGTACTATGTCCTGGGCTATTGGAATGGTAAGCACACTTAGCGTTAGGGTTATATCTCGGAGAGGAGGTATTGATATTCAGAGGAGGATCCCTCAAGGTAATCAACTCTGCTTTCAACATGTGTTGCAAGGCTTGCGACAATGGCATGTTGATCTTAACTGCCTCGCGGCGCTCTGAGCGTTGTCTCACGAGGTTGTCTTGATGTAGGATTGGAGATCCAACCCCCACAGATTGAGCACGGTCGGTCTTGGCTCGGCTTTTCGACCATACACATTAGTTTCTTACCACCAAAAGATCTCTTCATTTGAAGACTCTACATGAATCTTTCCACTCTTGATACCAGCTTCAATCGCTGTCAATATCACGGTGAATCCGGTGAAGAGTTTCAATCGGATGATTGAAGAATGGGCTGTCGGTGTTCCCATAAACATATCAACCAACTCCCTATTGGACAAGGGTGGTTGAACTACGCTGCTAGATCTCCACTTCGAGCATACTCCTTGAACTTCTCATCACGACCCATAGACATGCTTTGTAGTTGCATGCGAGTGGGTGTCAATTCAACATTGTACTCATCTTGCTAGAAAGCATCCGCTAAGTCACTCAAGTACGGATACGGTCATTCTCTAGTGATAATACCACTCCAAGCGAGTTCGGACAAACTCTCTTGAAAATAATGCATCCACAACTTTCTCATCATGTGGGGGTTGATCTTCGAACATAGGACTTCAAATGCTTAGGGCAAGAAATGCCATCATACTTGGCAAAAGTAGGAACTTTGAACTTGGGAGGAATCACAACACCGAGAACAAGACTCGGATCATCAAAATTCAGCCGGACATCTTGGTTTTCCACGGATTAGACGGTCTTCAAGTTGTTTATACTTGTCATCTTCATCGAGTATTGGCTATAGTCAGCGGTCCTCTCCTTCTTTCTTAGGCTCACGCTGGTCATCTTCATCACCCTTGGTACTCTCCTCTGGACACTTCCGAGAGCTCTATCCGTGACCACTTTAGGACCACCTTTGTAACGTCGCCCATGTTGAGAAGACCAAAACCTTCTTCTTCTGTTGATGAGCTTCTTGGATCTTGTTGGCCTTGGACCAAGTGGTAAACATCTGAACCGAGCATTACGAGCACGGAGATCTTTGATGACTTCAAGAGCCATTTCTGCTAAAATAAATAGCGAGCAAATGAGAAAACCAATCTCCAATGTACCTGTGATGCAATGTTATGCTATGCTATGCGATGTTTATGCGAATGCTATGCAATGTTTTCAAGGACCTTAGAGATTTAAATTTGTTAAACAAGCAATGAACAAACATTTATTAGTACTCTTTTATTCTTTTTTCTTTTTAAGTACAAAAGATAGTTCAAAACAATAAAAGATAAACATATAAGCTCTAAGTCTCCCATGGGCGCTTCCTCTTGGTGCCGAGGTAGGCGTTGATGTTTCGCTCCTCGTGAAGTAGCTTGGTCAATTCTAGCACTTTCTTCTCACTTGTATAACACTGAGCTTCAAAGGTATCCTTCTCTTCTTTAAGTTGAATCCAGGATCTCTTCAAGTCTTCAAAATCAGTAGGCATGTCAGGATGGAGAACGGTATAGGACTCGTCACCTATAGCAACAGGTTCCATAATTACAGGTAAAATAGGCGTGAATGGCATCATGAGTTTTGAGCTCGAGCTCTCACCCATTTGAGGTAAGGTTCCCAAGGAATGGAGTTTTGGTGCCCCAAAGTCTTGGTATCAGTCTTCTTTACCATGCCCCAAGCGTGTATGAACCTTCGTCGGTAATTCTGGAGATCGTGGTTGTAGTCGAACACAATATCTTGGAGAAGCATATCATGTGGACCATCTCTTCGAGCAAAACCAAACTGACGTAGGTCTAGAGAAGGATTGTAAGTAATACCTCCCCTTATACCAAGTAGCGGTACATTAGGGAATTCTCCACAACGCTCACTGAAGGTGAAGTCCTTTTGAGAGAAAAGACACCAACGGATGTCTGAGTGAGAGAGTGACATTGACCTTTGAGACCATCTCAACCTTTGTTCATTCTTCAAAACTGATGGAGGAAGGTGCGAAATAAATCACCTGGAAAGTAACGGTATACAACACATGAGAGTTCCTTGTCTTTTGATAGTACGAGTGTGGAGAGAATGTAGGATGTCTCCAAGTAAAGTAGGCACTGGATTGCGGGTAAGGAACAACTTGATGGCGTTGACATCTATGAATTGATCCGAGTTAGGGAATAGAACCAAACCATAGATTAACAAGGCCACAATGTCTTCGAATGCATGGAAACTCATAACTTTGAGGAATTCTCGGGCTTTCTTAATTAAGAACTTGGCAAGTAAACCCTTAACTCCACTTCGGTTTCCCAATTGGTTTCAATGTCCGCTTAAGATGTAAGGCGGATGCAATGTCTTCATACTTAGGAACCTTTTCTAAACCGTGAATGGCATTTGGTCAAGAATAGGTACCCAAGTAGCCTAGAGAACTCTTCCAAGGTAGGAACCAAGCGATAATCGGAAATGTAAAGCAATGGTGTTTCGGATCAAAGAACTGGAATAGGACATGCATCATATCTTCTTCAAAACCGAGATAACCAAATCAAGTAGATAACCATGTCTTTTGATGAAGGCATGATCGGAATCTCAAACCAATTCTTTGAGTGAGAAGGTATACCCATGAAGTTGATTCGGATAGTCTTTCTAGAAGCCATAATCCCTACAAAACAGAGCAAAGATAAATCCCTAGGTCCTTGAAATAGTTAGAAATGATATGCAATGCGAATGATGTCATGATGTCATGTTTAGCACACACAAACAATTCACACAATGAGCCTAGGTTTAAGGCTTGCATGAGGTATAGGTGATTACCCCACCAAAAGTTTGAGTTGGTTCATCCTGTCCTATAATAGTAACCGGGTTCTAGGAATCTCATATCATCGATCTTTCTCGTAGGCGTTTATTTCAATACGACTACCAAGTGGTCGACCGAAAATATCCCAAAAGTCTGATCTAAATGAGCGTAGCATCGAGTATCAACCAACCTTAGTCTGCACCAAAGTCGGTCATCTCACTACCTTCTAATGGCCAAGATGGGTCAATTAAGGTTCTAAAAGTTTAGTTAGCGCTTGATGAAACCACGCAGAAGCCAAATACTATCCT